>CM060909.1:418589101-419839101 GCA_030737875.1 Allium sativum | reverse complement strand
TCTAAGGGGATCTTATCGAAAAATAATTATCGCAAACCTGGATTCGATGACTTCTGAAGACTAGGGATTCCGAACAGAATTTTAACTTTCAAAAAAAAAATTTTGTTTCCCGCTGTATAAATTTAAAATGACATTTCCAAACTAATATTTTTATTTCAAAATCAATTTTGAAATTATTGTACTCTTCAAAATTTTATATTTCAAAACCCTTTTTATTTTCAAGATCCATTTTTAAACTCGATAAGCTACGCTTTGAATAAACCAAAGCTCTGATACCAACTGTAACGTCCCGCCTTTTTGAACATTTCAAATTGGTAATTAAACCAACTTAAAACGTCCAAATCGACGGATTGTTATTTAGCTTACAGAGTTTAAAATAGAATCAACACAGAAAATACAGAACCAATAAATAACACGGTATTGAATGGCGAAATAATTTATATATATATATATAATCAGACTTTTGAATAAAATATTTTTCTATACAGCAGAACGAAAATAAAATTTTAAATACAATAGAAAACATTTACTGTTTCAAAAATCTTCAGAGCGCGCGTCTCCTGGAATCCCCAGCTTCGTCAATCTTCAAATCCTGAGCTGTAATCTTTAAAATCTGTACTGCTCGGGTCTGACCCGAGCATTTCATGCAAAAACACAAAACACTCGAGTCAGGATTAATCATAGTTCAAGTAAATTAACTTCAATAGAAACCGAAATATAATAGTAAATCCTACTTCCGAAATATATGCAAAATATAAGTCGTGTAGTAGCTATCCATATCAATTTTTATTTTAGAGACAATTGGTTGCGGAAGCCTGCATGTACACATGTGCACAGGTACACGTGTGCACTGCCCCAGCATCCCGCAACCACAAATGACAAGTACGGTGAGGTTCATAGGGTGTTCGAAAAATGCATCAAAACCGGTAGCTTTGGGGCATGGCAACTAAACAGCATGACACACACACATAGGCAAGTCAACAGACTCAAGCTCAAGTTTGTTCGAGTATGCATGCAAGGAAGTTTTGATTTAAAAGCAAGTGAAGCGCATCACAGCGCTGAGCAAGACACTAATGGAACCAGTAGCAAATCAAAATGGCAGACCCTCCAATATGAAGATGACTACCATATACATGGATATGTGTATAGAAATTCATGCATGGTATTCAACTTTAATAGTGAACAAATCCATACCTGATTTATTAATGATCAAATTTGTTACTTGACACAGCAGTTCATTAAAATAGCGAGTGGAAGGCTTAGCATAACAAGGCCACACATTTTATGGACACAGCAGGTCATTAAAATAGCGAGTGGAAGGCTTAGTATAATAAGGCCACACATTTTATGGACACAACAGGTCATTAAAATAGCGAGTGGAAGGCTTAGTATAATAAGGCCACCCATTTTATGGTAACTTACATAAATACTGAGTTACATTATAAGTCAGAGGCCATGCTCTTTAACAGGACACTTGAATGAAGTTAGAAACATCACCAACGTACACAGTTAACTTATTCCAGAAACATACCAAAATGTATCTATGAGGGGTAAGGTTTACTTATTATTTTCAGAATTCCTCATATTTTGATTTCGAAAAAGAAAAAGAAAAATGACAGCTTACAAAATGGATACTGACAAATTTGACGTGCATACAACGTTGCCCATGCTTCTTCGAAAATTCATAGCATGCATCTTAATTCATATACCTATTACTGTGGTCTTAAAGTCAGAGGCCAATATGCAAATGCTACTGGCAGATGAAGAAAAACTGTTGGTGTGTCTAGAAGCGTTAATATTCCAGTATTCCATTTTGTATTCCAAAGATGTATGCTTAGGTTCAAACTCATAGTATTTGCAGTACACATAAATATATTCTAACAGTTCATGTCATTGTTCTCATATGCATGATCTTAAAGGTTAGCACCATCCGTCTTAAGTATGGTTTAGGATACCATATACTAGAAACATGTATGCAGGTTAACGTACGACAACATGACATATATTTAGGGGTGTAAAACATATGACATGGTGCACTGACCATTTATGGTAGCGAACGAAGGGTGTGGTCTGGTCATGATTTAACAAAAAACAGTTCACAAGTATTTAACCAGTGCTAACACAAATGTAGAACCAAGCACAAGCATAACAGCAAAGGTATATGGACTGTAACAATGTATGAAAAAGGATGTGCATTAAGTTAAGCAATTTTTAGTGCCAAATGCAAAGTTTTTAGAAGACAATTTGAAATACTTATTCAAATCATCAATGTCCTGTTCCAAACAATAAGCCGCAAAAAGAACCAACAACAGTTTATATATATGACAGAACCATGTAAAGTATCTATTATAATCCCCTTTTTTCTTCTTCTTTTTTTTCTTCTTTTTTTGAACCCAGGGAGGTAGTATTTATTTGAATGGATACAAGAAGAAAAATTCCTTCCTCAAAATAAAATGTCTAGAATACTAAAATCAGATAGTCAGCAAAGAGTTTGAGCGTGCAAAGAGCTCATACAATCAACGAAAATCAGAAAACAAATCTTAACAGTTTAGTGCAAGTATACTTAAACAGGTTATGGTCATAGGTATGGGTTTAAACAGGGGTCCCCATTATATATAGCTAGTTAACAATCCAAGATAGTAAGTGTTTTCCATAAAATGATATAACAATTTATGGTAAGGCTTTATTCATGTTCCATAAACGAATATATTTTTGGTAAGTATTAGAAGTCTGCATCAAATACCAACCCTGTTAATTTTGGGCAAACATTTTTAAACATTAATTCATACTTATTTCGGCAAGAGGATTTTGATTGATTCCATAACTAAACAAACATACTTAGGTAAGTGTACAATACAATTGTTTCAAGGAAACACACCCACATATTCCCCAATAAAACCAAAGAACCATTTCCGGGAAAAATATTCACATTCACAAGGGCCAAGGGTGGTTTTCAGAAATCACAGAATATAGTCTAGGCGAAAAGTCAATACTAATTATCTATAGGATATCAGTTAACGATTCAAATCATTCAACAATAACCACAAACAACCAACATGCCACACAAAAATCAACTATTTTATCCCTAGTTAAATATTGAGGTTAAACTACTTGAACTAAAATTAATCAATCGTGAGTTCCAAGAGAAACTCACCTGTAGGAGAAGAAAAGCGTAGATGGGTGTCGGCTTGGGTCAAGGCAAAGGCGGTGCGTGAGTTGCGGTGGCTTCTAGGGCTTCGATGTTGGAGATACTTCAATCGGAGAAGGAGCGATCTAGGGCTTCGAAGCTCAACCTTTTGGGGCTCTTGAGGGTGGCGACGCAGTGATTTCAGCGCTAGGAGATGATACAACTTTTGATTTATACGGTGGCTGCCATTAAATTGAAGAGGGTTTCGATTGTTTGCTCTGAAGGAATTTGGGAAAGAGGGGTTCAATTTATAAAGGAGAAGCCGTGGAGGCCAAGGCAAGAAAGGTGTTTTTCACTGAGGAAGGCGATGTCTAGGAAAGCAACTTACGGGAATAGATTATAGTGGTGAAGGTTTTATTAGGGTAGGTTACATTTACGTTTATTTAAATATAAATTCTACCGTAAATTATTGCATGACGCTCTAAATTTGTACTACCAACATAACTTCAAACGCAACAAAATTTATGCGCACTTCTTTGTTTTCGCGTTCTGATCCCAATACAATTAAACCGGTTGTAATCTGACTTCTGTTTTTATACGAAATTATTTTTAAATTTAAATTACTTATCATTTCACTGATGTTATTCCAGTTGTTCAACAATTCCGTTTTATTCCAATATTTGAAATGTTAAACTTAATTCCCTTTTATACAAAATTATACACATCTAAACAATTTAAAATTTTCCAATTCGTTTAATGTCGATAATATTTATTTTAAACTCAGCCATTATATTTCTCTGTCAAATTTCAAAAAAATCGAATTTAAATGCCCAACCAATTCAATTCAAATATTCAACAAAATATTTGATTTCTAGCCAACCATTCTGAATTAAATTCATATACAAAATCATATTTTGATTTTAAATTTCCAACCTAAGTATCAATATAAATAATTAAATCTTTATTCAATTCTATAACGCCATTGTCGAAATTTCCGGGGGGGTTACAGGAATAATTTCTGTAAATTGAATTGGATTTGGAAAATCTAATTGTGGTGATTAATCTAAGTGGGTAGATTGGGATATTGCATGTTGATTGATGCATAGTAGATCCATATATCTATATTGATTGTTGTTTATACACTGGCATTCATGGGGGTAAACCCGTTCCGCGTTAGCGGCGTGGTCCTGTGATTTGCCTTATCATTTATATAGGTAAATTTTAAATGAAGAGTTTCTCACACCAGTCCCATGACTGACCTGTAGTTTGTTTTTCCCTTGCAAACTCGGGTGCCCTCATTTTCCACACGGGCAGTCGAGTAGTTTATTTTGCAGATATATAAGCAGGATTCTAGATTGAAGCTTAAAGCTGTGTCTAGAGAATTGATAGTCTTCCGCTGTGTTACTTTATTTGTTTTCCGCTGTGCATTGTATTACATTTATTGTAAAATTATCTTCCGCTGTATTATTATATTTATTCGTATTCTGATATTCTGTAATCTGATGTAACATTATTATGATGTTTATAAAACTCTTCTGTTATTTGTTCTGATGTGTTGTATGCCCAGAGTTAGCGTATGTGGGATTCGAACGGTCTTGGTCGATTTAGCGATCGATTAGGTCCGAGCGAAATCCGTGTCGTTACATATTGAATATAAGCCGATATATTTTCTATTCAGAGCCTTGTATTTAATATCAAATGGGATTTGGGTTTGTCATGAATGGTGTCTTCATTAACACTGTTCTTAAACCCAGTTGAGAAAAAGATTAATCTTTTTATTTAGATTTAATGAAGTGTACCAATTAAATAATATTTAATTGAAATTGAATTGGAATTGATTTTTTGGTTTATCGTGAACGGTGTTTTAAATAACACTTGTTCTTTAACCCGATAATTAATGAAATGTGAATTGGGTTTGTTGTGAACTGTGTTTTAACGATATTTGTTCTTTAATCCGATTTACAGTGAAATGGGATTTGGAATTTATAAATCTTTGTAATAAGATTTAAAGGAGATTTTCCAAAGTAAAGTTTTCCAATTCAACATATTAAATTGGAATTGAATGGAATTCGATTTGGTAATGATCGAAGTGAACTTCTGTCGAGGAAGACTGTTATTATATATGGAATTTAAGAGGCTTTGTCGTTATTCCATTTATAGTATCAGTTGGATATGGAAGTTCATATCGATTATATATATTGATCTGTTTTCCGTGAAGATTCCATTGTTAATGGAATGATATTTTGGGTTTATCGTGAGCTGTTTTTTAAATGACATTAGTTCTTTAACCCAGTTAAAGATAAGATTTATTTCTTAACTTTGAATAATCATTAAGTAATGATTTTTGGAAATTAAAACTGAATTAGAGTTTTAATGAATCTTTAAATAGATTGAAAGGTGAATTTGATAACTAAAATTATCAAATTCAAGAAATGGTCGAGAATGGAGTATCACCAGTTTTGCTCCAAGTGATAGCTAAATCTTTAATTAGATTTGAACGTGAAATGGTAATTAATTTTACCAATAACACCGTGGTGTTAGATATGAAGTATTACTAGTTTTGCTTCATGCGATGAATAGGTTGGGATTGGGAAATTAAACAAATGATTACTTCGGTACGGCTCGCTAATCCCGACTAGTTTGTATAAATAATAATTTGGTTTGAATTGATATTCAAAGGAAGATTAAAGAATAAATTTAAAGAATTTATCTTTGATAAAATTAATGGGAACCTTTCCCAAAGTATAAGAATATTTAAATAAAGGAATATTCTGGATTGGAATGAGGTGTATGTGGTGTTTTTATAGCACTTGTTTATTATATACGCGAGTTATTCAGAAAGACCTGGTTTATCCCATTCTGAATAACTGATTCGAAGATATTTCTAGGATGAAGATGGTGGTTGAAGACCAGAGGTCTTCACATCGTTTGGATGATTACTGATGTCTTGATTGGGCTGTACACCCAAGACGAGGTAATAAGTGGTGATCGTCCAGACGTACTTGGAGATCGACAGATATGCGAGGGCCTCTCCCCTGTATTGGACATTTAGGGCAGGAATAAGGTGCCTCCAGTTTCGTTCAGACCCAAAACGAACTTGTAAATGAATGTGTGTCTGACAATGGATTTCATTCTTTGCGATTGATATACATCGGTTGCATAGCATGAATTGCCTGTGTGGCATGCTGAGATGCAAATGATCAAGGATTCTGTTGAAAAGCTGAGTCTTGTGGTTGATGATCAAAGCACGGCTTTAATATAGCATAGCTTTGTGTAGCGTTAATTCGTGAGCCTCACACCCCGGTGTGAACCTGAAACGGGAGAGGACCTCAGGGAGGGCATGCGTTTCCTTCTAACTAGGAGTGCTGTCAGCGTTTTACTAGCCCGGACATTTTATTTATGTGGATGATGGATTGCGAGGCGCCTCGGTTATTTCGGCCTCTGCGGAGCCGATGGATGGTCTTTGTACAGACCAGATTGACGCCCCATAGGGCGGGGAAATGCAGTGTTCAGGCATTTTAATCCACATCGGGTGGACCGGCCCTGACAATCCAAAGGTCACTCGAGCTCTGACCTGAGACACGGGCTAGAGAATCTCGAATTCGGTAAGGACGATCCCTTGCCTTGGTTCATAGATGGAAATCCAACTTCCAATACGTGACATTTGTAGTTTTGATTGTAGAGCCTAGTATTGGCGACATGATATATGGTACCTATGCCGTCCAGGATTGATACATTTATATTTGAAGTTGTTTTATACACTATGCACTTATAATAGTATCAAATGATTTATTTAAAACGTACCAAGCATGTTTGGCCATTATAAGGGAAAACCCTATCCTCCGGCTTGCGTTGCATTTTGTGATGGGACTTGGGTCTTATAATAGCTTCATTTTTCCAAAAAGCATTGCGTTGTTTTGTTATATGCACTAGTATTATTGGGAGGAAACCCGTTCCATGTTATACGGCATGGTCCCTTGATATATCTGATTTAAAGTGAAGTTTTAAATAATTGTTTTAGTTCTAACACGAGTCACATGACTGACCTGGAGTTTATTGTATTAACTTAAACTCTGGGTGCCCCTATTTTCCACAGGCAGCTAGTAGTTTTGGTTTTGCAAATTTATATTCATAGGATCCTGGTTTACAGCTGGAATGATATTGGGAAAGCTCTGTATCCGCATATTCTTTTCAGTTGTGTTTTGTATTATTTTCCGCTGCATTGTAACTTGTAAATCTCTAATATTTAGTAAATGTGTAATATTTATTCGTACTCTGTATATTCTTGTATTCTGATGAAATTGTTGTAATAAGCAATGAAATGTTCTTCTATTTGTGTTCTGGTTCGTCTTGTCCTCAAGGTAATCCGTTCTTCCTCTTCTCCTCGGAGATGGGGAGGTACTGGGTTCTTACAATGGTATCAGAGCTTTAGTTCATAGAGCTCAGAGAACAAGACACGTTAAAACCAAACGAAAGAATTCATCTGAGATTGGATTAGTAATATCCAATAGGAATGACTCGTTAGAGACAGGATCAGTAGTATCCGAGAACGAGTGTGAAGAGTGTATTTTAAAAATAAAAATGAAAACAAATTTTGTTTTGAAAATTAAATCCAATATACGTATGTGTATATTTATTTTGTATTGAATTTGGACAATCAAGTATATAGAGATTTTAATATACGTCTGATCCACGTGTATTTGAAGCCTCAAATATATTCGATAGATACGTATGTGTATATTTATTTTGTATTGAATTTAGACAATCAAGTATATAGAGATTTTAATATAGGTCTGATCCACGTGTATTTGAAGCCTCAAATATGTTCGATAGATATAGAATCACAACCTAGTCGCCCGGAGACGATCCTGATGATTACTATAGTATCATCAGTATTTGTGTTTGAGTTTCGAAAGTGGGATGTTTATATATTTCCATTAGACTGGTGTGAGAACCAAAACTAGATAGGGTTATTGTTGTAAATTGGCATCAAAAACATGATTTTTTGTATATATGTCAAAATTATGAATTTGAAACGTTAATTCAACTAATTGATTGATGGTTGTATTGTATGATTATTTGTTATCTAATAAAACCATTATGTGAAAGAACGGTACATACAACCAAATTGTATCAAATATTGAACTGTATTGAAAATTGTTTGGAAATGCATGCATGTACACGTATATACTTTCAATAGGTCGTAGCAAGTAGGCTAGAGCAGAGGAATAAAATTGTATGCACGACAAATAGGTACATGTTTACTAATTTATTTGGTTTGGATGATTTTATGAGCCGATTAGCTAGCCGCTTGGCTTTATCTTTTTTGAGATGAGAGGGCCTGTGTGGCGGTTTAGGGATTTTCCCGGTGCTCCCTTACAAAGGAGGTTATGGCGAAATTTTTCAAAATTTTTGGGTGTTAGCCAAATTTTTGAAGAATTGGAAAATTCTTAGAAACTGAAAAGTTGAAGAATGAAAGCCAAACTGAAAGTTGAGTTGATTTGTAAAACAACTTTCAGCTCCGTTCCTTTTCGAGGACGAAAAGATTTGAAGTGGGGGAGATTGTAACAAACCGGAAAATCAGAACCAATTTAAAATTTTTATTTTGGCAATTTTGATGAATTTTGAATATTTAAAATGAATTATTTTAAATAATTACGACGAGAAATTTATTTTGAATAGAATTAGAAACATATATATTTATTTGAGTCGACATTAGAATACAAATATTTATTTAATTATAAAAAGGAATTGGAAATGGTGGGTAGTTCGAAAAGTCGATTTCAAATTTCAAATGAACGTACAGGATTCAAAATAAACTGGATTTTAGCGAAACCAAAAATATTAGAATCTATTTGAAAATATCTTTCCAACGAATCCGAAAAATTGAAATTTCATAGCGGGGATAAAAAGTTATGCCCAGTTGAAATTCCAGAATAGTCGCTATGGAAAATATAGCCCTTAAAAATGGAAATTTTGCAAACGACCTCCGTTTTCGACGAAACCACTTTTGTTGGATCCGGGATGTTAAGTTATTGCTAAATTCCAAAATTCATAATTTTTTGAAGCAATATGTGAGTGTGGCAGAAGAAAACGTGTTTTGATAGTTTCGGTCAATTTGGATCGACCAGAAAATGGCCATTTTTCAAATGGTCTTCAAATTTGACGAAATAAGTTTTGTTTGGACCGTATCGTCAATACGAAGCTGGAAATAATTTTTTTAGAATTTTTAGAGTTAGTATGTGGCCCTGGTAATTTAAAATGTGCGTTTGAATTTAAAATATAAGAATTTATATTTTAAATTTAGTGGAAACTGATTGTAACGGTCGAATTGGCTTACGATACATATCTCATTGCGTTTGAAATAGGGCTAATTAGCTAGGGGCGACAGTCGTTGTGTCTCGTTTCGAGGTCGAAATTAAAAGTAACCTTTTGGGATTATTAAATAAATAAAATATAAATACAAATATACCCTTTCCCTCTCATAACCCTAGCCCATCAGTTTTACCCCCAATTCCCAAAACCGGACCTCATTCGCCACCGTCGCCCCTTGCTCTGACCCTTCACCACGTCGCGCCAACCCATAGCCCTTGTTTGCCGCCGATCGGCCTCCCCAACCCCCCCCCCCCCACCTCGTCGGCCACCCTCCACAAACCCGACGCCATCTCGTTAATCCCCAAAACCACCACCTCCTGTTGGTTACAACCCGCCGCCACTGGCTCAACCCCGACCAGCGGTACCCCCTTCCACCACCTGCACCCCTTCCCACGCCACCTCAGCCCAACCCCGACCCCGTGGACCCCCCAACAGCGACAAAGCTTCAATCTTTACAATGAAATGTAAGTTTTTACTTATAAAAATTAGATTTTTATAGTTTATAAAAATTAGATCATTGTAGTTAATAAAAATTAGATTTTTACGCTAAGAAAGTTTAGATTTTTATTCGTAGAAAGGTTTGATTTTATTCATAGAAAGTTTATATTTTTATATAAGAAAAGATAAGATTTTTAATATGAAAAGGAACGATCTTTAGAAATGAAAAGGTGATATCTTTATAAATATAAAGATGAGGTTTTTATAATGTAAAGATATGATTTTTAATCATATAAAGGTATGATTTTTATGTTGATAGCGAAGTAAAGATAGAATCTTTATATATATATATATATAGTAGCGGAATAAAAATGTGTTTTTATCTATATAGCGTTGAAATAAAAATATGATTTTTACTATGAACAACATGAAAAGGAGTGTGATGGAACGGACTGAAATCAAGATGGAATCGAAACCGTCCTTTAAAGAATGGAGGAGTGGATCCCAAAGGTGAGAACTTCTCACTTTGAATTTTATTTTCTAGTAAAAATATATACTAGGATGCTGACGATGCTTAGCAGCACCCGACACCCGTCGTCCACAGACCATGGAGGACTTGTTTGTTTGTTTGATTTTGTTGTGAAAATTGATTGTGTGATGTGGAATGGAATAAAATATTTTATAGTTAAAAATATAATTTTTAACGGGTATATAAAATAAAATAAATATTCATTTATAAATCGGACGATTTGTTATGTACACTGATTTGACAGATATTGATTGGGATGATAAATTTTATGTAACACCCCGAGTTTTCGGTTAACAGTAATTTGATAAATTATAGTATACTTAATTCAAAACTTAAGAATTAAGGGTAACGGGTTAAACCATTGCGTTCGTCTCGAAATTCTGCTTGAGATAGAGTCCGAGTTTGCGTAAATCGGACTCCGTACGAAGGAGATATGACCTCCGAAAGTTTCAGAATTTATTTGAAATTCAAACAGCTCGAAAATCTGATTCAAAATACGAAAATAGGACCAGACCCTGGCTGGGCAGGAAAATTTCTGCCCAGGACCCAGGTCGACCATAGGGTCGACCTGGGGGTCGACCTGGTGGACCCAGGTCGACCATAGAGTCGACCATAGGGTCGACCATAGGGTCGACCCCCCCTGTCGACCTGGTCAGGTCTGGCTGGCCTGGTCTGTGTTCTGGTCGAATTTCTGAGCCTTAGTGTGTCACTAGGGCTGACGTGTCGGCATTTGATTGGTTCCTCTTGATGTGTATGGCCTAGATTCCTTCTGTCTTCATCTGACGGCTCAAATCAACTTGAAACTCTATAAAAACAGCCTAAGACTCAACCTAATTCACATAAAAATAATAATATTAGAGTCGTCATGTTGCCGGGAGGGAATGGAGAATAGCCGTCAAGAGGGAAAAACTTAGAGATGAACCAACTTAAGAAGAAACATAAGTCTAATCTAATTTCTACACAACATTTTCTACTCCAAAGGAAAGCTTTGCAAATTCAGAATAACAGAAACCAGAAAACAAGATTTCAGCGCCCGTTGTAAGTATAGTGGTTTTTCTGAATATGAATAGAAATTAAGATGTGATTCGATGTAAATGAAATTGGGGATTTACTATTGTATGATAATGATGTAATTTCTGTGTATTGCGATGTTTCTGTCATAATTTGTGGTTGATATTTGTGGCATAAGTTGATTGATGCAAGCCTATTGAACATTTGTGTACGAAAATAAAGTCACTTGCAAGTTTGTAGTATGATCTAGAATTTAACATCTTTATGTTATGTCGTTAGCACGAAAAGTATACATCCTAAGTTGAGACTCATGTAAACATGTTCCAAGTTGAAACCTTTTTATGCCTACATGACCCAAAACCGTTGTATACATTATTATGATTATTTGCAAGTGATAGTTGGGTTTATGATAATACCTTATGGTTACACAAATTATGCTAGTTTCATGTTAAAAATAGACGACTTGGTGTAAAGTTAGTTTGCACCTTTGGTTTATGACAAATAGTGGACAAATTTATGACATGTAACATACTTGACATTATGCCTAGTTATATGTGTATAGAACCATGTTTAGGCAAGTTTAAAAGTATGCCATTTCATGTGACATCAAGTTAGCTATGTTCTCATTTGAATGCAAGATTACTTAACCCATAATCTATGTTATTGTAAACGCTATATTGCAAGTTCATGCGCCACACACTTTTATGTAAATTCTAGAATATGTCATGATTCTGTGTTCCCCTCTTTCATGTTCATAAGTTGGGCTAAATTGTTAAGCCCAACATATGTTATAATGTTGCGTACGTATGGACGGGGGCAATAACCTTGGGTTTATAATAAAATACCAGTATTGGCATGTTTGACACATGCCAATGACTAGTGACATACTAAGTGGTATAAATTTGTTATACTCAAAATTAGTGAATTTGGATAAATTGGGCCTTAAACATTTACATACAAAATGAAAGTGACAAATATGTAAATTTAGACAACACGAATATGCTTAACCCGAGGTTGGATTGAGTTGTGATGTAAACCTGCCCGGACCCGCCCGGCTGTCCAGTAATCACAACAATACCTATCCAATGTGGGAGGTTAAGGCATTGAGCCCGATAAAGACCCGAGGTTAGACTGAGTTGTGGCGTAAGACTGCCCGGAACCGACCGACATACAGGCAGCCACAACAATACTTGTCTAATGTGAGTGGTTGGTGCTTTAATAAGACAATTAAAGCTAAGCTAGGATTGGTAGGGTTAAGTAAATTTAATACACTTAGCCAAATTCAACATGTTAAGTAAAATGATGAGAGGGGTTAGGCTAATTCCGGACACTTAACCAATTTAATATGTTGGCTAGACGAGTAGGTAAGGTTAAGTAAAGGCTTAACTGTTATAACATGTTAACTGGACTAGAGGGTGAGGTTAAGTAAATTTGGAAATACTTAACCGTTATAACACGTTAGCTAGATAAGTGGGTGAGGTTAAGTAAGTTAAAGACACTTAACCAATACAAGCATGAATAACTAGGGTAAAGTTCATAAGAACACTTAACCAATATAACAAGATAGGTGACTAAGGATAAGTTAATAGTAAATACTTAACCGGTGTAGCAGGATGAATAACTAGGGTTAAGTAAACAAGAAACACTTAACCGGTATAACTTGATTTGTGGTAAGGTTAAGTTAAAGCGGGAAGGGACAATACTTAACCATTAGAACATGTTAATTAAACACATGTTAGGGTTAAGTTAACTAAAGGGAACACTTAACCAATACAAGATGAATGGGTAGGATTAAGTAATAAGAAATACTTAACCAATATAGCTTGGTTTGTGGTAGGGTTAAGTCAACATGAGCAACTGATAACACTTAACCAGCTTAATATGACAAAGGAATGGGTTGAGTTAACTTGAATTGACTAATGACACTTAACCAACTTTATGAGGAAGAGAACTAAGCAGTAAACCTTAGTTAAGAGGGCTAAGTATTAAGCCTTAGTTAAGAAACGAACGATTCAGGAAACTAAGTGATAAACCTTAGTTTAAAGTTAAGAGGACTAAGTAGTAAACCTTAGTTAAGAAAACTAAGTAGTAAACCTTAGTAGAACACGAGAAGGAGCGAACGTCCATCTGATTTTAAAGAAGGCTCCAACGAATTGGGTTACGAAGCCCGAGGCTTCGAGGGGACGTGAGGGTACTCTTGGTATCCCTCTGTGAGGTGGTAGATGATCCTCCTGGGCTCACAGAGGTTAAGGTCTGCGTTAGAAGAACCAAGGGTATGCCTTGGTTGCAATACAAGGCAACCTAAAGACTAGGATGGACCAGCGTGATTCGGCGAGACCAGTAGCCCTGTGATAGCAACTCATCGTCTACCTACCATCTTCAGTCAATCGTAGTACGCATGCGGAAAGGCAGAGAACTCCCAACAGACCATATACTTGCAATCTAGTTATGGGTGAGGCTGGCCAATAGGAAAGTGGGGCATAGGTGGCAGAAGTATAGTTCTCGTGCTTGATTTTCTTGGATTGCCTTTCATTAGTTGAGGGAGGGGTCACGTGGGACCATAACCACTGGTAGAAAAACAGACCTTAGCATCTGCATCGGAAGATAACTTAAAGCTCCCGACCGAGTTCCATATCTCTTGATTAGCCCCGTTACGGGACTCGGGCCGAACATATAGTGTACGTGTGCATCTAGACAGCGATAAACGATTCGCGACACATACGTGGGGAAAGTCTAGGAACATATACCACTCTGGGTAGTGTGTCCTAGATTTGGGGCATCGTCGACAGGTAGCATAATCCCTAGTTGGACCTAGGTGGCATAAACCTGAATCCGAGAAGTATTAGATAAGTCGCATAAACCCTAGTCGAGTCTAGGAAGCGCTCGATAAGAAAACCCTAGATTAGATCTAGGTAATAAATAAATGTACACCTAAAGACAACCGCAATTACAGGGATTGGGGTCACGTTATCATCCTTGTACAGATTACTATTTGGGATACTAGTTAGGTGGTGCAGAGATTAGTATGGGGTATGATAGTAATTTCGGTCCTAACCACGTTAACTTAGTTTATGGTATTTTCCCATTTTCAGTTTATGCCTGTCATGTCCTTTTTCCTTATTCATATACCGAAGTACCACTAGACTTACCAGGCTTTATGTCTGACTCTATGTTTTCTTTCGTCTTCTTTTCTTCCGTTCCCCCCCCCCCCAGGTAGTCAAGGAGGGAATAGCTCTTCTTAGTATGGACTGTTACTCATTCCAAGCTTAAAGACTCTAGGATATATCGCTTCAGACTCTCTTTTCTGCTGCTATGGTTGGCTTATGCTACATTGGGGAATATAAATGTTATTTTATGCTTCTTTATTTTGTAAGACAGTTGATACTCTGGTATTGGAAAGCAATTGTTGTACAAACTATTTTATCAATAAAGTAAAGTTTTATTTTCCGCTGTTTTTTATTTGTGTGTCTTGTAATTTATCTGCATCTTTTACCTTAAATGCTCCATAGAACTTAGTGCATTCCCTTTGTGAGTGACACTAACGGATGTGGGGTGTTACACGTGGTATCAGACCTGAAGGTTACCGGATCAGATAAAAGATTTGAAAAATTATTTTCAACGGTTTTAAAAGAAGCATTTCCAAAAGAAAAGTTTTGTTTTAAAAGCATGTTCCCCAAAGCCATACGCGCTATCTTTTGATCCTCTATTTGAATCCTTGTTTCCTTCTTTCCTGAGTCTCTAGGGCTCCTGGCTTTCTAGGAGGTAACCTCATCGCAGCACGGTTCCATAGGTTTGATAAGACTACGATACCTACCGAAGGGCAAAGTAGGGCCCGACTTCCATGTATAGCCATAGTTTCACCTGTGACTAGTTTTCTTTCAAACTTTGAACGGTTTCAGTGCGATGGAGGCAGCTTTTGAGAAATTTGTCAACATGATTTCACAGGGATGGTAAAGATGAGGATAAGGGGAGTTTGGCTAGGGAGCTCAACGTAAGGATGAGAAATTCATGGACATAAAACTCGACTTACGAAGAAAGGATTATAAAACCTAAGAGGAGAGGAGGTATCTTTTCCATGGTATAATTAAGGACAAGGGCAAGGGCGAGGGAAAGGATTTTCAGGAGGACGAGTGCGTGCTTTCACCACCAGAATACCTGGGAGAGAGATAGTAAAAGTCTCCATTGGAGAAGTTTAGCTTTTCATTTGATCAACCTGTTAGTACTCTTTTGATCTTAGCACTTCACATTCGTTTATACATGCTTCCATAGTTGAGTCTCTGCACCTAGGTACTTGTATAGTAGAAAATCCCAATTAGTCTCAGATCCAAATTGGTGGTTCGGCCCGTTTACCTTTGGTTTGTAGGGATTTGAGAACGGCCACATTAAGTGTTGAGTTTAAGCGTAATGTTTTGGCTTCATGGGCTATGGGTTGATTCTAGGCATGGGTTGATTAGCTAGTAATAGTGAAGAGAGGGTAGTTAGACTTTTGATTCGCCTCGGGAATACCCTCAAGATTCCGTACGACCCTAAAGGATCAGTTAGGCCTAGCTACTTAGAATCACTTGATACATCAATCAACAGCTTGCGATCCGTCAGGATAGTCCTTGAGCACATATATATTTTGGTTAGGTTAGGAGTTTACCCCTAAAACGCGGAATAGACTTCCGCATACATAGTGATAATGAAAAGCCAGTTATCCGATCAACGACAGTTTTGGGAAATGAAGGACAAGAAGCTTTGAAATCGTGAAGATTAATTATATAAGGTACAGAATAGTGAAGCTCAAGAAAATGCGACTTAGAAGACTGAAGACTAGATACACGCATCATACCCTTTTTCTTAAGGGTACATCCTTGATCTCTTTTTCTAGGAATTTTGTACATATTTTCTAGCTTTTAAGGTATACCCTCTAGGATGTATCATCGATCCTTAGGAAGAAGCCAATGGATGTAAACATGTATTTGAAACATGTTATGATTGATGGTTGCAAATGGTTGCTCGTGGATGCATATACACACCATAGGCGCTAGAACGACTTAGTCACTTTTCATATTTCATTCGCATATATGTATTCGTTGAACTTGATGTGTAATCATATAGACGTTGCATTTGTATGAATGATTGTGCACTCATGTAGAAAATCTTGAGTAAGAAAAATTTGCATACATAATGGATTCATGGCACAGACATAATTTGCATTAAGGAGGTCAACTGAATCAGTAGGCCGCCTGATTTTGCATTAGATACAGACTTATACACACACTATGCATATGATCATAAAGCATTAGAAGACTTTTGAGGACAATGGTTGTTTGTGTTTGATGGTTGAGTAGATGGACGATTGGATGGTAGGATATATGTTCTTCCAGACGTGAAGATTTCGACGATGAAATCCTTTAAGGAGGGGAGAATGTAACACCCCGAGTTTTCGGTTAACAGTAATTTGATAAATTATAGTATACTTAATTCAAAACTTAAGAACTAAGGGTAACGGGTTACACCATTGCGTTTGTCTCGAAATTCTGCTTGAGATAGAGTCCGAGTTTGCGTAAATCGGACTCCGTACGAAGGAGATATGACCTCCGAAAGTTTCAGAATTTATTTGAAATTCAAACAGCTCGAAAATCTGATTCAAAATACGAAAATAGGACCAGACCCTGGCTGGGCAGGAAAATTTCTGCCCAGGGCCCAGGTCGACCATAGGGTCGACCTGGTGGACCCAGGTCGACCATAGAGTCGACCATAGAGTCGACCATAGGGTCGACCATAGGGTCGACCCCCCTGTCGACCTGGTCAGGTCTGGTTGGCCTGGTCTGTGTTCTGGTCGAATTTCTGAGCCTTAGTGTGTCACTAGGGCTGACGTGTCGGCATTTGATTGGTTCCTCTTGACGTGTATGGCCTAGATTACTTCTGTCTTCATCTGACGGCTCAAATCAACTTGAAACTCTATAAAAACAGCCTAAGACTCAACCTAATTCACATAAAAATAATAAAACTAGAGTCGTCATGCTGCCGGGAGGGAATGGAGAATAGCCGTCAAGAGGAAAAAACTTAGAGATGAACCAACTTAAGAAGAAACATAAGTCTAATCTAATTTCTACGCAACATTTTCTACTCCAAAGGAAAGCTTTGCAAATTCAGAATAACAGAAACCAGAAAACAAGATTTCAGCGCCCGTTGTAAGTATAGTGGTTTTTCTGAATATGAATAGAAATTAAGATGTGATTCGATGTAAATGAAATTGGGGATTTACTATTGTATGATAATGATGTAATTTCTGTGTATTGCGATGTTTCTGTCATAATTTGTGGTTGATATTTGTGGCATAAGTTGATTGATGCAAGCCTATTGAACATTTGTGTATGAAAATAAAGTCACTTGCAAGTTTGTAGTATGATCTAGAATTTAACATCTTTATGTTATGTCGTTAGCATGAAAAGTATACATCCTAAGTTGAGACTCATGTAAACATGTTCCAAGTTGAAACCTTTTTATGCCTACATGTCCCAAAACCGTTGTATACATTATTATGATTATTTGCAAGTGGTAGTTGGGTTTATGATAATACCTTATGGTTACACAAATTATGCTAGTTTCATGTTAAAAATAGACGACTTGATGTAAAGTTAGTTTGCACCTTTGGTTTATGACAAATAGTGGACAAATTTATGACATGTAACATACTTGACATTATGCCTAGTTATATGTGTATAGAACCATGTTTAGGCAAGTTTAAAAGTATGCCATTTCATGTGACATCAAGTTAGCTATGTTCTCATTTGAATGCAAGATTACTTAACCCATAATCTATGTTAATGTAAATGCTATATTGCAAGTTCATGCGCCACACACTTTTATGTAAATTCTAGAATATGTCATGATTCTGTGTTCCCCTCTTTCATGTTCATAAGTTGGGCTAAATTGTTAAGCCCAACATATGTTATAATGTTGCGTACGTATGGACGGGGGCAATAACCTTGGGTTTATAATAAAATACCTGTATTGGCATGTTTGGCACATGCCAATGACTAGTGACATACTAAGCGGTATAAAATTGTTATACCCAAAATTAGTGAATTTGGATAAATTGGGCCTTAAACATTTACATACAAAATGAAAGTGACAAATATGTAAATTTAGACAATAAGAATATGCTTAACCCGAGGTTGGATTGAGTTGTGATGTAAACCTGCCCGGACCCGCCCGGCTGTCCAGTAATCACAACAATACCTATCCAATGTGGGAGGTTAAGGCATTGAGCCCGATAAAGACCCGAGGTTAGACTGAGTTGTGGCGTAAGACTGCCCGGAACCGACCGGCATACAGGCAGCCACAACAATACCTGTCTAATGTGAGTGGTTAGTGCTTTAATAAGACAATTAAAGCTAAGCTAGGATTGGTAGGGTTATGTAAATTTAATACACTTAGCCAAATTCAACATGTTAACTAAAATGATGAGAGGGGTTAGGCTAATTCCGGACACTTAACCAATTTAATATGTTGGCTAGACGAGTAGGTAAGGTTAAGTAAAGGCTTAACTGTTATAACATGTTAACTGGACTAGAGGGTGAGGTTAAGTAAATTTGGAAATACTTAACCGTTATAACACGTTAGCTAGATAAGTGGGTGAGGTTAAGTAAGTTAAAGACACTTAACCAATACAAGCATGAATAACTAGGGTAAAGTTCATAAGAACACTTAACCAATATAACAAGATAGGTGACTAAGGATAAGTTAATAGTAAATACTTAACCGGTGTAGCAGGATGAATAACTAGGGTTAAGTAAACAAGAAACACTTAACTGGTATAACTTGATTTGTGGTAAGGTTAAGTTAAAGCGGGAAGGGACAATACTTAACCATTAGAACATGTTAATTAAACACATGTTAGGGTTAAGTTAACTAAAGGGAACACTTAACCAATACAAGATGAATGGGTAGGATTAAGTAATAAGAAATACTTAACCAATATAGCTTGGTTTGTGGTAGGGTTAAGTCAACATGAGCTACTGATAACACTTAACCAGCTTAATATGACAAAGGAATGGCTTGAGTTAACTTGAATTGACTAATGACACTTAACCAACTTTATGAGGAAGAGAACAAAGTAGTAAACCTTAGTTAAGAGGGCTAAGTAGTAAGCCTTAGTTAAGAAACGAACGATTCAGGAAACTAAGTGATAAACCTTAGTTTAAAGTTAAGAGGACTAAGTAGTAAACCTTAGTTAAGAAAACTAAGTAGTAAACCTTAGTAGAACACGAGAAGGAGCGAACGTCCATCTGATTTTAAAGAAGGCTCCAACGAATTGGGTTACGAAGCCCGAGGCTTCGAGGGGACGTGAGGGTACTCTTGGTATCCCTATGTGAGGGGGCAGATGATCCTCCTGGGCTCACAGAGGTTTAGGTCTGCGTTAGCAGAACCAAGGGTATGCCTTGGTTGCAATACAAGGCAACCTAAAGACTAGGATGGACCAGCGTGATTCGGCGAGACCAGTAGCCCTGTGATAGCAACTCGTCGTCTACCTACCATCTTCAGTCAATCGTAGTACGCATGCGGAAAGGCAGAGAACTCCCAACATACCATATACTTGCTATCTAGTTATGGGTGAGGCTGGCCAATAGGAAAGTGGGGCATAGGTGGCAGAAGTATAGTTCTCGTGCTTGATTTTCTTGGATTGCCTTTCATTAGTTGAGGGAGGGGTCACATGGGACCATAACCACTGGTAGAAAAATAGACCTTAGCATCTGCATCGGCAGATAACTTAAAGCTCCCGACCGAGTTCCATATCTCTTGATTAGCCCCGTTACGGGACTCGGGCCGCACATATAGTGTACATGTGCATCTAGACAGCGATAAACGATTCGCGACACATACGTGGGGAAAGTCTAGGAACATATACCACTCTGGGTAGTGTGTCCTAGATTTGGGGCATCGTCGACAGGTAGCATAATCCCTAGTTGGACCTAGGTGGCATAAAACCTGAATCCGAGAAGTATTAGATAAGTCGCATAAACCCTAGTCGAGTCTAGGAAGCGCTTGATAAGAAAATCCTAGATTAGATCTAGGTAATAAATAAATGTACACCTAAAGACAACCGCAATTACAGGGATTGGGGTCACGTTATCATCCTTGTACAGATTACTAGTTGGGATACTAGTTAGGTGGTGCAGAGATTAGTATGGGGTACGATAGTAATTTCGGTCCTAACCACGTTAACTTAGTTTATGGTATTTTCCCATTTTCAGTTTATGCCTGTCATGTCCTTTTTCCTTATTCATATACCGAAGTACCACTAGACTTACCAGGCTTCATGTCTGACTCTATGTTTTCTTTCGTCTTCTTTTCTTCTGTCCCCCCCCCCCCCTCGGGTAGTCAAGGAGGGAATAGCTCTGCTTAGTATGGACTGTTACTCATTCCAAGCTTAAAGACTCTTGGATATATCGCTTCAGACTCTCTTTTCTGCTGCTATGGCTGGCTTATGCTACATTGGGGAATATAAATGTTATTTTATACTTCTTTATTTTGTAAGACAGTTGATACTCTGGTATTGGAAAGCAATTGTTGTACAAACTATTTTATCAATAAAGTAAAGTTTTATTTTCCGCTGTTTTTTATTTGTGTGTCTTGTAATTTATCTGCATCTTTTACCTTAAATGCTCCATAGAACTTAGTGCATTCCCTTTGTGAGTGACACTAACGGATGTGGGGTGTTACACGTGGTATCAGACCTGAAGGTTACCGGATCAGATAAAAGATTTGAAAAATTATTTTCAACGGTTTTAAAACAAGCATTTTCAAAAGAAAAGTTTTGTTTTAAAAGCATGTTCCCCAAAGCCATACGCGCTATCTTTTGATCCTCTATTTGAATCCTTGTTTCCTTCTTTCCTGAGTCTCTGGGGCTCCTGGCTTTCTAGGAGGTAACCTCATCGCAACACGGTTCCATAGGTTTGATAAGACTACGATACCTACCGAAGGGCAAAGTAGGGCCCGACTTCCATGTATAGCCATAGTTTCACCTGTGACTAGTTTTCTTTCAAACTTTGAACGGTTTCAGTGCGATGGAGGCAGCTTTTGAGAAATTTGTCAACATGATTTCACAGGGATGGTAAAGATGAGGATAAGGGGAGTTTGGCTAGGGAGCTCAACGTAAGGATGAGAAATTCATGGACATAAAACTCGACTTACGAAGAAAGGATTATAAAACCTAAGAGGAGAGGAGGTATCTTTTCCATGGTATAATTAAGGACAAGGGCAAGGGCGAGGGAAAGGATTTTCAGGAGGACGAGTGCGTGCTTTCACCACCAGAATACCTGGGAGAGAGATAGTAAAAGTCTCCATTGGAGAAGTTTAGCTTTTCATTTGATCAACCTGTTAGTACTCTTTTGATCTTAGCGCTTCACATTCGTTTATACCTGCTTCCATAGTTGAGTCTCTGCACCTAGGTACTTGTATAGTAGAAAATCCCAATTAGTCTCAGATCCAAATTGGTGGTTCGGCCCGTTTACCTTTGGTTTGTAGGGATTTGAGAATGGCCACATTAAGTGTTGAGTTTAAGCGTAATGTTTTGGCTTCATGGGCTATGGGTTGATTCTAGGCATGGGTTGATTAGCTAGTAATAGTGAAGAGAGGGTAGTTAGACTTTTGATTCGCCTCGGGAATACCCTCAAGATTCCGTACGACCCTAAAGGATCGGTTAGGCCTAGCTACTTAGAATCACTTGATACATCAATCAACAGCTTGCGATCCGTCAGGATAGTCCTTGAGCACATATATATTTTGGTTAGGTTAGGAGTTTACCCCTAAAACGCGGAATAGACTTCCGCATACATAGTGATAATGAAAAGCCAGCTATCCGATCAACGACAGTTTTGGGAAATGAAGGACAAGAAGCTTCGAAATCGTGAAGATTAATTAGATAAGGTACAAAATAGTGAAGCTCAGGAAAATGCGACTTAGAAGACTGAAGACTAGATACACGCATCATACCCTTTTTCTTAAGGGTACATCCTTGATATCTTTTTCTAGGAATTTTATACATATTTTCTAGCTTTTAAGGTATACCCTCTAGGACGTATCATCGATCCTTAGGAAGAAGCCAATGGATGTAAACATGTATTTGAAACATGTTATGATTGATGGTTGCAAATGGTTGCTCGTGGATGCATATACACACCATAGGCGCTAGAACGACTTAGTCACTTTTCATATTTCATTCGCATATATGTATTCGTTGAACTTGATGTGTAATCATATAGACGTTGCATTTGTATGAATGATTATGCACTCATGTAGAAAATCTTGAGTAAGAAAAATTTGCATACATAATGGATTCATGGCACAGACATAATTTGCATTAAGGAGGTCAACTGAATCAGTAGGCCGCCTGATTTTGCATTAGATACGGACATATACACACACTATGCATATGATCATAAAGCATTAGAAGACTTTTGAGGACAATGGTTGTCTGTGTTTGATGGTTGAGTAGATGGACGATTGAATGGTAGGATATATGTTCTTCCAGACGTGAAGATTTCGAGGATGAAATCCTTTAAGGAGGGGAGAATGTAACACCCCGAGTTTTCGGTTAACAGTAATTTGATAAATTATAGTATATTTAATTCAAAACTTAAGAACTAAGGGTAACGGGTTACACCATTGCGTTTGTCTCGAAATTCTGCTTGAGATAGAGTCCGAGTTTGCGTAAATCGGACTCCGTACGAAGGAGATATGACCTCCGAAAGTTTCAGAATTTATTTGAAATTCAAACAGCTCGAAAATCTGATTCAAAATACGAAAATAGGACCAGACCCTGGCTGGGCTGGAAAATTTCTGCCCAGGGCCCAGGTCGACCATAGGGTCGACCTGGTGGACCCAGGTCGACCATAGAGTCGACCATAGGGTCGACCCCCCTGTCGACCTGGTCAGGTCTGGTTGGCCTGGTCTGTGTTCTGGTCGAATTTCTGAGCCTTAGTGTGTCATTAGGGCTGACGTGTCGGCATTTGATTGGTTCCTCTTGACGTGTATGGCCTAGATTCCTTCTGTCTTCATCTGACGACTCAAATCAACTTGAAACTCTATAAAAACAGCCTAAGACACAACCTAATTCACATAAAAATAATAAAACTAGAGTCGTCATGCTGCCGGGAGGGAATGGAGAATAGCCGTCAAGAGGGAAAAACTTAGATATGAACCAACTTAAGAAGAAACATAAGTCTAATCTAATTTCTACGCAACATTTTCTACTCCAAAGGAAAGCTTTGCAAATTCAGAATAACAGAAACCAGAAAACAAGATTTCAGCGCCCGTTGTAAGTATAGTGGTTTTTCTGAATATGAATAGAAATTAAGATGTGATTCGATGTAAATGAAATTGGGGATTTACTATTGTATGATAATGATGTAATTTCTTTGTATTGCGATGTTTCTGTCATAATTTGTGGTTGATATTTGTGGCATAAGTTGATTAATGCAAGCCTATTGAACATTTGTGTATGAAAATAAAGTCACTTGCAAGTTTGTAGTATGATCTAGAATTTAACATCTTTATGTTATGTCGTTAGCATGAAAAGTATACATCCTAAGTTGAGACTCATGTAAACATGTTCCAAGTTGAAACCTTTTTATGCCTACATGACCCAAAACCGTTGTATACATTATTATGATTATTTGCAAGTGATAGTTGGGTTTATGATAATACCTTATGGTTACACAAATTATGCTAGTTTCATGTTAAAAATAGACGACTTGATGTAAAGTTAGTTTGCACCTTTGGTTTATGACAAATAGTGGACAAATTTATGACATGTAACATACTTGACATTATGCCTAGTTATATGTGTATAGAACCATGTTTAGGCAAGTTTAAAAGTATGCCATTTCATGTGACATCAAGTTAGCTATGTTCTCATTTGAATGCAAGATTACTTAACCCATAATCTATGTTAATGTAAATGCTATATTGCAAGTTCATGCGCCACACACTTTTATGTAAATTCTAGAATATGTCATGATTCTGTGTTCCCCTCTTTCATGTTCATAAGTTGGGCTAAATTGTTAAGCCCAACATATGTTATAATGTTGCGTACGTATGGACGGGGGCAATAACCTTTGGTTTATAATAAAATACCTGTATTGGCATGTTTGGCACATGCCAATGACTAGTGACATACTAAGCGGTATAAAATTGTTATACCCAAAATTAGTGAATTTGGATAAATTGGGCCTTAAACATTTACATACAAAATGAAAGTGACAAATATGTAAATTTAGACAGTACGAATATGCTTAACCCGAGGTTGGATTGAGTTGTGATGTAAACCTGCTCGGACACGCCCGGCTATCCAGTAATCACAACAATACCTATCTAATGTGGGAGGTTAAGGCATTGAGCCCGATAAAGACCCGAGGTTAGACTGAGTTGTGGCGTAAGACTGCCCGGAACCGACCGACATACAGGCAGCCACAACAATACCTGTCTAATGAGAGTGGTTGGTGCTTTAATAAGACAATTAAAGCTAAGCTAGGATTGGTAGGGTTAAGTGAATTTAATACACTTAGCCAAATTCAACATGTTAACTAAAATGATGAGAGGGGTTAGGCTAATTCTGGACACTTAACCAATTTAATATGTTGGCTAGACGAGTAGGTAAGGTTAAGTAAAGGCTTAACTGTTATAACATGTTAACTGGACTAGAGGGTGAGGTTAAGTAAATTTGGAAATACTTAACCGTTATAACACGTTAGCTAGATAAGTGGGTGAGGTTAAGTAAGTTAAAGACACTTAACCAATACAAGCATGAATAACTAGGGTAAAGTTCATAAGAACACTTAACCAATATAACAAGATAGGTGACTAAGGATAAGTTAATAGTAAATACTTAACCGGTGTAGCAGGATGAATAACTAGGGTTAAGTAAACAAGAAACACTTAACCGGTATAACTTGATTTGTGGTAAGGATAAGTTAAAGCGGGAAGGGACAATACTTAACCATTAGAACATGTTAATTAAACACATGTTAGGGTTAAGTTAACTAAAGGGAACACTTAACCAATACAAGATGAATGGGTAGGATTAAGTAATAAGAAATACTTAACCAATATAGCTTGGTTTGTGGTAGGGTTAAGTCAACATGAGCTACTGATAACACTTAACCAGCTTAATATGACAAAGGAATGGGTTGAGTTAACTTGAATTGACTAATGACACTTAACCAACTTTATGAGGAAGAGAACTAAGTAGTAAACCTTAGTTAAGAGGGCTAAGTAGTAAGCCTTAGTTAAGAAACGAACGATTCAGGAAACTAAGTGATAAACCTTAGTTTAAAGTTAAGAGGACTAAGTAGTAAACCTTAGTTAAGAAAACTAAGTAGTAAACCTTAGTAAAACACGAGAAGGAGTGAACGTCCATCTGATTTTAAAGAAGGCTCCAACGAATTGGGTTACGAAGCCCGAGGCTTCGAGGGGACGTGAGGGTACTCTTGGTATCCCTATGTGAGGGGGCAGATGATCCTCCTGGGCTCACAGACGTTAAGATCTTCGTTAGAAGAACCAAGGGTATGCCTTGGTTGCAATACAAGGCAACCTAAAGACTAGGATGGACCAGCGTGATTCGGCGAGACCAGTAGCCCTGTGATAGCAACTCGTCGTCTACCTACCATCTTCAGTCAATCGTAGTACGCATGCGGAAAGGCAGAGAACTCCCAACATACCATATACTTGCTATCTAGTTATGGGTGAGGCTGGCCAATAGGAAAGTGGGGCATAGGTGGCAGAAGTATAGTTCTCATGCTTCATTTTCTTGGATTGCCTTTCATTAGTTGAGGGAGGGGTCACGTGGGACCATAACCACTGGTAGAAAAACAGACCTTAGCATCTGCATCGACAGATAACTTAAAACTCCCGACCGAGTTCCATATCTCTTGATTAGCCCTATTACAGGACTCGGGCCGCACATATAGTGTACATGTGCATCTAGACAGCGATAAACGATTCGCGACACATACGTGGGGAAAGTCTAGGAACATATACCACTCCGGGTAGTGTGTCCTAGATTTGGGGCATCGTCGACAGGTAGCATAATCCCTAGTTGGACCTAGGTGGCATAAAACCTGAATCCGAGAAGTATTAGTAAATATGTATATTTGATGCTTATGTAGTGTAGAATGCACTCTGGATGATGGATGCTTATTTATCACTGTTGTTAGATACATGTGTTGTATGAAATCCATATAATCACATTATATGGTAATTGACTGTTTCTTATTCCAGTTCAGAAAGAAAAGAATCAAAATCTGATTTTGATGTCCGATTTGGGATGGACACGAATATATTTAAATATATAAAGCCGTGTTGATTAGATTGACGCCATTTTGACGTGAACGATATTTATATCGATTTTATTCATTTTTATAATGAATATCAAAAAGGAATTGATTTAAAAATCTAATGTTTTGAAAATATTATCATGTATATATCGATGATATGGAATATTCAATTTTGATTAGAAATTGAATATGAAGTTGAAATCGTTTTGAAAACGAATTTAAAATGATTTATAAAATACGTTTTAAATGGAAATCGACGAAATATATATTATATTATATATATATATATAATGGCCTGAATAGAACGCGTCGCGCTGCGGCAGTTCGCGAATTTCGACCATTGACTTCGAATGGACATTACGGGAGATCCGACCGTCGGATTCTCCTAAAATCGGAACCGTTGGGTTCGTAACAAAAAGAGTTTTTCAATGAATACAAGAGATTGGAAATCTAACGGTTGGATTTGGAATTATGTCCAAAACAAATTTGGAAAATGTCGCTGTAAGTGCAGTTCGATGGCCGTTAATGGAAATCGACTGTACAAACCTTGATAAAATTATTAAAAATATCAATAATTTGTGTAAAATCATAATAAATGATTTGGAAAGAATTGGGATGAAAAATTCCATATTTGAAAAGATAAAAATAGATTTTTATCAAAATGAACTAGTTTTGAACTAGAATTGTAATCCAATTATTTTTCTTAAAATAAATAAATTGGATTTGAAATGGTTTTAAAAATAACCAGAATTTCCAATATATAAATTGGAATGGATTTGAATCGAAATTGTCTTCGAAATATTTCGATGTTGTATTTCGTGATTATATAGATATTGTTATGGAAATTTGAAAGATATATTCATATCGTTATTTCCAAAACGATATTTGTTGGTTATAGTAGTTGATATTGAATATAAGCTGATATATTTTCTATTCAGAGCCTTGTATTTATTATCAAATGGGATTTGGGTTTGTCGTGAATGGTGTCTTCATTAACACTGTTCTTAAACCCAGTTGTGAAAAAGATCAAAACTTTTTATTTAGATTTAATGAAGTGTACCAATTAAATAATATTTAATTGAAATTGAATTGGAATTGATTTTTGGGTTTATCGTGAATGGTGTTTTAAATAACACTTGTTCTTTAACCCGATAATTAATGGAATGTGAATTGGGTTTTTTGTGAATTATGTTTTAACGACATTCGTTCTTTAACCCGATTTATAGTGAAATGGGATTTGGAATTTATAAATCTTCGCGATAAGATTTAAAGGAGATTTTCCAAAGTAAAGTTTTCCAATTTAACATATTAAATTGGAATTGAATGGAATTCGATTTGGTAATGATCGAAGTGAACTTCTGTCTAGGAAGACTGTTATTATAAATTGAATTTAAGAGGCTTTGCCGTTATTCCATTTATAGTATCGGTTGGATATGGAAGTTCATATCGATTATATATATTGATCTGTTTTCCGTGAAGATTCCATTGTTAATGGAATGAGATTTTGGGTTTATCGTGAGCTATGTTTTAAATGACATTAGTTCTTTAACCCAGTTAAAGATAAGATTTATTTCTTAACTTTGAATAATCATTAAGTAATGATTTTTAGAAATTAAAACTTTATTAGAGTTTTAATGAATCTTTAAATAGATTGAAAGGTGAATTTGATAACTAAAATTATCAAATTCAATAAATGGTCGAGAATGGAGTATCACCAGTTTTGCTCCAAGCGATAGTTAAATCTTTAATTAGATTTGAATGTGAAATGGTAATTAATTTACCAATAACACCGTGGTGTTAGATATGAAGTATCACTAGTTTTGCTTCATGAGATGAATAGGTTGGGATTGGGAAATTAAACAAATGATTACTTCGGTAAGGCTCGCTAATCCCGACTAGTTTGTATAAACCATAATTTGGTATGAATTGATATTCAAAGAAACATTAAAGAATAAATTTAAAGAATTTGTCTTTGATAAAATTAATGGGAACCTTTCCCAAAGTATAAGAATATTTGAATAAAGGAATATTCTGGATTGGAATGAGGCGTATGTGGTGTTTTTATAGCACTTGTTTATTATATACACGAGTTATTCAGAAAGACCGGGTTTATCCCATTTTGAATAACTGATTCGACGATATGTCGAGGATAAAGACGGTAGTCGAAGACCGGAGGTCTTCACATCATTTGGATGATTACTGATGTCTTGATTGGGCTGTACACCCAAGACGAGGTAATAAGTGGTGATCGTCCAGACGTACTTGGAGATCGACAGATACGCGAGGGCCTCTCCCCTGTATTGGACATATGGGGGAGGAATAAGGTGCCTCTAGTTTCGTTCAGACCCATAACGAACTTGTAAATGAATGTGTGTCTGACATTGGATTTCATTCTGTGTGATTGATATACATCGGTTGCGTAGTGTGAATTGCCTGTGTGGCATGCTGAGATGCAAATGATCAAGGCTTCTGTTGAAAAGCTGAGTCTTGTAGTTAATGATCAACGCACGGCTTTAATATAGCATAGCTTTGTGTAGCGTTAATTCGCGAGCCTCACACCCCTGTGTGAACCAGAAACGGGAGAGGACCTCAGGGAGGGCATGCGTTTCCTTCTAGCTAGGAGTGGTGTCAGTGTTTTACTAGCCCTGACATTTTACTTATGTGGATGATGGATTGCGAGGCACCTCGGTTATTTCGGTCTCTATAGAGCCGATGGATGGTCTTTATACAGACCAGATTGACGCCCCATAGGGTGGGGAAACGCAGTGTTCAGGCATTTTAATCCACATCGGGTGGACCGGCCCTGATGATCCAAAGGTCACTCGAGCTCTGACCTGAGACACGGGCTAGATCGTCTCGAATTCGGTAAGGACGATCCCTTGCCTTAGTTCACATATGGAAATCCAACTTCCAATATGTGACATTTGCGGTTTTAATTGTAGATCCTAGTATTGGCGACATGATATATGGTACCCATGTCGTCTAGGATTGATACATTTATATTTGAAGTTGTTTTATACACTATGCACTTATAATAGTATCAAATGATTTGTTTAAAATGTACCAAGCATGTTTGGCTATTATAAGGGGAAACCCTATCCTCTGGCTTGCGTTGCATTGTGTGATGGGACCTGGGTCTTATAATAGCATCATTTTTCCAAAAAGCATTGCGTTGTTTTGTTATATGCACTGGTATTCCTGGGAGGAAACCCGTTCCGTGTTATACGGCGTGGTCCCTTGATATATCTGATTTAAAGTGAAGTTTTAAATAATTTTTTTAGTTCTCACACCAGTCACATGACTGACCTGGAGTTTATTGTTTTAACCTAAACTCTGGGTGCCCCTATCTTCCACGAGCAGCTAGTAGTTTTGGTTTTTGCAGATTTATATTCACAGGATCCTGGTTTACAGCTGGAATGATATTCAGAAAGCTCTGTATTCGCATATTCTTTTCAGTTGTGTTTTTATTATTTTCCGCTGCATTGTAACTTGTAAATCTCTGATATTTAGTAAATGTGTAATATTTATTCATACTATGTATATTCTTGTATTCTGATGAAATTGTTGTAATAAGCAATGAAATGTTATTCTGTTTGTGTTCTAATTCGTCTTGTCCTCAAGGTAATCCGTTCTTCCTCTTCTCCTCGGAGATAGGGGAGGTTCTGGGTTCTTACAGTAGCCCCCTGCCGAGTTCGGATCAACATTCTTCTCTATTCGAACCGACCTCAGTTCTCATTTATTTTCGGTCGAACCAAGTTTGTCGTCAATCCAAGCAACTCTGACAAACTTTCAGAGTGCGAGGGGGTTGCTATGTTGGTTCCTGCCCCCCGTGACTAATCCCTGGCCTCCTATTCGTCCAGGCCCTTCAAATCTTGCGAAGAAAGAATTCATCATCTCCTCCTACCTGCGGAGAAGCTCATCATGTCATTCTATACGCGACCTTAGCTCAGCCAATATGCCATCCATATCTTCTCTGGTTAAGTAGATGGAAGGATCACCATGAGAGGAAGCCTCTTGAATTACCTTGTTTCTAGCGCCTGCATTGCAAATATTTTCAATACGGGAGATTATTCCATCCATCCTCCGTTTCACCATCTTTTAGTCTAAAAGTGAGCGATCCAGTTCCTTTGAGCTAGAAAGTTGTGTGCCCCCTTCCTAGCACGCCAAATTGTTGACGTCAAAAAGTGGTTCTTTTGACGATCAACCCCGAAATGCACAAACCGTACAAAAACCATAGATAATTCAATCACAGAATAACAAAAAATAAATAAAAATAGGGCAACACGCTAGATTTTTATAGTGGTTTGGCATTAATGATCATGTGCCCACTTTATAATTTATTGTTTATACTGTTAGATTACAATACAGTTGAGTTTCTTGTAAGAAAAGTAGAGAAATGGAGAAATCTTTCACAAATACAAAGTCCTTGCGTTTGATAATAGAGTATGGCCCTTCAATGATGCAAAGTCCTTACATATAGAAATTAGGAAAAAAGCCAATCCCTTTCTGAATCCAATAAGCACATATTTATAGGTGGTGATGAGCTCGGATCGATATTGCAACATGGCGTACAATCCGACTCAGCAGCGCGGTGCTGACCGCATCTTCAGTTAGTGAGAAACGTCCTCTCTAGGACAGTACATAACACGCACTACTACAAAAGTGGGCATATTCGACACTAATTTGTGTGCGTTGCATGAAAAGTGTGGCGAAAGCTGTGATTTCTTTGAGCTTCTGCAACAACATTCATATGTTGTTGCATTATACGTGGATGCACTGTTGCAGTGGGAATTTTAGTGTTTTGATGTGCAATACCAGTTAAAAGCGTAGCATTACGTATATATAATCAAGCTCAGCGATCCGCGTTATCAACATATAAAAACCCCAACCGTAGATGAAAGATTAATCCAACGGTTCAAACCATCTATGGATCTGATGATCTTAATGTTAGCCATCTTCCAACCATTGACAGCCACGTCATTGCATTATTTTGACGAAATTTTGGCGCGATCTTCTCCCTTCATGAAATCGTTTTCTTCTCTATCATCTAATCGATTTTCCCCCTTTTTACTATTGACGAAAATTTAAACCTAAATTCACAAATTTAAACCTAATCATCTAATCGCTCCTCTCCTCGACAGCAAATTCTATTCCGAAAAGGATGAAGCTTTGAAACGCTTTCTAGCTTTGATTGCTTAGGGCGCTGACATCGCCAGTTTTTTACCTCAGGTTCAGTTTGTATAGCATTGTGAATTAGTTGCGCTTATTATAGATTGGATTATGAGTAATTAGTAATTTGTTCATTTGTTACATTTTGGAAAACCCATTCGCTTATGAGTAATTAGTTGCGCTTATTATTGATTTGGGATTTGGGATTATGCTGAGGTTTATTCGAAAATTATACCCAGCAATAAACCATGAGAACCGGGCTATTGGCATGAAAAAGACATTGGTTTATTGTAGAGGTCGAGCTAGTTAAGGAATGGGGACTGTGGTTAATTTGCACTGCTTGAGGTTCATACCTTACACCGGTGTTTAATTTGTATGCTTGAGGTTAATTTGCACTGTAATGTGTATGCACTGCGGTGTGTTTGCACTGAGGTTTTGTGATACACGCAGTGCATACATGCACAAGTATACACGATTTTTTATTACAATGCACATCATACACGTAGTGCATACACGCACAAGTATACACGCACAAGTATACACGCTCAAGTATACACGCACAAGTATACAAGCACAAGTATCATAAGGCAGCATCTGAAGGCACGCACAAGTATCATAAGTATACATGCTCAAGTATCATAAGTATACACGCACAAGTATCATAAGTATACACGCTCAAGTATACACGCACACACAACAGTATACACGCACAAGTATCATAAGGCAGCCATCTGAAGGCACACACAAGTATACACGCACAAGTATCACAAGTATACACGCTCAAGTATCATAAGTATACACGCTCAAGTATACACACATAAGTATACACGCACGCACAAGTATACATGCACGCTCAAGCAAGTTCCCGGTAAAAGATTAAAAAAATCACCAGCATTCACAAACATTCACTGCCATTCAAGCCATTCACAAACATCCAAGCCAACATTCATCACCAACAATCACAAACTTCCACAAATATTCAAGCCAACAACCATCACCGGCATTCATCACAACATTCACAAACATTCACAAAGTTTCAAAAATATTCACAAACTTTCAAGCCAAAAATCATTACCAGCAGAAAAAAACCAACATTCACAAACATCAGCACCAGCATCATCACCAGTCATCACCAGCATCAGCACCAGCATCTTCTTCTTTTTCTTCAGAGTCAGTGTCCATGTCAGAGTCATTGTCCATGTCAGAGGCATTGTCTATGTCAGAGTGACTGAAAGGGGATTACATGATCATTGATATATTCCAATTAGCACCTCATATAAATGATCATAGTTTTAAGAAGAAATGATTACTTCTAGATAAGATAATCCACTTGTGATAATGTGTTGTTTTATGGTAATGTTGGTATAGCTATTTTCTAGTTGGATGTTGGTCATCTGGTTGTGTCTCATTATATGGTCACAATCAAATAAGAAAAGGTTTAGTTTATATTTATATACTTCACACAAATTCTCGGCTAGGGGTTGTGGTACTCCAAAAAAAATGGTATGACATTTGAAATATTATGTTAAATGATGATAACTATAGTGGGTTAAATCGAATGCTAATAATGCATATATTTTCCATCTGTTGATGCTAATAATGATGTATGTATGTGGTTGTGTCTCATTGTATGTATGTGGTTGTGTCTCATTGTATGTATGTATGTTAAGGATAGAGCATAGTTGAATGAACACTTTGTGAGTGTGTTCTTTAGCAAATTTACCTATGATCACAAACATAATGTGGATTAACTAAAAGAAACTGTGGATGAAAGTAAAATTTACCTATGATCACAAACAAATCGTATCATCGGTAGCTCCCTATTGCCCACAAAAAGAAGTTCAGGCCTTGTAAGAGGATGAGCATGGGTACAGCGCTGAACCCTAATGAGGTAAACCTTGTTGTCGAATTGAGCAGCAAAAGTATTCTCCAAGCCAATCCCTTCATAAAATTCCATTTTCAGGTATAATGATCTATGGTCAATTCGAGACCAAGGACAGTCGTAAATTTCACGCACATTTCCCATTGGCATCATTAATTCTTTAATTGCAGGAACATTTTTCTTCAGGAACTCGGGAAAGCCAACAACTCTAGCCCATGATTCTGCCTCGAACGCTGGTTCAGGCTCAAATTCTTCACCAGACCATTGTTGCACATAAAAAGCACCCCCACATTTTGTAAAAAGTTTCAACATTAGCGCATGATCACGCTTACTGTTAGAAGGGCATGTTATTAGAAAAGAGTTTTTGGGTATAACCCGTATGTCCCACTCATTATGCTTCAGAGTATGCCTAAGCGTGAGATGCACAAATTTGTAACTCCAATGTCCTGTAAGAACAGTGGCAGTGATGCATAGTGAAGAGTCCTCCATTGTTTTTTTTTTTGAAACTTTTGACGATGGAGGTTTGTTTAATTAGGAGTTGAAGATATAGATGACAATATGGTTCTGAAGCTTGAAAGGATATGAAGTGACACACTGAACGTGGTAGGAATATGGGAATTGACAACTTTCTGCTCAAAAGACGAAGCATACTGAAATTGCTTGGTAGTTGGCATGAGTGACCAATCGTCAATGGTCAATAAGTCCACTTTAATAATTGTGTTCATAACATTTTGTTAAGAAGGCCAATGACCATTCGATTCCACCACTTATCAAATAACTTGTTATCATTTCAGGTGCATATTTAATTCTGGAAGTCAGAGGGATACATTTTGCAGATGTGACACACATATGTATAGGTACATACATATATATTTCCTATTGCAATTGGATTGCTGCATATATATATACGATTCATATATATAAATGAGTAATACATTTTACAGATGTGGACACATGTGTACATGTTCAAAATGCGCTAATGAATTGGCCAGGAATGGAGGAATGGCCAGGAATGGAGCTTACTGTATACAATGAAGAAAACTGTGTAGCTGATTTTTGAGTTTTGATATTTGGATAATTAAAACAATTGCTTTAGATGAGTTTCTTATACAAAACCTGTATTGCAAAATTTTGAATTAAAGCATTATATTTGCTATCTTCTACTGTTGCGTTAGCTTTTATTGATATTTCATATTGCAGTGGTGTTGCATTACATATTGTAGTGGTGTTGCATTACATATTGCAGTGGTGTTGCATTACATATTGCAGTGAGGTCGCACGTGGACCCCACAGCTGACGTGGCATGTGCCACGTTGGCAGCTGACATGGAGAGATGACGTGTCGTGTGACACGTCGACAGCTGACGTGTAAAGCTGACGTGGCCCCACTGGAAGACAGGCCCTAACTAATACTTAAGGCAACGCTGAATAGTGTTGCATTACGGGCAAATAGTGTTGCATTACGGCTATAATGCAACACTTTCTTTCCGTGGCAGTAGATGGGAAAAAGCGTTGTCTTAGAGGGCTAAGGCAACGGCCGCAGATGCCACGGGTCTCTGGTGTTGCCTATTTGAAAAAAGGGGCTACGGCAACGCGTTTTCAATATAAGGCCACATTTAAATTAGCGTCGAATTTGCCCACCGATGTCTATCAATCACGCATGTCACACAGGCAATTCATGTCACACAGGCAATTCATGCTATGCAATTCATGCTATGCAACCGATGTCTATCAATCACGCATAATGAAATCCGATATCAGACACACATCCATTTACAAGTTCTTTCTTGGTCTGGACGAAACCGGAGGCATCTTATTCCTCCCCTATATGTCCAATACAGGGGAGAGGCCCTCGCATATCCGTCGATCTCCAAGTGCGTCTGGACGATCACCACTTATTACCTCGTCTTGGGTGTACAGCCCAATCAAGACATCAGTAATCACCCAAACGATGTGAAGACCTCCGGTCTTCGACCACCGTCTTCATCCTCGACATATCGTCGAATCGGTTATTCAGAATGGGATAAGCCCGGTCTTTCCGAATAACTCGCGTATATAATAAACAAGTGTTATAAAACACAACATGCGCCTTATTCCAATCGAGAATATTCCTTTATTCAAATATTCTTTTACTTTGGGAAAAGTTCCCATTAATTTTATCAAAGATAAATTCTTTAAATTTATTCTTTAATCCTCCTTTGAATATCAATTCAAACTAAATTATGGTTTATCCAAACTAGTCGGGATTAACGAACCTTACCGAAGTAACTATTTGTTTTAATTTCCCAATCCCAACCTATTCATCCTATGAAGTAAAACTGGTAATACTTCATATCTAACACCACGGTGTTATTGGTAAATTCAATTACCATTTCACGTTCAAATCTAATTAAAGATTTAACTATCGCTTGGAGCAAAAATGGTGATATTCCATTCTCGATCATTTCATTCTAATTAAAGATTCATTAAAACTCCACTTGATTTTAATCTTCCCAAAAATCAATATTAATGATTTTTTAACTTGCGAAATCATATCCTGTCTTTAACTGGGTTAAAGAACCAATGTCATTTAAAACACGGTTCACTATAAACCCAAAATCACATTCTATTCCATCAGCCTTTAACCGTAAATTAGCAAGTGAACAATTCCCTAAGTATTAACCCCGAAGGTCGAAACCAACATCAGATCAATACCCAGGAAACCATTCAACTCAACTAATCCCCAGTTAGTTTCTGATTTTCTTAACTCCATTGGGTCTAAGAACAGTATTATTAAAGATACCATTCACGACAACCCAAAATCACATTCCATTAACAATGGAATCTTCATGGAAAACAAATCGATATATATAATCGATATAAACTTCCATATCCAACCGATAATATAAATGGAATAACGACAAGGCCTTTTAAATTCCATATATATTAACCGTCTTCCTCTACAGAAGCTTACTTCGATTATTACCAAATCGAATTCCATTTAATTCCAATTTAATATATTAAATTTGAAAACTTTACTTTGGAAAATCTCCTTTAAATCTTAACAAAAGATTTATAAATTCCAAATCCCATTTCACTGTAAATCGGGTTAAAGAACGAATGTTGCTAAAACACAGTTCGAGATAAGCCCAATTCACATTCCATTAGTAATCGGGTTAAAGAACATTTGTTATTCAAAACACCGTTCACGATAAACCCAAAAATCAATTCCAATTCACTTCCAATTAAATATCATTTAATTGGCATACTTCATTAAATCTAAATAAAAAGATTTAATCTTTTTCTCAACTGGGTTTAAGAACAGTGTTAATGAAGACACCATTCACGACAAACTCAAATCCCATTTGATATTAAATACAAGGCCCTGAATAGAAAATATATCGGCTTATATTCAATATCAAATACTACAACCAACAAATATCGTATTAGAAATAACGATATAAAATATCTTTCAAATTTCCATAATAATATCTGTATAGTCATGAAATCCAACATCCAAATATTCCGAAGACAATTTCGATTCAAATCCATTCCAATTTATATATTGGAAATTCTGGTTATTTTTAAAACCATTTCAAATCCAATTTATTTATTTTAAAAATAATTTAATTATAATTGTAGTTCAAAACTAGTTCATTTCGATAAAATCTCTTTTTATCTTTTCAAATATGGAATTTTTCGTCCCAATTCTTTCCAAATCATTTCTTATGATTTTACACTAATTATAGATATTTTTAATAATTTTACCAACGCCCGTACAGTCGATTTCCATAAACGGCCATCGAACTGCACTTACAACGACCTTTTCCAAATTTGATATGGACATAACTACAAATCCAACCGTTAGATTTCAAATCTCTAATATTCGTTAGAAAACTCTTTTCGAGACGAACCCAACGGTTCCGGTTTTAGGAGAATCCAACGGTCGGATCTCCCGTAATATTCGTTCGAATTCAATGGTCGAAATTCGTGAAGCGCGGCGCATTCTATCCAGGTCATTATATTATATATATATATACATATAATATATATTTCATCGATTTCCATTTAAAACGTATTTTATAAATCGTTTTAAATTCGTTTTCAAAATGATTTCGACTTCATATTCAATTTCTAATCAAAATTGGATATTCCATATCATCGATATATAAATGATAATATTTTCAAAACATTATATTTTGAAATCAATTCTTTTTCGATATTCATATTAAAAATGAACAAAATCGATATAAATATCGTTCACGTCAAAATGGCGCTAATCTAATCAACACGACTTTATATAATTAAATATTTTCGTGTCCATCCCAAATCGGACATCAATATCATATTTTGATTCTTTTCTGAATATTATTTGAAAATATTCGTTATTTTAAAATAATCGTTATTTTAAAATAATCGTTACTTTAAAATATTCATTCTTTTTGAACTGGAATCAGACACAGTCAATTACCATATAATTTGATTATATGGATTTCATACAACACATGTGTACAACAACAATCAAATACAGTCAACCATCATCCATTGTGCACTCTACACTGCATAAGCATTAAATATAAATATTTAACGCTTATAACAGCCTGTCAATCAATCGATCGACATACAGCTAATTATTAGGACTAGTGTATGTCCAATATCATCCCAATACCCGTGTGGGGTTTCAATCAACAAATAATGAATTTTATTTGTGCAGTTGGGCGAGGTGTAGAATTTATCGTCCCAATCAATATCAGTCAAATCAGTGTACATAAACAAATCGTCCGATTTGTTTATGAATATTTATTTTATTCATATACACGTTAAAAACTATAATTTTAACTATAGAATATTTTACTCCATTCCATATCATGCAATCAATTTTCACCACACAGTCAATCAAACAAACAAGTCGTCCATGGTCTGTGGACGACGGGTGTCGGGTGCTGCTAAGCACCGTCTGCATTCTAGTATATATTTCAACTAGAAAATAAATTAAAAGTGAGAAGTTCTCACCTTTGGGTTCCCCTCCGCTGGTTTAACTTCTGAACTTCTGAACCATTTGGATTTGTTTGAAATTCCAACGCATCCTTTTCACGCGGTTCACATTAAAAATCACATTTTTATTATGATGTTTATTTTAACAATCACATTTTTATAATGGCACTTCATATATAAAAATCATATATATTTACAATGCTTCTTTCTGTATAAAAATAATATTTTTCTTCGCTATAAAAATTTATACTTTTCCTTATGTAAAAATTCTATTTTTACTTCGCTACCACATTAGAAAAATTATATTTTTATAGTGCTTTATATATAATAAAAATTATATTTTTACATCGCCTTTCAACCAATAAAAATCATATTTTTATTATCTCTATAAAAATCATATTTTTATTATTTCTATAATATAAAAATCATATTTTTATTACTCTACAAATATAAAAATCATATTTTTTATTACTCTACAAATATAAAAATCATATTTTTATTACTCTACAAATGTAAAATTCATATTTTTATTACTCTACTCGTTTAATAATTATAGCTTTACATACATAAAAAAACATTGCTTTATATATAATGAAATTTATAGCCTTATATATAATAAAATTTATAGCTTTACATACATAAAACATTGCTTTCTATTTTTGATTAAACTAATTTTTTTTTAAATGAATTAAAATTATAATAAAAAAAACTTACAGTGTCTTTGGTTTTCTGAGGGGCTGAGGAGGAGATCGGAGGGGGGCCAGGCGCAGGCGGAGGTCAGTGGCAATGGCAGCGTGGGGGCTTCGATGGGAGGAGGCATTCAGACGAGGCTGGAGGAGAGGAAGGGGTCGAGGGTGGAGGTGCGGGCTTCACGAGGGAAAGAGGGGAGAAACGAGCGCCACCGTGAGGAGGAGGGGGGACTGGCGCGCATGGCGGCGGCGGTCCAGTCGAGGCGGCGGCTGCGAGCTCCGATGAGGTGGCGTGGATCGTGGCCTCCGTTCTCTTTTTTTTTTGATTGATCTGAATATGAGAGAGAAGAGGGGGAGGGAATTATATAATTATATATATATATATTATTATTTAATTTCAAAAAGTAACTTTAAAATTCGAACTCCAAATGGGACCCATCGCTTGTCATTCCTAGCTATTTACCCCCATTCCGAACACAATGGGATATGTATCGTAAGCCAGTTCGGCTATTTCGATCATCTTTCATCAAAATCAAAATATAAATCTATATATTGAATTTGAATGCACATTTCAATTTACCGGAGCCACATATGGACTCTAAAAATTCTCGAAAAATATTTTCTAGCTTCGTATTGACGATACGGTTCTAAAAAAACTCATTTTGTCAAATTTGGAGACCGTTTGAAAAATGGCCATTTTCTGGTCGATCCAAATTGACTGAAGTTGTCAAAACACGTTTTACTTCGCCACGCTCACATATTGATTCAGAAAATTACAAATTTTGGAATCTAGCAATAACTTGACATCCCGGATCCAACAAAAATGGTTTCGTCGAAACGGAGGTCGTTTGCAAAATTCCGTTTTTAAGGGCCCAAAATTCCATAGCGACTATTCTGAATTTTCAATTGGGCATAACTTTTTATTCATGCTATGAAATTTCAATTTTTCGGATTCATTGAAAAGATATTTTCAAATAGATTCTAATATTTTTGGTTTCGCTAAAATCCGGTTTATTTTGAATCCTGTACATTCATTTGAAATTTGAAATCGAAATTTCAAACTACCGCGCCATTTTCAACTCCTTTTATAATTAAAAATAAATATTTATATTTTAACGTCGATTCGAATAAATATATACGTTCTAATTCTATTCAAAATACATTTCTTGTCGTTATTATTTAAAATAATTCATTTCAAATATTCAAAATTCATTAAAATTTTAAATTGGCTCAGATTTTCCGGGTTATTACAATCTCCCCCACTTAAAATATTTTCGTCCTCGAAAAGGAACGGAGCTGAAAGTTGTTTTACAAACCAACTCAACTTTCATTCTTTTCATTACGGCTTAAGTTCTTTAACTTTTCAGTTTCTAAGAACTTTTCAAATTCTTCAAAAAATTGGCTAACACCCTAAATTTTTGAAAAATTTCGCCATAACCTCCTCTGCACGGGAGCACTGGGAAAATCCCGAAATCGCCATACAAGCCTCTCCAATCCAAAAAGAAAAAGAAACAGCCAAGCGGTTAGCCAATCGGCTCATAAAATCATCCAAAACCCAAGAAATTAGTAAACATGTACCTATTTGTCGGGCAAACAATTTTATTCCTCTGCTCTAGCCTCCTTGCAATGACCTGTTCACACATATTTATGTACATGCATGCATTTCCAAACAATTTTCAATACAGTTCAATTTGGCCTAAATTCACCTTTCTTTCATATGCTGGTTTAAATGAATAATCACACAACACAACTATCAATCAATTAGATGATTAGCTTTTCAAATTCATAACTTTGATATATATACAGAAAATCATGTTTTGATGCCAATTCACACAATAGCCCTATCTAGTTTTGGTTCTCACACTAGTCAATTGGAAATATATAAATATCACACCTTCGAAACTCGAACACAAACTACTGATGCTATATAGTCATCAATAGTTTCATCTCCGGGCGACTAGAGTGTGATTCTATACCCATCCAGTATATTAAAACTTTGAATACACGTTTGCAAGGCGTATATGCAAAATCTTTATATATTGGATTGTCCAAATTCAATACAAATAAATATTCTAATACGAATAATTGATTTAAATTTTCAAAACAAAAATTGTTTCATCTTTATTTGAAGACAACTCTCTTTCGACTCATTCTAGGATACTACTGATCCCATCTCTAATGAGTCATTCTCATTGAATATTACTAATCCAATCTCTGATGAATTCTTTCGTTTGGTTCTAACGTATCTTGTTCTCCGAGCTCTGTAAACCAAAGCTCTGATACCAAAATGAAGCGACCCGAACCTCCCTGTGAAGGAAAGCCCGGATTGACTTTGAGGACACGACAAATCAGAACGCAAACAGAAGAACATTTCATTGATTATTACAACAATTTCATCAGAATACAAGAATATACAGAGTATGAATAAATATTACACATTTTATAAACATCAGAGATTTACAATTTACATTACATAACAGCGGAAAAATAATACAAAACACAACTGAAGGGGATATACGGATACAGAGCTTTCCGAATATCGTTTCAGTTGTAAATCAGGATCCTGTGAAAATAAATCTGCAAAATCAAAACTACAAGCTGACCGTGTGGAAATAGGGGCACCCAGAGTTTAGGTTAAAACAATAAACTCCAGGTCAGTAATGTGACTGGTGTGAGAACTAGAACAGTTATTAATCTTTATTTTAAAGTTCGGTAAATCAAGGGACCACGCCATATAGCACAGAACGGGTTTACCCCCAAGAAAACCAGTGCATAAAACAAACAGCACAATGCTAAATAAAGAACAATGAAGCTATTATAAGACTCAGGTCCCATCACACAACGCAAGCCGGAGGATAGAGTTTTGACCTTATAATAGCCAAGAATGCTTGGTACGTAAAAATTCATGTTTTATTATTACTATAAGTGTATAGTGTCAAAACAATTTCAATCATAAGTATTAATCATAGACGACATAAGTGCCTCATCCCAATATGTCGCCATACTAGGCTCTACAATCAAAACCGCAAAATATCGTATTGGAAGTTGGATTTCCATCTATGAACCAAGGCAAGGGATCGTCCTTACCGCTTCGAGACTGTCTAGCCTGAGTCTCAGGGCAAGTACTCAGTCAATCCCTTGGATCGTCAGGGCCGGTCCACTCGATGTGGATTAAAATGCCTGAACATGGCGTTTACCTGCCATATGGCGCGTAAATGAGCCAAACGACTCCATCGGTCCCGGATCGACCGATATAACCGAGGCGCCACGCAACCATCATCCACATAAGTAAAATGTCAGGGCGTGCAAAACGCTGACACCACTCCTAGCTAGAAGGAAACGCATGCCCTCCCTGATGTCCACTCCCGTTTCTAGTTCACACCGGGGTGTGAGGCTCACGAATTAACGCTACACAAAGCTACGCTATATTAAAGTCGTGCTTTGATCATCAACCACAAGACTCTACTTTTCAACAGAAGCCTTGATCATTTGCATCTCAGCATGCCACACAGGAAATTCACGCTATGCAACTGATGTCTATCAATCACACAGAATGATATCCGATGTTAGACACACATCCATTTACAAGTTCGTTTTGGGTCTGAACGAAATCGAAGACACCTTATTCCTCCCCCATATGTCCAATATAGGGGAGAGGCCCTCGCATATCCGTCGATCTCCAAGTACGTCTGGACGATCACCACTTATTACCTCGTCTTGGGTGTACAGCCCAATCAAGACATCAGTAATCACCTAAACGATGTGAAGACCTCTGGTCTTCGACCACCGTCTTCATCCTCGACATATCGTCGAATCGGTTATTCAGAATGGGATAAACCCGGTCTTTCCGAAAAACTCGCGTATATAATAAACAAGTGTTATAAAAACACAACATACGCCTTATTCCAATCCAGAATATTCCTTTATTCAAATATTCTTTTACTTTGGGAAAAGTTCCCATTAATTTTATCAAAGATAAATTCTTTAAATTTATTCTTTAATCTTCCTTTGAATATCAATTCAAATCAAATTATGGTTTATCCAAACTAGTCGGGATTAACGAACCTTACCATAGTAACCATTTGTTTTAATTTCCCAATCCCAACCTATTCATCCCATGAAGTAAAACTGGTAATACTTCATATCTAACACCACGGTGTTATTGGTAAATTCAATTACCAATTTACGTTCAAATCTAGTTAAAGATTTAACTATCGCCTGGAGCAAAACTGGTGATACTCCCTTCTCGATCATTTCAATCTAATTAAAGATTCATTAAAACTCCACTTGGTTTTAATCTTCCTAAAAATCAATATTAATGATTGTTTAACTTGGGAAATCATATCCTGTCTTTAACTGGGTTAAAGAACCAATGTCATTTAAAACACGGTTCACTATAAACCCAAAATCACATTCTATTCCATCAGCCTTTAACCGTAAATTAGCAAGTGAACAATTCCCTAAGTATTAACCCCGAAGGTCGAAACCAACATCAGATCAATACCCAGGAAACCATTCAACTCAACTAATCCCCAGTTAGTTTCTGATTTTCTTAACTCCGTTGGGTCTAAGAACAGTATTATTAAAGATACCATTCACGACAACCCAAAATCACATTCCATTAACAATGGAATCTTCATGGAAAACAAATCGATATATATAATCGATATAAACTTCCATATCCAACCGATAATATAAATGGAATAACGACAAGTCCTTTTAAATTTCAAATATATTAACCATCTTCCTCTACAGAAACTTACTTCGATTATTACCAAATCGAATTCCATTCAATTCATATTTAATATATTAAATTGGAAAACTTTTCTTTGGAACATCTCCTTTAAATCTTATCAAAAGAATTCCAAATCCCATTTCACTGTAAATCGGGTTAAAGAACGAATATCGCTAAAACACAGTTCACGATAAGCCCACACATTCCATTAATAATCGGGTTAAAGAACAAGTGTTATTCAAAACACCGTTCACGATAAACGCAAAAATCAATTCCAATTCAATTCCAATTTAATATCATTTAATTGGTATACTTCATTAAATCTAAATAAAAAGATTAAATCTTTTTCTCTACTGGGTTTAAGAACAGTGTTAATGAAGACACCATTCACGACAAACCCAAATCCCATTTGATATTAAATACAAGGCCCTGAATAGAAAATATATCGGCTTATATTCAATATAAAAAACTACAACCAACAAATATCGTATTGGAAATAATGATATAAATATATCTTTAAAATTTCCATAACAATATCTGTATAGTCACGAAATCCAACATCGAAATATTCCGAAGACAATTTCGATTCAAATCCATTCCAATTTAAATATTGGAAATTCTGGTTATTTTTAAAACCATCTCAAATCCAATTTATTTATTTTAAAAATAACTGAATTATAATTCTAGTTCAAAACTAGTTCATTTCAATAAAAATCTCTTTTTATTTTTTCAAATATGGAATTTTTCATCTCAATTCTTTCCAAATCATTTCTTATGATTTTAGACTAATTATTGATATTTTTAGTAATTTTATCAAGGCCCGTACAGTCGATTTCCATAAACGGCCATCGAACTGCACTTACAGCGACCTTTTCCAAATTTGATTTAGACATAATTCCAAATCCAACCGTTAGATTTCAAATCTCTAATATTCGTTAGAAATCTCTTTTTGATACGAACCCAACGGTTCTGGTTTTAGGAGAATCCGACAGTCGGATCTCCCGTAATATCCGTTCGAAGTCAATGGTCGAAATTCGTGAACTGTCGCAGCGTGGCGCGTTCTATTCAGACCATTATATTATATATATATATAATATATATTTCATCGATTTCCATTTAAAACGTATTTTATAAATCGTTTTATATTCATTTTCAAAACGATTTCAACTTCATATTCAATTTCTAATCAAAATTGGATATTACATATCATCGATATATAAATGATAATATTTTCAAAACATTATATTTTGAAATCAATTCCTTTTCGATATTCATTTTAAAAATGAACAAAATCGATATAAATATCGTTCACGTCAAAATGGCGTTAATCTAATCAACACGGCTTTATATAATTAAATATTTTCGTGTCCATCCCAAACCGGACATCAAAATCATATTTTGATTCTTTTCTGAATATTATTTGAAAATATTCATTATTTTAAAATAATCGTTATTTTAAAATATTCATTCTTTCTGAACTGGAATCAGACACAGTCAATTACCATATAATTTGATTATATGGATTTCATACAACATATGTGTACAACAACAATCAAATACAGTCAACCATCATCCATAGTGCACTCTACACTGCATAAGCATTAAATATAAATATTTAACGCTTATAACAGCCTGTCAATCAATTGATCGACATACAGCTAATTATTGGGACTAGTGTATGTCCAATATCATCCCAATACCCGTATGGGGTTTCAATCAACAAATAATGAATTTTATTTGTGCAGTTGGGCGATGTGTAGAATTTATCGTTCCAATCAATATCAGTCAAATCAATGTACATAAACAAATCGTCTGATTTATTTATGAATATTTATTTTATTCATATACACGTTAAAAATTATAATTTTAACTATAAAATATTTTACTCCATTCCATATCACGCAATCAATTTTCACCACACAATCAATCAAACAAACAAGCCGTCCATGGTATGTGGACGACGGGTGTCGGGTGCTGCTAAGCACCGTCTGCATCCTTGTAACTACCTGGCATTTTGCCCGTTCCAAATCGGTATTTAAACCAATTCGAAACGTCCAAAATGACAGATTGTTATTGGCTTACACGGTTTAAACAGAATTAACACCGAATCACAGAGTACAAAAATAGCAGCGGAATAAAATTTCTCATAAATATCAGAGTTGTATACAATATTTGCACAGCGGAAATTTTTTATAATATATACATGAAATTTCACTTGAATAAAATTTACATTTTTGTTGAGCTTAGCGAGCGCGAGCGTTCCACGTCCTTTCCAGTTTGGGAGCTGATATCCTTATACCTGGAACACTTAGGGCCTGACCCGAGTGTCCCATGCAAAATACACAAAACACCCGAGTCAGGATTAAACTTATTTCAAGTAAGTCACTTTGTAATCACATAAATGTAATTGGTTTAATCCTCACCACATGTATTAAATAACTAGAGTATAGTAAACCATGAAAACTGCTGGCATATCATGGAGCATAACAAAGCAAGAAGCATGTGGATGAGACATCATGCGTGAGTAGTAAAACTAGCACTAAAAGGAAACACATGCCAGGGAAATGTCGCAGCAAAGAGAAGTGTGGATGCATCCGCACCGTGCAAGCATGAGTGGCGGGACATGCAAAAATAAGGAGCAGTTTGTTTCCACATGTGGTAAATATAAGCCAGGTAGTTTTAGACAGATGGAAACATGCAAGGCCGTCAGCAAATGCGGGTTACAATCTTAAACGGTTAAACAATCGAGACAGTCGGGTACATACAAGTCATGGTACGGCGGAACCGGGTAAACAAATTCTGTTGCCAAATATGTGTATGGAATAGGGATGGCAAAAAAATACATACTCACGGTTATCCATAGGTAAAATCTGTCATGGATATGAAATGGATAGTTAAATGGGTATCCATAGGTAAAATAAACGGGTATTTTTAATATCCGTTAATTAATGGGGCGGGTACAGATAGTAAGATATCCATGTCCGCGGATACCCATGCCCGTATTGAATGTGATTTATTATCAATGGTTAATACAAAAAATATTGTTGTCGGCTGTTCGGTATTTGTGTGCATGTTTTTAATCAACAATTTATAACTGACTATTGATATTTTGATGAATACTTCTGTTGTTGTCTCTTCTTTTTTGGATGTTGGTTTAAATATGTATTCGTATTTTGAGGTTAGCATTTAAGAATTGGTCTAATTTGTTTTTTTACTAAATGTACTTTTGAATAATTTCAATAAATGGCTAAAAAATAAATTGAATAAATATAATGAATACCCATGAATACCCGCCATTACCCGCAACCTGTTTAAAACCCGTTTAATGGATACCCGTGCGGGTATGGGGCGGGCATGGAGCAAAAAATCACCCAATGGGGCGGGTGATGGGTTGGTACTACCCGCGCCCGCCCCGCCCCATTGCCATCCCTAGTATGGAAGGCCCAACCGTGTAAAGTCTTAAACTTGGAGGGGTTATTTATTATTCCAAGTATATAAAAATTTGAACCATACAACCAAGTACCCAATTTTAATACAACAGCGGGACATGCATCACATTTATGCAGACCGCCATGAATGTATATATTAGACATAGAATTTGTCAATCTAACAGTAAACGTATAGGTATCGGTCCAGGTATCATGAATCAAAAAGTAGAGGGTGCATACACTCATTTCCTTGCAGAAACTAAATTAAATAAATGCAATTGTCTGGGTAACATAAAATTCGAAAGTACAGGCTTCTAAAATTTTTAAGGGTGATGGTATGCATCCTTTTTGTTGTGAAACTCATGCATGCATGAGATATCGAGCAAGAACTGAGAGGACAAATACCTTTTGCAATAAGAAATTTTAAAATCACTAATAAAGCAACCTACTGTCCTTTTATGCAATGGAGAATATGCATGAGAAAGGCTATTGGATCATGTATGGGCACACAAATTGATCATGCCGGGCATATTTCAGTTTTTGCAGCAAGATAGGTGATTTACATTCCTACTTAAGCATTTAATCTAGGGGAATGGTAGTAGTCTGGTAATGTTTATGTACGCTACCTTTAAGCATTTAATCAGGAGTCAACTACATAAGCAAAGCTTAATTGCACATGAACCATGCTGGGCATAAACAGGAAGGCTAACAAGATAGAACTTGAAAAGAGGCTATATGGAAAAAGGGAAGCCAATTCCAACTAAAATGACCAGTATTGAAAGGGAATTTGGGACCAAAAGTTGATTCTACAAATTTAAGAAATGGGTACTACAGTAGAGACCAAAGCATTAAAACATGCAAGGGGTTCACACATATATGCAGCCATGGACCGTGTACAGTATGTATTTAATGACACCATGGGAAGTGTACTACAGTAAGGATTAAAACATGGAATGGCACTCAAAGTCAGTAAGCACATATATATAGCATGTACCAGTGACAAGCAGCAAACATGTATGGCATGGGCAAAGCTGAGGGGAACATGGTATTTTATTCAATGCATGGTGATGGTGGGTTCCAAACGCAGGGTGTATATATATTTTCTCAAGACAAATGCATAGAACCCAATTAAAACCAATGTATGTGGAAGCAACATAAACAATGTGTACGTATAAGAAACCAGTGCAAGCATGCAAAGAATCAATGTGTGAAAAATTGGATTTGGTTACAGGTCTTCATGAAATATGTTTAGTGCCACTATACTTGGTCAAATGAAGCAGCATACACATATGACGGCGATGTATGTACGAATTCCCAAATATGGCAATACATGCAAAGTTTTAACAGTGTGTAGTTTCTAAGGCAAGATTCAAGTACCAAGAGATACGCATGCAAGATTAAGCAAACAAGTTCAGCACCCATTGAAACTAGAACATCACCGTACCAAATTACTATACACCAAATTTTCCTTTATCTTACATTAAAAGCTGAAACACTAACCATATTCGAAATTTTGCTTTTCTGGTTTATCTTTTCTAATGAACTGATTTCTTTAGTTAAGTGATTCCTACTGTATGTCCCTTTTCTAAATTGGAAAGTTAAAATTTTAACACTTGAAGCTTCAACTTAACCTCATATATTTGAGAATAATGGATCCAGGTTCATTGTTTTAGTTAATGAACCCAAGTCCACCGCTTTAGTTGATAAATCTCAAAGATTAGAATATATGAACTATGTACGGTAGGTACAGAATAATCACCTAAACCATAAATTTAAAATTTGGTAATGCTACGCACTGTAAATCAGAAGAAGTCATTAGTTTCAGACCATTTCCACAGTACACAACTAAGCAGGTTAAATTTGCCAGAAGTTGAATAATAATAGCCCAAAAGGAAGGAACAGTTAAGAACTCAAATGACTGCCTGCTACAAGGATCAAGTACGTATAGCAACAAAACAACCCAAGAGTTAAACACAAAGGAAAGTACCCCATGCAAAAGGGTGAACAGCAGCATAACTGTGTCGGTGAAATGTGCATGCAAAAGGGGAAACATCAGAGCAAGGTGCAACAAACCATTACACTTAGCGAAACGATGTGGCGAACTTGAAAAAGGTGTAATCGTAAGAAGACTTACCTTTGGTCGCAACAAAGCGGGACACGCAAAAGTTTGCAGCGAAGAGGCGCAGTCAGGGTTAGTGATGGCTAAAGGAAGGTGATAAACGTCACTGGAAATCTGAACGAAGGCAGGCCACTACAGGGTACGTTGTCGGAAATGATACTGGCCTCGAGCAACTCGTTGGTGGCCAAAGGGCAGAGTTGATAGCGGACAGTGGCTTGGCGCGGACAGTGATGGCTTTGGCCGAGGCGGAGGACGGGTTGGCGGAGGAAGAATCACGAGCGACGGCGGACGGAGCTTCGATCGAGCGCTGACCTGCTTTGAACACGCATGGTGACGGAGGAATACAGCGGAGGTGGTGACCGATTTCTGGTGGAAGCCATGATTTTGATTTTGGGATAAAAGTTAATTTGGGGTTGTTGGAGATAAAATGGAGTTTTTGGTTTTAGAGAGACGAAGTGTTAAAAGGGACGGCACATTTGGTTATGGGGAGGACCAAATTTTATTTATTGTATAATTGTTATGGGAGGACAAAATAAATTAGCCTCCCCTTAAACATATAAATTAAAATGCCCATATTAACCCCCTATAATCCTCATTAATATAAACCATAAAACCTAAAACTTAATTAATGCTTACAATTTAATGTTGCACATAAAATAAAAAGGTCAATTCTATTCATACACCAACAATATCTAAACATAGACCATAAAATAAAATACACTACCATACACCAAAAATTACTTTATATACACCATCTTTTTTATAATACTAGCCTTATTTTTTGGGGATTGTTAAAGGGAACATTTGGTTAAGGGGAGGACCAATTTTTATTTATTGTATAATTGTTATGGGGAGGACAAAATAAACCAGCCTCCCCTTAAACATATAAATAAAAATTCCAATATTAACCCTTATAATCCTCATTAAAATAAACCATGTAACTTAAACCTTAATTAATGATAACAATTTAATAATGCACATAAAAATAAAAAGGCTAATTCTATTTATACACCAAAATTTGCTAAACATAAACAAAAAAATATAATAAAATACTATACACTATATATTATTTTACATACACCATTTCTTTTACTAAATTATCAATGTTCTCATCTTATTTTTCTTTCCTCTTTCAAACTTAAAACACAATTACCCAAAATTAGAAATTCTGCATCAAACTGAGTAAAATTTAATAAAATGAAATTTATTTCTTTTACTAATACTGTAATTTTTATAATCCTTTTGAAAAAAAATCAATTTCAATAAAATTACAGTAATTTTACAAAATAAATCAACACTTCTAAATTTGACATTATTTCTGAATGTTTTCTTAATTGAAATTTTAGATTTCATGATTAAATAATTCATTAACGTCTTTGCTAACATGTATTGTTTGCATCAAGTTTTAATACTTTTAAGAATAATTTGACTTTTTATATGCAAAAGTTTTAAAAAATCAACTATGAGAAAAGAGTAATTTAGTAATATAATTTATAGAAAAATAATGGTGTATGTTAAGTGGTTTTCGGTGTATAAATAGAAATTTGCCAAATAAAAAATAGATATATTTAATGTAATGGAGACACAAAAAACTTCATAGTGATCAGAAGGCATCAGATTAGGTAATTAATTTTAATTTCATATTAGAATTGGTATGGTTAATTTAAAATAAATGCAAAAACAACAAATTTAATCCAATGTGTTGTATCTAATTTGAGTAATTGATATGTTTAGTAATTTCCAAGTTTGTTATTTGCGTTGAATTTAGTAAGTTAGAGTTTAACATAAGTGACAAGCCTTGGGTAGTTTGGTCTCGTTTTCTTTTCTTTTTCAAATAAACCAAACCCCCCTTAACAGCAAAAAAATAAGCTGGAGTCCCCTTAAAATTATCTTCCCCTTAACCAAATGTGGAGTCCCTTTAACAATCCCCTTACAGAGCAGAAAGAATTTGCTGGAGAACTTGTTATTCATTCTTCATTTCATAGATATTTAAAGATTACAAAAGACACCTTGAAAAACAACATAACTATTTGTGAAACAACATGACCTTTTAGAAACAAATAGACACTTAATTAAAACATAAGTTTATTATTTCAACACCCCTTCTTAAACTTATGATCTTCATCCTTTAGTAACACCAAGAAGAGCTCTTAATCTGCTGAAGTCTTCAAACTTCAAAGGCTTAGTAAAAATATCAGCAATCTGGTCTTTTGATGGGACATGTTTAAGTTGAATTTCTTTCTTTTCAATGCATTCCCTTATAAAATGATACTTGACGTCAATGTGCTTGCTTTTATCATGAAAAATTGGATTTTTAGCTAATGCAATAGCTGATTTGTTATCAACAAACACATCAGTTGCGCCATCTTGAACAAACTTCAAACTTTTTAGCATTCTTCTCAACCATATTGCATGACAAACACAAGATGCTGCTGCTACATATTCAGCCTCACATGTTGAAAGTGCAACAATTGCTTGTTTCTTTGAACTCCACGCAAAAGCAGTTGTTCCCATGAAGAAAACATAACCAGATGTACTCTTTCGATCATTAACATCTCCTCCCCAATCACTGTCGCTAAATCCGAACAGCCTAAAATTGTTTTGAGATGAATAAAATAAGCCATAATCAATTGTACCTTTGATGTAACGAAGTAACCTCTTTGCTGCCTCCATATGCGATGAAGTTGGATCCTGCATGTACCGACTAATGAGTCCAACTCCATATAAGATATCTGGTCTTGTACATGTCAAGAATCTCAACTTTCCAACCAATCTTCTAAACAAAGTTGGATCTACTTTATCTTCATTTTTCGACAACTTGTTTCGACAATCAACTGGCGTAGAAGCTGAGTGGCATTTTTCCATCTTGAATTCCTTTAGAATAGCTCCAGCATATGATTTCTGAGATAAGAAGACTCCTTCATCACTTTGCTTAACTTCGATACCCAAGTAGTAAGACATCATGCCCAAATCTGTCATCTCGACATTCTTTGTCATCAACTTCTTGAATTCTTCAATCATCTTCTGATCACAACCTGTGAATATCAAATCATCAACATATAAACATACATACATTATTTTTCCGTCTTTCCCCTCCTTAACATATAAAGTATGCTCATAAGGACATCTTGTAAAGCCAATCTTCTGAAAGTATTCATCAATGCAAGAATACCATACTCTTGGAGCTTGTTTAAGACCATACAAAGCCTTGTTTAACTTCAACACTTTGTCTTCTTGCCCTTTAACAACGTAATCCGGTGGTTGATTCACATACACCTCTTCTTCAAGTGTTCCGTTTAAGAATGCTGATTTGACGTCCATTTGGTGAAACTTCCATCCTTGTTGAGCTGCTAAGGAAATGACCAACCGAATTGTCTTCAACCGGGCCACGGGCGCAAACACTTCTTCATAATCAATTCCAGCATTTTGAGAAAAACCTTTTGCAACAAGGCGGGCTTTGTACTTTTCAATTTCTCCTCTAGCATTCTTCTTCATCTTGAAAATCCACTTCACTGCTACTGTTTGTTTGCCCTTTGGAAGTGTTGTCAGCTCCCAAGTATTGTTCTTTCTGATGGAATCCATCTCTTCATCCATGGCTTGTCTCCAATTTTTGTCTTGAAATGCATCTTCAAACTGCACAGGTTCAGAATCAGCCATCAAACAAAATAAAGTAGTGTTGTCTACTTCTTCGGTCTCTTCATAAATCTCGTTCAAACTCCTCATTCGAGGTTGCCTTTCAGAAGAGCTTTCTGGAGATAAATTTGTTGTATCCGTGGAAGGTGAATTTGGCGGTGTAGCAATTTCTCCTTCAGTCTAACCTGCAAATAAATCATCATCAAACATAGGAAGAAAGCTATAATTTTCATTTTGAGAAACCTCCCAATTCCAGTGGCCTTCTTCTTTAAACTCCGCGTCTCTGCTTATGATAACTTTTCCGTTTCTTGGATTATAGAATTTATAACCTTTGGAATTTTTCGCATAACCAATAAACACCATCTTCTCACTTTTGTCATCTAGTTTTCTTCTTAGTTCATCAGCCATATGAACATAACCAATACAGCCAAACACTTTTAAATGAGAAAGATTTGGTTTCTTCCCGCTCCATGCTTCATGAGGGGTCTTTTGCACAATTTTCTTTGCTGGACTTCTGTTATTCAAGTAAACTGCACAAGCTACCGCTTCTGCCCAGAATTCTTTTGGCATGCACGCGCTCTTCATCATGCTTCGGGTTATGTTAAGAATGGTTCTATTCTTCCGCTCCACAACACCGTTCTATTGAGGCGATCTTGGAATAGCAAGTGATCGACGAACACCATGATACTCACAGAACTGATTAAACTTCTCTGATGTGAATTCTCCTCCGCGATCAGTCCTTAAGGATTGAATCTTCAAACCGCTTTCATTTTCAACTAGTGCCTTAAACTTCTTGAATACCTCAAATGCCTCGGATTTTGCCTTCAAGAAGTAAACCCAAGTTTTGCGAGTATAATCATCAATGAATAATAAAAAAATACCTGCTTCCTCCATGTGAACTTGGATTAATAGGGCCACATATATCAGCATACACCAATTCAAGTGGTTTTGAAGTGCTGGACAAAGACTCTTTTGGAAAACTTCTTCTTGATTGCTTTCCACACATACAGCCTTCACAAATTTGATTAGGATGCTTTATAAAAGGTAATCCTTGTACCAATTGTTGTTTGTGCAATTGCTCTAATCCTCCAAAATTCAAGTGACCCATTCTCCGATGCCACAACCATGCAGAATCTGATGATGAAGCTTTTAAGCACATGGGGTGACCATTGTTGATTTTTAATTTGAACATCTTGTTTAACGTCAAAGGAACTTTTGCTATTAGTCTCCTCTTTTCATCTCTCATGACCAGCCCATTCTTGTTCATCTCCACTTCATAACCTTTCTCTACAAGTTGTCCAACACTTAAAATATTTGTCTTCAATGCTGGAACATAATAAACATGAGAAATAAAATCATGATCTCCATTCTTCATTCTGATAAGGATGTCACTGCTGCCCATAATTGGAACTGTTGTTTTATCACCAAAGGAAATATTTCCTTTCTTAGATTCATCAAGTTTATAGAAAAGCTCCTTGTTTCCAGTCATGTGATTGCTTGCACCTGAGTCGAGATACCAAGACTCCTTGCTTCTTTCTTCATCTCCATTACATGCCAGCAACAAAGTTGATTCTTCATCTTCTTCAGCCTCAGCAAAGTTTTTATGTTCATCTTTACAAGAATTGGATCTACACTCCGCTGCATAGTGGCCGAATCCTTGACAATTATGGCACTTCACACGACTTTTGTCACGTCCATGCATATTGTTTCCTCTTCCTCTCGAATTCCATTGCCTGAAATTTGCTGCTTCATAATTGTTGTAATTTCTGCCTCCTCTGCCTCTTCCATTACTTCTACTACTCCAATCACAACCTCTACCTCTTCCTCTTCCTCTTCCTCTTCCTCTTCCATATCTTCCTTCAAATGACTTTTTGTCTTCTTTATCGTTCAAATTCAGCTTTGCTTGCAAAGCTTGTGCGACGGGTTCTTCTCGTTTCTTCAACCTTTCCTCATGGGCTTGTAATGATCCCAAGAGTTGATCTACAGACATGGTCTCTAGATCTTTTGATTCTTCAATTGCCGTCACAACATAATCAAAACTTTGAGTCAGTGATCGAAGAATTTTTTTTCTACCATATGAACATCCTCCATTGTCTCTCCATATCTCTTCAACTGATTAACAATTGTTGTAGTTCTAGTAAAGAACTCCTCAATCGACTCTGATTCCTTCATCTTGAGCTTCTCATACTCACTTCTCAAGGTCTGCACACGTACCTTGATCACCTTATCCTTCCCCTTGAAGGAATTCTTAAGGATCTCCCATGCTTCCTTCGCTGTGGCGGCATTAGAAATTTTCACGAACATGTTGTCATCCAAACACATATGGATTAGAGAAAGTTCTTGCTGGTCTTTCTTCTTCAACTTCTTCAAATTTTGGATTTGAGGAACTGTCAATTCCGCCTCATTTTCTGGCTCATCATAGCCATCTTCTACCATATCCCATACATCTTGAGATCCCAGCAAAGCCTTCATTCTAATGCACCAATTGTCATAGTTCTCCTTAGTGAGTTGTGGATATTTGTAGGGGATCATTCCATTCATCATGTTTCTGAAATTTGTGAGCTCTGATACCAGATTGTTGGAGATAAAATGGAGTTTTTGGTTTTATAGAGGAGAAAGAATTTGCTGGAGAACTTGTTATTCATTCTTCATTTCATAGATATTTAATGATTACAAGAGACATCTTGAAAAACAACATAACTATTTGTGAAACAACATGACCTTTTAGAAACAAATAGAAACTTAATTAAAACATAAGTTTATTATTCCAACAGGGCTAAACTGAATCGGCTGAAACAAATATGAGGAAGGAGGAATTGTTTTGTGACGTTGAAAAGAGAAAAAGGGTTCGGGTTAAATAATACCAGGGAACCGATAGCAGGAGAGAATAAACACGTAGTAGACAATAGCAGGGCTAAGCACAACGTGTTAATTTGTTTCAGAATGATAAAGACAGATGTTAAAACTACAGAAAGACAAAGACAAGTGGAGAATATGTTCAGCTGCTAAATCTTGAGTATATATTTTCAATTATCAACTATGGTGGAACGAACGTTGTATTCAATTGAAGTACGGATGTTAGACCCAAACACAGCTGAAATGAGACGTCGTTGTTTACATGTTTTAAATTACAAATTCACATTTCAAGTTTTAAATAAATAATGCCAATAACGTTTGTTCCCCTACAACGTTCATATTAAAATAACAAAAGAATTTCACCGTTAAATATTCAAATTTATTAACGGTGTAAATTACGACAACGCTTATATTGGAAAAATAAATTTACAAAAGCATCTTCATTTTAAAGGCGATTACTACATTCAAAAATGACTTGAGCCTAACTTCAATGTCGAAAACAGCATATAAATACTTAATTTTGCGTCAAGTCTTAATTTAAATTATAGTTTCGAACGTCAAAATCTCCAGGCCGTTACAATCCTAGTATATATTTCAACTAGAAAATAAATTAAAAGTGAGAAGTTCTCACCTTTGGGTTCCCCTCCGCGGGTTTAACTTCTTAACTTCTGAACCATTTGGATTTGTTTGAAATTCCAACGCATCCTTTTCATGCTGTTCACATTAAAAATCACATTTTTATTATGATGTTTATTTGAACAATCACATTTTTATAATGGCACTTCATGTATAAAAATCATATATATTTACAACGCTTCTTTCTATATAAAAATTATATTTTTCTTCGCTGTAAAAATTTATACTTTTCCTTATGTAAAAATTCTATTTTTACTTCGCTACCACATTAGAAAAATTATATTTTTATAGTGCTTTATATATAATAAAAATTATATTTTTACATCGCCTTTCAACCAATAAAAATCATATTTTTATTATCTCTATAAAAATCATATTTTTATATTTCTATAATATAAAAATCATACTTTTTTTACTCTACAAATATAAAAATCATATTTTTATTACTCTACAAATATAAAAATATATTTTTATTACTCTACAAATATAAAAATCATATTTTTATTACTCTACAAATATAAAAATCATATTTTTATTACTCTACTAATTTAATAATTATAGCTTTACATACTTAAAAAAACATTGCTTTATATATAATGAAATTTGTAGCCATATATATAATAAAATTTATAGCTTTACATACATAAAACATTGCTTTCTATTTTTGATTAAATTATTTTTTTTAAATGAATTAAAATTATAATAAAAAAAACTTATAGTGTCTTTGGTTTTCTGAGGGGCTGAGGAGGAGATCGGAGGGGGGCCAGGCGCAGGCGGAGGTCGGTGGTAGTGGCGGCGTGGGGGCTTCGATGGGAGGAGGCATTCAAACGAGGCTGGAGGAGAGGAAGGGGTCGAGGGTGGAGGTGCGGGCTTCGCGAGGGAAAGGGGGGAGGAACGAGCGCCACCGCGAGGAGGAGGGGGCACTAGCGCGCATGGCGGCGGTGGTCCAGCCGAGGCGGCGGCTGCGAGCTCCGGTGAGGTGGCGTGGATCGTGGCCTCCGTTCTTTTTTTTTTGATCGATCTGAATATGAGAGAAGAGGGAGAGGGAGAGGGAATTATATAATTATATATTATTATTATTATTTAATTTCAAAAAGTAACTTTAAAATTTGAACTCCAAATGGGACCCACCGCTTGTCGTCCCTAGCTATTTACCCCCCTTCCGAACACAATGGAATATGTATCGTAAGTCAGTTCGGCTGTTTCGATCAGCTTTCGTCAAAATCAAAATATAAATCTATATATTGAATTTGAACGCACATTTCAATTTTCCGGGGCCACAAACGAACTCTAAAAATTCCCACGATACGGTTCTAAGAAAACTGATTTTGTCAAATTTGGAGACCATTTGAAAAATGGTCATTTTCTGGTCGATCCAAATTGACTGAAGTTGTCAAAACACGTTTTACTTCTCCACGCTCACATATTGACTCAGAAAATTACAAATTTTGGAATCTAGCAATAACTTGACATCCCAGATCCAACAAAAGTGTTTTCGTCGAAAACGGAGGTCGTTTGCAAAATTTCCATTTTTAAGGGCCCAAAATTCCATAGTGACTATTCTGAATTTTCAGTTGGGCATACTTTTTATTACCGCTATGAAATTTCACTTTTTCGGATTCGTTGGAAAGATATTTTCAAATAGATTCTAATATTTTTGGTTTCGCTAAAATCCAGTTTTTTTGAATCCTGTATATTCATTTGAAATTTGAAATCGAATTTTCAAACTACCGCGCCATTTTCAATTCCTTTAATAATTAAAAATAAATATTTATTTTCTAACGTCGATTCGAATAAATAAATACGTTCTAATACTATTCAAAATACATTACTCGTTGTTATTATTTAAAATAATTCATTTTAAATATTCAAAATTCATTAAAGTTGCCAAAATAAAAAAATTAAATTGGCTTAGATTTTCCGGGTTATTACAAATGATCTCCTACAAATTAATTAAATAAAAAAAATTGAAACCGACTATATTAAATCCATTGGCAATGGTACTTAATCCAATACTTGAAAATACAATTTAACTGTCATTAACTTTCCAAATATTATGCTTTTTTACTATTTTATTTTTTACATAATAGCATCTTGGGAAAAAGTACAATTATATATTTAATTGATTGTTTTATTTAGTTGGTTATTTTCTTGTTTTCAACAAATGTATAACTCTTTAGAATATAAATTATATTTATGCATAAAAATATATGGTAACAGCAAAGAATTTATCTTACACATTCAAATAGATGTTTGACCATATAGTTTCAAATTGTATGATTTTGCGAAAAGTTTAAAATTATATTCAAAATTTATAGTGATATACGTTCTTGAATGTGCTTAGAATGCTCCCACCCATTCTATATATTTGAACCAGTCTATTTCATAATATTTTCGAAGAAAATGTAGTATCTGACAGTTTATTTGATGGTGCAGAGATTCTTGTATCCGAAGATGACCATCACACGGATTCACAAAAAGACTTCAAATGAACTAGTGGAGAATATTTTCAATCGAAGTACCACAACATCAAATGGGAAATACCTGAATGTAATATGCATTATGCACTGCAACAGAATAATAATACAAGCAGTTAAATAAGGCTAAATATTTACAATGATATATACATACATCAAATATTTTAAATGGTATTCCTATTTGTATTGCTGTTAACTCCTAAGATATGCAGGTTCCCCCCGAATAGCAAATTCTCAACCAAAAATGTGATAACCAATCGGACTTGAAATAGAAAGGCTGTTTACATTATTTGTACAGCTGAATCAAAAGAAATGAAAAGTCTCTCCTTAATATTTTATGTTTCCCCTAATAGTTTTTCCCCTTTTATCTATTTTGATTTATTTTATAACACATTACCAACACGAGATTCTATTAGAGCTATTTGTTGAAATCCCCTTGATCTACATCTATTAATTTTCCATGTAAGTAATTTTTATTTGAGAGTTATTAATTTAAGGATTTATAGATTTGTTCTGCACTTATTTTCTGTTTGAGAATCCTTGATTAATGGATCTATGAATTAGTTATATCATCTATTCTTCTAGATCTGATTTAAACTTCTAGATTTGTTTCTCTATTTTTTTTAAGAACTAGATTGGGTTCTAATGGATCTATATTTTAGATCTAATTAAATTTATTGACCCTAAATATATGTCTAGATCTATTCCTTCAATTCTTCACGAATCTAGTTTCGAGTCTTCCAGATCCAATTTGATGGAGATTTGATTATATATGTATTGTTTACATTATTGATGATGTAGAGGTAGATCTAATTTTATCTTTCTCGATCTACTATTACTTTTTATATGTAATTTTTCTGTAAAAACTGAGGATAGAATACCCCTTGATTTATCACTAGAAGTGAAATTGAAATATTGATTATTATTTTTATGTATACCCAACAAAATTATGGGTATAAAATATAATAATATAGCATTTAAACTCAATAACAATATTGAGTTATCACTGGAAGTTAAAGTGAAAACTCATGATGTAGACAAATTCTCTCATATGAGGAACCTAAAGTTCATATGCTAAAATAAAGCCTTCAAATGTGCCTATAAATGCTAAAATAAAGCCTCAAAGCACATAAATGTGCTTAATATTTGCTTATAGCAAAGGATATAGAATTCGATAACAGGAAAGGGTTTGAAAAATCAACGAAAGGAAAAGTTCCAATAAAAGGCAAAAATCTTATATTCCAATTTTATGTTACGCATAATTTTCTAAAGAAGATTATTATTAGAAGAGATCGTTACACTTATAATAAATACTATTTCTTGAAGAAAAATAGTAAAATGACTCTCATATGTGAATAAAAGCACTTTCTAGAGAAATTGCTTCAGTTTAAAATATATAACAATATGTAAATTATGATAAAACTTGAAGTTTTATTATAGTAATTAAAGAACATATCATATTTCCAAAAAAAAAAAAAAAAATTGTTTCTTAGAAGAAATTTATAACGAAAATATGCATCTCGAAGATCATATTAAGTTAAGATCTAAATATTGATCTTAAATTATCACACCTGAAGTGAATGCAGAAGCAATTTTGGTTATAAAATGAAAAATTTAGAACCTGCAGTTTCTATAATGACAAGAAGTAATTTTGATGACAAGAAGTAATTTTGATATAAAAAGAAAGATCTAAAAGATCTTTATATGGACTGTATAATTTGAATCTAAAACATGTAGTTTTTATATTTTTGAATTGTTTGTATAGGTCTACAAATTTTTCGAATCATTTATGTAAAATCTTGGTTCTACGATTATGCACTTTACTCAATTCTTGATTAGATATTATGCATATATATGGTATTTTATAAAATATGATTATTGAGAATGCAGTACAACCATAAGTTATCCATTCATCTGTATCATTGATCGATACTGCATCTAGATCCAAATTTCATTCTGTTGATTTAGGTAAAATTTATTTGATTCATATATTTGGACTATATAATGGTTATTTCCATTGTTTTTATAATAAATGCATTAAATTTATCATTATGATAATATATTGTATTACCACATTATCATAAATGTATTAAATGCACTGGTTATTGTAAGTTAAATGATGCATGTTTGTGTTGGAATAAGAACGAACATATGTATTATTATTCGACGTATTTACCAAGTAATATATAATATAATGGAAGAAATAAAAAGGTTAGAACCACAACCTAAAGTTGTGCAAAGAATTTTTTTAACTAGATATTGTATAACTCAAGGTCAGAGACCTGAAGTCTTGAATTATGAAAAAGACAAATTTTTGATAAAGTTTACAAGTTTGAAATCTTGACAATTAGCATGAATGTAAAAGCATCTAAATTAGAAGTATGTTAAAAGATTGAGAAATAGAAGTTCACCATAAGTTGATAAACTTGATATAAATATATATGTATGTGTGTGTGTCTCTATATATATATATGTGTGTGTGTGTGTGTGTGTGTGTGTGCATAGAAACCTGAAGGTCCTCAATCAATGAACTTGAAATACTTCATAATGTAAAAGCCTGAAGCTTTATTGAAACTGTGTGAAATAATAACACTGTACTTCTTAAAGAAGTTGCATCATATGGGGCAATGATGATGCATACAAAGATTTCACACTTTTCAAAATGAGTTGTATCTTTCTTATATATTTGCATTTACATGTTGTATTAAAGAATAAATTTTAACAACTTGAAGTTGTTTATATATTTTATTTGAAGCAGAAGTTCAATACAATTCAAAACCAGACATTTGAACATTAAAATGTGTTATTTAAGATTTGCATTGGCATTGCTTGATAAGCAACCTTTCTAATGATTTGGAACCTTATAAAGAATTTGTTCTAATATTGATAACTCGAATGAGAAACAATATGTAAATCCATTAGATATGTAATACATGGACACACGTATATACACATACATGTGAATATTTAACTAACAACCTGAATTTGTTCTGAGATAATATTATAAACTATGCATATATTATTTAGTAATTCAAAAAGTCAATTGACATCAAAATTGAATGACCTGAAGTCATGTGTGTATTCAAATGATATATATAATTAGAAAATTCCTCCAAGTTACTAGATCAATGAAAGGGAATAAACAATACAATATGAATGCATTTTATCAACTAATAAGATATTATGTATTCATGGAATATGTTATGTTCTATTTAGGTAATGTTGTGTAAGTCAAGTTGTAAGCTTTAAAGCATGTTGCATGTTACTTCCTTGTGTGGAAGTACCTAGTTGATATGTAGAATGCGTATCGCCTGATCTATTATGTATTTTTTATTTTGTAATAAATAAAAGAGTGTTACCGATCACTATAAAAATCAGGCGGCCTTGCCAGAAAAAATTAATAAGAGCATTATCCTCCTACAATTGAAATACATACAATGTATTTGCTAGTAATAATGTGATAATGATCAAAAATGAGAATCCAAAGATGGTTTATTTTTTAATGTGATAATATTTGTCAACATTGAGGAGGAGGATAAAGGGATATAAGTTTATATTGATCATTGGTGTTAAATTTTTGCTAATATATAAAATTATGATAAGTATTAAGTAATTTGCATAAATTATCAGTTATGTCCCTAGTAAACTTTCTCCAATATAGATTTGAATCATTGAAGGATTAAAAGATATAAATCATAGCTGAAAATGTGATATAAAAGTTAGTTCAAAATATCTTTGGATTAAGTATAAAGATGCAGAATAATAAAGGTGAGTGTTCTTGAAGAAACACTTAAGGATGTTTTGAAAGAAACCCGTGACATGATTGTAAAATAATCGTAGAAGTGGTTTAGGTACCTAAAACACGATAAGTTTTGAGATCTCAATAAATCATGTATAAAAATGACAAGAAATAATCATCGATGATAAATTAATAAATAATAAAGCGCTTATATTTATAAATGGATTAAAAGTCTCATATTGGAGAGAAACATGATTGGCTATTAGTATTCTCCTGAATAAGATATATGGACCTACGGTCCATAAGATAAAATTAGAAATGTATAAAATGACAAAAGCACACTAAAGTTACTGAAGCACCATACAGTGTCTACAACATGTTATGTGCCATGAGCATTGTACTTTCATAGATAATTGAATTGATTAATGTAGTGAAAGTATTTAAAACGTTTACAATACCCTGAAGGTATAAACAATGGAAGTATATAAATTCCTGAAGAATTTAATTAAATTTGATAGTGATAAAAAATGCAAAGAGAAAGAAATGTAGATTACAACATTCTTTTAAATATTGTTGTGATGAAAATTTTGATATAATTCATGATGAATAGATCACTTCCTGCTTTCAAGAACTGTTGTAATGAAACTCTTAATATCCATTGAAGTGGTAGTTGCGATATGCAAAACTTATTAAAATATACATGTTCCTAAAGAATATAGATAACATATGTGGTTATAAAGAATGACAAAGACATGGACGATAGATATATTCTTTAAGAATATAAATAACATTTGTTGTTGTATTAAAACTTGTCTTATTCATCAAATGTGTATTGCAATATGCAAACCTGATTGAAATACAAAATCGTAAGCACATGAAGTGTATTCATAAATGAATATTAGTAGCATAAAAATCGCAAAAAGAAGGCACTTTAAATATGGAATCGAAATGACAAAAATGAAGTTGTGAGATATAAGGTATGACTTGTTGCACAAGGTTTCCTACAGAGATCAGGTTGTGACTTTAAAGAAACATAATCTTCTATTATGGATTTCATATCATTTCGATATTTGATAAGACTTGTAGTTTCTAAGAAGCTTGATATAAGATTAATTGATGTCACATCTTATCTATACGGTGAATTGGATACCGATATTTACATGAGAATCCCAGATCGATATAAGTTGCCTGAAGCAAAATCAAAGTCGATGTGCTCATTAAAACAGTGACAATCACCATATGGTTTGAAACTATCCGGAAGAATGTGGTATAACCATCTTAGTGAGTATTTAGTAAAAGCTGGATACAAAAAAAATCTCATTTGTCCATGTGTATTTATAAAGAAATTGGTAAAGGGATTTGTTATTTTGACAATATATGTTGATGATATGAATTTGATTGAGACTCCTGAAGAGATCGATGAAACAATAGATTACATGAAACAAAAATTTGAAATGAAAGATCTTGGCAAAATTAATTATTGTCTTGATCTGCAGATCGAGCATAGTACAAATAGCATACTAATCCATCAATCAAATTACACTGAAAAAACCCTGAAGCATTTTCAAATGGATAAAGCATATCCATTTAGTACGCCTATAGTTGTCAGATCAATAGATATTAAAAAGGACCCTTACAGTCCAAAAGGAGATGATGAAAATGTACTAGATCCAAAAGTATCAACCCAAACAATAACATATGAAAATAAGTTATAATGTACTCTTTATCCTTATTTAAGATTTTTCTCGTTAGGTTTCCTTATTAAGGTTTTAACGAGGCATTACATTGACTTGGAAATATCATACTCCTTTTGAGGTAGTAAATATTGGAATATGACTGTTGACGTGGAAAGTTGTCGTGGACACAAATCACGCCAACACATAAAGATATGCGTGGTATGAACATAGTAATCCAAAGATGAAATAAAGTAAAAGCACAAGCTTAATGGCTTCCATCAATGGCTTCGACCAATTCGTCGAACCTCCGATCGCGCCGCCAATCCATCCCTTCGTTCATCCTCATCCACCCCTACCAAGCCTTCGAACTCCTCCTACCCTTTCCCCCCTCATATTCAACCTGTTGTGGAGAATACCCTGGATCCAATGATCAACGAGTCGCTCGTCACCAGCAAACCTCCGCCACAGTGTCAGCTCCTCCACCTTTTCCATCCTCACCGCAAACTCTTCTAGTCCCTTCATCCAAACTTCCACCGCTGCTTCCTACACCGCCTGATTCCCAACAGCTATCTTATGTGGCGGCGTTGTCGCGTCGAGTCAGAGGGACCCAGTCAAACTCTTATGGCCCACCGTTGGCTACATCCTTCAGAAAGGGTCTCCTTCCTTTTTTCAAATCGTTCTCGTGCACAGTTCAATTTTTGAGGAATAACCGCCAATGCTATCACTATGCTTCAAAGGTACACGTGGCGAAGAACTATAGGAATGCAAGGATTTGTTATAGATGTGGTTTTTTCAAGCATGAAAATAAAAGCTGCACACGAACGGTTCACAATATACAAACAAAGGCAGCTTTGATTCCTTCAAAAACCTCTGCGCATTCCTCTGATGGAAATCTTTCGTCCATCACTTCACAGCCTCTCTCCTCGCATATGCCAGCAATCGAAGAGCCACATTCTCTCACCATCAAATCAGCTCCCTACGATAAATCCACCATTCCTTCTCCAATCAACCCCGCTTCTCCAAAAAAATCCAATTTCCCACTTTCTTCATTTGAAATGGCACTGCCCGCGAACGCCTCTCACCTCGCCAAAGCCTCCGTTCTTGTTGGCTATTGGACCCTCAATACCATCTGCGCCATCCTATCTGGCCACTTCCGCCACTATGAATGGAGCGTTTACATCATCGGCGATAATAACTTCCTCATCCAGTTCCCGACGGCAGATCTCTACCACGCAGCCCTCAACCGTCAAATTATCAACAAACCAGGCGCCGTCCTTGCCTTTGAAGCTTGGACTCTAGCTTATGAAACCATTGTCAGGGAATTCTGGGCTACCACTTGGGTCAAAATTAGGGGATTCCCTATCCATCTCCGTCATCTTCATGAGTGCCTCACAGCCGCCATTTACCCAGTTGGCTTATTTCTCCGAGCCGACGACTGTGGTTGGGCACAGTTGGACTTCAGGTTTGTCTTTGCTAGAGTAAAACTCCTTAAAGTTGTGAATCTCCCTTGCACGTACTCCGTCTACCTCAACAACAGCCATTATGTCATCACTGTGGAAGATTGGGACAATTTCCACCCCATCTGAACCCTATCGATCTACTCCTCAGAAATCAATGGGAGAACAATCGGGAGTTTATGATGGAACGTTTGCAACTTCCAGTTGTTGACCCTTTCTTTTCCACTGAGCTTGATAGTCGTTTTGATGCAATGCTTGTTAAATCCACCATTCCTGAGCCCAATGTACCTGTCCCAGCCAACCCAACACCCTTCGCCACTCCAGACAGCTCTTTCGAGGTCATCGGACCCATAGGATGGGGCCCTTAGCCTTCACCAGATCCCAGGTGGGACCCCTTTGCAGACGTGGACCTATCAGAGCCTTTTCCTCAAGCAGTCAACTCCAGCCTCTCCGACATGCAGATCATTCCTTAGGTTACAACTCCACCTCCCCCACCTCCTCTGCTCAACAGTGAACCTACTCCACTGATCACGTTCAGCGCTGTCCACTTCAGTAGTCAGACGCAGTGCCAGACTCCATGCCTCCTCAACTGGTACCCAAGTCCAACCTTTCCTACCAGTCATCATGAACATTTCGTATTTTTGGGATGAATCAGTTGGCAGCGTTCAGTCCGATGGCTCGCATAAGCGTCGTCAGTTCCCTCGCCCATGGTAACATCCTCTAGCTCCGATTATTTATATATTTCCCTTACATAATCAATCGTCTTTTGGTAGACACCTCGTGTGGTTGTTCAGTTTGGCTTATGATGTGGTTTTGCTTGTTTGGCGGTTGGTTAGTTTGTATTGTACTTGTATATTTGCGCTAGGCGCTACGTACTACCTTCGCATGCAAGATGCATTCATATTTTGTCGTCTTTTGGCCAGCGATCGGGCTTGTTGATTGCTATTAACTCTATTTCTATTATATATATATATATATATATATATATATCTAATCGGGTGTGTAGATCCACTCTACACAACCGTCTAGTTAAAAAAAAGTGGGAGACACAGCTTTTTATAGTGGTTCGGCACTAACGCCTACTTCCACTTCATAGTAATTATTCATTATGTGTTTGTCGATTACAATATTGTACAAGTCCAGACGATGTTTAAGTACAAATCGTTATGATAGAATAAAAAAAGTTTGTTAATTCTAAACTTTGACTAAAATATCCTTCTTCTTCGTTGAATGAGAGAAGTGTTGACTTGGTCAACAATGTCCAATTTTAGCTTCAATGTCCAAGAATTCTAAACAATCCAAATGCGGTGTAATTATGCTTGTTAAAGTCCAAAGGTATATGGAAAATGTGTATACGACGTTTTAATGGTCCATGCTATGTCAGTAGTCATGGAGGAGAAGATGGAAGCCATTAATGATGCTCTTGGAGCTCCAAAAGTCCAAAAATCTAAGGAGAAAGGATCCCAATGAAGGCCAAGCCTTGGGGTATTTATAGGTGAAGGTTGGTAGTGGAGTAGGTAGGATGTAGGGCCCATACAGCAGAATTTCGGACCCTAGAAAAGGCTAAAAACAGGAAATTTGTATCCCTTGGATGAGGGATACATAATTTGATATCCCTAGAAGGGATACGGAAATTCGTATCCTTTGAGGGATACGAATTTTCGTAGCCCGCCATGGGATACGAAATTTTGTATCAATTGATCCGATGATTCTGAGCGACCGGCGTGCATTCATGGAAACAGACGTAACTTTCAAACCGTAAGGGAGTTTTGGCCAAATGAAAGATGTACCTGAAGCTAACACAAAGGGCTACAAGATTTATCATGCAGTGCACTGTAATTGATGTTTTCAGGCCCAAAAGAGGTCATCTAAAGTGGTTTCGGACCACTTTTATGTTCATGATGTGACTTCGACCAAACTGCTTTGTGTTCGCTGATGAGATTATTGACGTGTGACAGCTTAGACCAAAAATCATTTCAACAATGATATTTTATATTTTACTCTTTTTCCTTTACTAAGATTCTTCCCATCGGGTTTTTCTTAGTAAGGTTTTAACAAGGCAACAGCTTGATCCAGAGGTATCAAACATGTTTTAATGTAGTAAACTATTATTTATGAAGACAATGCAGCTTGTGTGGCTTAGATCTAAGTAAATGATGGAGCACATTTCTTCTAAATTTCTCTTCACATATGAAATATGAAAGGAAAACAAGAAAGAGGAGAAACAAATCCAGTTTTAAGAAAAGCAGGTAGATCTGTTCTCAATGGAAATTTCCAAATCAACGTTTCATAAGATGGAGCACAAAATTCATGCATCGATCATATCAATAGACTAATTTAATAATGCGTTATAAATCAGGGGGAGCATATAAAATTATGCTATAATGTACTCCTTTCCTTTACTAATATTTTTTCCTACTGGATTTTTGTTAGTAAGGTTTTTATTGAGAAATTATCTTGATCTTGAAGTATCAACCCTCATTATAACATTGTAAAACATGTTATCTGAAGATGAAACAAAATTGTACTCTTTTCCTTATTTATGATATTCCCACTGGCTTTTTTCATAAAAATGTTTTAATGAGGCAATTAATTTTATCATCTTTGCATATGCATATTCAAGGGAGAGTGTTGTAATACGTAAAAGTAATAAGAGTAAATATGCTAATATGTTAAGGGACTTACTGCAATTTACATGACATGTAGACTCTATATAAATAGAGAGATTGTTTACATTGTTTGTACAACTGAATCAACAAAAATGAAAAGTCTCTTCCTAGTATCTTATGTTCTCTCTAATGGTTTCTCCTCTTTTATCTATTTTGTTATATTTTATAACACTTTTTTACTATTTTAATTTTTTACATAATAGCATCTTCGAAAAAAGTACAATTATATATTTATTTGATTGTTTTAATTAGTCAGTTATTTTCTTGTTTTCAACGAATGTATAACTCTTTAGAAAATAAATTATATTTGCGCATAAAAATATATGCGAGCGACAAAGAATTTATCATATACATTCAAATAGATGTTTTACCGTACAGTTTCAAATTGTATAATTTTGCGAAAAGTTTAAAATTGTATTCAAATATTATAGTGATATACGTTGTTGGATGTACCTTGAATACTCCCACCCATTCCATATATTCTAACTAGTGAATTTCATAATTTTTTCGAGAAAATGTAGTATCTGACAGTTTATTTAATGGTGCAGAGATTTTTGTACCTTGTACCCGAAGATGACCATCACACATATTCACAAAAAGACTTCTATTGAACTAGTGGAGAACAGTTCGAATCGAAGTACCACAACATCAAATGGGAAATACTTGAATGCAATATGTACTACGCGCTGCAACAGAATAACAATACAAGCAGTTAAATAAGGCTAAATATTTACAATGATACATACATACATCAAATAGTTTAAATGGTATTCCAATTTCTATTGTTGTTAACTCCCAAGATATGCAGGTTCCCCCTGAATAGCAACGCCTCAACCAAAAGCTTGATAACCAATCAGACTACTGTGATTTGGGTAAAAAAGTGATAACCGATCAGACTTTTAAATATTATTTAAGATTTTCTCCATTCTCTAGCATTTTGCGGTTGTGTTGAATTTGCAAAGTTGATTAGGTAGTTAAGTAAAAAAGTAATGGATGATAATGGGTTTGAGGCGGTTCTATGTCTGTCAAATAACTTGAATGAGCTCCATGCTTTGCACATGGGCAATGTTTGAAAATTTGATGTATTGATTTTTCAACAATTTGTTTATTCTGATTAATAATTTGTGGAGATTTTCCGTGTTATTATTCACTATACAGCATTGAATTTATGTCAGTTTAATGTAGTGTCCTGTAAGCTCTTCATAAGTGGATGAATATCGTAAAGTGTCGAGCTTCATTTTAGTTTTGAATAAGCATCATGAACGTGAGCCAAGTGTGAATCCTATTTTGTCTAATTATAAACCAATCGTGTAGACTGTTGAGTTTTTTGTAAACAGAAAAATATGAGAAATTATGTTACCAGCATGAGTCCAAAAAGCTTTTTCCCTGACCAACTATAGTTTGTCGTACACCTGGAAAACAACTAACAAAGGCCCATGTTGCATGGGGAATACACAGTACTGCTTAAGAATAAAAAGCAAAGGAAAATAGAATTTTATCAAACAATACCGAACATTTTTTGTGTGAAAGTCACATCAAATATTTGTAAATTTGAGTGTTTGGTACCATGTGTGTAACACCCCACCTCCGTTAAGGACACTCACAAAGGGAATGCCTTAACTTTGGTGGAGCATTTTAGTAAACAGAATAGAAACTTACAAGACAGATAAAACAGTACTTGAAAATTTTATAACTTTATTACAACAGAAACCGAAATAAGCTTGGTTACATCCTTTCAAATCGTAATATCAGAATTCAAGTACAAAATATTTGTCTTGTACGAAAGCCTTCAGAATGCACAGTTTAAAATCACAATCCCCACAGAAGAAGACAAGCCATACTTTAAGCACTCCAAGCAAAAGGAATCCGGATCAAGCTAAAGTATTCCCTCCTTGGATAACCTGGGGGGAAACGGAAGAAAAAGGGGCGAAAACAAGCAAGGTCAGACATAAAGCCTGGCAAGTCCAGTGATTTTCAGTTATGAACAGATAATAATAACATGACATGAAAATAAAACTGGATGAGAGATAACAGTAACAGGTGTAGCGGATATAACAGAAGAACAGGATAATATAAGCTATTACTTTACACTTCTCTGCACTAATACTAGTATAACAGAATTAGGTGCCACCCTAATGTCTAAACTGAAACAGAAACGGGTACAGAATAATTTTCCACAGAAGAGAATGCTAGTAATGGGCCTTTACCACCCCAACAGAAACAGACAGAAGCAGAATATTAATAATGGGCCTTTACCACCCGAACAGAAACAGACGGAAGAAGAAACAGATTAATCCCTACGGAAACAGAATGTAGAATTAGGTGTACAGTAGTAAATGGGCCTTTACCACCCGAACAGACGGTACCACGCAGAAATAGACAGGTGTTACCACCCAACAGAAACAGATGGTACCTACAGAAACAGACAGAACTAAGTGTACCTTAAAACCCTATCCCAAGCGATCGGCTCCCTAATACATAAATATCCTGTGTCAGCCCCACAAAAGGGTGTATCACTTCCCAAAGTGGCAACCTTTAAATGACACAAACCTATTTACAGATGTCATAGCGTCTTACATCCTCAAAGGCAGACCGGGATCCATGCACGCACATGACCCGGTTGGAACGCACCATCAACACCCCTCGCCATTATCAGAATGAACCGCTTATAATTAGATCAGTAAGCGTGCCCGGACCCTACCTACTGTTGGGTCAAAGTTTTGATACCAGAAAAGGGTTACTGACTAATATGGGTCTCAAACAACAGATGACACAAGTAATTCCCCTCCTAACCTTGTGTCCCCAGACTAACAGATTTCATATTAACTTGTTTACAAGTTTCAGACATACAGAATTCAGATCAACTAGTTCACAGATCAGACAAGTTTTCAGACAAACGTATCAGATATACGGATTTAACAGATTTACAGATTTGTCTAACTTTGCAATTGAGCCAACAGATTCACGGAACAAATTTATTAAATTCATCAGTCTAGTGGGTTTAATCCTATCCGCCCAACACCTTTTAGACATCATATTTATCTCAGATTTTCATTAATTAAATATTAATGCCCAGACCTCTCACATTAGACTGACAGTTTGCGGCTACTGGTTAGGCCGGTTGGTTCCGGGCAGATTTCTGCCGCAAACTGAGTCTAACCTCGGGTTTCAAGCACGTTATGACTAACTTCTCACATTAGAACCTATTGTTTGCGGCCACTGGATGTGCCGGGCGGTTCCGGGCAGAATTACGCCGCAAACTCATTCTAACCTCGAGTCAGCCATGTTTATCTTTGCGGTCTATTAATTAATAATTTACCATTTATGCCCACGCCTAATATACATGTCAATTATTCATAACTATAGCCAATTCAGATTATGTCAATAACAGACTAAATATATCAACTCAACAGATATGGCAGATAACAGATTTCACAGATCAGGCGACTTAACGGATTCAGCAGATTAAGCAATTTAGCAGATTTAGCATATAACAGTTTATGCATTTTCAGCAGACTTAGCAGATGACAGATTTGGTAGATGAACAGATATAGCAGATTATAGCAGAACTAGCAGATTAAACAATATAACAGAACTAGCAAATTAGGCAATATAACAGAACTAGCAGATTAGGCAATATAACAGATTTAATCATTCCTTAAAGTTTCATAAACATATCTTGCCTAATTATAAATTTTGGCCTAAGTTTGCATGCCTAAATAGTTGTCATGATTCACACTATGATCATATACCCCACGTTTGCATTGAATTTACTTGTCACAGATTATGGTCATAATTTACATGTCCCAATTTTAGTTCAACTTGCCTAGTACAAAAGATTCACATAAAAATTATACCAAATATAGCCATCGATTTCAATGCATGTCATATATTCAAAAATCTCCTACTTAGGTGTTATTCACATTTAATAGTTATCAAATCTTGATATAGGTCTCCACACCTAAGTCATATTCTCTTTTTATCTCAAATCATGAATTGTTATATAAACAATATGCCCAACAATCTAGTTATAACAGATCTTAATTCAAAATATGCGTTATGTCCAATGTCTTAAGTCACATGTGTAGAGAGAATTCAGATTTACAATCATGTCACAATTATAATTAAAGTTTATATCGGAAAATAACTGCACTTACCTTGATTGGATTAAAGAAGAAGAAGAGTTGCAGTTGTTCTCTTTTAATTCTATTCAGTTTGGAAGAAGATGCTTTAGTCCTAGTTTCAGTTCAGATTTCAGCAGAGTAGCAACGCCATTATTTTTTAATTTAAACAGAGGCAGAGTATAGGCAGAATGAAATGGTGTAGAGAGAATGAGGCTAGAGGGCTGTTTATATAGGATTAGGCGGACGAACCTAGACAGAAGACGTGACCAAATACATCAGAACGAACCAGGTTCAAAACTGGGTTTTCGGGAGCAGGTCGACCCCCAGGTAGACTACCCAGTCGACCTGGTCAGGGGGGGTCGACTACCTAGTCGACTCCCCAGTCGACCTGGGTCCTGGGCGGGAAATTTCCCGCCCAGCCCGCTTCTGGGTTTGAATTCGAAATTTGAATTCGAATTTCGAGCTGTTTTCGATTCTGAAAATTCCTGAAACTTCGAAGGGTCATATCTCCCTCATACGGACTCCGATTCTTGTAAACTCGGACTCGATTCCAAGCAGAATTCCGAGACGAACGCAATGGCGCAACCCGTTTCCCTTGATTCTTATTTTAAAAATTAATTATCCTCTGATTTGTTACTTATACGTTCACAGAAAATACGGGGTGTTACATTCTCCCCTCCTTAAAGGATTTCGTCCCCGAAATCTTCAAGTTAAGAAGAATGTGTCCTACCATCCAACATCCATCTACTCAATCATCAATCACTGGCGTGTCCTTAGAAACTTCTAATGTTGTATGAACATATGCAAAAGTGTGTGTATATGTTCCTTATCTAATGCAAAGATCAGGCAGTCCACTGATTCAGTTGACCTCCTTATTGCGAATTATGCCAGTGCCATGAATCCAACATGTATGCAATTTTTCCTACTTGATACATATCATTTCTATATGAGGGCATAACCATTCAGTCATATGCAACATCCATGTGCTGAGTCAATCATTTTGCATCCACAAAAATTGAATATACTAACACATCCATATGCAGTATGAGAGTGTTTTCGAGCCGATCTAGTGCCTAGTGTGTGTATATGCATTGTAACAACCCGGATTTTTACAACATGCTAAGACGAGAATCAAGGCAGAATTTAATTATAAAATCTGAATCAAGGGAAACGGGCTGTGCCAATGCGTTCGTCGCGGAAAAATACGCGAAATAGAGTCCGAGTTTTCGAAAAACGGAGTCCGTATGACCAAGTTATGGCCCAACGAAGTTTCAGAAAATTCCAAGTCCGAAAAACAGTTCAAAATTCAAATCTGGAGCCGAAAAGACCGGGCGGGAAAATTTCCCGCCCAGCACCCAAGTCGACATGGGTGTCGACTTGGGTGTCGACACACCCAAGGTGGTGTCGACTTGCAAGTCGACACCCCTGTCGACCTGGGTGGTCGAGCCCAGGCCACCTGGGTGCGCCTGCTTGTGTCTCTGGTCCTGTTCTGGAAGCTTCCGACGGAATTTGATGGCTCAGATCTGATTTGGGGTTAATCCTATGGTTTAAACTACCCCTAATCTCTATAAAAAGGCCCCTAGACCTAGCCTAAACCCTCATTAATTCATTCCTACAACGAAGTTATGCCAAAATGCTCCCTCACCATGGCCTCCACCTTCATATCATGGCCTCCATCTTCATCTCCAAAGGCTTGAGCATCCAAAGCTAGATCCATGAAGAAGGTGCAAGCTTTCTACACCAAATCAAGGGAGTGAATCAATGTTGCTATGCAAGTTTCATGACGATTCTTCAACAAAGGAGCCACCTTTCTTAGTCAAGACGATTCATGATCTTTCCCTAAGCCTCGCTATGTAAGTTCTAGCTACTTGTAGATTCTAACGGTGGTTCTAATGTGACATGGGATAAAATGCGATGAAACATAAGTATGCTAGCTTATGTGAAACTAGGTTTGCCCTTTTCTATGATCTATGACCTTGGGCTAAGTTGTAGCGACTTAATCGTGCCACTCATGTTATGTTTAACCTAGTATATCTTGCAAGTTTGAATTTTTGTCTATGGAATGTTAGCATGAACCTTTGGGAACCACTTGACTTGTGAAACATGGGTAAAGACTTGACTTTGGGGCTTATGCATGTAAATGAACCCAAACCCCTTATGTATCATGCATGTTTGTGGCCAAATTCACTTATGATACTATGCATGTTTGTGGCCAAATTCCCTTATGAAACTATGCATGCTTGTGGCCAAATTTCTTTATGATACCATGCATGTTTGTGGCCAAATTCCCTTATGATACTATGCATGCTTGTGGCTAAATTTCCTTATGATACTATGCATGTTTATGGCCAAATTCCCTTATGATACTATGCATGTTTGTGGCCAATATGTTGGCATAATACCCTACTATGTGACTCGCTTCCACTTGGGTTGGAAATACGTTTGGGTAGTTTAGGAAAAACGTGGGTATGACATGAAAAACTTGACATGGGGTTTACATCAGAACATGACATTCATGATACATTTAATTATGGTCATGACACGTGGGAAAACATGGAACTTGAACTAGACATGGGTGGGTTGTAAGTGTAATAAGACACTAGACCAAACATGAAGGTGGCCAACTCGAGGTTGGGTTGAGTTTGTAGCATAAATCTACCCGGACCCGCCCGGCTTAACTAGTGGCTACAAACAATAGGACCCAATGTGAGTAGTTGGTCACATAGCACTTAAAACCCGAGGTTAGACTAGGTTGTGGTGTAAATCTACCCGGACCCGCCCGGCTTAACTAGTAACCACAACAAAGTCTAATGTGAGAGGTTGGGGTGCATTAATCTAATTAATGCCACATGAAAAGGTTAAGTAATTTTGACTAATGACACTTAACCGATATGACACGAATGGGTAGGTTAAGTGGAACCGGACTTGATTTCTTAATGACACTTAACCATATAAGACAATTAGGGGATGGGGTTAAGTAATTTACACTTAACTAATCCAACTTGGTAATTAGATGGGGTTAAGTAACCTACACTTAACTAATCTAAACATGGTAATTATATGGGGTTAAGTAACTTTCACTTAACTAATCTAAGCACGGTAATTCGATGGGGTTAAGTTAAACACTTAACCAATCTAAACTTGGTAATTCAATGAGGTTAAGTAACCAATACTTAACCAACTTAACATGACAATTTAATGGGGTTGAGTAACTTATACTTAACCAATTATACATGATGATTTGATGAGGTTAAGTAACCTATACTTAACCAATCTAATATGTGGACCTGACGGGGTTAAGTCACAAGACCTTTCAAATTAGGCTTAACCATCGTAATACGATTAGTGGATGGGGTTAAGCTAACCCATACGTAACCAATCCGACTCGATAATCTGATGGGATTAAGATAATTTATGCTTAATCAATCTAACATGATAATCTGATAGGGTTAAGACAAATAAACACTTAACCAATTTGACTTGATAGTGTTAAGTCATGAGCTTCTTGGTACGCTTAACCAACTTGTAGGGCTAAGCCTTGAACTTGAGTACTTAGCCAATCTTGACATGATTCGTAGGCGGGTTAAGTCATGAACTTGGATAACAACACTTAACCCATTTGACAAAACCCTAGCTCAGGGGACTAGGCTGAAAATCGTAGTTAACAAGGATAGCGGAAAGAGGAGATAAGTGGTAAACCTTAGTTAAGGATAACTAAGTAATAATTCTTAGCCAAGGACATGGGACTAGTTCATAAAGAGATGAGTAACCTGATACGGTAGGTCATCGCTTAGTATACGAGGAGGAGCAACTTATCTGACTTGGATAAAAAGCTCCAGCGAACTGGGTGACGAAGCGGTAGCTTCGGGGTACGTGAGGGTACTCTTGGTATCCCTCTGCGAGGTGGCAGGTGGTCCATGAAACCCGGCCTCACAGAGGTTAAGGTCTGCGGTAGAAGAGCCAAGAGTATGCCTTGGTTGCTATGCGAGCGACCTAAAGGCTGGGATGGATTAGTGTGGAGTCAACGATACTTGTTTTTGCCCTGGATAGCACGTCGCCGACTACCTACCATCTTTAGTCAATTGTGTACGAACGGAAAGGCAGAGAACTCCCAACAGACCATGTTCTTGCTATCGAGTCATGGGTGAGGTTGGCCCATAGGAAAGTGGGGCTATAGTGGGGCCGGGATGTAGTTCTCATACATGATTTTTCTTGGATTGCCTTTCAGTAGTTGAGGGAGGGGTCACGTGGGACCATAGCCACGGATACAAAAACAGACCTTGATATCTGCATCAGCAGACGACTTAAAGCTCCCGACCGAGTTTCGTATTTCTTGATTTTCCCTGGCACGGAACTCGGATGGCACATTGGGATACATGTGCGTCTAGACATGGAAAACGATTCACGATACATACGTGGGATAAAGGGCGCGGTTGACGGGTGGCATAATCCCTAGTGGCCCTAGGTGGCTTGAACCCAAACCGAGACACGGAAACGTTCATTAGGTAGCATAATCCCTAGTGGTCCTAGGTGGCATAAATCCTAAGTGAACACGCGATAGTTCATGGTAAGAAAACATAACCAGATCAAGGGTAGCAGTCCAAAATAACCTCAAGGATAAAACGTTTACATGGGAAAGCCCGTATGGCCTACGGCAAAGGACTGAACTTATACATGGAAAGAAACATACGAGTTGGGAAAACCTACATATGCTATATATTAGGTTGACATGGACCATTACATGACATTGGCCAAGGGACATTCATAGTTGACACATGACGCGGGTTGGGATACTAGTACGAGAGGTGCAGAGCAAATATACATGATAAATACCTTGGGATGGTATACATGATAGACACCATGGGATGGTATACATGATAGATACCTTGGGATAGTATACTTGATAGAAACCTGACGATGTGATACCTTGATTTATCATGACACCGTAGTTTATCATGATATCTTAGTTTATCTTGCTACAGTAGTTCAGCCTGTTACCCTGGTTTAGTTTATCTATCTTGTAGTCATCCTTATGTTTACTTTCAGTTTATGCATGTCATGTTACCTTTACCTGTTTTTATACTGGAAGTAGATAGGACTTACCAGTCTTTATGACTGACCCCGTTTTGTTTCGCCTCTTTGTCTTCCGTCCCCCCCCCCCCCCCCCGGTTTCAAGGAGGAAACACTGTTATCTAGTTCGGACCTCTTCTGCTTGAAGGTCATCACGCATGGCTTGGACTTTTCTTGGCTATGGCTACTTTACTGTTTTACTTGGGGAATAATTTATGAAATGGTTTTATGCTTCTTTACTATTGCAAGACAGGTTTTGATGTATTCTGATGTAAAAGGCTTTAGACCTTATTTTATAAGGTAATGAAATTTGTTTTACTTCCGCTATTTTATATATGTTCTGTCTTGTAATATTTCTGTGCATGTTTACCTCGATAATGCTTCACCAAACCTAGAGCATTCCCTTTGTGAGTGACCCTAGCGGAGGTGGGGTGTTACATGCATCCACGAGCAACCACTAGCAACCACTTGCATCCACTTGCAACCATCAAACATAACATGTCTCAAACACATGTTTACACTCATTAGTTTCTACCTAAAAATCGAAGATTCGATCGATAGGATACAGTCGAATGATGGAAGCGAGTACAAATAAAACAAAAACTTGGTTCCCATTAGACATGGGTCCTAAGTATCGGCCCCGAAGACCAAGACCAACATCAGATTGACACCCAGAGGATTACCCTCTTTAGACAATGTCAAAACTGGAAATCCTAACCTTATCAGAAATATTCAGATATTTACAGATTACTGGTACAGATCAGATTACCGGACTAAGCATGATAAAACCCAGAATGTATGCGTCCTACTTGACGCCTAACACAGATATCTCTCAAACCCCAATCTATCACAAACAGATGAGTCATAACCCTTATGGGTTTGAGTCTACAGCGGAATCAGAAACAATACTAGTATTAAAGTGCAGAGTATCGATTACAGAATCAAAATGCCAGAATCAGAAAGAGTTTTAACTCAACAAATCAGATAAGAAAATTAAACCTTCTACTTAAATTTTCTTATTTCTATCCTACCCATTCGCTTGTCCTCCAGAAGTGGGTTCTGCCCTCTGCCCTTGCCCTCGTTTCTTCGGGCAGTCCCTAGTGAAGTGTCCCATCTCACCATAGTTAAAGCAAGTGCCCTTCCTTTTTCTGTAATCCTTATTCAGATGAGTCGAGCTTCCACAAGTAAAGCACTTTTCCCCTTCTTATCTTCAGACTTCTCATCCTTCTTTTGTGTTTCCTTTTTGGGCTATGCTTTCTTATTCTGTGGTTCTTCCTTCTTTGTCTCTTTCTCGCCCTTGTCTTCCTCGTGCAGTAGTGCCATGTCCACCAATTTCTCGTAAGTCGCTCCCATGGGTACATGGGTCATGGCTAGGCTGTGCAGTGGCTCGTTCAATCCTTTAACAAAGCGGAGAGCCTTTTTATACTGAGTGTTGACTAAATCCTATCCGAACCTAGCCAATTGGTTGAACTGGTTGACGTATTACTTGACCGTCATACTTCCTTGCTTAAGAGATAAGAACTTTTCCAGTTGTAAACTTCGTTCAGCTTGCGAGAGGAATTTTGTCTCAAATCTTGTTCTGAAATCCATCCATGTTTCAACCGGCCTCTCGGCGTTAGTGACTTCCCACCAATAGGAAGCTTCGTCTTTGAGCAACCATACCGCCAACTGTACCTTATGCCTATCGTCCACCTCGAAGATAACGAACAGATCCTCAGTTTCTTTGAGCCAGTTCCTCGCTTTTACGAATGATTCAGTTCCCTTGAAATCCTTTCCACCCATGGCCCTAAAATCTCTACAGATCTTTGAGAAAGAAATTGCACGAGGAGGGGGCAGAGGAGGGGGATCATTTGCTGGACCTGCGGCAGCGATCCTAGCCTCAAGATATTGACGAAACCAACCGGGTACATGAACACCCTCTGGTATCTCAGATGCTTCAGACATGCTGAAACGAAAAAGGAAAGATTCAATACCAAAAAGGACTGAAGGAAAGATATATGGCTCTTGGGGGTTATGTTTTTCAAAATAATCTTTATTTTTGAAAATACTTCCTTTCAAAACCTTTTTGAAAATAGTTTTCAAAAACTTTACCCAATCTGGTAACCTTCAGCTCTGATACCAAGTGTAACACCCACCTCCGTTAAGGACACTCACAAAGGGAATGCCTTAACTTTGGTGGAGCATTTTAGTAAACAGAACAGAAACATACAAAATAGATAAAACAGTACTTGAAAATTTTATAACTTTATTACAACAGAAACCGAAGTAAGCTTGGTTACACCCTTTCAAATCGTAATATCAGAATTCAAGTACAAAATATCAATTTTGTACAAAAGCCTTCAGAATGCACAGTTTAAAATCATAATCCCCACAGAAGAAGACAAGCCATACTTTAAGCACTTCAAGCAGAAGGAATCCGGATCAAGCTAAAGTATTCCCTCCTTGGATAACCTCGGGGGGAAACAGAAGAAAAAGGGGCGAAAACAAGCAAGGTCAGACATAAAGTCTGGCAAGTCCAGTGATTTTCAGTTATGAACAGATAATAATAACATGACATGAAAATAAAACTGGATGAGAGATAACAGTAACAGGTGTAGCGGATATAACAGAAGAACAGAATAATATAAGCTATTACTTTACACTTCTCTGCACTAATACTAGTATAACAGAATTAGGTGTCACCCTAATGTCTAAACTGAAACAGAAACAGGTGCAGAATAATTTTCCACAGAAGAGAATGCTAGTAATAGGCCTTTACCACCCCAACAGAAACAGACAGAAGCAGAATGTTAATAATGGGCCTTTACCACCCGAACAGAAACAGACGGAAGAAGAAACAGATTAATCCCTACGGAAACAGAATGTAGAATTAGGTGTGCACTAGTAAATGGGCCTTTACCACCCGAACAGACGGTACCTGTAACACCCCGTATATTCTATAACAGTGAAATTCATAAATTAAAGTATAATTAATTCTAATGAAAGAATTAAGGGAAATGACTTACGCCATTACGTTCGTCTCGGAATTTTGGTTAAGATAGAGTCCGAGTTTGCGTGAATCGGACTCCGTATGAAGGAGTTACGACTTCCGGAAGTTTCAGAATAAATTTGAATTCAAAAAACAGCTCAGATCATGTTTAAAATTTGAAATTCGAGTTCAAACTGGGTTGGGCGGGAAAACTCCCGCCCAGTGACCAGGTCGACACTAGTGTCGACTGGGCAGTTGACCAGGCCCCCCCCAGGTCGACTACGCAGTCGACTTGGGTGTCGACCTGCAGGTCGACTTGCCTGGTCGGCCTGACCAAATGGGTCTGACCCTGGTTCGACTTCTGGTGTGCTGTACGGTCTGATTTTCCTCCCTGCTTGCATCTGACGGCTCAAAACTACTTGAAAACTCTATAAATACACTCTAAGACTCAACTAATTCACATAAGAAAATAAGAGAGAAGTCGTCATGCTGCCGGGAAGGAGTTGATCGTAGCCGCCAAGAATCAAACTAAGAAGCAAACTAAAGTCTAATCAAATCAATCAACAAATTGTTATCCAAAGGAGAGCATCTCCAAATTCAGAAAACAGAAATCAGAAAACAAGAATTCGTCACACGTTGTAAGTATAGTGATCTTTCAGAATCTGAATAAAATTATGATGTGATGCGAAGTAATTGGGAATAGAATTGTATTATTGTTGTATAATGATGTAAATCTTATGAATTGTAATGTTTCTATCGTGATTTTGTGTATTGATATTTGTGGCATAAATCGATCCATGCAAGTTGTTGGACAATCGTATATGAAAGTATTATCACTTGCAAGTTTGTGGCAAAAACTAGAATTGAATCCCTTTATGCTTATGTTGATATCATGGACTATATACTTATGTAAACATGTTCTAGATCTGAGATTTTTTATGCCTACATGACTCAAAACCTATGTATACATCTTAGATTCATTACAAGTATGATTTGATCTATGTTGAGTATCGTTTGGGTTACATAAAATCATGCAAGTTCATGTTAGTTTACACCTTGGAATTATGACAGAAAGTGGACATCTTATGAACATGTAACATGCTAGTTTGGTGTTTGACATTATGCCTAGTTATATATGTTTAAACTCACATCTAGGCAAATCCAAAGTTATGCTATTTCACATGTCACCTACTTAGTCATATGCCTATTTGAATGCAAGTTCATATGATCAAATGTTTATGTTAGTTGAATCGCCAAATTGCAAGTTCATGCGCTACACACTTTTTATGTGACATAGAAATATTACATGTTCTTGATTACCCTTTTTTTCACGTTTATCAAGTTGGGCTGAATTGTGTCGAGCCCAACATTAGTACGTTCAAACGGGGATAATAGCGTTGGGTGTGAAACATGAAAAATATATATACGTTGGCATGTTTGGCGCATGCCAACAACTGTAATATTATAGCGGTATAAATTGTTATACCCAAAAATGAATAACATGACATTTACATATTAAATTGAATGGTGAAATGTAAATTTAGAAAATACGACATGTTTAACCCGAGGTTGGATTGAGTTGTGACGTAAATCTGCCCGGACCCGCCCGGCTGTCCAGTAGTCACAACAATACCTATCCAATGTGGGTGGTTGAACATTGAGCCCAATAAAGACCCGAGGTTAGACTGAACTACGGTGTAAACCTGCCCGGAACCAACCGGCACATCCAGTAACCGTAGTGATATCTGTCTAATGTGAGTGGTCGGTGCTCTAAAAGGTTAAGGACAGGTGGTAGGGTTAAGTCAACTGAAAACACTTAACCAAAGATTCAACATGTTAACAAATATTGATGGGTGGGGTTAGGTATATACAGACACTTAACCACTTAACATGTTTGACTAGAAAACCCTGGTAACGTAAGGACCCGTTTCAGCAGTAAACCAATTTAGGTATCAACGGTACCCTAAAACTAGGCAGGGTGGGGCACGATTACTGGGCTGAATGTAAGCGGTCAAATAACGGCAATTGTTGGGTGCACAGTGTAGGTCTAACGGTGTGTGGTCGTGCACGCACTCCGGAGCAGACAAGCAGGGCACTGGGGGCACTAGTAGTATAACCTATGTCTTCTAGTAATTGTGTCGGGGCCGCCACCATGGGTTTTGATACACCCCATGGTGGGACCAGCATAGGTATCTGCACTTCTTGGGGGAGCCGTAAGACACATGTACGAGTAGGAGCCGATCTTTAGAAAACAAAAAGGATCACTTCACCCTCAGCATGGGGTGTCAGTTAGAATTATTCTAGTAAATGCAGAGATATAGTGTGGGTTCGATAGTATATTCGATTTTGGACTACACTCCCTTAGTTATGATACTATCATGTTTTCAGTTTATGTCTATCATATCCTTTTCTTATTCACATACTGAAAAGTCACTAGATTTACTCAGGCTTTATGTCTGACTCTGTTTTCCTTGTCATCTTCTTTTCTTTCGTCCCCCCCCAGGTCCACAGGGAGGAAACAACTTAGCTTAGCCAGACTCTTTTTCAAGCTTCAAGACTATAGATGTACGGTTTGGACCTCTTTTGCTTGGATCATGGCTTTGGATATCACTATGGGGATTTTGCTGCTTTATTTATGTTTTTTTTTATGCTTCTTTGAAAATCAAGACAGTTATGTAATGTGTTTGGAAGTATTATGAGACAATCATGGAATGTTTTGTATGACACGTATTTGATGAAATAAAAGTGTGTTGTTTTTCCGCTGCTTTAAAATATGTGTATTTTGTCTTGTGTTTATCTGTGACCTGTACTTATAAACCTCCACCAAAATTAGGGCATTCCCTTTGTGAGTGACCCTAACGGAGGTGGGGTGTTTCACTTGGTATCAGAGCATAGGTTTACCAGATAAGATAAAAGTTTTTGAAATTGTTTTCATAAGAAAGTTTAAAGAAGCATTTTTCAAGAAAAAAAAGTGTTATATTTTTAAAAGGCATAATCCCCCGAAGCCATGTACATTATCTCTCTCTATCCTTCGTTTTGAATCTTTCCTTTCTGTTTCAGCATGTCTAGAGACCTTAACCTTCCTGAAGTAGTAACGATACCCGGCTGGTTTAGGGGGTACTTAGAAGCAAGGGCCAATGACGCGGGCCCAGCAAACATTCCTCCTCCAGTGGCAGCGGTTCCTCCTCCTCCTGCCCCTCCTCTTGGAAATGCTTTTGCCAAAACATGTAGAGACTTCAAATCTATGGGTGGAAAGGACTTCCATGGAACTGAGCCTTTTGTAGGAGCAAGAAATTGGCTAAAGGAGACTGAGGATCTGTTTGACATCTTCGGAGTTGATGACAGGCAAAAGATACAGCTAGCAATATGGTTACTCAAAGATGAGGCTTCCTATTGGTGGGAGATCACTAATGCTCAGAGGGCAGTGGAAACTTGGGATGATTTTAGGACAAGGTTCGAGTTGAAATTCCTCTCCCAAGCTAAAAGGAGCCTGCAAATAGAGAAGTTCTTGAATCTTAAACAGGGAAGCATGACGGTCAGGGAGTACGTCAATCAGTTTAATCAGTTAGCCAGATTCGGGCTGGACTTAGTAAATACCGAACACAAGAAGGCGCTTCGCTTCGTCAAAGGTCTGAATGAGCCTATACACAGCCCTGCCATGACCCATGTATCCACGGGAGCGACTTATGAAAGCTTGGTGGACATGGCGTTGCTACACGAGGAAGACCACGGCAAGAAAGAGACTAAGGCAGAGGAAAAGAAAGAAGGTTTACAGGCTAAGAAGACAGACTTTAAGAAAGGAGGAAAGAACAAGAAGTCCCGTGAGAAGAGAAAGTGCCATTTCTGTGGCATAGTTGGACATATAGAGAAAGACTTCCGGAAGAAGAAGGCAAAGATGGGTGGTTGCTTCCATTGCGGAGAGACTGGACACCAAGCTAAGGACTGCCCAAAGAAGAAAGGGCAGGGACAGAAAGCTGGATCTACTTCAGGAGGTCAAGTTCATGCTCTGACAGCACCTCCACAGGAACGAGGTAGTAATATTTCTGTAGAAATTGTAGTCTATCTTTATGATCATCCAGTTCATACACTTTTTGACTCTGGTGCATCACACTCCTTTATTTCATCTGCTTTAGTAGAATCTCTGCATCTAGACACTAGTATGGTTGATGATTCCTTAGTAGTTTCAAATCCAATTGGAGGCTTCGCTTACTTGTCAATGGTTTGTTTGGGTTTGAAAATCTCTATTCTCAGTGTTGAGTTTAGTTGTAATGCCTTTGTCCTAGGCTTCTCGGGATATGGTTTGATCTTAGGCATGGACTGGTTATCCAGTAACGGTGTCATTCTTGATTGTGAGGAAAGAGTAGTTAGGCTCTTGACTCGACTTGGTAACACTCTAGAAATTTCGTGTAATCCCTTGAATGCTGTTATGCTCAGTTATCTAGAGTCGCTTGATGCTTCTGATGAGAATTTACAATCGGTTAGAGTAGTCCAGGAATATCTGGATGTCTTCGAGGAGGTGAAAGGCTTACCTCCGAAGCGGGAAATAGACTTCCGTATCTATCTTGTGGATAATGCAAAGCCCGTAGCTTTACCTGTCAGACATATGGCTCCAAAAGAGAGAAAGGAGCTCAGTAAGCAGGTTAAAGAACTTCTCGAGAAGGGGTTCACTCGAAGGAGCATTTCAGAATGGGGTGCTCCAGTGGTGTTCGCAACCAAAGCAGACGGTTCGCTTCGCCTTTGCGTTGATTATAGGGAGTTAAACAAATTGACCAAGAAAAATAGACACCCTCTTCCCCGAATCGACGATTTGTTTGATCAGCTTGTAGGTGCGTCAGTTTTCTTCCAACTTGATCTAGCAACTGGGTTCTATCTGCTAAGAGTAGCTGAGGATAGTATTGATAAAACGGCATTCAGAACCCCAGACGGTTTCTTTGAGTGGCTTGCCATGCCTTTCGGCCTGACAAATGCACCTGCTTACTTCGTGGACCTAATGAGCAGAGTGTTCAGAGAATTCCTCAACAAATTTGTGGTTGTCTTCGTAGACGATATCTTGATCTTTTCAAAGAGTGAGGAAGAACATGCTCAACATCTGAAAGAAATCATAGATACTCTCCGAGCACATTAGCTTAGGGCTGTCAACGGATACTTTCAGATACGGATAGTGCCATATCCGTATCCGCATCCGAAACCATTTCCGGATATCGGATATCCGTATCCGCGGATACGGACGGATATCGGATAATTATCCGCTCCGCCAACAATCTATAAATCAATGAACATAAATGAATTTTTTTAGCTTAATATTAATCTTTTTCAACCAAATTGATTTCGAAAGTGCTAAAAATTAATTAAATATGATGATAATATATAATTTTGAGCAATTAACATGCGTTTAACAAACTTTTAATTTTGCAAATTAATAAATTAGTATATTTAATTATGTTAAAATACACATAATTTAAGTTATAATCGGAAAAAAAGCGGACGGATAATTTTCGGATGCGGATATGCCTATATCCGCATCCGCTTTCCCGGATATCGGATATTTATCCGCTTTTCGGATTCGGATGCGGACGGATTTCGGATTTTTCGGGTATCCGTTGACAACCCTACATCAGCTAAAGGCAAAGTTTTCAAAATGCCATTTTTGGAGGGAAGTAAGATTTCTTGGGCATGTTGTATCTAAAGAAGGGTTGGCCGTGGACCCCGCAAAGGTAGTCGCGGTGCAAGACTGGAAGGCACCAAAGAATGCAACCGAGGTCCGAAGTTTTCTAAGACTAGAAGGTTTCTACCGAAAGTTCATAAGGGATTTTGCAAAAATCTCAGCTCCACTCACAAGGCTGATAAAGAAGAATCTAGTGTTCAATTGGGACTTGGATTGCGAGTTAGCTTTCCAACGCCTGAAAAGGGCTCTTACAACAGCCCCAGTCCTGACTCTGCCAGACAGAAGCAAGATGTTTACAGTTTATACAGATGCATGTGGGACAGGGCTAGGCGCTGTCATGATGCAAGAAGGGAGGGTAGTAGCTTATGGTGGAAGGCAATTGAAAGTTCATGAAAAGAACTACCCGACCCACGATCTTGAGTTAGCCGCCATCGTCTTTGCACTTAAGTCTTGGTGACATTATCTCCTAGGTGAGAAGTTCGAATTATACACTGACCATAAATCGTTGAAATATCTCTTCTCGTAGAAAGATCTTAACTTGAGGCAGCAAAGGTGGATGGAGTTTCTTGCCTAGTATGATTTTGAAATTTCCTATACTCCTGGCAAAGGCAACGTAGTGGCAGACGTGTTGAGCAGAAAGAAACTGACCCTAAGCCCGCTCTTTGTAGAAAGGCAAAGCTTGGAGTATATAGCCAGTTTTAACTTTAGGCCCTCCTCCGATATTGTACCGGGTTTGCTAGCATCTCTCGAAGTACGCCCGACTCTTGTGGACTCAATAGGGGCTGCACAACGTGAAGACCCTCAGCTTGTTGATGTGATTGATAAACTTATTAGGGGTGAGACTTCTAGTCACCTCAATAGGTACTCTATCGACGATAAAGCTGGCTGAGACGCGATGGAAGATTGTGCGTCCCACAAGCAAGAGAGTTGATAAAGAAGGTTCTTGAGGAAGCACATCATTCCAAAATGACAATACACCCAGGCAGGGATAAAATGTACAAGGACATGAAAAGAGTTTTCTTTTGGAACGGCATGAAGAAGGACGTGGCAGATTTCGTTTCCAAGTGTATGATATGCCAACAGGTCAAGGCGGAACAGAAAAGGCCTGGAGGACTACTTCACCCCCTAGAGGTCCCACAGTGGAAGTGGGATAGTATTTCGATGGACTTCATTGATGGACTGCCTAGGTCAAGAAGAGACAATACTAGCATTTGGGTAATAGTGGATAGGCTTACAAAAAGCGCCCACTTTTTACCTGTCAAGAGTAGAAGGACTGCCTCATCTCTAGCATCTCTTTATCTCAAGGAAATAGTTCGACTCCATGGGATACCTTCCAGTATTGTTAGTGACCGAGACCCTATTTTCACGAGCGAGTTTTGGCGAAGTTTGCAAGAGGCTGTAGGCACACAGTTATGTTTGAACACGGCCTATCACCCCCAAACCGATGGCCAGACGGAAAGGGTAGAATTCGCCTACAATAACAGCTACCAAGCCACTATCGGTATGGCGCCCTTCGAAGCATTGTATGGGAGACCGTGCAAATCACCAACTTGTTGGTGGGAGTCCATGGATAAACTTATACTTGGGCCAGACATGATCCGAGAGACTTCAGAAAAGGTAGATTTGATACGAAGAAGGATGAAGACAGCCCAGGACAGACAAAAATCTTACGCAGATAAGAGAAGGACCGACCTTGAGTTTGAGGTTGGGGACAGGGTTTTCCTTAAGGTATCTCCTTTAAGGAACGTCGTTCGCTTTGGAACCACAGGAAAGCTAGCACCCAGATTTGTAGGACCGTTTCCTATCATAGAGAAGGTTGGGAAGATGGCCTATAGATTGGAGCTACCCGAGAAACTGACCGGAGTTCACAACGTCTTTCATGTTTCTCACCTCCGAAAGTGTTTGCACGAGTCTGCTGAAATAGTGGAGCCTAGCATTCTAGAAGAAGCCGAAGTGGAACGTGAAGCAACTGTAAGAAGAGTTCCAACACACATCTTAGGAACTGAAGTGAAAAAGCTACGCAACCGCGAAGTCAAGCTCGTCAAAGTTCAGTGGAGCGACGCCGAGGAAGACACGACTTGGGAAACTGAAGACAGAATACGCGCTGCCTACCCTTTTCTTTTTGAGGGTACATCTTTGATCTCTCTTTTTCCTTAAGTTATGCTTTATCTATCTTTTTAGGTATATCTCCTCGGTCCTTTTCCAAACTCTTTAGGTAGAAAATAAATGGATGCAAACATGTATTTGAAAACATGTTATGGATGATGGCTGCAAGGGGTTGCTAATTATTGCTAGTGGTTGCTCGTGGATACATATACACACACTCTAGGTTTTAGATCGGCTCAGTCACTTCATATTGCATATGCATATATGTATTCTCGTTCATATGTGGTTGAAATTTTATATGTTATCATATGGTTGTCGCATTTGTATGAATTGTTGTGCACTCATGTAGAATTTTGAGTAGGAAAAATTCGCATACATGGAGGATTCATGGCACTTACATGATTCGCATTTAGGAGGTCAACTGAATCAGTGGACCGCCTGATTTCTGCATTAGATAAGGACATATACACACACAATGCATATGATCATAAAAGCATTAGAAGTCTTTAAGGACAATGGACACCTGTGTTTGTTGGTTGAGTAGATGGACGATTGGATGGTAGGATATACATTCTTCCTAACTTGAAGATTTCGGGGACGAAATCCTTTTAAGTGGGGGAGAATGTAACACCCCGTATATTCTATAACAGTGAAATTCATAAATTAAAGTATAATTAATTCTAATGAAAGAATTAAGGGAAATGACTTACGTCATTGCGTTCGTCTCGGAATTCTGGTTAAGATAGAGTCCGAGTTTGCCTGAATCAGACTCCTTATGAAGGAGTTACGACCTCCGGAAGTTTCAGAATAAATTTGAATTCAAAAAACAGCTCAGATCGTGTTTAAAATTTGAAATTCGAGTTCAAACTGGGCTGGGCGGGAAAACTCCCGCCCAGTGACCAGGTCGACACTAGTGTCGACTGGGCAGTCGACCTGGCCCCCCAGGTCGACTACGCAGTCGACTTGGGTGTTGACCTGCAGGTCGACTTGCCTGGTCGGCCTGACCAGATGGGTCTGATCCTGGTTCGACTTCTGGTGTGCTGTACGGTCTGATTTTCCTCCCTGCTTGCATCTGACGGCTCAAAACTACTTGAAAACTCTATAAATACACTCTAAGACTCAATTAATTCACATAAGAAAATAAGAGAGAAGTCGTCATGCTGCCGGGAAGGAGTTGATCGTAGCCGCCAAGAATCAAACTAAGAAGCAAACTAAAGTCTAATCAAATCAATCAACAAATTGCTACCAAAAGGAGAGCATCTCCAAATTCAGAAAACAGAAATCAGAAAACAAGAATTCGTCACACGTTGTAAGTATAGTGATCTTTCAGAATCTGAATAAAATTATGATGTGATGCAATGTAATTGAGAATAGAATTGTATTATTGTTGTATAATGATGTAAATCTTATGAATTGTAATGTTTCTATCGTGATTTTGTGTATTGATATTTGTGGCATAAATCGATCGATGCAAGTTGTTGGACAATCGTATATGAAAGTATTATCACTTGCAAGTTTGTGGCAAAAACTAGAATTGAATCCCTTTATGCTTATGTTGATATCATGGACTATATACTTATGTAAACATGTTCTAGATCTGAGATTTTTTATGCCTACATGACTCAAAACCTATGTATACATCCTAGATTCATTACAAGTATGATTTGATCTATGTTGAGTATCGTTTGGGTTACATAAAATCATGCAAGTTCATGTTAGTTTACACCTTGGAATTATGACAGAAAGCGGACATCTTATGAACATGTAACATGCTAGTTTGGTGTTTGACATTATGCCTAGTTCTATAAGTTTAAACTCACATCTAGGCAAATCCAAATTTATGCTATTTCACATGTCACCTACTTAGTCATATGCCTATTTGAATGCAAGTTCATATGATCAAATGTTTATGTTAGTTGAATCGCCAAATTGCAAGTTCATGCGCTACACACCTTTTATGTGACATAGAAATATTACATGTTCTTGATTTCCCTTTTTCTCACATTTATCAAGTTGGGCTGAATTGTGTCGAGCCCAACATTAGTACGTTCAAACGGGGGTAATAGCGTTGGGTGTGAAACATGATATATATATATATATATATATATATATATATATATGTTAGCATGTTTGGCGCATGCCAACAACTGTGATATTATAGCGGTATAAATTGTTATACCCAAAAATGAAGAACATGACATTTACATATTAAATTTAATGGTGAAATGTAAATTTAGAAAATACGACATGTTTAACCCGAGGTTGGATTGAGTTGTGACGTAAATCTGCCCGGACCCGCCCGGCTGTCCAGTAGTCACAACAATACCTATCCAATGTGGGTGATTGAACATTGAGCCCAATAAAGACTCGAGGTTAGACTGAACTACAGTGTAAACCTTCCCGGAACCAACCGATACATCCAGTAACCGTAGTGATATATGTCTAATGTGAGTGGTCGGTGCTCTAAAAGGTTAAGGACAGGTGGTAGGGTGAAGTCAACTGAAAACACTTAACCAAAGATTCAACATGTTAACAAATATTGATGGGTGGGGTTAGGTATATACAGACACTTAACCACTTATCATGTTTGACTAGAAAACCCTGGTAACGTAGGGACCCGTTTCAGCAGTAACCCAATTTAGGTATCAACGGTACCCTAAAACTAGGCAGGGTGTGGCACGATTACTGGGCTGAATGTAAGCGGTCAAATAACGACAATTGTTGGGTGCACAATGTAGGTCTAACGGTGTGTGGTCGTGCACGCACTCCGGAGCAGACAAGTAGGGCACTAGGAGCACCAATAGTATAACCTATGTCTTCTAGTAATTGTGTCGGTGCCGCCACCATGGGTCTAGATACACCCCATGGTGGGACCAGCATAGGTATCTACACTTCTTGGGGGAGCCGTAAGACACATGTACGAGTAGGAGCCGATCTTTAGAAAACAAAAAGGATCACTTCACCCTCAGCATGGGGTGCCAGTTAGAATTATTCTAGTAAATGCAGAGATATAGTGTGGGTTCGATAGTATATTCGATTCTGGACTACACTCCCTTAGTTATGATACTATCATGTTTTCAGTTTATGTCTATCATATCATTTTCTTATTCACATACTGAAAAGTCACTAGATTTACTCAGGCTTTATGTCTGACTCTGTTTTCCTTGTCGTCTTCTTTTCTTTCGTCCCCCCTAGGTCCGCAGGGAGGAAACAACTTAGCTTAGCCAGACTCTTTTTCAAGCTTCAAGACTATAGATGTACGGTTTGGACCTCTTTTGCTTGGATCATGGCTTTGGATATCACTACGGGGATTTTGCTGCTTTATTTATGTTTTTTTTTTATGCTTCTTTGAAAATCAAGACAGTTATGTAATGTGTTTGGAAGTATTATGAGACAATCATGGAATGTTTTGTATGACACGTATTTGATGAAATAAAAGTTTGTTGTTTTCCGCTGCTTTAAAATATGTGTATTTATATCTGTCTTGTGTTTATCTGTGACCTGTACTTATAAACCTCCACCAAAATTAGGGCATTCCCTTTGTGAGTGACCCTAACGGAGGTGGGGTGTTTCAGTACCACGCAGAAATAGACAGGTGTTACCACCCAACAGAAACAGACGGTACCAACAGAAACAGACAGAACTAAGTGTACCCTAAAACCCTACCCCAAGCGATTGACTCCCTAATACATAAATACCCTGTGCCAGCCCCACAAAAGGGTGTATCACTTCCCAAAGTGGCAACCTTTAAATGACACAGACCTATTTACAGATGTCACGGCGTCTTACATCCTCAGAGGCAGACCGGGATCCATGCACGCACATGACCCGGTTGGAACGCACCATCAACACCCCTCGCCATTATCAGAATGAACCGCTTATAATTAGTTTAGTAAGCGTGCCCGGACCCTACCTACTGTTGGGTCAAAGTTTTGATACCAGAAAAGGGTTACTGACTAATATGGGTCTCAAACAACAGATGACACAAGTAATTCCTCTCCTAACCTTGTGTCCCCAGACTAACAGATTTCAGATTAACTTGTTTACAAGTTTCAGACATACAAAATTCATATCAACTAGTTCACAGATCAGACAAGTTTTCAGACTAACGGATCAGATATGCGGATTTAACAGATTTACAGATTTGTCTAACTTTGCAATTGGGCCTACAGATTCACGGAACAGATTTATTAAATTCATCAGTCTAGTGGGTTTAATCCTATCCGCCCAACACATTTTAGACATCATATTTATCTCAGATTTTCATTAATTAAATATTAATGCCCAGACCTCTCACATTAGACTGACAGTTTGCGGCTACTGGTTAGGCCGGTTGGTTCCGGGCAGATTTCTGCCGCAAACTGAGTCTAACCTCGGGTTTCAAGCACGTTATGACTAACTTCTCACATTAGAACCTATTGTTTGCGGCCACTGGATGTGCCGGGCGGTTCCGGGCAGAATTACGCCGCAAACTCATTCTAACCTCGAGTCAGCCATGTTTATCTTTGCGGCCAATTAATTAATAATTTACCATTTATGCCCACGCCTAATATACATGTCAATTATTCATAACTATAGCCAATTCAGATTATGTCAATAACAGACTAAATATATCAACTCAACAGATATGGCAGATAACAGATTTCGCAGATTAGGCGACTTAACGGATTCAGCAGATTAAGCAATTTAGCAGATTTAGCATATAACAGTTTAGGCATTTTCAACAGACTTAGCAGATGACAGATTTAGTAGATGAACAGATATAGCAGATTATAGCAGAACTAGCAGATTAAACAATATAACAGAACTAGCAAATTAGGCAATATAACAGAACTAGCAGATTAGGCAATATAACAGATTTAATCATTCCTTAAAGTTTCATAAACATATCTTGCCTAATTATAAATTTTGGCCTAAGTTTGCATACCTAAATAGTTGTCATGATTCACACTATGATCATATACCTCACGTTTGCATTGAATTTACTTGTCACAGATTATGGTCATAATTTACATATCCCAATTTTAGTTCAACTTGCCTAGTACAAAAGATTCACATATAAATTATACCAAATATAGTCATCGATTTCAATGCATGTCATATATTCAAAAATCTCCTACTTAAGTGTTATTCACATTTAATAGTTATCAAATCTTGATATAGGTCTCCACACCTAAGTCATATTCTCTTTTTATCTCAAATCATGAATTGTTATATAAACAATATGCCCAACAATCTAGTTATAACAGATCTTAATTCAAAATATGCGTTATGTCCAATGTCTTAAGTCACATGTTAACATACAATGGTTCCTCTTCTTCCAATTCATAGAATATGCACAGATATAAATCTAGTTTACAACCTATGTACTTTTAGTCACAGATTAGCCATGTCCAATTATGCCACTTTTATTATTTGTCCCAAACATTTTAGCGTTCGTGCGTTAATCTCTTATGAGATTTGGCGCAGGCTCGGGGTAGCCTGGCTATAGGACAGAAAGAAGAAAGAGATACAGAATAAAATAGATCAGAACAGAACATACACAATCTCAAATTCAGATTTACAATCATGTCACAATTATAATTAAAGTTTATATCGGAAAATAACTGCACTTGCCTTGATTGGATTAAAGAAGAAGAAGAGTTGCAGTTGTTCTCTTTTAATTCTATTCAGTTTGGAAGAAGATGCTTTAGTCCTAGTTTCAGTTCAGATTTCAGCAGAGTAGCAACGCCATTATTTTTTAATTTAAACAGAGGCAGAGTATAGGAAGAATGAAATGGTGTAGTGAGAATGAGGCTAGAGGGCTGTTTATATAGGATTAGGCGGACGAACCTAGACAGAAGACGTGACCAAATACATCAGAACGAACCAGGTTCAAAACTGGGTTTTCGGGAGCAGGTCAACCCCCAGGTAGACTACCCAGTTGACCTGGTCAGGGGGGGTCGACTACCTAGTCGACTCCCCAGTCGACCTGGGTCCTGGGCGGGAAATTTCCCGCCCAGCCCGCTTCTGGGTTTGAATTCGAATTTTGAATTCGAATTTCGAGCTGTTTTCGATTCTGAAAATTTCTGAAACTTCGGAGGGTCATATCTCCCTCATACGGACTCCAATTCTTGCAAATTCGGACTCGTTTCCAAGCAGAATTCCGAGACGAACGCAATGGCGCAACCCGTTTCCCTTGATTCTTATTTTAAAAATTAATTATCCTCTGATTTGTTACTTATACGTTCACAGAAAATACGGGGTGTTACAATGTGTAGTTCCACTTCTGATTTGTTATTCTAATGCTGTAAGGCTCTTGATACTTGAGATTACTAGTAAGCACTAAGCACATATGCGTTTGCTTGAAAAATATGAACTTTTTTATTGTTTATTTTAAAATTTTCTATCTATATACTATTTTGGCTATTGGAAAATGGTGTAAAAGATAAAATTAGAGAAAATTTTAGACATAAGGACAAGAGGCCAAAAATTTAGGCTGAAGGACGTTTTTTTAGTAATAGGAAATGATGGTGGACACTTGAATTCCTTGATTTACACTAAAAAGTGTCCTTATGGCTAAATTTTTGGGCTCTTGTCCTTATGGCTAAATTTTTCTCAAATTTTGTCCTTGTGCCTAAAAACCCCATATTTTCTTTTTCTTAACGTAGTTGCAAAATGCATATAGCAACTTTTGTTAGTCCATTTGAGTTATCAGTCACAGATTCACAATTACAATGAACGTCAAAGAAGAACAAAAAATGATGTATAGTTGGTTTTGATTCAAACAAACCTTTTGTGGAATGCTTTGAACTATAGTATGTTACCAACATCGGTTAGGTTTGAGGCCTTGAGCTAAGGAATATAATGGGTAATTTTATATGGTTAATGTTGAGAACTTGTGTTTGAGCAAACATAGGACGTCCAAAAGTGGAACTTTCATCTTACTAAGGAATATAAAGTGTTAAAGTGTAAATCAAATCCGGAGATTTGATTTACGTCTTACTAAGGAATATGAATTGATTTAACATAAGGACTACCATCTTACTAAGGAATATTAAGTGTAAAAGTGTAAATCAATTCGGGAGATTCCAAATAGGGCCAAAATGGATGAATTCTAGAGTTTTTTGGTCGCTTTCGAGGCTTTGTTTTGTTGCTTTGTTGTGGATAGGGTGCTTCGTCGGTCGAGGTGGTTATTAGAATGCTTTCCGAGTTCTTTTAAGCTATGAATCAATTATGCTTGTCTCCATTTTAAGCTAGCTAATAATGAGACATCCCTTCCTTCTAGTATTGGTTTAGTGCTTCACTTGATGTTCATATCATTGCTATATTGCTATGTGTCTGAAAGTATAAAAATAACATGTTTCCATATCGTTTTAAATATTCTTTATCAAGATGTACTGAGACAGAACATCAATGCATGCACTGAAAGTAGAATATGCAATGGTATCCAAATGTTGGATTGTTTATTACACATGACCTTTGGGATATTGATGATTTATATACTTATAATTACTATATAACTATGAAATAACTCATTAGATAATTTTATGTTGTTTAATATAACAAAAATCAAACAGAAAATATCAAGGTGACTATGTGCATAGTTATATTTATTTGAGAATATCATTGATATACAGTACGAGAGCTCCCCTTTGTTACAATTAAAACATGGCCTGGCCTCTTGCATGTAAATTAAACGATGATCAATTAAATTGGCAGACGAGTGAAGATGAAATCAATTGATGATGCTACGTTTTATTACCTTTCTATTAGATCCTTATGTGATTGTATATAGATTTATCTGTATATTATCACTATTGGATCCTTATGTAATTTTATTACCAATTGAACGAAAAATGCAAGACCCTAAACCCACAAATAAAAAGCTAAATGGACCGTATTTCTAAGATGGTCAGATTTTGATTAGTCCAAAAGCAACACAATTTAAAGATAATTACTGCAGGGATTTCGTGCTACATTACTTGTAGGTCATTCCAGGGTTCAAAGAACATTACAAGAAATTGAGCAAGTTTTTCATTGGCGAGGTACTAAAAGTTATATTTAGAAATTTATGGCTTCTTATGATATTTTTCAAAGAATGAAAGTAGAAAATATACATTCCCTGGGCTGTTACAAACTCTTTCAATTCCTGCAAATATCTGGGATGATATAAGCAGGGACTTCGTTGTTTAACTTCCTAAAAGTAACTCATTGTTTATCATCCAAAAAAATGGTCAATCTGAAGCAGTAAATAAGATATTGGATTGTTATCTTTATTTGTTTGGCACAAAAATGTTATTGCTAATAGGACACTGGTACAAAAAACATGGAAATGAGCACAAATACCACATCCTTTGAAGTTGTTTATGGCAAGAAATCACCAACAATCCTAAGCTATTTACCAGCAAAAGTTAAACAAGCAGAGGAAGCCTTATTTACTATAGATATCACTTTACAAAATGATTAACATAAAAATGTGTTTATTTTATGCTCTTATATCTTATCTTTTGTATATAAATAAATATTACTTGGGTATTATTTTGTCACTCTTACAGATATGCCGACTAAGCCACATGCAGTCAGAAAAATAGAAAATAGAGATCAAATTTGTTGTGTATATATATTTGAAGACTTGCATATGAGGATCTCACATCAAGATGCTTGTTTGACAAAAAAATATTTGGTAGAAAGGCTATGCATATCACAAATCAATGAAGATTGATCAAAGAAGCAAGAGGAAAGACCCACTTGTGATTGTATTAGGGTTTAGGTTGGCTATCTATCCTATAAATACCCCTGTATTCTCATTGTAAATCATCATCCATGAATTGAGAGTTTTCTTTTACTTTTACTGTAACACCCCACCTCCGCCACGGTGGCTCTTGCAAGCACTCTGACTTTGGAGGGGTGTTTGAATCAGGTAAACATGCATAATGATATATCAAGGCAGAACAAGAACATATGTATATATGTAAACAGAGTAAATAAGATAAGTAAAACAGCGGAAGATTTCAAACCATTTCAAAACAAGTCTGGTACAACATAATGTCAACTTTCCAAATACACAAGTCTAGATAAAAACAACGTCACTGAAAAACTGAAATACATAAGTACTATCCCCAAAATAAGTGATAACCATAGCTAGCTTCATGTCAAGACCGTACATGAGCTAAAATCCCACAAGCAAGCGATCAGAAATCCAAGCTAAGCTCCAATATTCCCACCCTGAGAACCTGGGGGGGGGGGGAACGGAAGAAAAGAGGCGAAATAAAAACAGGTCAGTCAAAAAGACTGAGTAAGCCCTACTACAATCAATGTAAACTGATAAAGTTAACTGACATGAGAAGCAGGGATGAACATAAGGATAACAACATACTAGAATGATGATTAACTAACAAGGTAGATAAAGGTGTCATCGCATAATCAGGTTTAAGGTTTTTGCACCACAGGTGTACTAGCAAGCTAACATGACTTAAATAAACAAGTATTGATCCCTTGGCCCAAGCTTTGGCCCAATAACATGAAATGACCCTAATACGAGGTCCAACCAAACGGTCTAATCGATCGGCTCCCTAAGCCTAACTCGTCACGTGTTGGTGTCAATACGGCCCAAACATAATTGTAGTCAGACTGTGCCGGGTCTCCCGTCGGGTGTATCAAGCCCTAGGGTGTCAACCCCTGGACACCATAAACATAAGTGTACAGTCTAGATCTACTGGTACCCATGCTTGACTTCTCCAAATACGGACTACGTGCACGACCATAGTCCGTCCGGAACTACATCAGCGTACCACTCTGCCATCGTTTTTGGTCACTTACCTCAAGTCCAGTAATCGTGCCCCCACCCTAGCCTAGTCCCTAGGGTCTTAATGATACAAACTTGGGATTACTGCTGGAGTGGACCCCCCATTGCTAGGATTTTCTAGTGGGTTAAGTACGGTTTAACCCTCTTGCTAATCATGGATTAACTTGGTTAAGTGTAACGATGAGTTCACGACTTAACCCTGATTAATCTACCAAGCCCAAATTGGTTAAGTATAAGTGGACCATGACTTAACCCTAATCATGAGGCATTAATTAATTAATGTGCCTTAACCTCTCACATTAGACTTCGTTGCGGTTACTAGTTAAGCCGGTCGGTTCCGGGTAGCTTTATACCACAACTTGGTCTAACCTCGGGTTCAAGGTACAACATGACCAACTTCTCACATTGGGTCCTATTGTTTGTAACAACTAGTTAAGCCGGTCGGTTCCGGGTAGGTTTACGCTACAAACTCAACCCAACCTCGAGTTGGTCACATTTATATTTTCTAAGTGTCATGTCCATTATGTTTCCAAAACATATTACAAGTTTTCAAGCATTTGGGTAGACCTAACTTAATAGGTAAATTCCCAATGCGTAGACCTAACTTAATAGGTAAATTCCTAATCTTATGTTTTTATGTCTTTTAAGTTTACCCAACCCCAAACGCAATCCCATCGCTTACATATCGCAATAGCGCATAAAGGATAGAAAGAGGGAACTTGGCATAATCATGACATAAAGGTGTTGAAGCCACAAGTTTAACATGGTGGCATATGAAATGTACACATGTTCATATACTTGCATATTACATTTTAGGCCTCAAAAGCATGCATAAAACCAAACTTAGCATATTGGTGATACATGGTGATAAATGACATGTAGAAATGGCCATAAGCTCGCATTTAGCCTCACATGCAAGTTATCATAAGGGATATGATAACTTACATGTTGCCAAAATGCAACCTTTAGCATAAAGCTTGAAGCTTTAGGCTCATAAACCAAAGATAAGCTTGCATAACATGATAACATGAGTAAGATGATCAACCCAAACTTGCATACATAACATGGCAACTTGCATATCATAACATAGCAAACTTGCATAACATAACATGACAACTTGCACATCATAACATAGCAAACTTGCATACATAACATGATAGACTTGCATAACACATCATAGTAAACTTGCATATCATAATGATCAAACACAACTTGCATCATTCATTAACTTTAGAGTTTAAATATGAAAGTAGAAAAGGGCTTACAATGCTTATGAAGACACAAAAATATATATAGATTGAGACAAAGCCCTTATGCAATCAAATAAACCCAAAATGCAAGCTCCAATAGAAAAACCCTTGAGCCAAAATGATCAAAACCCTTGCTTTATGATGTAAATATGGAAACTTGACTTGAATGCAAGCTAATGACACTCATACAAGCTTGAAAACACTTGTATGCATGGAAAATCTCTCATAGAAATAACTTAGAATTTTATGAAGAGAGTGGAGGCCATGAGAGGAATGATTTTGCCATAGTTTAGTTGTAGGGTTGAATAATGATGATTTAGGGTTAGGTTAGGGGCTTATTTATAGAGATTAGGATTAGTTTCAACCTTAGGATTAAACCATAATTCCAATCTCAGCCCTTAAAACCGAATCTGGCCCCAAAACCTAACCAAAACCCCAAAATGGTGCACCAGGCAAAACTGCCCGGCTGAACCAAGTCGACACCCAAGTCGACAGGGCTGTCGACTTGGGCCTAACCATGTCGACTGCCCAGTCGACAGGGCTGTCGACATGGGTGGTCTGGCGGGAAATTTCCCGCCTGCGCCTAACTGCCCTAATCTCCAAATTCAAACTTGAATTTGAAATCTGTTTTTACTTTGAAATTTTCTGAAAACTTCGTTGGGCCTTAATCGGGTCATACGGACTCCGAATTTCGAAAACTCGGACTCTATTTCGCGTATTTTTCCGAGACGAACGCAATGGCACAGCCCGTTTCCCTTGATTCAGATTTATAAATTAAATTCTGTCTCGATTTACGTTATAACAGGTTATTGAAAATACGGGTTGTTACATTCTCCCCTCCTTAAAGGATTTCGTCCCCGAAATCTTCAAGTTAGGAAGAACGTATCCTACCATCCAACATTCATCTACTCAAAACATCATCCACGAGCAATCATTGTCCTTACAAGATTCTAAGTGTTGTATGAACATATGCAAAGGTGTGTGTATATGTACTTATCTAATGCAAATATCATCAATGCAAATTATGTTAGTGAAATGAATCCATATGTATGCAATTCCTAACATAATGTATAACATCTATATGTGTGCACATAACATACATCCATATGCAACATCCATGTGATAACACAAAAATTTTCATCCATGAATAAGCATAAACACTCATGCATATGCAATATGAGGAGTGTGTGAGCCGATCTAGTGCCTAATGTGTATAATGCATCCACGAGTAACCACTTGCAACCACTTGCAAACATCAAGCATAACATGTTTCAAATACATGTTTCATCCAAAGGGTTTCTACCTAAGGTTCTCATGACGAGATTAACACGATAAACTAGATAAACATGGATAGCAAAGAGAAAGATATGCTAACAAAGAAAAGAGATTGAGAGTGTACCCTCAAAAAGGAATGGATAAAGCCCACGCATCTTCTCCTCGGTTTCCCAAGTTGCGTCTTCTTCGGCTTCACCCCGTTGAACCTTCACCAACTTGACCTCTCGATTCCTTAGCTTCTTGGTCTCCGTCCCCAAGATACGAATCGGAGTTCTCCTCAAGGTAGCCTCTTTCTCCACTTCCACATCTTTCAGAACACTTGGCTCAACAACCTCTGCTGATTCATGTAAACACTTCCGGAGATGCGAGACATGAAAAACATCGTGTACTCCGGCAAGCTTCTCGGGCAACTCCACTCTATAAGCCATCTGCCCGATCCTCTCTATAATAGGGAATGGTCCAACAAACCTCGGTGCTAACTTCCCAACGGCTCCAAATCGGACCACATTCCGCAAAGGAGAAACCTTCACGAAAACCATATCCCCAACATCAAACTCCAAATCAGTTCTTCGCTTATCAGCATAGGATTTCTGTCGGTCTTGGGCCGCTTTCATCCGTCTCCGAATCAACTCGACCTTCTCGGATGTATCTCTGATCATATCAGGCCCAAGTATAAGCTCATCTGTAGTCTCCCACCAACATGTAGGCGACTTGCACGGCCTTCCATATAAAGCTTCAAATGGTGCCATACCTATGCTTGCCTGATAACTATTATTATATGCAAACTCAACAAGAGGAAGATGGTCTTCCCAAGTACCACCAAAATCCAGAATACAAAGCCTCAACAGATCCTCGAGTACCCTATTCACCCTTTCGGTTTGACCGTCCGTCTGTGGGTGATAAGCCGTACTTAGATTCAACCTCGTGCCCATAGCTTCTTGCAAGCTATTCCAGAACTGACTTGTAAAGATTGGGTCACGGTCACTGACTATACTAGAAGGGACTCCATGTAGTCTCACAATCTCACTAAGATATACAGACGCTAGCCAAGATGCGGTCCTCTTGCTCTTCACCGGAATGAAATGAGCACTCTTCGTAAGTCTATCCACAATAACCCAAATGCTCGTATTCCCTTTCCTTGACCTTGGTAGCCGATCGATAAAATCCATGGAAATACTCTCCCACTTCCATAGTAGAACGTCTAGAGGATGCAATAGCCCACCGGGCTTCTTCGACTCGGCCTTAACTTGCTGGCAAATGATACATCTAGAGACAAACTCTGCCACATCCTTCTTAATCCCAGGCCAAAAGAAAATGCGCTTCATATCTTTATACATCTTATCTCCGCCCGGATGTATAGTCAACTTAGAGCGATGCGCTTCCTCCAGAACTTTTCTTACTAAATCTTCTACCATTGGAACACATAACCTTCCGTCTCTCCTCAGCCAACCCTTGTCATCAATAGAATATCGAGCGAGATGACTAGACGCCTCTCCTCGAATCAGCTTATCCATAATCTCAACTATCTGAGGGTCTTCTCTCTGCGAAGCCCCAACTTGATCAAGAAGGGTAGGTCTGAGTTCCAGAGATGCTAAAGAACCGGTCATCGACTCAATCGCCAAAGAGAAATCAAAGGTTGCCACATACTCTAAATTCTTCATCTCAACGAATAGAGGACTCAGAGTCAACCTTTTTCTACTCAATGCATCTGCTACCACATTCCCCTTGCCAGGGGTATAAGCTATCTCAAAATCGTAGGACGCCAAGAATTCCATCCATCTTTGTTGCCTCAGATTCAGATCCTTCTGAGAAAAGAGATACTTCAATGACTTGTGATCGGTATAAAGCTCAAACCTTTCTCCCAGAAGATAATGGCGCCAAGCCTTGAGTGCATATACTATTGCTGTCAACTCTAAGTCATGAGTGGGATAATTCTTCTCATGCACTTTGAGTTGTCTACCGCCAAAGCATATCACTCTTCCTTCTTGCATCAGAACAGCTCCTAACCCCGTGCCACATGCATCGGTGTATACTGTAAATAACTTCCCTCCATCGGGCAAAGCTAGAACAGGTGCTGATGTGAGAGCTCTCTTGAGCCTCTGAAAAGCAAGCTCGCATTCTATGCTCCAAGCAAAAACTAAATTCTTCTTCGTCAATTTAGTGAGAGGAGCGGAAATCTTCGCGAAGTCCTTGATGAACTTCCGGTAAAAGCCTGCAAGACCTAGAAAACTTCTCACTTCGGTTGCATTCCTTGGAGCCTTCCAATCCTGAACTGCAACTACCTTAGCGGGATCCACCGCTAAGCCTTGCTTAGATACTATATGCCCAAGGAATCTAACTTCCCTTCTCCAAAAGTGACACTTGGAGAACTTGGCCTTCAACTGATGCGCTCTAAGCGTATCCATCACCTCCACGAGATGCCTTGCGTGCTCTTCCTCATCCTTAGAGAAGATCAGAATATCATCTACGAAGACCACGACAAACTTGTACAAGAACTCCCTGAACACCCTACTCATCAAGTCCACGAAGTATGCGGGTGCATTAGTCAAGCCGAACGGCATGACAAGCCATTCGAAGAATCCATCTGGAGTTCTGAACGCAGTCTTGTCTATACTATCTTCAGCTACCCTGAGCTGATGGAATCCAGTAGCAAGATCAAGCTGAGAGAAAACAGAAGCACCGATAAGCTGGTCAAAGAGATCATCAATCCTCGGTAACGGGTGTCTGTTCTTCTTAGTCAGCTTATTCAACTCTCGATAGTCAACACAAAGTCGGAGAGAACCATCTGCCTTGGTAGCAAATACCACAGGCGCTCCCCATTCAGATATACTTCGTCTAATGAAGTTCTTCTCAAGCAACTCCTTCACTTGCTTACTTAGCTCCCGCCTTTCACGCGGAACCATGTGCCGAACGGGCAAAGAAACCGGCTTTGCATTATCCACCAGATAAATGCGGAAATCAATCTCTCGCTTAGGGGGCAACCCCCTAACTTCATCGAAAACATCCGGATACTCTCGAACCACTCTCACAGACTAAAGAGTTTCCATTGACGAGTCGAGTGATTCAAGATAGCACAACATGACGGGACCCCTCGGATTACAAGAAATTTCTAGGGTGTTTCCGAGGCGAGTCACGAGCCTTACAACCCTATGCTCACAATCAAGGATGGCTCCATATCTGGACAACCAATCCATGCCCAATATCAATCCGTATCCCCTAAAACCAAGAACATAAGCACTACACAAGAACTCTACACTCAGTATAGAGATCCTCAAATCCCCACATATCATAGACAGATGGGCGGAACCCCCAATAGGATTTGAGACACAGACGGGATCATCTACCAAGCTAGTACTAAGGTGCAAACTATCAACAAGATCAGATGAGATAAAGCTATGCGATGCACCAGAATCAAACAAGGTACGAACTGGAAAATCAGAAATATATACAAGGCTCTCAACAGAAATACTACCTCGATCGGGAACTGGAGCGGCATTGAGAGCATGAACTTGCCCTCCTGAAGGTCCAGCACGCTGAGTCTGACCCTGGCCTTGCCCTTGCTTCTTCGGACAATCCTTACTGAAATGTCCAGTCTCACCGCAGAAAAATCATTCACCATTCTTCCTTTTCCTCTTCTTACAATCCTTAATAAGATGCCCAACTGAACCGCAATAATGGCACTTCCCCTTGTTGTTCTTGCCCTTGTTGTTGTTCCCCTTGTTGCCTTGACTCTTGTTCTTGTTCTTGTTCTGATTGCCTTGACTGCTCTGACCACTTGGATTACCCTGATTTCCTTTCCACTGGGAATCAGTCTTCTTGGCTTGAGTATCATTCGTCTTGATCTCTTTCTTGACATCTCCCTGAAGTAACGCCATATCAACCAAGCTCTCAAACGTGGCCCCATGGGGAATATGTGACATAGCCAATCCCTGCAATGGCTCATTCAATCCTCTAGCAAAACGAAGAGCCTTCTTCTGAGGAGTACTCACCATATCCAAGCCAAAACGAGCTAACTGATTGAACTTGTTCACATATTCTTTGACAGATATATCTCCTTGTTTCAAAGTTATGAACCTCTCCATTTGCAGATTCTCCTCAGCAGAAGATAGAGACTTAAGCACGAACCTTACCCTGAAATCGGCCCAAGTCTCAACAGGCCTAGTACCATTGGTGACTTCCCACCAATAAGCGGCTTCATCCTTCATAAGCCAAACCGCCAACAAGATCTTCCTCTGATCGTCTAACCCAAAGATAGCAAATAAATCCTCGGTCTCTTTCAACCAATTTCTGGCCTCTACAAAAGTCTCAGTGCCTTGAAAGTTCTTGTCACCCATTGCTTTGAAATCTTTGCAAGTCTTTGCGAAGTCAGCTTGAGGATGCTGAGGGGGAGGAGGAAGAGGAACCTCAGCGACAGGAGGAGGAGGAACATTAACTACTGGAGGAGGAGGAGGAGGAGGAACATCTGCGGGGCCGGCTTCGGTCGCCCTAGCCTCCAAAAGTCTCCTATACCAAACAGGTACGTGTACTCCCTCCGGAATAGCAAAGTTATCAGCCATACTGAAAACGAAGAAAAAGACAGATTCAGAATGGAGGAAAAACGAAGGAATTTTGCTAATGGCTTTTTGGGGAATAGCCTTTAAAATAAACTAAACTTTTCTTTGGAAAATACTTTATACTTGGTTTTGAAAATAGTTTTCCAAAAGTTTTAAAAACCTTTTTGTTCCTTCTCGTAAACCATATGCTCTGATACCAAATGTAACACCCCACCTCCGCCACGGTGGCTCTTGCAAGCACTCTGACTTTGGAGGGGTGTTTGAATCAGGTAAACATGCATAATGATATATCAAGGCAGAACAAGAACATATGTATATATGTAAACAGAGTAAATAAGATAAGTAAAACAGCGGAAGATTTCAAACCATTTCAAAACAAGTCTGGTACAACATAATGTCAACTTTCCAAATACACAAGTCTAGATAAAAACAACGTCACTGAAAAACTGAAATACATAAGTACTATCCCCAAAATAAGTGATAACCATAGCTAGCTTCATGTCAAGACCGTACATGAGCTAAAATCCCACAAGTAAGCGATCAGAAATCCAAGCTAAGTTCCAATATTCCCACCCTGAGAACCTGGGGGGGGGGGGGGAAACGGAAGAAAAGAGGCGAAAGAAAAACAGGTCAGTCAAAAAGACTGAGTAAGTCCTACTACAATCAATGTAAACTGATAAACTTAACTGACATGAGAAGCAGGGATGAACATAAGGATAACAACATACTAGCATGATGGTTAACTAACAAGGTAGATAAAGGTGTCATCGCATAATCAGGTTTAAGGTTTTTGCACCACAGGTGTACTAGCAAGCTAACATGACTTGAATAAACAAGTATTGATCCCTTGGCCCAAGCTTTGGCCCAATAACATGAAATGACCCTAATACGATGTCCAACCAAACGGTCTAATCGATCGGCTCCCTAAGCCTAACTCGTCACGTGTTGGTGTCAATACGGCCCAAACATAATTGTAGTCAGACTGTGCCGGGTCTCCCGTCGGGTGTATCAAGCCCTAGGGTGTCAACCCCTGGACACCATAAACATAAGTGCACAGTCTAGATCTACTGGTACTCATGCTTGACTTCTCCAAATACGGACTACGTGCACGACCATAGTCCGTCCGGAACTACATCGGCGTACCACTCTGCCGTCGTTTTTGGTCACTTACCTCAAGTCCAGTAATCGTGCCCCCACCCTAGCCTAGTCCCTAGGGTCTTAATGATACAAACTTGGGATTACTGCTGGAGTGGACCCCCCATTGCTAGGATTTTCTAGTGGGTTAAGTACGGTTTAACCCTCTTGCTAATCATGGATTAACTTGGTTAAGTGTAACGATGAGTTCACGACTTAACCCTGATTAATCTACCAAGCCCAAATTGGTTAAGTATAAGTGGACCATGACTTAACCCTAATCATGAGGCATTAATTAATTAATGTGCCTTAACCTCTCACATTAGACTTCGTTGCGGTTACTAGTTAAGCCGGTCGGTTCCGGGTAGCTTTATACCACAACTTGGTCTAACCTCGGGTTCAAGGTACAACATGACCAACTTCTCACATTGGGTCCTATTGTTTGTAGCAACTAGTTAAGCCGGTCGGTTCCGGGTAGGTTTACGCTACAAACTCAACCCAACCTCGAGTTGGTCACATTTATATTTTCTAAGTGTCATGTCCATTATGTTTCCAAAACATATTACAAGTTTTCAAGCATTTGGGTAGACCTAACTTAATAGGTAAATTCCCAATGCGTAGACCTAACTTAATAGGTAAATTCTCAATCTTATGTTTTTATGTCTTTTAAGTTTACCCAACCCCAAACGCAATCCCATCGCTTACATATCGCAATAGCGCATAAAGGATAGAAAGAGGGAACTTGGCATAATCATGACATAAAGGTGTTGAAGCCACAAGTTTAACATGGTGGCATATGAAATGTACACATGTTCATATACTTGCATATTACATTTTAGGCCTCAAAAGCATGCATAAAACCAAACTTAGCATATTGGTGATACATGGTGATAAATGACATGTAGAAATGGCCATAAGCTCGCATTTAGCCTCACATGCAAGTTATCATAAGGGATATGATAACTTACATGTTGCCAAAATGCAACCTTTAGCATAAAGCTTGAAGCTTTAGGCTCATAAACCAAAGATAAGCTTGCATAACATGATAACATGAGTAAGATGATCAACCCAAACTTGCATACATAACATGGCAACTTGCATATCATAACATAGCAAACTTGCATAACATAACATGGCAACTTGCACATCATAACATAGCAAACTTGCATACATAACATGATAGACTTGCATAACACATCATAGTAAACTTGCATATCATAATGATCAAACACAACTTGCATCATTCATTAACTTTAGAGTTTAAATATGAAAGTAGAAAAGGGCTTACAATTCTTATGAAGACACAAAAATATATATAAATTGAGACAAAGCCCTTATGCAATCAAATAAACCCAAAATGCAAGCTCCAATAGAAAAACCCTTGAGCCAAAATGATCAAAACCCTTGCTTTATGATGTAAATATGAAAACTTGACTTGAATGCAAGCTAATGACACTCATACAAGCTTGAAAACACTTGTATGCATGGAAAATCTCTCATAGAAATAACTTAGAATTTTATGAAGAGAGTGGAGGCCATGAGAGGAATGATTTTGCCATAGTTTAGTTGTAGGGTTGAATAATGATGATTTAGGGTTAGGTTAGGGGCTTATTTATAGAGATTAGGATTAGTTTCAACCTTAGGATTAAACCCTAATTCCAATCTCAGCCCTTAAAACCGAATCTGACCCCAAAACCTAACCAAAACCCCAAAATGGTGCACCAGGCAAAACTGCCCGGCTGAACCAAGTCGACACCCAAGTCGACATGGCTGTCGACTTGGGCCTAACCATGTCGACTGCCCAGTCGACAGGGCTGTCGACATGGGTGGTCTGGCGGGAAATTTCCCGCCTGCGCCCAACTGCCCTAATCTCCAAATTCAAACTTGAATTTGAAATCTGTTTTTACTTTGAAATTTTCTGAAAACTTCGTTGGGCCTTAATCGGGTCATACGGACTTCGAATTTCGAAAACTCGGACTCTATTTCGCGTATTTTTCCGAGACGAACGCAATGGCACAGCCCGTTTCCCTTGATTCAGATTTATAAATTAAATTCTGCCTCGATTTACGTTATAACAGGTTATTGAAAATACGGGTTGTTACATTTACTGCATTTTTATTTTATTAGCAACCAGTGTCATCTACACAATTAGGTTTGGTAGAGTACTAATTGTCTTTTCCACTTATTTTCATTAGTGGTTGACCATCTGATTAGATTCAGCGGTAATCCTAATTTTATTTTTATTTGTTATTTAATTTCTGTAATTTTAGTTTCAGCTTTTTAATTGCTTTCCTAAGTCATATTGGATTGAATATAGCATTGATTAGATTTAGATCTGATTCAATTCAATAATAGTTTTTTGCAGTTTCAATTTTTTTTCTGTTTTCAAAATCAATCTCCGAGTTTTGTCTAACTCGCCCAAGAAATATAATAAAAAAATTAAAATTCCTCCCTGTGTTCGACCAGCATATTACACAATCTGTGCACTTGCCGTTTAAAATAAATTTACACTTTTTTAATTCATAGAAAAGTGTCGATCAAGTTTTTGACGTCGTTGCCGGGGAATCTTGATTAGTAATGTGGTGTATCAATTATATTGGTACTCTCATGAACTAAGCTGGAGAAAAAAAATACTTGCCAATTTTCCAATTTCTTTCCAATTGTTTTCACTGATTTCTTTCCTTTTTTTTCAATTTATTTCTTTCCACTTTTCAACTTTTTGTTCCTTTTGCATTTCTTTCTACTTTTACAACAATAAAAAAACAAATTTTCTTTTCGTTTCTCTCTTCATATATTTCATATTTTTCTTTCTTCTGCTTTTTTTTCTTCATATTTCTTCTGCCACACAATATTCTCTTTACTCCAAAAACCAGCTCCTCAAACCCATACAGTTTCATCACCGACACCCTTCCTCAACATCAAACTCACGCACAAAGCCTCCCTCATCAACAAACTGCCATTACCATCACCGCTCCACTGCACAAATCCTCTTCACACAACTTAAACAAACAACATCAACTAACCCTAGCACATTATCACCCTCAACAGTTCCATCTTCACGCACAGGAAGCCATCAACTCCATTGCATCATCCAACTTCATCACAAAAAAATACATCATCAACAGCCCCTCACAAAATCACCGTCGGCCATCGCTGCACCAACTCCGTACTACATCTGTTTCACCACAAACCATACACCATTCCAAAATCAAACTTTATCTTCAAAGCATCTCCATCCACATCTCTAGGACCCATTCACCATCGCAGTCACCAACCCGCATCACAAAAATCCGAACAAAGTCAAAGATCCCACACCAACTTCAAACACTTCAGCAACCACAACCAAAATCAAACCCCAAACCTATACCCTAAGTTCGAACAACACCCAATTCGAAACCTGCATCGAATCCAATAACCCGCAGTATTCCCTTCAAGCCATTTCGCACAACCACAAATTGTACCCACAAAGCCTCAAAACCCGCATCGAATCCAATAACCCCGAAAAGCACCCCAATCTCCACAAACAACACCCCTAGGCCGATCGATTTCGAGAAGGAGAAATAAAATTAAAGAGTGCGTGATTCGATTGCGTGATTGGTTTGTTTATGATTTTTCTTTTGGAATCCATTGTTTCCTTTTTCTTGGAGAAACCTAGCGTGGTTTGTTTCCTTTGGTTGGGGATAATTAAGATCTGGGCATATATTATGTTGAGTACGTGGCCTCTGGATTATGGTTGCGTCCATCTATTTCAATTTAGTTAAGTCCAGCTCAGTTGTAATTTGAGCGCGTTAATACTGTGTGTCGAGTCTAGTTTTTATTTGGTTTTGAAATTGAGTTTAGTTCTAATTTTAGGTTCTGTTTTATCAAGTTTTGTTTCATTGTTCTTTGAATTTAGTTTTATTATTTATTTATTTTTCTAGCTGTGTTTTCCTTTGCTTGTTTTGTATTCCTTTTAGGGTAGTCATTTTGTTAAAAAAAAGATTGAGTTTTATTTTTTAAGCTTAGTTGAACAGTTTTGTTTATTTTATTTTAGTCAAGCAATTTATTTATTTTTGGATTTTTCTCCTTTTACATTGTTTATATTTTTGTTTGCTCAAAAAAAAATAAGGAGAGAAAAGAAAAGAAAAAAAATCATAGGATCAAAGTGAAGAGGGAATTCAAGCAACAAAACAAGAATCGAAGTCGAGCAAAGCAAACAGGATTTTAATTGTTCTGAACGGATTGTCATAAATCACTGTAAAATTTTCTAACTCTACAGGTGCTGCAGTTGCTTTAAAAATTATAGACATTGCTTGTAAAAACCTTCTGTAGGGGCAGCGGCTTGCTTGTACAATTTTTAATTCCTGCAATTATTCTTGTCTGACTGTTGTGTGGTTGAAATTTCTAAATTAGTTTGGTGAAAAATGAATTTCCATAACTAGAATCACCACTCTCGTTGTTTTCAATTATAAAACTTGATTTGATCTGCAATAAATTTAACTACAATATTGTATTTTGTGAAATTGATTCTCTCAACGGTTTGATCGCAGATATATATTAGTTCAATTTATTGAACTTCTAGCAAAAGAGGTTGCATACTACCCGTAAAACATTTGTTATATCCCTTAGTATTTATACTATACGTAAACGACCATAAGACCCTCTTTCCCTTTCAAATCGAGATTATCAACTAATAAGATATACTTGAGTACGTTATTTATTTTGTAATAAACAACTACTTGTGTCAAATAAATCAAAAAATTTATAACGAGATGGATTACAATCGAATAAGTCAAAAATTTCAAAATCTCAATATCGGAATGGATAGACCCTTGTCTCTTCGAGAACAATGTTACCCCACTAGAACTGTTTAACCTTATGTTATCGTATTTCCACCAACTGAAGGAAATTTTGAGCTTAGACATTCATTTATTCAAGGAGTTCCAAAATTTACTGGTTCTGAAAATGCTTATGAATTTCTAAGTGAATTTGAATTGTATGCATCCACAATTAAAATGCAACAATTATCTAATGAGTCAATTAAGCTAAGGCTAATTCCATTCGCACTACTTGAAAGTGCTAAAAGATGGATAAATTCTCTTCCAAGACAATCCATAAGAAGTTGGGATGAATTTGTCACTTTATTCTTGAAGAAGTTTTTCCCTTTCCATAAAACTCTAAAAATCCGAACTGAAATAAATCAGTTTTCTCAAAATAAGGGGGAAACTTTTTCAAAACATTTTGAGAGATTCAACCAACTACTATATTGTTGTCCTCATCATGCAATTCCCAAATATCACTTACGTCAAATTGCATATGAAGGGCTAAACTATCAAACTCGAATACAACTAGAATCAATGTGTGGAGGAGAATTTATGTCTAAAATAACTGATGAAGCTTGGGAATTCTTAAAAGATTGTTCTGAAAATGACAAGCAATGGGAGTCAACTGGTGTTCCCATTCGTACTTCTACTAGAGAAGTGCATGTCGTGGATCCAGTTCATAATCCCTTAGAAACTCAAACTCCTCAAATCGAAGGACGATCCCATTATTACCCTCAAGACCAAGTCAATGTCATAGCTCAAGATAATCCCTTGTCATCCTCGTATAACCCTCGTTGGAGAAATCATCCAAAATTCTCATGATCTAATCCCGATAATGCCGCGAATCCATCTCATATGTTGTCGAGTTCGAATTATCAAGTTCCATTTTCTTCTAGTCCTCAAACTTATCAAGTTTCACCTCAGTCCAAGCCTTCAGATCAAACATATAGGTATTCTAACTTTCAATCGTCAATTCAGTCTCCTTCATCTTCTGAAACTTCAAAGGAAATTGTTCGACTTGAGAAACATATAAACAATCAAGATGCAAAAATCGAACAAATGATGAATATGATGGACTAATGAAAATAATGAGAAACTGCCTAGTCAACCTGAGGTGAATCCAAATTATAATTCTAGCACTGTGAACTCTAGTGAGGACGAAAACCATAATTCGGTCGACTCGGTCACAACCCTTAGGTCCGGAAAAATGATGGACAATAATGTCGGAAATCCCGATAATCATTCAAATTCGACCACAAACAAAAAACTTGACAATCTTTTAATGACAACCAAGGCCAATTACTCTGAATCTTCCATAACTCCATCTTCTTCGAATGTTGGCAATCCCAACATCTCTTATTCTAACGTCGGCAGCCCCGACAATATATCTTCCTCTAATGTTGGCAACCCCAACACCCCGTCTTCTATATCTTTACCTCCTTCACTTCTCTTGTCGACACCTTCTTCTTCGAATGACCAAGATTCCAAAATAGGACAAGTCGACATGATAGAAACCGTTGTTGATGACACGATAGATTTGCCAACTCAGAAAGCCTCTCATACTTCAATAAACGTATCTACTACATCTTTTGAAGAGATTTTTGAAGATGAGCTTAAATTGTTAAATGGCGAATTCAGCGAATGCCTCGAAGATAACCTTAAGCCCATTTCATCGAGAGAAATTATTGTTAAACACTCAAATTTATAGGATTATGGCAATCTTCATCGGAATGGTAAAAATCATTGTCACGAAAAAAATTTGCATGGGGAAGATTTTGATTCAAAATTTATTGACGTACCTCTTGTACCTCAAAAATCAGATATGAAATCATCGCGCATTATTTTCGATAGAGGCAAATGTGGGGAGAAAAGGAAATCTAATTTTTCACATAACACTCATCATTATCATAGATTTCATTCTGCATATAATTTTCATTCCAATATAGTGGTTAAATTGCACTTCATTTTACAAATCATTTTTCATTTAATCCATCTCTGGGTTTTATCGTTCAAATTCAGGAAACGTGTAACAGTGTGGACACTGCTTTGTTCAAGTATGAAGGAGTCTGCATTGCATTCTTTTTAGTTTTTCTTTTAAAAAAATTCTTTCTTTTCATGTAGGACCATCATGCATTTTAAATCGTAGTAACATGCCCCCTTTTTTTTGGAAACATGACTCATTTTAGTTTGATGCAACAAAATAAGTTAACGATTGTTAATCAGATGATAGTATTTTTTTTTCTCTCAACTAATATCGAATAAGAAATATAATGAAAAGTTGAATTACAAGTGATAATAGTGTAACTGGTACATAGGGAGATTCTTAGGTGATGGTCATGGAGTTTATTCTAAATTGTAATCTTTATTTAATGAGTGGAGGACTTAAAATACTTATATTGGCTTTTCGAATCTTTAAAACTAAGTTGTGTTAAAGTTAATTCGTGTAACTCTTTCTTCTTTTTACATTCAATAATAATAGTAATCCAAGGGTATTTAACATTGCTTCTAAATCTAGCGTTGGTGTGCAAACCCGCCAAGCTCTTTCCGACATCTTGTTGACAAAGCCAGCTTCAGTATATCTTGGTCTCATTTTATGAGTTGGACACCTAAGAATTACCGACATCTTGTTGATAAAGTCAGCGTCAGTCTGCACAATCCGTCAGGCTCTTTCCCAACTCTTCGTCAGTCCGCGAGGCATTGCATGGGTGGTATACTTTAGTCTTTTAAGTTAGATGTATGTAGTTAATCATAAATTTTAATTTTTATAGAGATAGAGAATAAGCGATGATGCCCAAGCACTTCTTAACCTTTTAGATTTGACTAGTCATACACAAAGAAATTAGAATACTACTTTGCGAACTGTGACAAACAAACTAAGAATTTATTTCATGGCTGCACTATGTTATCAACCGAACCAACTGGCCAAACTAGAACATAACATTTGAAAACTTAATTTATACTGAAAATTTATGACAAGTTGAGGTATCTAAAATAAAATCAACTGACTAGAAATTGTTAACTTAATTTGTTGTACCACTTTCCCAAAACAAGTCGTGTGTTCATTTTTTGTTTTCATTTGCATATGTCCATTGCATTCATGTATTTGCATTAGAACCATAACATACTACATTTGGGTTTTGTTGGTAGTATCCGCTGAAAACTCTCACGAGACACTACTCGTCCTACCAGGGAAACCTAGAGGTTTAACGGCTTGTTGCATACGCTCAATGCAATCGTGCTTCCTACAAAAGTGTGACCTATCTAGCTTAGTTTTTCATTTTTGTTTTACTCGAGGACGAATAAAAGATAAGTGTGAGGGTATTTGATTAACATGAAAATGTGTTTATTTTATACTCTTATATCTTATCTTTCGTATATAAATAAATGTTACTTGGGTATTATTTTGTCACTTTTACAGATATGTCGACTAAGCCACATGCAGTCAGAAAAATAGAAAATAGAGATCAAATTTGTTGTGTATATATATATTTGAAGACTTGCAGATGAGGATCTCACATCAAGATGCTTGTTGGACAAGAAAATATTTGATAGAAAGGCTATGCATATCACAAATCAATGAAGATTGATCAAAGAAGCAAGAGGAAAAGAGGAAAGGTCCAATTTTAATAGAATTAACTAAGACGTAGTTGTGATTGTATTAGGGTTTAGGTTGGTTATCTATCCTATAAATACCCTTGTATTCTCATTGTAAATCATCATCCATAAATTGAGAGTTTTCTTTTGCCTTTTCTGCATTTTTATTTTATTAGCAACTAGTGTCATCTACACAATTAGTTTTGGTAGAGTACTAGTTGTCTTTTGAACTTATTTTCATTAGTGATTGACCGTCTAATTAGATTCAGCGGTAATCCTCATTTTATTTTTATTTGTTATTTAATTTCTGCAATTTTAATTTCTTCTTTTTAATTGCTTTCCTATATCATAATGGATTGAATATAGCATTGATTAGATTCAAATCTGATCCAATTCAATAATAGTTTTATTTCTGCTTCAAATTTTTTTTCTTTTCAAAATCAATCTTTAAGTTTTGTCTAACCCGTCTAAGAAATATAATAATAAAAAAAAATTAAAATTCCTCCCTGTGTTCGACCAGCATATTACACGATCTATGCGTTTGCAGTTTAGAATAAATTTACTTTTTTTTAATTCATAGAAAAGTGTCGATCACAAAATTTAAAACAGAAGGTGGCCCAAGCAAAGGAGAAAATAACAAGACGTTAAGATGATAGTCCTTATGTTAAATCAACTTTAATCACTGTGACATATATTTCAAGCCGATCTTTGACTGGATGACTAATGTTGGATTTGTATTCCCAGCTGATGCAATAGCAGTATCTATCATTGATTTTTGGTGGTTTAGGTAATACTATTTTGTGTTGTACACATTTTTAGTTATTCATTTATTTCAGTTGCGCGTCACACATAGATATCCAAGCATTTAATCTTTCAGGGAATTATCTATATGGCACAGTGTGCAATCATCATGTGTCAGGCCGTTTGTAGTTTATCCTTGCTTTGATACATTACACGTTTTTACCAATATGTAGGATCGCTCTTTTAATTCATATCCTCAGACATGCATGTTGTATCACTAAAATTTCTAGTACAGAAGTTTGCAGTTTTGTTAATAATGGTTGATTTTAATGTTTTGTACTAGTCACACCTGTGATTTTAATGTTTTACGTGCTTTGTATTAATCAGTGCCTGAGATTTCTCACCCTAATTTTTAATTTAATGTTAACTTATGTCAGTCAAGTCAAACTATTAATATGGATGATTTGTTGCTACTTTGATGTACATGGTTCAGGTGGTTACATGAAGTCAAGTGCTCGGAAAATTGCAGATTCCATAATTGAACTTTTACAGAATTCTGATTGACTTACAGAGAGGGATATAACAAAACCTTTGTAATCTGCTCCAGCTTTAACAGAATTCTCATTGACTTCCTGTTCTTTGCAAATGGAAAGGTCTTCTTCTAGCTACTTCCTCCTTTTTACTTGAACATGACGGATCCATGAATTTTGGAGATTAAGTTGTGTATAACTGCTGTATCGGATTTCATAGCACAACTGTACTCTTCATTTCCTGATTGGTTTGGTTATGCAACAGATGCACTTAATGTCAGTATTGTGATATTTTTCTTTCAAAATCTACCTAGCATTTGCTGAAGAACAGCTCGTTTGTATTCGATAATAAAATAATTTCATGTGTAAAAAAATTCTTTTTATTCAACTTAAAATATTAAACATCTAAATAGACAAATAATATGATGATTTATGAATTTCAGCTTAAATTAAAATAAGATGGAATCACAAATGATATTTATTACCCTGGACCGTCGTTAACATAAGCATAGGAACAATATTTATTCTTAGCTGAGTTGTTGAGCGAAGTTGAGAATAGTGGAACGAAGTTTATGGTCATTACACACAACTTTAACTGCCATTATGTACCTGTGATTGCGAATATTTAGAAAGGAAAGAAAACTCAATAAGTTTCGCCCATATCATTTTCTGACCACTGCTTGAGCTCAGTTGGAAATTTTAAAGGCACGAGAGGTTCTGGCTATAAAAATCCAATTTAAATTGGGATATTCTCTGATGTTCAAACACATATATCTGCAATTAAAGATATAAAACAGCGAATGTATCAATATGCAATCAGAGAAGTATAAGTGGAGAATAAATATGGACTGGAAGCGAAATTATGTCTCTGACATATACAGATTTTGTTTATCAGATAGAGAGACAAAATATATGAAAGATCATTTCTTTCTCCGCATATCATCGCATGATTTGTTTTCATAGAACCATATTCCACTGTTAGCCTATATAAATAAAAGAACATAAAAGAAGAAGAAATTATCAGATGCAACAACAAAGAACGGGGAAAAGCTTCATTGGAGAATGTTCCTAACATAATCGTCATTAGATCAAACAAGCTTCTCTTATTAATTGACATCACTATCAATTCACAAGATTCATGTTCTACCGCTTCAGTTCGCTACAAAGTGAAATCAGATAATTAATTGAATTCCAAAACCATTTCAAAACAACAAATTCATACCGCTACGGCAAAGGAATGGTAATCTGAACAACTGAAGACCCCGACAATCATCAATCTCTGCTGGAGTCATCTAATCCACTTCAGTTCAGCCAGATAATCATCAATCTCTGCTAGGGTCAGTACCTTGAATTTTCTGTCAGCGCCGACAATTCCGATTCCAATTTTCTTTGACGAAATTTGGCCTTCAAACCCTTCTTTGAGAATTAAAGTTGCAGTGTGGATGGCATCCTCAAGTTCCATGTCATCAGTACTGTGCTTCTCCAGAATTGTTTCCTTCTCTGCTTCTTCTCCAAATAATATGGTCGTGATCTTATTTTGTGCACAAATTTTGTTTGCTTCAACCATCTATCAGAATAGCAAAAAAGCTACATATCTGGAAACTTGGTTGGATATCGGGTTGATCATTGAATCTACATTTTCCAGTTACATTCTACATAACCATTTACAACTGGAAACCCATGGGTGCATGGGTTACCAAACGCCGTAGTTTTTTTTAGCTTGAATAGTTTAATGAAGAAGCACACCTGGAAGCAATGCGGCCGAAACTTCGACAACAGCTGATCTCTCCATGGACAAGTGCGTTCTCACTTGCCAGGCAACATCAGACGGGGGCATAAGCTATTAATTTTCATAAATTTGCACGAAATCACGACCAATAAAGTCCAGCGATTCAATCACGGTGTACGAAATCGCAACCTCGCCCCCTCTTGCAGTACCCATTCATATAGCATTTTCAAAGTCGACCAGTTGAAGGATGATTCAGTGCAGCCTTTGGTTGAAATCTATTGGGCAGATGACGACGAGGTAGCGGTGCAACCCAATCAGGATTTGGTGCCTTTTTACTCAGTAAGCCTTCTTGAATTTGCATTTCGGACTTTGTACCGTTCTTAGAATGCTACAAAAATTACAATGACTTGAGACTTTTATATTGGTATTAAGTTAAGTGATTGGGTCTTAAATTTCTCTTTAAGACAAAATAAATACAAATAATGTGGTATCTAAAATCAAGTCCTAAATTTTATAAAGACATAAAATATTTGGCTCATTCAAACTCAAGACCAACCAATTGGTATTAATTCTGTTACTAAGTTTAATACTCTCTAGAGACATTAATATGGCCTCAAATGCATATAGTAAAGACCATGAATATGGTGATAAAGATGTAACAAATTGCCTTATTAACAGAAAACTTTTCACCGCATATAAAAGCAGCCTTGTTAATGGATTCATCCCATCAAGCACCAACAAAAGTGCACACAGTACAACATGCAGCCCAAAACAGTGTACACAAATAGACAAATGAATGCTTCAGCATAAATAACATTCATGCCCTATACCGCTATACTTAAATCAGCCATCCTAATATACACAGCAAATGAATTCTCCAGTATTTCAGAAGATGTGCATTACAAGATTGCAGGTGTTTGGTGATATGGAACAAATGGTTCCGTAAACTGAAACGAAGACTGCGGAAATTGTCCGGGATGTTGAGGGATTTGATTAGCATTTTGGAAAATCGAAAATTGTGGGAATGTTTGTTGTGGTGGTTGTGGCTGCGGTGGTGCAACAGAACCATATTTGCTAGTGATTGACAGTTCTACTTCTTTTTCGATCAATTTTTTTAATCTCCGGTGTCAACATGATATTTGTAGATATGAATTGGATTGTGCAGGATTTTTGTAGCAGGGCTGTCAATGAATATCCGAAAAATCCGATGTCCGTCCGAATCAGTATCCGAAAATATGAAAAATATCCGTTATCCGACATTATCCGAAAAGCGGATACAGATATCCAATATCCGATATCCGAAAAGCTTCTCGGATACGGATATGGTTATAGTGGTATCCATATCCAAAAATATCTGTCTGACTAATTGATGTAATATATATAACTCAAAGCAAAAATAGAATTAATAATTATTTTTTAACTATTGGATGTTACTATGATATAATTTTTTGTCCATTTTTATTGAAAAACGGTAGTTTTAGTGTTTAATTTTGGAATATTTTTGAATATGCTTATGGATATTAGTATAAAATGATGTTTCATCATCACATTTCTTTATTTTCTGGTTTTTTACAAACATTAGTATAAAAATTATTTTATGTTGATCCAAACTTTTTTATTTATACTCCTACATTTATTAATTACAGGAGGAGCGGATAAATATTCGATATTCATCCGTATCCGAAAATTAAACAGATATAGATATCCGATATCCGAAAATTAAAGGATACAGATATTCGATACCCGAAAATAATTTCGGATATGGATACATATATGATACTATCTGTATCCGAAAACATCCGTTGACAGCCCTAGTGGCAAGTGATATCATCTGCTAAAATAGAAGATTTGGATTTTTATTTACAAGACTACTTGTAGCATTTAAGCATTTAAGCAATTGCTATAGTTTGTGTTAAGCTGATGTTTACACCAAACTACTCTAGTCTAAATAGATGCATTAAGTCTGTTAGGTGCTGAATAGAGAATTACCACATATCTATATTCTTAGTTTGAAACCAAACTTCTTAACAAATCATCACTAATAACAAACAAGCTTTGTATCCCTTGTTGGGGGGAATGTAAGATTTGATGAAATAATATCGTATATGTATTTGATCTAAGCATATAATTTTACTCTCAACTACGCAGAACATCTAACAGGTTCTTCAAAACATAAAATAAATAAAAAATAAACCAGAAAACAAAAGCTTTGGATTCATAGTTTCATACCACTATCTCGAGTTCAGGCGGCGATGGAATCAGTTAGCCTGTGAAATTCGTACTGGTTTTGAACTTTGATGATCAGTAGAAACTCTAATCCACCTGAAAATTGTGGAATCAATTAGCCTGTGGATAAATTAAATAAAAATGACCTGTACAGATACATACCAGTTAGCCAGGATTAATCTCGAGTTGCTCGAAATTGGAGTCCTCGATCGCTGGATGCTCGGAGATGCTTGAAATCGAAGTCAATCGGATGAAGTCGCCTTTTTTTTTTTTTTTTTTCCTTTTCGAATTAGTTTTTTTTTTTTTTTTTTTTTCCCTGAACGAATTGGAATGGGACTTAGGAGAGGCGGCTGCTCCTGATCGTTACTTACGAAATAATTTTGATAAATGAAGGGCTGGACGTTGATTTTGGGCTGCAAGCTGAAATTGGACTGAGAGTTGAAAATTTAAGTATAATTTGAAAATAAAAAATGAATATTTAATTCCACAATGGTCGGAGATTTCTCGGATACGGATAGTGGTATATCCGTATTCGTATCCGGAAATATTTTCAAATATCGGATCTCCGTATCCGCTTTTGGATATTATTCATAATTTCGGATACGAATACAGACGGATATCGGATTTTTCGAGTACTCATTGTCAGCCCTAATGTTGCTCCGTATACTCTGCCTTTTATTTGTCCTTCGGAAGCCTCTACACAAAGTTGTGGATTTCATTCCTCTGGATCCCGTTCAACTCCGCTTTCTTTTTCAAGCATGTTTCCTGAAAGTAAAAAAAAAAAAAAAAAAAAAAAAAATGCTTATACGGATTGTGCGGAATAACATTAACACACGTGAATCCACATGCATCCCATATCGGTTTGGGCCCATTATCAGGATTTATCAAAGCATATAAACTATTTCAGATCGCATGGATTGCACATGGCTTTTACCAAAGATGCTCCAGTGCTAGCAATTACTAATAATAGTTAAAATGAAGAAGATCATATAAACTATTTCATTCCAGAAGCACAATACATGAAAGCTGAAGAGGTGTGTGATATATTTGTCCATGTTTAGTGTTGAATTGTTATTTCATTCCAGAAGGATACAATAAAACCATGCATATTTGATTTAGAAATTGAACTTCTAATAGCGCAAAATAATTTACCTCTTCTGCTGCATTTTCTGCTGTATTGTGGAACTCAGAAGAGCTTTTGCCCGAATCAGAAATGTTTCTCTGATCAGCAACATCATCTGGCTGGTCTACATCACCTGCAGGTGCCTGTGTCAATTTTCATAGATAATTATGTACATCAATGTATATATATAATATAGACATATTAAATTGCTTATGTATGAACATGGTTACAAACAATATAGTGCAAGAATTGGTATTATATCTATTCGCCTTTCTTTTATGTATTATTCATAACTGGACATTCACCTATAAAACTTCATTTATTTTTTAATTTCTTGGTGCTTGATCAACACATACTCCATATCAATATTGACTACTTAAACTATGGCATGAGTTGGGATAGTTACCATACTCCAAGAGTCCATTGTGACACTTAATTCAGTCGATAACAACAAATTAGTTAAAAAAAATGTCTATGTTTAGTATGCACATGCATGAATTGTTATTTCATGCTAAAAAGATACATGATGATTAATCTATTCAGTTCATTTTTGACATTTTTGTCTATCTATTACATCTCAATCATTGACTTCACATCATCACCGTCTATTCTTCTATGGTGGACTGCGTATATGAATTAAATAATTCAGATGCATGACCTTGATTTAACTGTGGTTTAACATGATACACATGGAATGAAGATAGATGTTTTATGTTGTTTCTTATATACTTGTGTTAAAAATGTAAGTGCGCATATTAGTTTACCTCTTCTGTTGCACTGATGAGTAACTCTGATAATTTTTTGCCAGAATCAGATATGTTTCTCAGATCATCAATATCATCAGATATGTTTACATCAACTACACTACAGCCTATAGGTGCTTGTGTTTGTATCTATGGTTAGTTATACTTATATACATCGATGTAGCTTCATTTAGCACTATATTATATAAAGATACTTTACTGTTTTCTTGCATTATATTCCACCAAAATTAACCACATTTTGTATTTTTTGTACAATGAAACTGAGAGAGTTACAAAAATAGGCCACTGGAAAATTTGTTCCAGCGAAATGCACTTATTATGAAAACAAGAAAGTTTTCCGTTTTTGTACATGTGCAGTTTCAGAATGCGCGTATACAAATTTCTAAAGAACCTTCGAACTGATTTGTCCATTGACTAAATTTAAAATATTAAATTACTCTTGACATAAAATTACAAGCCACTCATGGAAAATGTTACACACACCTGACTAGAAATTGGAATTGCGCGTATAGCAGCAGTAATAGAAAAGGTTCTTTTTCCGCTGTCTTCACTCTCTTATGCTTTCTCGGTTAACCAGAAATGTTTCTCAATTCAATAGCTTCATTTTGGCGGTTGACATCAGCCACAAATGCCTATGCCCATATTTATAGGTTAGTTATATACATCAACGTAGCCTCATAAGTACTATACTTTATAAACATATTTCCTTTAGTATTGCTTTACAATTCCACTAAAATAAACCACATTCTGTATTTCATACAAATGAACTAAGCCACCAAAAACAAACTTCAATGATAGACTTCATTGGATGCTTATTATGAAAATAAGACTATTTTCCATTTCTGTATATGCGCGTTTTCAGTCCACAATTTTCTAAAGTAACAACAAACTGATTTGTCCATTAATTAAATTTAATATACACCTGACTGTAAATTGGATTTGAGCTGCTACCCCAAGTAATAGAAAGTTCTTTTCTTTCTGTGGAGCGGCTAATGCAAGCACAAGATGCTCCTTACAAGTCGCTGTGATCGAACCTGCATCCTCATTGCTCTCCGAGGAGAATGTCCAATCCAAAATAGTAAGAGCAGCAGACAGTATGAACTTCTCTTTCTCCGACATCACTGCTTTCATTTTTGCGTCCAGTCTAAGGGCATTACAGATCACCCTAGAACTGTGTTGTTGGATGATGCCTACAAGCACTGCCACTTTCCAGACCTTGGACAACTTCGATGAATCAAGTTCAAAAGGGGGCTCTCCCTTGTCTGTAGGAAATCCAAGCTTTACCCACCATTTTGAATCTGTACTCAGCCACTAGTCAGGCCGTGAAATGCCCCAAGGAAGAAGGTAGTTGAGTAGAGGTTGACGTGCATCTTCCTCGAAATTATCGAACATGAATATAAATTTGTTGCATCCGGAAATGAACATATTCACTGTCGCAATGAAGATAGGTTCATTGTTTGTGAAATGGCAGATTGAAAATCAGATTAGCTGAACCTACAGGCTTGAGGCAGACTGAAAATTTATACGCTAATAAGAAAAAACCAACCAACTTCTGTCCAAATTAGAAAACAAACATATCGTATATAACAGTTTGTTGAAGTTATTGCAGTTTTTTAAAAGATGCAAAATATTGCATTTTATAACTGCCAACAGCTCATATGTGATTAACAATAATCTGAAACAAAACATTAAGCAAAACATGCGAAACAAAGTCGGATTAATTAATGGATTAATCATTATATTTTACTTTGAAGTTCAAAACAAACTATAAGAACTAATTATTTTGACGAAGCACTAATAAACTTGGGAAGAATAACAATACATAGAATTTGAAAATAAGAAACGTATACCTTGCTTTTTAAATTAAAGTCTTTGCAGGCAAAAATTTAGAATAGACAAACACATTGAAGTCTTTATTGGTTACATGTGAGAGTTACTGATTAACAAATGAATGTAATCACACACGTGAGAACAAAAGTAAATAAATATGATCATAATATTTTAACCACGACTATCCCTTACCATGTCTAAATGACATAATAAAAGCAAGCCAAATATGAGTTTCATTCCATATATTTATGATCCCATTTGATTTGTTGCCATATACAGCTCATATTTCCTTCTTCTTTTTTTGCGCTAAATCGTATGTATTAAATTATGTATTTAAGGTTCTTTCAATTTATAATAACTCGTATTTAATATAAACATATTATATTTTTTGGAAGAAGGCGACACATTTACTCCTATCGTTTGCATGATAGTTTTTGGTATTGCTTATGTAATTCATGTATGCATATAAGCAATTAAGCATCCTCTGCCATCCGTGTGTGTGTGTGTATATATATATATATATGAGGGTTCCGCTACACCTCTTATATTGCACGTGACCCCCCCTTAATCTCCACCATTCATTTCCCCGCTCATTCTCTAATAATATTGAAACGGGAAGAGAGAGAATGAGTGGGGAAATGAGTGGTGGAGATTAAGGGGGAGAGTTCATGTGCAATATAAGAGGTGTAGCGGTACCCTCCTTATATATATATATATATATATATATATATATATATATATATGTGTGTGTGTGTGTGTGTGTGTGTGTGTGTGTGTGTGTGCGCGCACGTGTGTGTGTGTGTGTACATGAGAGCGGCTATATGGACACAAAATATGGGCCTCAAGATTTGTTTTTCTTTATGTGTGAGGTGGAATTCAGTGGGAGATATAATGGCTCAGATTTTGTGTGTTTAATTTTGTGTCCATTTAGACTTCCTCTCTCTCTCTGTATATATATATATATATATATATATATATATATATATATATATGTGTGTGTGTGTGTGTGTGTGTGTGTGTGTGTGTGTGTGTGTGTGTGTGTTTAAGAAAAACTTGTGCAATGATTTAGTTTACTATATATGTATATATGCAACACCTCTATTTCCAAACATCTCAATTAGACTAATTTGGGCTTAGATGGTATTCACGCAGGAAGTCAGCAACAAGATAGATCATAAAAGTTTCAGCTTCATATTACATATAATAAATGATGATGATGAAAAATAAGAAAAATTACCCTTAAGTTCTTAGAAATCCAAATATAGAATTCCGCACGCATGTTAAAATCGATAGATAATCACAGTTAATCGTATGTTTACCATAACCATAATCAGAGTAAAACCGCAGAAATTTGATAAGCCCGCAAAAATTAAAACTAATATAAACTGAAGTTGAAAGAAACAAGGAGTGCAATTGGTTTTCTGAACATAAGAAGGAAAGATGATAATAATGTTTTTTATAAACGAAGGAGCTGGGAAAGTAGTTGTGGAACGAGCGGATGGATAGAGCGATAAAAAATAATGGTTGATGGAAGGGAAAGACGACAAAGTTTGAATCTAATCGAAAACAAGGAAAAAATTCAATTTGGGGGAAAATATTAGGTCAGAGCCAAAATTTTAGCAGTTCAAAACAAAAGAACACTTTATATATACAAGTAAAATAATGTTATTAAAGAAAACCTTGAAATGCATATAGAAGTATTAATTTGCAACATAAATTTTAGATTTGTTGAATTTCAAAAAAAAAATCAATGTTTATTAGTTTTCTGAAATTTGAATATTTTGTTAAGTTTAAATCTAGCTAACATTTTAATTTTATGAAAATTTCAAAATTTTATTTACAAATTTTATGACTATTTCTAAATTTATTTTAACAAATATCCAAGTTTCAAACTTTGTAAAATATTAAATATAATTATCAATTGTAATTAGTAAATAAATAATAATAAACTAAAATTAACAAGCAAAAATTCATTTCTAATTGTTGCTTATTTGGAATTACTTATCAATTATTAATAATTACATTTTAATCATAGTTTAATATTAGTTATTGAAAGTTAATATTACCAGTTATTATTTATTAAATATATAATAGTTAAAAATTAATTATTCAATAATAAATTAATTATTAATTATAAAATATTAATTATTATTAGTATCTCTTAAAAAAAATGTTAATTCTTAAATATAATAATGGATTATCAAATATTAAATATTTCCCGTTAATTATTAGTTAAAAGTAAATCCATATTTACAAATTATTTAATAGTTATTATTTAATAATTATTTCTTATTTGTTAATAACCATATTAGTTACCCGTCGTAGTAGCGCGGGTGGTTTGAGTGTTTGGGATAAGGAATCAAAGGTGCTAGGCCGGGCACGTTCGAATCCCGCTCCAAGCCACGGCCGAACTATACATTAAGCATCTGTGTGCGACGACTATACAAAGTGGGGTAGACACAAGGCGTGAGGTTTACTTAAGTGAGTATCATGATCTTAAGTTTCCCCGTGTTACTAAAAAAATAACTATATAGTTACTAATTATTTATAATAATTATTAATTGCATTTTTTACCTACTAGTTATTTATATTACTAATTATCTTTATTTAATTATAATTATTGTATAAATAAAAAATTAATAGACATATATTATAATTGACGAGGAATAAGAGTTATCGAAAAACATCTTATACAATTGACAAAAAGAGTAATAACGGACATCTGTAACAACTAGTAGAAAAAAGATTTGTTAAAAATAGACAATTTTTACAACAGGAAAATATCCTAAAGGACAAAATAAACAAAAAAATTGTTCTAGCTAATATATTACAACTTTTTAAGTAAAACACTTGTAAAAAACATCTATTACAACTAGCATTTTGTGACAGTTGTAAAATTACATTTGTAATAGAGTATTTTTTTTGCCACTTTCAGAAATACGATAATATTTCAATGAGAAGCTTCAAATTTTTTAATCACACGTTAAATACACAAAATCCATTTATGGTTCACAATGGATAGAAAACTGCTGTGCATTTTCATGAACTTTATTTTTTTTTTCTTAACAAAAGGCTATTGCATTATTCTTAATACTGGGTTATACAAAGAACTGCATTATATACCAAACAAACATTACTTCATCAATTGTTTTAAATTAATAAAGAGGTGAGGATAAGACATACTTGGTTATCGGGTTAAACATTGAATCTCAATGTTGTCATCATCTCCAGCATCATCGTAGTTATTATCTTCTCCTTTATCATCAACATCAAACAAAAGTATTCTCCATTTTAAACTCATCAAAGTTATCATGACAATGCGATAGTTTCAGTCCCTCTAAAAAACTGCCTGTACATAGTTCAATTAAAAATTACTAAATATAAAAGGAAACACTAGTTAATTATTCATGCTAATATGTAGTGACTGATTTAAGCAGGAATTATGTGTGAGGTAGGACTTGTAGTCCACCACCTACAGATCCTAAATACATGAGTAGAAGATTAAAATCTAAAAACACCAATAAACATCACTTAAGGCAAATTTTATTATATATATATATATAATGCTCTTACCTTATGTGTGTGTGTATATGTCCGTAAAAGTAGTCAATTGTTCATGGTAAGGAACATCTTAATTTTTTAACATTATCAAATCATCGAAATCATAAATTACCGTAGTCCAACCAAATTTCCAATTATTCATGTTTTCATAATCAGAAGATATAAATAACTCATGTAGCTGATTATAAAAAAATCGTATGCACAACGCTCCAAAATATGAAAATAACCAATATTTTCTACAACCCAATCAAGCAAAAACATGCACACGAAAAGCAAAACTATCCATCAATCTTCTTCGACTCTTCTACAATTTCTCAAATATTTCATCGGTGTTAATAACAAAATTAACCATTTTTCCTACCTTATATACAATAATGGAAGTAATTAGTTCATGATGTAGATAGAAATTTAAATAAACACTTATTGTTGTTCATTTATTACTTTAAAAAAACATATTTCCTCAAAATTTTAAGGAAATAATTTTTCCTTAAACAATGTGATTTCTTAAAGTCTATAAGCTTTACTTGGTAACCCATGCCTTAAAAAAATTTAAACTAAGCATATAAATAGTTACTGAAAAGACATGCTTGTGAAATTATGAATATATAATTAAAGAACACTTTGCACATAAACTAAGCATATAAATAAGATTTGCTTGGATCATTAAAAATAATTATACATATAATTATAGAATATACAATAGGCAATATGAATAATCAAAATTTATTAAATATCTCTATTACAATGCAAAGTAATAGAAAAGCAAACTCTTTGTCTATTGTCAATAGATCAAACTGTAATTGAACAATCAATCTACAAAAATAAAAAAGTTGGATAATATTCATAGTTTTCCACAAGTTAGGGACAACTGTAAATCTAAAAAAAGTAAAATTCTTTGGTCGTCAAGTCAATGAACTAAACGTGGAAAAGATGATAGCTAAATATTGATCAAAGCAATATACAAATCCATACTTAAGATAATATATCTAGAAAAGTAAATATTTTCCTAACTCTCCCAACAAAGTTAATATTTTCCTAATGCTCCCAACATAGATTACTAATACATTAATTTTTGAAAAAATTGAAGTCTGAGCAGTTGAATTTCATAGTAATACTTAGATTTAAACAAAGAACGTGCATTTAACCAAAAAGTTAAAAAGTAAGAGCGAAAAAACAATCATACCTAAAAGATCGAAACCCTAACCTATAAACAGACGAAATCGCAGCACATGCCCTTCGATCGCTCAAGTTTAGATCAAAGAAGAGAGAAGCATAAAGAATATAAATCTATTGATGTAGAGAGAAAAAATAATCTATTTTCTAGAGAGTACGAGGAGCGGATTGATTTCACAAGTGAATATAAGGATGATAATGACTGAAACTTATAGATCTAGAAGAGGGCTGATTTTTGAAACTCCAATACAATGCATTTAAATGGTGAGAGGAGCACAAATAATCCAATGGTTAATGCACTTTCTCGGAGTATTTTAGACAACATTTAATATAAACAGTAAATGGTTACATAAGATAATACCATAGTCATTTTCACTAACTTACATTCGTAAAAACTCTTTACTATACCATCAAATAAAGCTAACACATATAGAAATCATCGTAAATTAAAACTGAGAATATAGGATCTTTAAACCTAAGAAAGAGATGAAGAAAACAAACTAAAGAAAATGTCACTAGTAGAGCTAAAGAACTAACGAATCCAGGTCTCCTTTCTTTCCCACAACATAAAAATAACTAAAATCGGATTTAGAGAAATTGCCATTTGTAGATCCACAAATTTAAAGAAAAATCACCTTTTGCAAATTTGGAGATCCGAAAAAATTGCATTTTACTGGTTTCTAAATAAGGAGAATCGTAAATTTGAAGGTTTGGAAAATTAAGGAAATTGAAATTAGGTTGGGTGGGCAAGTTGGTTATTTTTCTTTGGGATATCTTCTTGATCATTGTAAATGGGTTGGGTAAGAAACTAAAACATTTAAATATATTAAACCTGACCAATCTAATATTACTTTAAAACCACTTTGGTTATAATAATGCAAATTAATGTCACAAGGATTTTTGATACTCCAATTACATACATAAGGCAACATTGAACAATTAAAATGATAACATAATATATCATTGACGTCATCGTTGATTACATAAATATAAAAAAGAATTGTGTACTTTTATAATATATCATTGACGTCATTTGCATCCACTCGTTCTTTTTGTGAGGTATTAGGAAGAATGGAAGGGTAATTCATGTGGTATTTTTTAGTTGTGGTAATAGGAAGAGGAAATTCGGGTGTTCTTGGCACCACACATTATAATATGTACTATTATATTATTATCGAGTCACATTTAAACCATGCTCAAGTCCTTTTGGTGGTTTGTGAAATCAAACATCACTTATTCTATCCCTACATTTTTCATGCCCAGCTACTCGCTCCCTCCTTTTATTACCACAAATCCTAACCCTAGGTGTTAAAGTCATTATTTTAACTGACAACGTCGACCTCTCATCCACCGCCATCGCCCGCTCATTCAGATCTAAATCTTTTCTTGAACTCGCGCTTTATCATGGTTTTAAGCCTCTCGAAGCGGTTCAAAAATACATCGACCTTTTGGACCAACATAAATAGATCCTACCGGTAAAGTATTATTCTTTTCAATTCTTATGATTCTCCTCTATTTCTTTATGAATCTTTTTCCATCAATCTATTTTTTTACTTTTAATTTTGTTTGATTCTTTTATTTATGTCGTTATTGATGAGAAATAATATAATGGATTGATAGATGATGAGATGTAGATACTTATATAAATTATTTAGTAACTTGATGAAACGACCCAAACTTCCCCATAAAGGAAAATCCGGATTGAATTGAGAACACGACAAATCAGAACACAAACAGAAGAACATTTCATTGCTTATTACAATAATTTACATCAGAGTACAAGAATATAACAGAGTATGAATAAATATTACACATTGAAAATACAATATAAGAGATTTAAATTACATTGGAATAGTAGCGGAAAAATAATACAAAACACAACTGAAAGAAGTACATGGATACAGAGCTTTCCAAATATCGCTTCAGCTGTAAACCAGGGTCTTGTGAATATAATATCTGCAAAACCAAAACTACTAGCTGCCCGTGTGGAAAATAGGGGCACCCAGAGTTTAGGTTAAAACAATAAACTCCAGGTCAGTCATGGGATTGGTGTGAGAACTAAAACAGTTATTAACCTGATTTTAAAGTTAGGTAAATCACGGGACCACGCCGTATAACACGGAACGGGTTTACTTCACATGATCTTAGTTTAAAATAAAACAACGCAATGCTTTTTGGAAAAATGAAGCAATTATATGACTCAGGTCTCATCACACAATGAACGCAGTCGGAGGATAGAGTTTTCCCTTATAATAGCCAAAAATGCTTGATACGCAAAATTTCATCTTTTATTATTACTATAAGTGAAGAAATTAACTTCAAATATAAATGTATCAATCATAGGCAGCATAGGTACCATTATATTACGTCGCCATATATATATATTTACAACTAAAACCGAATATCACGTGTCAGAGATTGGGTTTCCATCTATGAACCGAGGCAAGGGATTATCCTCACCGATTCGAGACTATCTAGCCCGAGTCTCAGGATAAAGCCGCAACTGCACCTGCGGTTATCGATAAGGTCGGTTATCCGTCGATGATTGGCAATACCGTAAACTATATGTTAGCCTTCCCTTTGGGCATAAAATAATCTGGTCAGTAATGTCGACCAGAACATCTATCGATCCCGTAGTGACCGATATATATATATATCCAAGGCGCCTCTCTATCCATCAAGTAATAAGCAACATCCACATGAGTAAACAGTCTGGGCTCCATACAATGACGTTACTCCTAGCTAGAAACTAACATATGTCCATTTCCCTGCAGTCCTCATCCTGTTTCTGGTTCATACCGGGTGTGAAGCTCGCGAAGTAACGCTATACACAAAGTTATGCCTAAATAAGCTGTGCTTTGATTATCAACCATAAGGCTCTGCTTTTCAACAAAAGCCTTGATCATTTGCATCTTTGCATGCCACATTGTTAGTCCATACCATACCGTTGATTTTTGCCAATATGTAACCTCTAAGCTCGTATGTCTCAGAAAAGGGTGTTAAGCAAGACAATAAATTCTCCGCCACCAAAAAGATATATATTTAGCAGAGATCAATGAGTACAACATAAAGGAATACAACGTCAGACATACCATCCATTTACAAGTCCGTTCTGGGTCTGAACGAAACCGAAGGCACTTATTCCTTATCCCATATGTCCAATACAGGAGAGAGGCCCTCGCATATCCGTCGATCTCCAAGTACGTTTAGACGATCACCACTTATTACCTTGCCTTGGGTGTACGACCCAATCAAGACATCAGTAATCACCCAAACGATGTGAAGAGCTCTGGTCTTCAACCACCGTCTTCATCTTCGACTCTTGAACGTCGTATTAATTATTCAGAATGGGTTAAACCCAGTCTTTCCGAATAATTCACGTATTTTATAATCAAGTGCTATAAAAACACACCATACGCATCATTCCAATTCGGAATATTCTTTTAATAAAATATTCACATTATTAGGGAAATGTTCCCATTAATTTTATCAAAGATAAATTCTTTTAAATTTATTCTTCAATCTTCCTTTGGATCTCAATTTCAAAAGGTTTTATTAACTAGTCGGGATTATCGAACCTTACCGAAGTAATCATTTATTTATATTTATTATCCCAATCCCAACCCATTCATCCCATGGAGCAAAACTAGTAGCACTCAATATCTAACACCTACAGTGTTATCAGTAAATTTAATTACCACGTCACGTTTAAATATAATTAAAGAATTAACTATTGTCTGGAGTAAAACTGGTGGTACTCCGTTCTCGATCATTTCAAGAATTCAATAAATTAAATTATCTCATTCCCATTTCAATCTAATTAGATATTTATTAAAAATCTAATCTGGTTTTAATAGCAAAAATCATTACTTTATGATTATTCAAATTTAGGAAATTAATTTTTATCGTTAACTGGGTTAAAGAACTAGTGTCATTTAAAACACAGTTCACGATAAACCCAAATCATCTTCCATTAACTATGGAATCTTCGCGGAAAACGGATCAATATATAATTGATATAAATTTTCGTATCAGACTGATAATATAAATGGAATAACGGCAAGGCCTTTTTAAATTCCATATATGGTAAAGGTCTTCATTCACAGAAGCTTATCTCGATTATTATTAAATCGATTCAATTCCAATTTATTCTATTAAATTGGAAAACTTTACTTTGGAAAAATTCCCATTTAAATCTTAATAAAGGATTTATAAATTCCATTTAAATCTTAATAAAAGATTTATAAATTCCAAATTATATTTTTCACTGTTAATTGGTATTAAAGAACGAATGTCGTTTAAAAACACAGTTCACAATAAACCCAATATCAACTTTCATTTCAATTCCGATTAAACATTAATTAATTAGTAAACTTCTCTAAATCTTAATTAAAAGACTTATTCTTTTCACACGGGGTTTAAGAATAGTGTTATTGAAGACACCATTCATGACAAGCCCAAAATCCAATTTATTTTGTTTAATTCCAATTAAATATTAATTAATTGGGAAACTTCATTAACTCTTAATTAAAAAATTTATTTTTGTTAATAACTAGTTCATTTCGATACAAATATACTTTTATCTTTTCAAATATAGAATTATTCATCCAAAACCTTTCCAAACCATTTATTATGATTTTACAACAATTTTTCCATATTTTTAATAAATTTATTAAGGCCCGTACAGTCGGTTTCCAATAACGGCCACCGAACTACATCCATAGCGACCTTTTTCAATTTTGATTTAGACATAATTCCAAATCTAACCGTTAGATTTCAAACCTCTTATATTCAATGGAAAGCACTTTTCGATACGAACCCAACGGTTCTGGTTTTAGGAGAATCCGACGGTCGGATCTCCCGTTACGCCAAAATGAAATTAATGGTTGAAATTCGCGAATGGCCGCCGCGCGGCGCGTTCTATTCGGGCCATTAAATATATATAATATATATATTATATATATTTCATTGATTTCTATTTAAAACATATTATAAAATATTTATAATTTCATTTTAAAACAATTCCAACTTCAATTTCAAATCAAAATTGATTATTCTATATCTTTATCATATTAAAATGATAATATTTTCAAAATATTAAATTTTGAAATCTCCTCTTTTCGATATTCATTATAAAATGAATAAAATCAAGCGATAAACCAGTTCCGGTTAAAATGGTGTTTCTATACTTAACCCGGCTTCATATTTTTATATTTTTGTGTCCATCTAAAGACGGACATCGAAATCATGATTTTATTCTACACTGAATATTATTTTAAAATATTTGTTATTTTAAAATATTTGTTATTTATAAATATTCTTTATATTAAAATTATCTTTTACATTAAAATGTTCTTTTACATAAAAATGGTTCTTTACGTTAAAATGGTTCTTTTACATAAAAATGATTCTTTACATTAAAAATGATTCTTTTACATTAAAATAGTTCTTTTATTTAAAAATGATTCTTGACATCAAAAATGACTCTTTTATATAAAAATGATATTTTATTCTAAAATGATATTTTATTCTAGAATGGTATTTTATTCTAGAATAGTATTTTATATTAAAATGGTATTTTATTCAAAAATGGTACTTTATTCTTGAATGATATTTTATTCTAAAATGGTATTTTATTCTAGAATGATATTTTATTCTAAAATGGTATTTTATTCTACAACGATATTTTGTTCTAAAATGGTATTTTGTTCTAGAATGATATTTTATTCTACATTATTCATAAAACATTATTTATTATAAAACATTATTTATTTTGAATCGGAATGTTACTCAATCAATTACCATATAATTTTAGTTAGTGGAAATTTGTGTTAAGGGCTTACCATTGGGGTGTATTTTTTTTCCAGGACACGACATCGTCAGAATTAGTTTTAAGGACAAAAATTAGTGCGCTCTTTATTTCATTAATCCTTTCCTTTCTCAAATTGTAAAATCGATCTTCATTAAACATTAAACATAAGATTTTCAAAAATATCTCGTGCCTCAAATGAATCCAGTAAACATTCATCGAAATTAGTTGATTTTCTTTGTATCTCATGATTCGATTATTCCTATTCGAAGAATCAATTTTATGTCCTGTTATTGCCAAACGTTTTATTTTGTCGTGTATATTGGATCTAAACATTCGTCTGATGATGCATAGTTGTAGTGTATCTCATGAATCGTTTTTCTATTAGATCTATTTTTTTTTGTTTTTGTGGATTTTGATGTAGTGAGATGTTATGTTCCTGTGCATGGATGTAAGTCAGTAACATAACTGACGATGAAACTGTAAGAACCCGGAACCAATTTAAAAATTTTATTTTGGCAATTTTAATGAATTTTGAATATTTAAAATGAATTATTTTAAATAATATCGATGAAAAATTTATTTTGAATGGAATTCGAACGTATATATTTATATAGATCGTCGTTAGAATATAAATATTTATTTTAAATTATAAAAGGAATTGAAAATAGCGCGGTAGTTCGATAATTCGATTTCAAAGTTCAAATGAATGTACCGGGTGCAAAATAAACTGGATTTTAGCGAAACCAAAAATATTAGAATCTGTTTGAAAATATATTTCCAATGAATTCGAAAAATCAAAATTTCATAGCGGGAATCAAAAGTTACGTCCAGTTGAAAATTCAGAATAGTCGCTATGGAATTCTGGCCCTTAAAAATGGGAATTTTGCAAACGACCTCGGTTTTCGACGAAACCACTTTTGTTGGATCCGTGATGTCAAGTTATTGCTAGATTTCAAAATTCGTAATTTTCTGAATCAATATGTGTGCGTGGCAAAGAAAAACGTGTTTTGTCAATTTCGATCGACCTGAAAATGGCCATTTTTCGAGCGTTCTCAAAATTTGACGAAATTAGTTTTGTTAGGACCGTATCGTCAATACTAAGCTAGAAATAATTTTTCTGGAATTTTTCGAGTTAGTATGTGACCTCAGTAAATTGAAATGCACGTTCAAATTCAATATATAGAGTTAGATTTTTATTTTGACGAAAACTGATCGAAACGATCGAATCGACTTACGATACATGTCCCATTGTGTTCGGAATGGGGGTAATTAGTTAGGGGCGACAGTCGTTGGACCTCGATTGAAGTTCGAATGGGAAGATAACTTTTCGGGAGATTAAATTAAATAAATATTTAAATAAATAAAAAAGTCAACCCCTTTTTTTCTCCTTAGACCTCCACCCCCCCGTTCAGATCTAAAAATCAGAAAAAGAAAAATAAAAAAACCCGTCTTAACACCCGTCGCCCCCCTCGATTTCGCCACCGCCGGCGACGGCGGCCTTCCTCCTCCCCTCCTCCATAACTCCGACGCCCTCGCCCTTCCCTTCTTCCCCCCTTCTGTCTTCTCTCTCCGCTACAGATCCCCCAAAAACCCGAGCAGCCCTAAAACCGTCGAGCACCGCCACCATTCACCAAACCCTCAGCGCCTCAGACCTCTGATCGCACCACCCTCCGGCGAGAAGCCCCACCTTCAACGTACAATGTGAGTTTCTTCTCTTCCTTTCTGATTTTAAATAACATCGCTTTTAATTCAGTTTAATTTATATAAATTAAAAACAATATATAAAAGAGGAGTAGATTTTTGTTTATATAAAAAAAGAACTGATTTTATAAAAAGTATATTAGTTAATGTAAGTAACAAAATAAAATAAAAATGATTTTGTTGTGTATAAAAAAAACTGATTTTGTTGTGTATAAAAAACTGATTTTTGTCAAGTATAAAAACCATTTTTTTATTTAGTATAAAAATCATTATATTTTTATATAAGAAAAGTTTCGATCTTTAGAGTTAAAAAGATTCGATCTTTAGAGTTGAAAAGATTCGATCTTTAGAGATAAAAAGATTAGATTTTTGAAAATAAAAAGATTAGATTTTCTTATGTAAAAATATTTGATTTTCTTATGTAAAATGAAAATATAAGGTATACTTTGTCTTGAAGATAAAATATGCATTGTTTTTAAATTAGAAATAGCAATATAAAAATATAATATTTATATAAGTGAAGAAAGATAAAAATTCGATCTTTATATAAGAAGAAGCATTGTACAAATATATAATTTTTATATATAAAGCGCCATTATAAAAATGTGATTTTTAAAATGAACATCATATAAAAAATACGATTTTTACTATGAACAGCGTGAAAAGAAGTGAGATGGTATGGATTGAAATCAAAAAAGAAATTCAGACGGTCAGAAATTCAAAATACAATGGAGGAGTGGAACCCTCGGTGAGAACTTCTCACCTTAAATTTTATTTTCTAGTTAAAATATATACTAGGATGCAGATGGTGCTTAGCAGCACCCGACACCCGTCGTCCACAGACCATGGATGGCTTGTATGTTTGATTGTTGGTTGTGGTGAAAATTGATTGTGTAGTGTGAAATGAAATAAAATATTTATATAGTTAAAAATATTTGATTGTTAAAAATATTATTTTTAATGTGTGTGTGAATAAAAAAATGTATTTGTTGATTTGAAACCCCACACGGTGTTGGGATGATATTTGGTGTACACTAATCCCAATTGTTTAGTGATATGTCGATCGTTTGATTGACATGCTGTGTAAGCGTTAAATATTTATATTTAATGCTTATGTAGTTGTGTGGTGCACTCTGGATGAAGATTGTTATTTATCGTTGCTATTATATACATGTGTTGTGTGAAATCCATATAATTAACATTACATGGTAATTGATTGGGCCTCATTCCAATTGGGAAATAAAGAATATTATAAAAGAAAATTCATGTGTTGAATAGAATAAATAGTCATGTGTTGACGATGCTCATGTGTTGAGAATTCATGTGTTGAAAGTGTATTCATGTGTTGAATAAAATATTTATACAATAAAATTTACCCTTTTATTGTAAGTAAGAATTAACAAATATTCATGTGTTGAAAGAAATAAATATTCATGTGTTGAATAGAATAACGAAGTTATTGAAATATATATAAAGCCATGTTGATTAGATATGCGCCATTTTGACGTGAACGATATTTATATTGATTTTATTCGTTTTTATAATGAATATAGAAAAGGAAGTGATTTCGAAATATAACGTTTTGAAAATATTATCATTTATATATTAATGATATGAAATATTCAATTTTGATTCGAAATTGAATATAAAGTTGAAATTGTTTTGAAGACGAATTATATAATACGTTTTGAATTGAAATGGATGAAATATATATATAATATATATATTATATATATTAAATGGCCTGAATAGAACGCGCCGCGCTGTGGCAGTTCGTGAATTTCGACCATTGACTTCGAATTGACGTTACGGGAGATCCGACCGTCGGATTCTCCTGAAACCGGAACCGTTGGGTTCGTATCGAAAAGAGCTTTCCAATGAATCTTAGAAATTAGAAATCTAACGGTTGGATTTGGAATTATGTCCAAATCAAATTTGGAAAAGGTCGTTGTAAGTGCAGTTCGACGACCGTTATTGGAAATCGACTGTACAAGCATTGATAAAATTATTAAAAATATCTATAATTTGTGTAAAATCATAATATATGAATTGGAAAGAACTGGGATTAAAAATTCCATATTTGAAAAGATAAAAATATATTTTTATAGAAATGAACTAGTTTTGAACTAGATTTGAAGTGGTTTTAAAAATAATCAGAATTTCCAATATACGAATTGGAATGGATTTGAATCGAAATTATCTTCGGAATATTTCGATGTTGGATTTCGTGATTATAAAGATATGGTGGTGGAAATTTGAAAGATATATTTATATCGTTATTTCCAATACGATATTTGTTGGTTTTAGAATTTGATATTGAATACAAGCCGATATATTTTCTATTCAGAGCCTTTTATTTAATATCAAATGGGATTTTGGGTTCATCATGAATGGTGTCTTGAATAACACTATTCTTGAACCCAGTTTAGAAAAGAATAAATCTTTTAATTAAGATTTAGTGAAATTGTCCAGTTAATTAGTGTTTAATTGGAATTGACTTTAAATTGGTTTTTGGGTTTATCGTGAACCGTGTTTTAGAGGACATTGGTTCTTTAACCTAGTTAAAGACAGGATATTGATTTTTGGGAAGATTAAAACTAAGTGGAGTTTTAATGAATCTTTAATTAGATTAAAATGATTGAGAATGGAGTATCACCAGTTTTTCTCCAAAGCGATAGTCAAATCTTTAATTAGTTTTGAACGTGAAATGGTAATTAACTTTACCGATAGCACCGTGGTGTTAGATATGGAGTATTACCAGGTTTGTACCATGGGATAAATAGGTTGGGATTGGGAAATAAAATAGATAATTACTTCGGTGTGGTCCGCTAATCCCGACTAGTTTGGAAAACCATAATATGGTTTGAAATGATATCCAAAGGAAGATTAAAGAATAAATTTAGAAGAATTTATCTTTGATAAAAATTAATGGGAACCCTTCCCTAAGAATGTGAATTTTTGAATAAAAGAATATTCTGAATTGGAATGAGGCGTATGTTGGGTCTGAGTAACATTTGGTTATTATATACGCGGGTTATTCGGAAAGGCCGGGTTTATACCCATTCTGAATAACCGATTCGACGATAAGTCGAAGATGAAGACGGTGGTTGAAGACCGGAAGTCTTCACATCGTTTGGGTGATTACTGATGATCTCGATTGGGCTGTACACCCAAGATGAGGGAATCAGTTGGTGATCGTCCAGACGTACTTGGAGATCGATGGATATACGAGGAAAGTGCCTCCGGTTTCGTTCAGACCCAGAACGAACTTGTAAATGGACCGTGTGTCTGACATTGGATTTTATTCTGTGTTGATTGATCTCTATTAAATATACATCTGTTTGGCGGCGGAGAATTTATTCTCTTGCTTAACGCCCTTCTCTGAGACGTACGAGCTCAGAGGTTGTATATCGATGGACATCAGTCGCATGGAGTGAATTGCCTGTGTGGCATGCCTAAGTGGCAGATGATCAAGGCTTCTGGTGAAAAGCAAAGTCTTGTGGTTGATGATCAAAGCACGGACTGTGTGGCGTAGCTTTATGTATGGCGTTAATTCGCGAGCCGCACACCTCGGTATGAGTAAAAAACGGGATAGTGACTGCAGGGAGAGCACGACGTTTCTTTCAAGCTAGTGGTGGTGTCAGTGCTTAAACTGGCTGACATTTATATACTTTTCACTTGTGTGGTTGTTGGAATGCGAGGTGCCTCGGATATAGGTCAGTTAGGACCGGGAAACGTGTGCTCAGGAATAACTAATCCTCAAATGTAAGAGAGGACCGGCCCTGAAGATCCAAGGATCGCTTTTTGTGGTCCTGAGACATTTGCTAGAGTGTCTCGAATCGGAGAGGAGATTGCCCCTTGCCTCGACTCATGACGGAACTCCAATTTCCAATACGTGATTTTGCGGTTTTAATTGTAGAACCTAGTATGGCGGCATAGTGGTATGGGTCATTAATGCCGTCTATGATTGATACTTATGATTGAAATTGATTTGACACTATACACTTATAATAGTATCAAATGATTTGTTTTAAACGTACCAAGCATGTTTGGCTATTATAAGGGAAAACCCTATCCTACGGCTTGCGTTGCATTGTGTGATGGGACCTGGGTCTTATAATAGCTTCATTTTTCTAAAAAGTATTGCGCTGTTTTATTATATGCACTGATATTCTTGGGAGGAAACCCGTTCCGTGTTATACGGCGTGGTCCCTTGAGTTACTCTCTTTTAAAAGTAAAGTTTTAAATAACTGTTTTAGTTCTCACACCAGTCACATGAATGACCTGGAGTTTATAGTTTTAACCTAAACTCTGGGTGCCCTTATTTTCGATACGGGCAGTTAGTAGTTTTGGTTTTGCAGATTTATATTCACAGGATCCTGGTTTACAGCTGAAGTGATATTCGGAAAGCTCTGTATCCGTGTATTTCTTTCAGTTGTGTTTTGTATTGTTTTCCGCTGCTATGTAATTTATTGTAATCTCTGATATTTATCGAATGTATTTTATTCATTTATACTCTGTATATTCTTGTATCTGATGGAATTGTTGTAATAAACAATGAAATGTTCTTCTGTTTGCGTTCCGATGTGGCTTGTTTTCTTCTCAATCCATGCTTTCCTTTACGGGGAAGTTTGGGTCGTTATAGAGTGGTATCAGAGCTTTGGTTTACAAAGCTTGAGAAAAAGACACATTAGAACTGAACGAAAGAATTCATTAGAGATTGGATTAGCAATATCCAATTAGAATGACTCGTTAGAGATGGGATCAGTAGTATCCTAGGACGAGTGTGAAGAGTATATTTTTAAAATGAAAACAAATTTTGTTTTGAAAATTAAATTCAATTATACGTATTTGAATATTTTATTTATATTGATTTGGACAATCGAGTATATAAAGGTTTTGCATATACGCGTCATGAACGTATATTCAAAGTTTTAATATACTGGATAGATATAGATTCGCACCCTAGTCGCCCGGAGATAATTATGGTAATGCGGCCGCATTATCAGTATTTGTGTTCGAGTTTCGAAAGGTGTGATATCTATATATTTCTATTAGACTGGTGTGAGAACCAAAACTAGATAGGTTTGTTGTTGTGATTTGGCATCAAAAACATGATTTTCTGCATATATATCAAAATTATGAATTTGAAAAGCTAATCCACTAATTGATTGCTAGTTGTGTTGTTTGATTATTGTTTGATTTATTATATTTTGAACCATTTAGCCTAATGGAACCAAATATTAAACTGTATTGAAAATTTATCGCATTTGTATGCATGTACATGTATATCTATTGAATAGGTCATAGCAAGGAGGCTAGAGCAGAGGAATAAAATTGTTTGCCCGATAAATAGGTACATGTTTATTGTATTTCTTGAGTTTGGGTGATTTTATGAGCCGATTGGCTAGCCGCTTGGCTTTTTCTTTTTCTTTTGGATTGAAGAAGGCCATGGGAGGCTATATGAAATATCCCGAAGTCCCCAGTGCAGGGGAGGTTATGGCGAAATTTTTCGAAAATTTAGGGTGTTAGCCAAATTTTTTAAAAAATTGAAAAGTTCTTAGAAACTGAAAGTTGAAGAACTTAAGCCGTAATGAAAATAATGAAAGTTGAGTTGATTAGTTAAACAACTTTCAGCTTCATTCCTTTTCGGGGACGAAAAGTTTTAAATGGGGGAGATTGTAACAACCCGGAAATTCTGAACCAATTTAAAATTTTTATTTTGGCAATTTTAATGAATTTTGAATATTTAAAATGAATTATTTTGAATATTTAAAATGAATTATTTTAAATAATATCGATGAAAAATTTATTTTGAATGGAATTCGAACGTATATATTTATATAGATCGTAGTTAGAATATAAATATTTATTTTAAATTATAAAAGGAATTGAAAATGACGCGGTAGTTCGATAATTCGATTTCAAAGTTCAAATGAATGTACCGGGTGCAAAATAAACTGGATTTTAGCGAAACCAAAAATATTAGAATTTGTTTGAAAATATCTTTCCAATGAATCCGAAAATCAAAATTTCATAGCGGGAATCAAAAGTTATGTCCAGTTGAAAATTCAGAGTAGTCGCTATGGAATTCTGGCCCTTAAAATGGGAATTTTGCAAACGACCTTGGTTTTCGACAAAACCACTTTTGTTGGATCCGTGATGTCAAGTTATTGCTAGATTTCAAAATTCGTAATTTTCTGAATCAATATGTGTGCGTGGCAAAGAAAAACGTGTTTTGTCAATTTCGATCGACTTGAAAATGGCCATTTTTCAAATGGTCTCAGAATTTGACGAAATTAGTGTTGTTAGGACCGCGAAGCTAGAAATAATTTTTTTGGAATATTTCGAGTTAGTATGTGACCCCAGTAAATTGAAATGCACGTTCAAATTCAATATATAGAGTTATATTTTGATTTTGACGAAAACTGATCGAAACGATCGAATCGGCTTACGATACATATCCCATTGTGTTCGGAATGGGGGTAATTAGCAAGGGGCGACTCGTTGGACCTCGATTGAAGTTCGAATGGGAAGATAACTTTTCGGGAGATTAAATTAAATAAATATTTAAATAAATAAAAAAGTCAACCCCTTTTTTTCTCCTTAGACCCCCCCCCCCGTTCAGATATAAAAATCAGAAAAAGAAAAATAAAAAACCCGTCTTAATACCCGTCACCTCCCTCGATTTCGCCACCGCCGGCGACGACGGCCTTCCTCCTCCCCTCCTCCACAACTCCGACGCCCTCGCCCTTCCCTTCTTCCCCCCTTCTGTCTTCTCTCTCCGCTACAGATCCCCCAATAACCCGAGCAGCCCTAAAACCGTCGAGCACTGCCACCATTCACCACCCCCCCAGCGCGTCAGACCTCAGATCGCACCACCCTCCGGCGAGCAGCCCCCCCTCCTTCAACGTACAATGTGAGTTTCTTCTCTTCCTTTCTGATTTTAAATAACATCGCTTTTAATTCAGTTTTATTTATATAAATTAAAAACAATATATAAAAGAGGAGTAGATTTTTGTTTATATAAAAAAAGAAAGAACTGATTTTATAAAAAGTATATTAGTTAATGTAAGTAATAAATAAAATAAAATAAAACTGATTTTGTTGTGTATAAAAAAAACTGATTTTGTTGTGTATAATAAACTAATTTTTGTCAAGTATAAAAACTGTTTTTTTATTTAGTATAAAAATCATTATATTTTATATAAGAAATGTTTCGATCTTTAGAGTTAAAAAGATTCGATCTTTAGAGTTGAAAAGGTTCGATCTTTAGAAATAAAAAGATTAGATTTTTGAAAATAAAAAGATTAGTTTTTCTTATGTAAAAATATTTGATTTTCTTATGTAAAATGAAAATATAAGGTATACTTTGTCTTGAAGATAAAATATGCATTGTTTTTAAATTAGAAATAGCAATATAAAAATATAATATTTATATAAGTGAAGAAAGATAAAAATTCGATCTTTATATAAGAAGAAGCATTGTAAAAAATATAATTTTTATATATAAAGCGCCAATATAAAAATGTGATTTTTAAAATGAACATCATATAAAAAATACGATTTTTACTATGAACAGCGTAAAAAGAAGTGAGATGGTTTGGATTGAAATCAAAAAAGGAATTCAGACGGTCAGAAATTCAAAATACAATGGAGGAGTGGAACCCTCGGTGAGAACTTCTCACCTTAAATTTTCTTTTCTAGTTAAAATATATACTAGGATGCAGACGGTGCTTAGCAGCACCCGACACCCGTCGTCCACAGACCATGGATGGCTTGTATGTTTGATTGTTGGTTGTGGTGAAAATTGATTGTGTAGTGTGAAATGAAATAAAATATTTATATAGTTAAAAATATTTGATCATTAAAAATATTATTTTTAATGTGTGTGTGAATAAAAAAATATGTTTGTTGATTTGAAACCCCACACGGGTGTTGGGATGATATTTGGTGTACACTAATCTCAATTGTTTAGTGATATGTCGATCGTTTGATTGACATGCTGTCTAAGCGTTAAATATTTATATTTAATGCTTATGTAGTTGTGTGGTGCACTCTGGATGAAGATTGTTATTTATCGTTGCTATTATATACATGTGTTATGTGAAATCCATATAATTAACATTACATGGTAATTGATTGGGCCTCATTCCAATTGGGAAATAAAGAATATTATAAAAGAAAATTCATGTGTTGAATAGAATAAATAGTCATGTGTTGACGATGCTCATGTGTTGAGAATTCATATGTTGAAAGTGTATTCATGTGTTGAATAAAATATTTATACAATAAAATTTACCCTTTTATTGTAAGTAAGAATTAACAAATATTCATGTGTTGAAATAAATAAATATTCATGTGTTGAATAGAATAACGAAGTTATTGAAATATATATAAAGCCATGTTGATTAGATGTGCGCCATTTTGACGTGAACGATATTTATATTGATTTTATTCGTTTTTATAATGAATATAGAAAAGGAAGCGATTTCGAAATATAACGTTTTGAAAATATTATCATTTATATATTAATGATATGAAATATTCAATTTTGATTCGAAATTGAATATGAAGTTGAAATTGTTTTGAAGACGAATTATAAAATACGTTTTGAATTGAAATGGATGAAATATATATATAATATATATATTATATATATTAAATGGCCTGAATAGAACGCGCCGCGCCGTGGCAGTTCGTGAATTTCGACCATTGACTTCGAATTGACGTTACGGGAGATCCGACCGTCGGATTCTCCTGAAACCGGAACCGTTGGGTTCGTATCGAAAAGAGCTTTCCAATGAATCTTAGAAATTAGAAATCTAACGGTTGGATTTGGAATTATGTCCAAATCAAATTTGGAAAAGGTCGTTGTAAGTGCAGTTCGACGACCGTTATTGGAAATCGACTGTACAAGCATTGATAAAATTATTAAAAATATCTATAATTTGTGTAAAATCATAATATATGAATTGGAAAGAACTGGGATTAAAAATTCCATATTTGAAAAGATAAAAATATATTTTTATAGAAATGAACTAGTTTTGAACTAGATTTGAAGTGGTTTTAAAAATAATCAGAATTTCCAATATACGAATTGGAATGGATTTGAATCGAAATTATCTTCGGAATATTTCGATGTTGGATTTCGTGATTATAAAGATATGGTGGTGGAAATTTGAAAGATATATTTATATCGTTATTTCCAATACGATATTTGTTGGTTTCAGAATTTGATATTGAATACAAGCCGATATATTTTCTATTCAGAGCCTTGTATTTAATATCAAATGGGATTTTGGGTTCATCGTGAATGGTGTCTTGAATAACACTATTCTTGAACCCAGTTTAGAAAAGAATAAATCTTTTAATTAAGATTTAGTGAAATTGTCCAGTTAATTAGTGTTTAATTGGAATTGACTTTAAATTGGTTTTTGGGTTTATCGTGAACCGTGTTTTAGAGGACAATGGTTCTTTAACCTAGTTAAAGACAGGATATTGATTTTTGGGAAGATTAAAACTAAGTGGAGTTTTAATGGATCTTTAATTAGATTAAAGTGATTGAGAATGGAGTATCACCAGTTTTGCTCCAAAGCGATAGTCAAATCTTTAATTAGATTTGAACGTGAAATGGTAATTAACTTTACCGATAACATTGTGGTGTTAGATATGGAGTATTACCAGTTTTGCTCCATGGGATAAATAGGTTTGGATTGGGAAATAAAATAAATAATTACTTCGGTGTGGTTCGCTAATCCCGACTAGTTTGGAAAACCATAATATGGTTTGAAATGATGTCCAAAGGAAGATTAAAGAATAAATTTAGAAGGATTTATCTTTGATAAAAATTAATGGGAACCTTTCCCTAAGAATGTGAATTTTTGAATAAAAGAATATTCTGAATTGGAATGAGGCGTATGTTGAGTTTGAGTAACATTTGGTTATTATATACGCGGGTTATTCGGAAAGGCCGGGTTTATACCCATTCTGAATAACCGATTCGACGATAAGTCGAAGATGAAGATGGTGGTTGAAGACCGGAAGTCTTTACATCGTTTGGGTGATTACTGATGATCTCGATTGGGCTGTACACCCAAGATGAGGGAATCAGTTGGTGATCGTCCAGACGTACTTGGAGATCGATGGATATGCGAGGAAAGTGCTTCCGGTTTCGTTCAGACCTAGAACGAACTTGTAAATGGACCGTGTGTCTGACATTGGATTTTATTCTGTGTTGATTGATCTCTATTAAATATACATCTGTTTGGCGGCGGAGAATTTATTCTCTTGCTTAACGCCCTTCTCTGAGATGTACGAGCTCAGAGGTTGTATATCGATGGACATCAGTTGCATGGAGTGAATTGCCTGTGTGGCATGCCTAAGTGGCAGATGATCAAGGCTTCTGTTGAAAAGCAGTCTTGTGGTTGATGATCAAAGCACGGCCTGTGTGGCGCAGCTTTGTGTATGGCGTTAATTCGCGAGCCTCACACCTCGGTATGAGTCAAAAACGGGATAGTGACTGCAGGGAGAGCACGACGTTTCTTTCTAGCTAGTGGTGGTGTCAGTACTTAAACTGGCTGACATTTATATACTTTTCACCTGTGTGGTTGTTGGAATGCGAGACGCCTCGGATATAGGTCTGTTAGGACCGGGAAACGTGTGCTCAGGAATAACTAATCCTCAAAAGTAAGAGAGGACCGGCCCTGAAGATCCAAGGATCGCTGTGTGTGGTCCTGAGACATTTGCTAGAGTGTCTCGAATCGAAGAGGAGCTTGCCCCTTGCTTCGACTCATGACGGAAATCCAATTTCCAATACGTGATTTTGCGGTTTTGTAATGACCCGGATTTTGCGCGACTTTGGTTATCGACATAAACACGATGTCGATAACCAAAACACCGAAAAATCCTGGTAATTAGTGAAAGAAATTAAAGGGTGAGGAAAGATAAGATAGAAACTTAGAATAGAAGAAGAAGAAGAAGAAGAAGAACACAACATCAGAGTAACACGAATCTCACAGCTGAACGAATAACATATAATATATGTAACATAATTTTGAAATATACATCTGTATTTGAATATACATCATTATTAAAGTACAACACTTACAACACAACGGAAATAACTATAGCTATATGATCTTGAAGCCTCCTGCTCCAGCTCTTCAAGCGTATCTGTAAAACCCCGACTACTTGACTGCCTGTACAAATTTAGGCACCCAAGAGTTTAGGGAAACAAACAAATAAACTCCGGGTCAGTCATGGGACTGGTATGAGTAAAACAGTTTTAAAACAGGTTGAATAAGTAATCGATATTGTTAGACCAAAAAATGGTCCTAACACCCAATTGATCATATTTTGCAGAGAATAATGAGGAATCATGAACTAAAAACAAGAAAAATCAGTTAACACACGAAATTTATAGTGGTTCGGCGTTAATGAGCCTACGTCCACTTCATAATTTCTCATTTCCTTCATGGATTACAATTACAATGAATTTAATCACTCAATCGCTCAAATACCATGAATAATTCTCTCCGAATTCATTGATTTTCATTGGAGAAGAAGGTGGTTATTGATGGGGAAATTCGGTCATGGCTACCATGAATGAATGAAATGCCAAAAGTCCCTTCAAATGGCCATGTTGTGGTGTATTTATAGCTGTAGAGAAGCTCTGGGCGGTTCCGGTTCAGATGGGCCACGTGGCGTGACCGGAGGAGATCTCAGAAGTAGTGGAGAACGTGGAAAAGTAGTTACCAGGTCGTGCTTTGCCAAGTGGAGTCCGATCCGCAATTGTAGGAGTCGGTTATGCCAAGAGAAGAGGTCAAACTCCGTGTGTAGAAGCAGGTCCAGTCGGATCGGATCCGAACCGAACCGGTTGTTCGAGCAGAATGCCTGCACGCACTTCTGTGCAGAATACTTCAGGCGGTTCGGGTAGAGGGTACTCCGATCCGATCCGGGGAGGGGGATCCGATCTGATCCGAAAGGAGGGATCCGATCTGATCCGAATGGGGGATCCGATCCGGTGACATTTGCCTGAATAATTCAAGTTTTGCAGCTTTCTATCACTCCACTCAAGTGATCGCCAATCAATGTAAGTTCGCACCCAAGTCCCTGGCTTTGGGTAGCTTGGTTACAAAGCAGGCTAACAGATATCTCATAAGACCACGCCGCATAACGGAACGGGTTTTCCCCTTATGAGAATCCAAAATATCTTTATATCAAAAACCTTTTGATATTATAATAATGTCTATCAACCACAATAATAATAATCATCTAGCAGAAACGCTTTCATCTCACATTCTACATATATAATATACAATCAAAACCGCAAGCACGTATTGGGTAATGGATTTCCAACTATGACAAGGTATGGAACCACCTTTCGCTAGTGTACCTCTAGAGAGGAATACATTGGGTTCAACAAGAACATCTTGCAACCCGGCCACACATGACCGACCACTCATTTCGCTTGAGTGTATCGAATGTATATCACCAACGGTTGGGATCAGCAACCGTTTTCCGAATGGGACAACATCAACAATAGATTTTAGAAATAAATGAAACTCTAGATCAGGTGATTATACACCCTAATAGGTGCGACCTACATGGCCATGCTGCCTGCCCGATTTCTGTCATTTACCGGATGTGAGGCTAGAAGCTACGCTTTATCATCACACCAGATTCACTTTGAATGCCACATCATCAAATCCATCCAATCACCGATTGATGTACTCAACAATACATTATGTGTTAGCTAAAAGAAGTTTCCTTCTCCGCTTCCACTCTTGGTATGGTTGGAGAAATCAATATACGTGATCGTCTGGAAATACTCTGTCAGACATCCGTCCATACAAGTCATCCAGGAACAGGATGAACCGAAGGCACTATTCAGTACATCCATCTTAGGTAGTGTTATCTAAGACTTATACAATAGCCCTTGCACTTTACTCTGTCTTCAATTATCTTTGGCATATATGATTCGCAACGCTTATGCCAATACAGAGTGGTTCTTTGGATAATTATCCAACCGGTCTCTCCATATTAACAACGTTAAAATGGTCAAACTTCGATAGTCTGTGATTTAACCATCAAAGAAAAATAGGTGTGCAAACAACGATATTATTTCCAAATGGAAATTCTATCAATCAATCATCAATCATATATATATATATATATATTCCTTATTTCAATATTTGATTTCATTTCTGATTCTATTTGGAAAACATTTCCAAAACTTTTATTCTTGGATTTAAACAGATGTTTAAATCAACATCGCGACGACAACTCAAACCACTTTACTTATTTACTAAATTCACTTGACCACTTTCACTCTCGAACCTTACCCATTTCTAAATTAAAAACGAAGTCAATCAAGTTGGGGTATAATTACCTCTCAGACCTTAACTGAACAACATTTCAAATCTCGAAATAGGGTAAGTTCATCTTTTAACTCTTTAACACTTCCTTACGAAATTCTCTTTCGAATAATCTCTATTCGATAACTCCTCCTTTCGAATAAACTATATTCGATTAACTCCTTTAATTCTATTCGAATAAACTAATATTCGATTACTCCTTTAATTCTATTCGAATAAACTATATTCGATTACTCCTTTAATTCTATTCGAATAAACTATATTCGATTAACTCTTTTAATTCTATTCGAATAAACTATATTCGATTAACTCTTTTTATTTAACTAAATTCGATAACTCCTCCTTTTTTTAACTCTATTCGAATAAACTAATATTCGATTTACTTAGTTTGCCTAACTCTATCTCAATTAACTCCTATCGAATAACTAATTCGATAACTCTAATTGAATAACTGATATTCAATTAACTCTACTTGTCGATTTACCCTTATTCACTAACTTTATATGCTTTATAAAGATTTCCTTCTACAACGTTTATTCATTTATAATGATTACCTTCTACAGCGTTTATTCATTTAAAATGATTACCTTCTATAGCGTTTATTCATTTATAATGATTACCTTCTACAGCGTTTATTCATTTATAATGATTACCTTCTACGGCGTTTGTTCATTTATCTATTTGTTTACTTAACAAATAACTACTCCCTTTTTCCATTCTATTTATTTAACAAATAAATATCTCTTTTATCTCTTCTATTTATTTAACAAACAAATATCTCCTTTTGTATCTATTCTATCTGTTTTAACAAATAAATATTCCTTTTTCTTTTCTATTTATCAACAAATAAATATTCCTCTTCTTTTATTCTATTTGTCTTAACAAATAAATATCTCCTTTACTTTTATCTTAACAAATAAATATCTCCTCTTTCTATTTGATTAACAAATAAATTCCTTCTTTACTGTTATTTATTTCCTAAATAAATAAATTCTTTTAACTCTTTATTTATGTTTTACCAATATATTCCTTTATATTTGCTTTCAAATATATTTCCTTTATATTTAATTAACAAATAAATTCCTTCTATATTTGATTAACAAATAAATCCCCTTATATTTGATTAACAAATAAATTCCTTCTTATTTGAATAACAAATATAATTCCCTTATATTTGATTAACAAATAAATTACTTTATATTTGGTTAACAAGTATAATTCCCTTATATTTGATTACAAATATATTTCTTTTATATTTGATTAACAAATATAATTCCCTTATATTTGATTACAAATATATTTCTTTTATTCAAAATCCTTTTTCTTTTATAATATAAAATCCATTGATTTTATATAAATAAATTATTTTCAAAATATACTTTGAAAATCCCTTTTCCACATTCTGGTATTTCTTATGGTATTTAACACGCCATATAACAACGATAAATATCGTCCAAACACACACAATCAACAACAGATTATACATCACATCATATATCACAATATATGAATCACAGTAAAATAAATGTTGAGGAATCCAGTCGGATTCCTCCAACCTGTTCCCCTGCATCACAGATGTTAAACAATATAGATAACATCACTTTCAGTTCCATATGATATATTCTGTTAAACAGAATCAATATAGAAATTCAACTAACTGACTAGCAGTTCAATCAAACAGTCAACATACAATCAATCAGACAAATTCTAACAGTTCTAAAAATACAACATGAAATTATAAACTGTTCAGAGTTAGTGAGATTTACTCACATTGGACGATCATCATCAATGACGATAACCATCTTTGATTTTGACGGACAATTTATTTTGCTATAAATTGTAACGGACTCCGATCGACTCGCGGTCAGTTCCATGGTGTAGTGTCCGTCCATACGATCCTGTCGGATCTTGTTTCGCTGAGTTTCGATAACGTATGAATAAGTTATCAAATTTCAAAGTTCATATACATTTTAAACAAATTAAACTTAAGTCAAAATTAGACGGGCCTCACCCCTCTTTACTTCGGCCCAATACCCTCCTTAAGCCCAACCCGCTCCTCTCTATTTCTCTCCTCTTCGCTGAAGAAACAAACCCGATTCTAGAACATTTACACGACCACTTTCATCAACTTCGATCTCTCCCTCCTCCTTCATCTTCCTTTTTAAATTCAAGTAAAAACTACTAAAATTCCTCTCATCGGTTACTCTTTCCCCTAGTACCCTTCATACTGAACTCGAGCTCCTCTTTGGCATCTCGACAACACCCAGTCGACGCACCATCACAGTAAACCCACAACAATTTTTATCACCAACCCTCACCAAACTCACACAAACTCAAGCCAACCTGACCACAAACTCGAATCCAAACCTCATTCAAGGATCGATGCTCTGATTCCTCCATTCGCCAAACCCTAGCTTCGCTGTGTTGAATTTGAGTTCGGAAAAACACAGTCGCACTCACCAAAATGTGTACAGGTTTGAAGAGAATCAACAAAGGAGTTCAACCATACTTATTTTGGAATTTATCACTTTGTATTTTGACTTGATTTGATTTTTAAAGGAGAGCTTCTCACGTTTTTAGCTGAGGTTGTGGCGGCTATGAACATTTGACCTTGGAAAAATGTGTTTTAGGGTTTAGAGATGTTGTGGGGGTATTTATAGAGATTTTTAGATATTTTTAGGTATTTATTATATTCTTTTTATATCCGTTTCGCCCTTCAAAAATTCGTGTGCTTACACATGATATCTAAAAATCACCAAACTGGACATACAGGTAGAGTTTGACATTACGGTCCCAACGAAACTGGTTTCGTCAAATTCCGACTCCGTATGCTCACACAGCGTATTTTTAACCGTCGAAATACTAACTGTTTCTCACTCTAAAAATCAGTACGGCCACACAGTGACTCTAAAAATCATGAAACTTCACATCTAACAATAATTTGACATTGCGGATCTAATAAAATTAGTTTCGTCGAATTTCGACTTCGTTTGCAAAAGTGGCTATTTTTAAAGCTCTGGATGACCCATTTAAACATATAAATATATTTAAATATAATTAAATAAAATATTAATAAATTAATATTATCGTATATATTCACTGAAGAATATCATACAGCTCCAGCGTAATTATAAATTCGCTATTCCGAGTCCAGATTGAATCGATATTCAATTTATATTGAAATTCCCTTTTATAACATATATAAAGCGTTGCAAATTATAAAGGAATTCCACAACGACTTTTCTGAAATTTGATTTGGACGTAAGTCAAAATCTACAGGAAAAAATCCCGATTTTTCTCTTCCACTAGAAAGATATACTCCACCAGCTCCACACGTTTCTTGCTTCACAGAAATTCGGCTTAAAACGAATCCTGTACATTCAGTTGAAGTTCGAATCGCCAATTTACGAACTGCAGCGCCATTTCGAGCTCGATTTTAATTATAATATAATTATACGTTCAAACTGTCGTCAATTGAATATATTCGTCAATATAATTCAACTCTAAGCTGAATTAAATTCTGGGGATGACCCTGTTCACACCATATCGCCATTTCAGCCAATTCTGATTATTTCAGAATTAAATATAATATTTAATTTATTATTTTAATTAAATATTCACTATTATTTAATTCCACGACCATTTAATCCTTTTAATCACCTTTTAAATAATTAAATAAATTAATTATAATACCTCTGCCAATGCGGGTCATTACAGGTTTTAATTGTAGAACCTAGTATGGCGGCATAGTGGTATGGGTCACTAATGCCGTCTATGATTGATACTTATGATTGAAATTGATTTGACACTATACACTTATAATAGTATCAAATGATTTGTTTTAAACGTACCAAGAATGTTTGGCTATTATAAGGGAAGACCCTATCCTTCGGCTTGCGTTGCATTGTGTGATGGGACCTGGGTCTTATACTAGCTTCATTTTTCTAAAAAGCATTGCGCTGTTTTATTATATGCACTGATATTCTTGGGAGGAAACCCGTTTCGTGTTATACGGCGTGGTCCCTTGAATTACTCTCTTTTAAAAGTAAAGTTTTAAATAACTGTTTTAGTTCTCACACCAGTCACATGACTGACCTGGAGTTTATTGTTTTAACCTAAACTCTGGGTGCCCTTATTTTCGACACGGGCAGCTAGTAGTTTTGGTTTTGCAGATTTATATTCACAGGATCCTGGTTTATAGCTGAAGTGATATTCGAAAAGCTCTATATCCGTGTATTACTTTCAGTTGTGTTTTGTATTGTTTTCCGCTACTATGTAATTTATTGTAATCTCTGATATTTATCGAATGTATTTTATTCATTTATACTCTGTATATTCTTGTATCTGATGGAATTGTTGTAATAAACAATGAAATGTTCTTCTGTTTGCATTCCGATGTGGCTTGTTTTCATCTCAATCCGTGATTTCCTTTACGGGGAAGTTTGGGTCGTTATAGAAACTTTATTGATAGGTGTTCTGTTGTTCTTACTGATGATTTTGTAATGGTTGATGTTGAAACTTTAATAATGAATTTGATAATGAATTTCTAATGGTTGATGATGTTATTTAGATAACTGAGAATGAACGATTTTATATTTTCTCAGGAAATCATATAACTTGTTCTTTTAACAGAAAAAAGATAAATGATTTTATCTTTTTCTCAGGAAATCATATAACTTATACTTTTAGCAGAAAAAAGATATGGTTTTATCATTTTCTTAGAAAACCACTTAATTTTATGCTTTTTAACAGAAAATCCTATATGGCCTATATATATACAAACTTGAAAAAACACATTGCCCTTCTATTGGTTATAAAAACAAAACCAATACTTATATATATATAAACATTTACAGGTTTGTACGCACATATGTATTCACTAGGTTCATAATACCTACTCAATATTACACACACACACATACACACATACATACATATATACATACATACATACATACATATACATACATACATATATATATATATATATATAAGACCAAATAGATACAAGCATACCATTTAACCAAATTCATACTACGGGACTTTTCATTTCATATGTAAGCATACCATCTAACCAACCTCATTACTACTGGACTATTTGTTTCATAAATTCCAAGCTAATTAAACACTTCAGGGCGCCATTTTTAATAGAAAAAAGATAAACGATTTTATCCTTTTCTCGGGAAATCATATAACTTATACTTTTAACAGAAAAAAGATAAACGATTTTATCTTTTTCTCGGGAAATCATATAACTTATAATTTTAACAGAAAAAAGATATGGTTTTATATTTTTCTTAGAAAACCATTTAATTTTATGCTTTTTAACAGAAAATCCTATAAGGCCTACATATATTCAACCTTGAAAAAACACATTGCCCTTCTATTGGTTATAAAAACAAAACCAATACTTATATGTATATATATAAACATTTCCAGGTTTATACGCCCATATGTATTCACTTGGTTCATAATACCTAGTCAATAGTACACACACACACACACACACACACACACACACACACACACATATATATATATATATATATAAGACCAAATAGATACAAGCATACCATTTAACCAACCTCATTACTACTGGACTATTCATTTCATATGTAAGCATACAATCTAACCAACCTCATTACTACTGGACTATTCATTTCATAAATTCCATGCTAATTAAACACTTTAGGTCGCCATTTTTAACATTAAAAAGATAAGTGATTTTATCTTTTTCTCAGGAAATCATATAACTTATACTTTTAACAGAAAAAAGATAAACGATTTTTTCTTTTTCTTAGGAAATCATATAACTCATACTTTTAACAAAAAAAGTTATGGTTTTATCTTTTTTTTAGAAAACCATTTAATTTTATGCTTTTTAACAGAAAATCCTATAAGGCCTATGTAATGGCCCGCAAATCCGTAATATCAGAGTTGACTACATACATCATACATCCAACACAAATATCACGAAAATACGAATCATTTTTTTAGAAGAAAAAGGTAGAAGAAGAATAGAAATAACAACACAGAATCTCACATCGCAGCGGAACAAAATATAATATATCATAACTTTTGAATACAAAATTCTAACTGTATAACATATACTTATCAGAGTACAACACTTACAACACAGCGGAAAACAATAACTACATAATGCTGAAGCCTCCTGCTCCAAGCTCCTTTAGATAAATCTGTAAAATCCTGAACTATTTGACTGCCCATACAAATTTAGGCACCCAAGAGTTTAGGTAAAACAAAACAAAACAAACTCCGGGTCAGTCATGGGACTGGTATGAGTAAACAACAGTTTCAGAAACTAAATGATATCTCATAAGACCACGCCGTATAACACGGAACGGGTTTTTCCCTTATGAGAATCTAAACCACTTGATTTAACTTTAAAAATCCTTTTTAAAGAAACGATAATCTTTTATATCAAAACTTTTTTGATATTATGATAGTGTCTAAATCAAATAAATAACAATCTAGTGGAACGTTTGCATCTCACGTTCCACATATATAATATACAATCAAAACTGCAAGCACTTATTGGGTAATGAATTTCCAACTATGACAAGGTATGGAACCACCTTCCGATAATGTATCTCTAGAAGAGAATACACTGGGTTCAACAAGAACATCTTGTAACCCGACCACACATGACCGACCACTCATTTCGCTTGAGTGTATCGAATGTATATCACCAATGGTTGGGATCAGCAACCGTTTCCCGAATGGGACAGCATCGAATAGAATAAGGAATTAAATGAATTTCTCTAGATAGGTGATAATACACCCTAATGGAAGCTACCCACATAGCCATTCTGTCTGCCCGATTTTTTTCATTTCCCGGTTGTTGAGGCCTGAGGCTACGATTACTTATCATTCATTGATAACACAATCACTTTGATTGCCACATTGTTAGATCCATTAATCATTAATTGACTTGCACAAATATATTCTGGATATTATGCTAAGAGAATAAATTCTCGGCCACCATATATATTCATATAGACCAACATATGCGATCATTGGAAATACTCTGTCTGACATTCGTCCATTTACGTTCGTTCTGGGATTGAACGAAACCGAAGGTACCATTTATATTTATAGAAAAGTCCCTGCACTTTACTCCGTCTTCGATTATCTTCATGTAATCTGATTCGCAACGCTACTGCCAATACGGAGTGGTTCTCAGATAATAATCCAACCGGTCTCTCCATATTAACGACGATATTGGCAAACACTTCGATAGTGGTTATTTAACTATCGAAGAAAAACAAGCAAACATTCATCCATAACATCAAACAATCACTGGGCCCGTTAATTAATATTTCAATAATTAAATCACTTCTTCATTTCCTTGTCAATATTTGTTAACCAAATATTTTCAATAATCATCTTGGCCTCTTACGCTATTTGGAGAACATTTCCAAATATCAACTTCTTTTATTTTCTATATTTAGAAAATATCTTTTATTTATAATTGGAAAACATTCCAATTACTTATCTCTTTCACGACCGTTCATTTCTACACTCAGGAAATATTTATTTATTATATTTCCAAAATTCCACTTACTTGGGTTAAAACGAATGTTGTATAAAACATCGTTACAACAACCCAAAATACTGCATTCAACTAAACTCTTTAAATATCTCTCTTTGAGACTGAATCTTGATGTTTATTAGTTACTAATGAAATCAATCAAGTTGGGGGTATAATTACATCTCAGACCTTGACTGAATAACATCTTTAACTTCAAAACAGACAAGACCACTTGTCTCAAATCATCAACACCATAAAAACCACTTATTCATTTCTAAAACGTGTATATATATATATATTTATATTTCTTTTTCTATTACCAGATTTTCGATTTCCTTTTTTTTATAATATTCTATTTTTAAGTTTGTTTCCTTACCGGATTCTATATATATTGATATATAGATTTATATTTATCAAATTATCTTAAAAATATTCTAACTCCTTAAATTTCCGGAAAATTTTGCCATAACCTCCTTTCTACCGGTCGATAGTTCAAACCTCAACTCGTCTCTCTAGGCCCTTTCCATTCAAAAAGAAAATCAAAAAGCCAAGTGGCTGGCCGATTCGGCGCATAAATCTCATATGGGATTTAAACGTGTACCTTTTTGTCGGGAACACAAATTATAATCTTCATATACTTCATTCCAAACCTGCTTAACCTATATAGTCCATTCCCAATTTATTCTAACTTAATCCAATTACTTTAATTCAATTCGCTAATTTATTCTTTAAATTAGCTCTTTGCCTAGTTCACTTTTTAATTAAACATATCACTTTTAATTTTCTAATGAACCAATTGAAATTCCATTTTCACTCTAGTTTCATATTCGATTTCGGATATGAATTTACTAACCCAATTCACTTATCAAAGCCAATTTCGATTCCCAATCCCCTTAACTAATTATTTTATAAAATTCGATATAAATCGAATTTAATTTATAAATCCGTTGGATTTTTCTCAATTCAAATTCATATTTTGGATTCCGAAATATAATCAATCATCCCATTTCAAAAAACTTTCCAATTCATTTTTAAATTCATATTTGAATTTAAACTGCTACATTATCTCATGATAATTTATTTTCACCAGACTTATAAATATCATTTATAAATTCAACTTCTTTGTTTTATATATTAAAACACATTTCCATTTCAAATCCATTTGAAACCCAATTTATTTTATATTCTGAATTCCGAAATAAAAGCCGTCATTCTCTTTTCTAAATGATTTCAAATTTTATTTTTAAATTCACACTTGAATTTATAGTTACCAATTATCTCTTGATAAATAATTCACCATATTTATAACATTGTTTCTAAATTTACTTGTTTTACATTTAAACAAGTCCATTTCGAAATCTATTTAAAACCAAAATCTTGTTTTAGAATATTCTATCTCTTATAACTTATCTATATATAGAATCTATTTGCATATTTAATTTTAGTTTATATCTAATACGATTTAAATATTCTTTTCTAGAAATACTATATTTAAACAAATTCAATCTAATCGATTCAATTCATAAATCCATATGGATTTATTTTTAATTCAATGCATATTCTGAACATCAGAATAAATTTCATCGTTTACTTCTTTAAAACGATTCCCCATTTCTATTTTTAAATTCACATTTGAATTTAAATATTCAAATTATCAAATGATAATTTTTCCACTTTATTTATAAATTCATATCAATTCCCTGATTATCCATTGAAAATCATTCCATTTTTTATAAATATCGTTTATAAATTTACCTCAATTTCATGTATTATTCAATTTATAAACATCGTTTATAAATTCAATACTTCAATTTCCAGTATTATTTAATTTATAAATATCGTTTATAAATTCGATACTTGTTTTACTTATTCAAACAACTTAATATTTCTAGTCCATTCGAATTTCAAATTCTATTTTAGATAAATAGATTTTCCATTTAAATTCTTTTCCCAATATTTTTATATATCAACATTTCAGGTCCATTGATATTTTAACCAATCAAAAATACCAATTATCAACCATGGATTTTCTAACCCATCATATATTATAATATATATGAGAACAAACAGTTAATAACATTTTTGAGGAATCCAGTTGGATCCCTCCAACCTGTTTTCCTACATCCACAATCATTAGCCAACATAAATAATACCCATCCTGCTTCGAGGGAGGATATCGCGGTATAAAGGTCATCCACTATCATAGTGTGGGGCGTATAGGGTCATCCGCTAATGATACTGTAGGCATCCGCTAATGATACTGTGGGAATCCAACCACCAATATATATAGTAACCACAACAACCAAATCCTAAATAACTAATATATATTTAATAGCCACAATAATATTTAAACGCATCCAAGCAGCAAACAATTTATTTTAACGATAAAAATAAATTTAAGTAAATTTTGAAGTGAGAATTACTCACAATGATTTTTATTTGCGATTAAATCGAAGAGCGCTCGATTTAAATTTCATCTAACTCTGGAAACTCTAAATCTATATTTAGATTGTAGACTACACAACTACAATTGAACTTGCGGGTCTTCAGTTCATATAATTTACAACTATAATTCCACTATGACTCGTTTCAAATTTCCATGGAACTCGCACAAATAAATTTTATAAGTTAATAATACTTTTATAACTTTTATTATACTTGAATTAAATTTTCCATTAAAAATTATTTAAATTACAACTCATTGGAAAAGATTAACAACATGAACCAGATGCTTGTTGCCAACTTCTTTACTGCTTTGAACTACCCAACACCTCCATGCCATTTCCGAACTCAGCTGATGCATTTGTCATCACAATATAGATGAATGTGTGAGAAACCGACCCATGTTCGCAACTTCCTCCTCACTTAGTAAAATCTCACTCTGAACTCACCATTGAAACCTCCATCACTTACTCTTTCCGTCTATGTCTTAACTCCATGCTCGAATATCTTTGGCAAATGTCTGCCCTTTCCCAAAATCCTGTGCTTAGTGAAAAACACGACTTTGATTTACCCAATTACAGAAACTCGCATCAAATTCCAGGAATGCGACTTTGAAGTCGACGTGCTACTCCAGACAAGAGTCAACCCTAGGTCTTGTTGTTCAAGTTCGAACTATGCTGAAGCTAAAAATCCGACGTCCATAAAATCCTCAGGTTCGACTACGAAGTCGGATTTTGATTCTGACTCCCCCTCCTTCGTTGGGAACTGTCGATCTCCCCCCAGTTGATGCTGCACAATTCGAATCGCACCCAAATCGAAGACCAGACTCTATCCTCCCCTAGTTCATCGCGCGTCCAAGCCTCGATCGGGCCTTTCCCCTAAATCGAGCATCTGTGAAATCGATCGAACCTTAGGCTGTGAGGGTATAAGTTCCAAGTAGAGGGTGACTCATGTTCAATGGATCTCGAATTGATATACTATATTATATATTTGATTTATTAAATAATTTATTTGAAAGAGGAACTCGCAATACTGATTTTGTGCTTATTGGAACAAACAGAGGAAACCCGAAAAATAGAAGTATGAAGGGGAATGCGCTACATTTTATATAGGAAGATAGCTTAGGCCTTAAGTTAATTCTATTAAATTTTGATTTGATTAATATAGATTTTTATTTAGATTTTGATTTGATTTTTCGATTTGACTTTGATCTTATCCATTACAAATATCTCGGGGTCCATTACATGAATTTACGAACTGCTATTTTAACATAATGACTGATGTTTCTAGGATTTAACCACTATTCTAAACACACTGGAACATGATTCGAAGCTCCATTTAATCGTATGGAGGAGATATTAATTTAAATCAATATAAATTAAATTCAAAACAATTAATTCCTTGATAATAAATTAATATTATCATTCTAATTCAAACAAAATTTTGTATTGATCATCTGAACTGTTTTCAATTCAGTTTTAACTTTGAATTCAAATAAATTTGTTTTCGTATTTCGATAATTATTTATATTTGAAATAAATCGTATTTCGATTATTAAATCGATAATTCAATATAAAAATTCATTTATATTATCAACTAAATATGTAAACCATATTAAATATTTAAAATAAATCGTCCATAAATATGGGTCGTTACAGCCTATATATATACAACCTTGAAAAAACACATTGCCCTTCTATTGGTTATAAAAATATAACCAATACTTATATGTATATATATAAAAACATTTCCAGGTTTGTACGCACATATCTATTCACTTGGTTCATAATACCTAGTCAATAGTACACACACGCGCACACACATACACACACACATGCACACACACACATATATACACACACACACACACACACACACATATATATATATGACCAGATAGATACAAGCATACCATTTAACCAACCTCATTACTGCTGGACCATTCATTTCATATGTAAGCATACCATCTAACCAACCTCTTTAATATTGGACTATTTATTTGATAAATTCTATGCTAATTAAACACTTAAGGGTGCCATTTTTAACAGAAAAAAGATAAACGGTTTTATCTTTTTCTCAGGAAATCATATAACTTATACTTTAACAGAAAAAAGATAAACGATTTTATCTTTTTCTCAGGAAATCATATAACTTATACTTCTAACAAAAAAAAGATATGGTTTTATCTTTTTCTTAGAAAACCACTTAATTTTATGCTTTTTAACAGAAAATCTTATAAGGCCTATATATATACAACCTTGAAAAAACACATTTCCCTTCTATTGGTTATAAAAACAAAACCAATACTTATATGTATATATATATAAACATTTCCAGGTTTGTACGCACATATGTATTCTTTTGGTTCATAATACCTAGTCTATTACACACACACACATACATATATATAATACCAAATAGACACAAGCATACCATTTAACCAACCTCATTACTGCTGGACTATTCATTTCATATGTAAGCATACCATCTAACCAACCTCATTACTACTGGACTATTCATTTCATAAATTCCATGCTAATTAAACACTTCAGGGCGCCATTTTTAACTGAAAAAAGATAAATGATTTTATCTTTTTCTAATGAAATCATATAACTTATACTTTTAACAGACAAAAGATAAACGATTTTATCTTTTTCTCAGGAAATCATATAACTCGTACTTTTAACAGAAAAAAGATATGGTTTTATCTTTTTCTTAGAAAACCATTTAATTTTATGCTTTTTAACAGAAAATCCTATAAGGCCTATATATATACAACCTTGAAAAAACACATTTCCCTTCTATTGGTTATAAAAACAAAACCAATACTTATATGTATATGTATAAACATTTCCAGGTTTGTACGCACATATGTATTCACTTGGTTCATAATACCTAGTCGATATTACACACACACACACACACTTATATATATATATATATAATCCAAAATAGATTCAAGCATACCATTTAACCAACCTCATTACTACTGGACTATTCATTTCATATGTAAGCATACCATCTAACCAACCTCATTACTATTGGACTATTCATTTCATAAATTCCATGCTAATTAAACACTTCAGGGAGCCATTTTTAATAGACAAAAGATAAATGATTTTATCTTTTTTCTCAGAAAATCATATAACTTAGACTTTTAACAGAAAAAAGATAAGCGATTTTATCTTTTTCTCAGGAAATCATATAACTTATACTTTTAACAGAAAATCCTATAAGGCCTATATATATATATACAACCTTGAAAAAACACATTGCCTTTCTATTGGTTATAAAAACAAAACCAATACTTATATGTATATATATAAGCATTTCCAAGTTTGTACGCACATATGTATTCACTTGGTTCATAATACCTAATCTATATTATACATATATATATATTTCTAGGTATGTACATACATATGTATTCACTTGGTTCATAATACTTGATAGCAAATAATATAATCATTTATTCCGAAGTCTATAGGAAAAAGTTTGGAGCGAAAACAAAAGTTCTTTCAATTTTTTTTGGTAGCAACATCATTTACGTTACCATCAGCATCAAATTTCTGAGGAGGCTCGAATGCTTTCACAAAGATAAATACTTTCTGATTTTGTTTCGAAAGTACATTAGTAGCAGATTTAATTTTAATTTTGGTGAGAAAGATGAATTAGCAGCAGATTATCAGCATATTTGATTTTGTTTCGAAAGTTTATTAGCAGAAGATTTGATTTTGAAAGTACAAAGATGAAGAAGAAAGTGGATTTGAAATCGATTCGGGGTTTTTTGAGCGTCGAGAATGCATACAAGAAGAAAAATAGAAGAAAGAAGCAGACAAATAAAATTTTGTCCTACAAAATAATTATTTTAAGGTCGTGTCCTAGAAACTAATTAGCACATGAAAGGAAGCCCTTACGGTAAAATGCCCCTTTTAGTTATATGGATTTCACACACCGCATGTATTCAACAATAATGATAAATAATCATTAAACAGTCCATTCACATTCAAAGTGAAATTTACAACTGTGTGAGCATTAAAATAAATAAATAACGCTCATCACAGACTGTCAATCCATCGATTGACATACAATTAAATATTGGGACTAGTGTATGCCAAATATCATCCCAATTCCCGTGTGGGGTTTTCAAACAACAATATTTTATTTAAATAAATTATTGGTTAACAAATTTAACCAATTCTAATTCAGATTGAATTGTTTTTTATTAAGCCAATTTTCACTGTTCAAATTATTAATAAATATTTATAATTTAATTTCAACAACCATATTATGTTAACATTATTTTTAATATGTTAAACATTTCAACATCACAGACGACACACAATACAGTCAATTTAAATCGTCCATGGTTTGTGGATGAGGAAAGTGATCTAACATGCACCGTATACAATTTATTATAATTAAACTGATAAAAATCTACACTGGAAATTCTATATATTTTTCAGTTATGAAAATAAATAAATAACCGTGCAGAATTTTTAGTGAGGAGTTCTCACCTTCGTTTCTACTCCGTCAGTCTTTAACTGGCGATTTTGGTACCTTTGGGTTTGATTTTGCCCTAAATTCTAACTTGCTCCAAATTAGGCCTGGTTAGTGGTGTTGCGAAGCTCTCGACTCCACGATCCCAACGGATATGAAATCGTTAGATTTCGACCTCGTATGTGAAAGACATGATATTACGAACTTTAATTACTCGATTAAATTAATTAATAATTTAATTTAAACCCTAATTACCTTTATTTTCTATTCACCGTCGTTCTTCCTTGCTGGATGACTGCCGCCGCCACCTGGGCCACTATGCCGCTGCTCTGACACCTGCCGCCGCTTCCCCTTCCACCACGAGCCACCACCCTCCGTCGCTCGCCCTGATTCACCAACATCGCCCCAAAATTCCGTTTACCCCCAAACCCAGTTCGATCGGAATTGCGCCACCACCACCACCATGAGTTACGATCGCGAACCACCACGATTCCGACAACCACGCCACGCTGATGAACTTCCCCTCGAGCACCACCACCCAACGACGATTGTGGCGACGACTGTGGGCCCAAATCTGATCGCAGCTTCACACAAACAATGGCCAACATTCATCTCCAATTTCCGATCACCTCGTCCACTTTTAGATCGACCGACCAAGGCCAAACTTGTAGCCCTCTTCCTTGTCTGCAATTCCTTCAACTGGACCATCCTCTAATACTCAACGGTTTGCGTGTAATTCGCCAAAATCTAAAAGTAATTTCTGGCTTTGACCATCGATTTCGGTGAATCCGTGCGACGATAGGCCATGGAATTTTTATGGTAGGTAGAGATCATCATGATCTACAATACGCAGAAACGGTTTGGGTTGATTGTGTACGGATTGAGAGATATAAATTATTTTGTTTCCAGGGGCTTATTTGCAAAATTTTGAGAGAGAGAGAGAGATGGCTGCTGTCAATTTCTGAGGAAGAAGAATAATGAGGGTTTGGGATGGGGGAAAAGATATTATATAGCATTGGGTTAAGATTTATTATTTTATTATTAAATTTCTAGATTAATTGGCTAGTTCACGCTCTCTTCGTTCGATAGTTATTGATGCCACGGTCACATACGAACTCCGTTGACAATGAAAATTGACATATAGCTATGTCTTGATGATACGTTTCTAACAAAACTGGTTGCGTCGAATTCGGAGTTCGTTTGCTCAAAAACTCTGTTTTTAACCTTATATGGCTGATCGATTCAAAATTAATTTCTCACGGTCACATACTAGCTCTAAAAATTACAGAAAAATCATTTCTAGCTTTGTTTTGACGATACGGTCCTAACAAAATTAATTTCGTTGAATTTGGAGACCGTCAGAAAAATGGCCATTTTCTGGTCGATCCAATTCAAATTTAAATTACCAAACATTTAAATTTGCTGCGCTCACATATTAATTCCAAAAATTATGAAAATTGGAATCAAACAATAATTTAACATTCCAGATCCAACAAAAGTGGTCTTGTCGAAAACGGAGGTCGTTTGCAAAATATTTATTTTTAAGGGCTATATTTTATATTAAAAAATATATAAATTCTACAGTGACTTTTCTGTATTTTAAATTGGACATAACTTTCAATTTCCGCTATGAAATATGGAATTTTCACATTCGTTGGAAAGATATTTTCAAATATTTCTGGTTTTACTAAAATCCGATTTATTTTGAATCCTGTACATTCATTTAAAATTTGAAATCGAATTTTCAAACTACTGCGCCAATTCAGGCTCGGTTTATAATTTAAATAAATTTATATGTTCTAACTTCGATTAAAATAAATTTTTCGTTGTTATTATTTAAAATAAATTATTTTAAATATTCAAAATCCATTAAGATAGTTAAAATAAAAATTTTAAATTGGTTCTGAAATTTCGGGTTGTTACACTTGATTTATCTAGATTTGTCTATGGTTATTTAAAGGGAGCCTGGTGCAAATGGAAAAATCCTAAATTGATGTTTTTTATTCTATTTCGTAAGATATTATTATACCTTATTTAACATAAAACATTCTAGCTTTTAGACTATAAATTATTTCCTGCCCTGCCTATCAAATGTAACAAGCAGTCTTTTGAAAATAATGGAGATATACAACTTTTATTTCTATAACTTCCTTTGAAATGAAAAAGATTGCTACTAGACAAAAAAGAGCTTAGACAAGAATAAAAAATACTTTTTCTTTATATGAGCCAACAGTAAGGTTCTTGCTTTGACCCTTGGGTGCGCATATGCTGATATTCAATGATGAAACAATACTTGATAGTGGTCTAAACACAAAGGAATATGGTATGTAGTTTCTAATTAACAATACTTTATTTTATCTAGCTTTACTAATAAGATGCAAGAACATAAACCAATATTTTAGCGTTATTTGGCTCAATGCTTCCATACTTGCTTCATCACCTCAGATATAAGTTGTACTGATGTGCATTGAAATGTGTCACATCAGATATGTGTAATGAAGTGCACTAAAATATACATAATATTTTTTTCCTACTCTGTTATTGGATAAAAAGAAGGGAAAGGGTTTGGAAAATAAACTCCTAAAGTTGTAAAGTTGACATTTGTAGAATTGCAAGCTACAAGTTAGAGTAATAGGAGATGGAGGAGATTCCACTCACTAGATTTGGTGGAGACGAGTTATATAGATCAAAATTTTACCCTCCCTTTTTAATGGATTTTGTTTTGGATTGAAAAACGGTTAAATCACAAAACTATGTTATTTTAAAACTATAATTTATGTATATATATAATCTTTAATAAGTAATCATTGGTTAATCGAACATTGGAACGTAAAATATTATCTTAGAATAACACACATCTTTTCATAAAATTATTCCCTACCTATTAGCTTTTGTTGTAATTTCTTTTATTAATTAACGATGTCAAGTATGAAATATGTTGGTTATGCAGGTATGTAGATATTTTATTTTGTACAGAGATCACATAGTCCACAATTGCTTAGATTCATAAGGAAGCTCAATGTAGCGCTGATTATTGTAATAAAGAAAATACTTCCCAATCGGTTGCTACAGAAACCCAAAGGCATTCACAAGGTAATGTAAAATTATATTACAAGTTTTTTATTTTAGTATAAATGGCATGTGATGTAGATTGATGCAGAGAAGGAGTTTAATTTATACATAATTTGCTTGATATTTTGATATTTGTCTACATTGCTTTATTTGTATACAATTTGCTTGAAAATTTGCAACTTATATCTAAAAGCACTGTATGCAAAAAAAAAAAAAAGAAGAGTCCAAATCATAGTTAACAAATTGAGAAGTGAAAAGCATGTAGTTTATTAACTATTCTTCCTTAAATCTTCTGTATATTAATAGAAGTAGAAGTTCTTACCATAAAAGTCTTAACAGCATCTTGCTAAATCAACACCATCCAACCATCTAAAGGAGATAACAAAAGACATTGATAACTCCTTGTCGACATCTTTCAAAACGAGATGCCACTCAGTTTTTTCAATGTTTGCTTCACCTGGTTTCATTGAACTATATTTTGTTAAAAAAGTATTTTACTTGGTAATTCTTCGCTTGATTGAGGAAAATGTGGATATTACTAATTAACATTTACCTCAAAATTTTCATTTTGGTTTATTTAAGTAATTCTAAGGTCTAATTTGTGTTTGAGAACACAAATACTATAAATCATTGATGTAATGACCCGGATCCTTATGGGTTAATTTTTGAATATTTAAATATTTAATTTAAATATTGGGTGGATAAAATAAATGGAATTTTATATTTGAGTTATCAATTTAAAAATCAATTTCAATTTAATATTGAATATATTAAATTATCAAAATACGAAAATGGATTTAGTTGCATTCAAAATTTAATTTGAATTAGATATAGTTCAAATAATTAATAGGAAATTTTATTTGAATTTATAACGATAATAATATTTAGTTATTATCAAGGAGAATAAATTGTCTGAAATTTGATTTATATCAATTTAAATAAATATCTTCCACAGACAATCGAACAGGATTTCGATACTTATCCCAGTGGGTTCAGAATAGTGGTTTTACCCTAGAATTAACAGTTGTTGGGTTTAGAAAGGAGTTCGACATCATGGGCATTTTTAATTAAAGGACACTGGTTCAAATGAATTAAAATAAAATAAAGTTATGGCCTTGTTTATTCCACCATTCTCAAAACAAAGACAATACCCGTGCCATTCCTTATATCCACAAACCAAAAACAAACCGTGCACTCCACAAATCTCCTTATAAAATGGGCACCATATACTTCTGAGATTCAATGATCGATAAAACCCCTAGTTCCAAATCAAACCCCCTTGCGTTGTTTCACAAAGTCGAAAGCTTCGACAGAAAGGAAAATCGCTTCCTCCCTTCTTAAATTCGGAAATCAAAATCGAAGCAGAAGAGGGTGGCGACAGAGAGCAACTCGCGTTTGTTTTTGGGTGTTCGAATAGGATTGTGCGATGGTACTGTGCAGCAACAATGGTGGAGTCGCGATGATGATTAAGGGTTTTTGGTCTTCAATAGTGAACTGGCGGTATCGATGTTGTGTGGCCCGAACAGTGAAATCGCGATGACGGGGAAAAGCTACAAATTTGATCTGGTGAACGGAGACCTTGCTGAGGAGTTGGGTGCTGATGGGTCTGCAGTGACGATGCGAGGATGGATGGAGATCGATTGTGGGGTACTGATGATGAACGGATTGAGTTCGACAGTGGGATATGTGAGTATGATGGTTACAGGTTACTGTTATTCAGTTTGGGGAAGATCATTAAGAGATTAAGGTATTTATTTTATTTTATTTTGGAATTTATTAGTACATTAGTTAAAACAAATATATGTATACTGTTGGAAAATAAATGTTGTTTATAGTTAATCTAGAATATGGAAACTAAAAGAAATTTATTTGGTGAACCCTTAAATAAATAATTAATAAAGTAATTTTTGAAATCCAGAAATTAAAGGAGAAGTTTATATAATTGGTAATTTATTTAAATATATAGAAATTAGTTTATATAAAATTTACTCATTCATTTAAGTAGTTAATTTAGTTAATGGACAATTTAAAAATATTCAAACTCGAAGTACCTATAACCATGTCATATGATAACAGTTTTCGACGAATGCAATTTATTGGAAGCGTAAGGATTAAGCTTGTGATGAAATCGAGTTGGGATTTTTGAAGTTAGCAAGAATTTCAAATCTTATCGAACCTGGTTCAATGTAATCTGAAAAGAAATTAGAACGGATCGCAAATAAAGATTACGGTGAGTAAAACTCACTCACCTCTTGTTTATATTTTTATTTGTTAAAATATGATTGTTTGTGCTTGTTTGAATGTTGTCTGATTGTTTTAAATATATATTAGTTATTTAGGATATATATATATATATTGGGTTGATGATTGGTTGGATTCCAGCAGTCTCATTAGCGGATGCCCGCGGTACCATTAGCGGATGATTACCCTATACGCCCCATGCTATGATTAGTGGATTACCTTTATACCGCGATACTCTGCCACGAAGCAGAATGGGTATTATTTGTGTGCTAACGTCTGTGGATGAAGGAAAACAGGTTGGAGGAATCCGACTGGATTCCTCAAAAATATATTGTCTGTCTGTTTGTTTGTTTTCATATATACTGTGATATATGGTGGGTTAGAAACCAGAAATAAATAATGGTCGTGAAGGAGATTTAAAATATGGTACTTGAATTCAATATAGAATAAAATATGGTACTTGAATTAAATATAGAATAAAATATGGTACTTGAATTCAAAGAAAATAAAATATGGTATTTGAATCCAAGGAGAATTAAATATGGAATTTGAACATAGGATTTAAATGGAATTTAATAATAGAATTTTAGTAAGAGGAATTCAAATGAAAGTTGAATAGAGAAATTCAAAAAGAGGATTTGAATATAGAAATTCAAATGGGATTTGAATAAAGGAAATTAAAACATAGAATTTAAATATAGAAAATTCAAAAGAGGATTTGAATATAGAAATTCAAATGAGATTTGAATAAAGAAGATTTAAATAATGGAAATTGAATATAGAGTTGAATATGAAATTTGAAAGAGAATTGAGTATAGAATTTGACATATAGAAGTTGAATGGAATTTGATATATAGAATGTGAATAGAATTGATATATAGAATTTGAATAGAATTTGAATATAGAAATTCAAATGTAATTTGAATATAGAATTCAAATAGAATTCAAATGGAATTTGAATATAGCATTCAAAAGGGAATTTGAGGATTTATATTCGAAATCGAATATAGAACTTAGATTTGAAATTTGAATTCAAAGTAGTTAATAAGCAAGCTAAAATATATTTGAACTTGTCATGTTCAAATATAAAAGTGAAATAGACTAAGGAGTAAATTAACAAATTTAGTTAAAACGATTGCTATAGTTAAAATAGATTGGGCAGGTATAGATACAGGAGACAGGTTTGGAATAAAGTGTTAGAAGGTATATATATATATATAGAATGCTCGACAAAAAGGTACATATTTAATTTCCATATGAGATTTTATGCGCCGTATCGGCTAGACGCTTGGCTTTTCTTTTTCTTTTTGGATTGGTAAGGGCCATGGGAGGCTATTTGAAATATCTCGAAGCTCCCGGTACAAAGGAGATTATGGCGAATTTTTCCGGGAATTTAAGGAGATAGAATATTTTTAGGATAATTTGATAGTTAGAAATCTATATATCAATATATAGATAAGTAGATAAGGAAACAAACTTAGAAATAGAATAGTATAATCAGAAAGGAAGTACAAGAATAAAATCTAGTGAGAATAAAAAGAGAAAATATATACGTGTTTAAAAGTGAATAAGTAGTTGTATGGTATTGATTATTAGAGTAAGTAGTCATATCTGTTTTGACGTTATAAATGTTATTCAATCAAGGTCTGAGAGGTAATTATACCCCAACTTGATTGATTTCATTATTAACAAATAAATAATAAGATTTCAGGCTCGAAGATCAATGTTGGAGAAGAGTTAGTTGAATATAGTATTTGGGTTGTCGTAACGATGTTTTTACACAACATCCATTTTAACCCAAATAAGTGTAAACTTGGAAATAGAATAATAAATATTTCCTAAGTATAGAAATAAACGAGATCGGGAAAAAGATAAGTAATTGGAATTTCCAATTATATCTAGAAGATATTTTCTAAGTACAGAAAATAAAAGGAGGCGATATATGAAAATATTTGGTTAACAAATATTGATAAAGAAATAGAGAAGTGGTTTAATTAATGGAATATTAATTAAGGGCTCAGTGATTGTTTGATAGATTGGATGAACAATTGTTTTCTTCGATAGTTAAATCATCGACTATCGAAACACTTGTTTTTATTCGATAGTTAAATCACAGACTATCGAAGTTTTTGACCCTCATTGTCAATATGGAGAGACCGGTTGGATTATTATCCAAAGAACCACTCTGTATTGGCATAAGCGTTGTGAATCATATATGCCAAAGATAATCGAAGATGGAGTTACGTGCAAGGGCTATTGTATAAATCTTAGATAACAGTGCCTAAGATGGATATACTGAATAGTACCTTCGGTTCATCCTGTTCCTGGGTGACTTGTATGGATGAATGTCTGACAGAGTATTTCCAGAAAGGTCACGTACATTGATTTCTTCAACCATACCAAGAGTGGAAGCGGAGAAGGAAACTTCTTTTAGCTGACACATAATGTATGGTTGTAGACGTTAAATTAGTGATTTTTGATGGATCTGACAATGTGGCATTCGAAGTGAATCTGATGTGATGAGAAATCGTAGCCTCTAGCCTCATCATCCGGTAAATGACAGAAATCGGGCAGGCATCATGGCTATGTAGGTCGCACCTATTAGGGTGTATAATCACCTGATCTAGAGTTTCATTTACTTCTAAAAATCTATTGTCGATGCTGTCCCATTCGGGAAACGGTTGCTGATCCCAACCGTTGGTGATATACATTCGATACACTCAAGCCAAATGAGTGGTCGGTCATGTGTGGCTGAGTTGCAAGATGTTCTTGTTGAACTCGGTGTATTCTCCTCTAGAGATATACCAACAGAAGGTGGTTCCATACCTTGTCATAGTTGGAAAACCAATTACCCAATACGTGCTTGCGGTTTTGATTGTATATTATATATGTGGAACGTAAGATGTAAACGTTCCACTAGATTGTTATGTACTTGATTTAGACATTGTTATAATATCAAAAGAGTTTTAATATAAAGATTATCGTTCCTTTCAAAGGGATTTTGAAAGTTAAATCAAGTGTTTGGATTCTCATAAGGGAAAAACCCGTTCCGTGTTATACGGCGTGGTCTTATGAGATATCATTTAGTTTTCTGAAACTGTTTTAAACTGTTTACTCATACCAGTCCCATGACTGATCCGGAGTTTATTTGTTTTGTTCTACCTAAACTCTTTGGTGCCTAAATTTGTACGGGCAGTCAAGTAGTTCAGGATTTTTCAGATATATCTAAAGGAGCTTGGAGCAGGAGGCTTCAGCATTATCTAGTTATAGTGTTGTTCTGTTGTGTTGTAAGTGTCGTACTCTGATAAGTGTATGTTATGCAGTTGATATTTTGTATTTCAAAAGTTATAATATATTATATTTTGTTCCGCTGCGATGTGAGATTCTGTGTTGTTATTTCTGTACTTCTTCTACCCTTTTCTTCTAAAAAAAATGTTTCGTATTTTCGTGATATTTGGGTTGGACGTATGATGTATATAGCCAACTCTGATGTTAGGGAAATGTGGGTCATTATAATTGATGGTTTAGATAAAACATCCACCTATATTAGATTTTTTTTCGTGTGCAACTTATAAATATAATTTTAGTTATGTTGAGAATTTAGGATGTTTGATCCCTATCACTATGAAATGTTAATTTTGGGCATATGCACTGTTCAACATTGAGTTGATTTTCAATTTTTGTTTCAATAATAAATAGATTTTCCTTCAGATAATTAATATTTAGTTAAAGGGTGCTACTATTCACACCCCAGCTTACACTACCGGTCACCAAAACTAAAAGCACCCCAAATATTTCCATTTTCCTCTACTGGCCACCGTCTAAATTAATAACGTAAAAATGAAGAGGCTACCATCTCCTTCATCTAAACGAACACTTATTTTCTCGCTTACTTTCCATTTATCTTCATCTATATACACGCCCTTCAATCTGAAAGGGCAGTTGCATTTTCCGTTGGTGCTAGGTCTGTTTTTTTTTTTACATTGTTTTCCATCTCTTTGGACTTTGGTTGATGACTACGATAAGATCCAGCCCTTTCACACCCCAATTGCAACCTTGGTTTTTCTTCATGTCCTAATTTATCTAAATTTAGAATTACAATAATGGTATTAAACTTTTTTCCCATTGTTTTATACCATCGAGTCAATGTACTCTGCAAGTCAAATACCTAAATTCAAATAGTTCAAGAAAAATTAGCATAATTCACTTTCATAACCACATTAGCAATTTTTATAAATGAGTACTTACTTCATCGGTTGTGAAATGATTCGTCAAATCAACATTTTGTCTTTTGAGTCAATTGATCGAACATCTTGCATCATATTATCACAACCATCATGTTTATCATCTAAAACAATAAGGGCGTTGTCCAATTTATCATCATTCAAATACTTCATCTATCAAACGACAAAATAATAAATTAATGTATATATTTGTAAAACAAGATACGTAAGTTATACGGATAAAAACCCTACAAGTCAAAACTTACATTGTCATTTTCTATTACAACATCGTCAAATTTAATGTCCTCCAAGCTTGAAATTTCCAATGGAGTGGAAAAAACATCCTAAAACGCAATGGAAAACTCTAAGCATAAAAATAACCTAACAACATGTTCTATAAAATAATAGAAAACAATAAAAATCAAGCAAATCTAACATCTTTTGTATCTTCGTCTTCCATCTCTATTAGGCACAAAGAGTATCTGCTTTTGTTAGGGTTTAACGTTTGAAATTGTAGAGAAGTACATGTTTTATTAGAAGAAGTACGGCAATGAATAACTGAATGAAGGAATAATACATGGTGGCGAGAAGAATAGAAAAAATAATCATATGTATTAAATTTAGAAAGGTGACCGGAAGTATAGACCGGGGTGTCAATAGTAGCACCCTAGTTAGAATATAGTTGCTTTGTACCTGCGGTCAATCAAAATACTCAACCTTACTGTACAAGAGACTATAATTTAGTCATTAGCTAAATAATATAAATTAAAGCAATTAAAATATTGTTTTGTGGGTTACTTTTTTAGTAACTTACATGTATGTGTATTTAATATCGAGACAATTTTCACTCATGTTATTCTCATTTATTTGCACGTCGACTATTTTAGTACACACAATCACTTCTTATATAAGCGCGTCTTTTTGATCCTCAACCTAGAATTCAGAATCATAATTTTATTTTTAATTGTGACAAGAGTATGTGTCAAAGCTGGAGAAAGCATAAATAATAGAAGAGGTGAGGGATGTGGATCAAATTTTAACGTGATATGCTAGACTTAGGTAGCTTTGGTTTTCTAATATGGGTGGTTCACGTTAACGTTTGCGTTTGACGCATCGAGAGTGGACCCCACTTACCTGTCTAGGTCGACCTAACTGTTATGGAAGAGACTTTCTCGTCTGAGGCTTCTAATGCGTCGAAAGTGTCAGACACGAATGTCACTCCCACATACTTCCCCTTCCCTCCTTTTATCCTCAGCTCTCTCCATCTTCTTCATCATCTCATCCAACTTTTTTCTTTTGTGCTTTCTTCACATGATATGGAAGATCCTAGTTCAGGAAATGATGATGCTAATTTTGAAGATTTGCAAGAAATCCAGTTTATTAGATTGTATTATGCCACACGATGACCTCAATTTACTGGAATTCCGTAATAGATATGTTCTTCTCTACAACATTACACATTCTTTAGAAATTATATTGGAGCTATTGATGGTACACATGTAATGGCTCGTGTTCCTTAAGGATATATGCAATTAGTAGGACATAAAGATGTGCCTGCACAAAGTATAATGGTTGTAATTGCTTTTGATGTAACATTTACGTTCTTCGGGGAAGGGTGAGAAGGAATTGCTCATGATTCTAAAATCTTTCATGAAGTTGTAAATACGCTTAGTTTGAATTTTTCCGCATCCATTAAGAGGACAGTATTATTTAGTTGACGCTGAGTATCCACTATTGAAAGGCTATCTACCTCCTTATCACATTGTAAGATACCATATTCTAGATTTCAATTATACACAAAATGAACTAAAGACAGAAAATGAAGTTTTAAACTGCTACCGTTCGAGTTTGCATATAGCAATCGAAAGGATATTTTGTATCTGAAAGAAAAAGTTTGTAATCTTACGTAGCATGCCAATATATTCATATAATGTTCAGGTAGAGATTGTCGCTGCCACAATGACTAGTCACAATTTCATAAAATGTACAAAGCCAGGGATCCAAACTTAATGGCATATGACGATAATTCGGATGTGGAGTTCGAAGAATATCTGAAAGGGTATTATAGCATTTGGAACAATGGAAATAAGATCGTGAAAAAGTTAAAAGGAATGCAACAACTATCAATATGGCGTTAGTTCGAGATACCATATGAAATGAAATTGTTGCTACTGGGTTACGTTAGGAACTGCCTATATTTTTTTATTATGCATTCTTCAGTTTGTAGTTTGTATTTGCAAACTCTGCTTTGTATTTCGTATATTGTATTCTGCTTTTTGAATTTTGAAATATATGTATTTCGTATTATCTACTATGTAACAGGTGTATATCTATTTGCATTTGTATTGTGAATTCTGAACTATGAATTTTTATTTCATATGCCATATTATGTATTTTGTATTTTTTGTTTAAAAATAATTAACATAAATAAAATGATAACATATACAAACAATAAAATAATAACTTTTCCTTTGTCGTGTTGCCCTTTTCGTAAAAAGAATGCATTCCCATTTCGCAAACTTTTGCTTTCCCTGGCCCCTTCAATTTGCCTGGTCAATTTTCCCTCTTTCGGTTCAAAATAAAGACACCCACATATGTGTTATGTAAACTGCGCCTTTGCGGAAGCGACGAGGATCTTATTCACCCAATTAATTAAAGATGATTTCTATGGAAAAACAACACAAATATGAAATTAAACGAACAAATACAAGATATTCCACCCAACCACCCTTTTTATTGATTCAAAAAAACAAATTTTGTTTACATACAATGGATTAACAACCAAAAATAATCAAAGTACAATGAATCAATAACCTTATTGAGAAAGGGAAAGAATATCTAGATGACTACAGCTCTTGTTGGACAAGGAGAACAATGAAGAACGATGGCAAACCCTTTGATAATCTAGAGGTACCAATATGAATAACTTCTCTCAGCCCTCAATTCCTAATCTTCTTCTCCAGGGCACAAGCCCTGGAGGCACATAGCCTTTCAATCTCTCAACTCAATTCGGCCATGCCATCATCCAATCCTGAAAGCTGATTTTATAGGAGAATAGAAGGCCTAGGCAAATATCTATTTTTCTCCTCAGAAATATATCTAGAATATAATCATTCATTTCTTTCCTTCAATAATAAAATCAATCAACCAAATCAATTAATTAACCAATCAATCAATCAACCAACCAACCAATTAGTTAATTAATTGATTAATTAATCAATCAAATCACTTAATTGATAACATCCTCTTCATTAACATATGTGTTTTCACGTCACAAATCACAACACTCCGCCTTGATATGAAATCACATCAACAAACAAGTCATCTGACTTTCATGGACATGTGATACCACCAATCACAAATTACACCACCTTAATCCGAATTCATATTAACATTCCAAAAAACACCAAACAAGTCTATCTATCTCTTTCTACGACTCCTACTTTCAATTAAAACCAACCTCGATTTTCAGGGCAACGAGATGCACCCCACAACCTCGATTTTAAGGCAATGAGATACACCCAAAAACCTTGATTTCAGGGCAACGAGATACACCAAACAACCTCGATTTCAGGGCAATGAGATACACCCAGTCAATGTAAAATGACTACGACCACACCTCAATCGACACCTATCTACCACTTGATTTGAGCTTCTTCTTTGATCACCCAGGATCCCTTGAGCGTCATCAACATGAAGACCTAAGTCGAAAACATGAACCGAATCACTAAGGTACATGCAAATCAAACCAATTGCCAACAACTTCATCTTCTTCCATCTTCCCTCATCCACATCAGAGAGCTTCTCTTCATCTCCAACAGCGACAAACCTTTGGATTAATTATCTTGGTCTCAATTCCATGCTTTTAATCCAACCCTAAATGCCGCTTTTATAGGAGAATCAAAGGCCTAGGCAAATATCCAATTTGCCCCTCAGAAATATATCCAGAATATAATCATTCATTTCTTTCCTTTTATAATAAAATCAATCAATTAACCAACTCTTAGTCCATAAAATATAGATTCGTATTTTATGACAAGCTTGGGTCATTCTTAGGTAGGCAACGATAGGTCAAAGGTCTTTATATCATGAAATTGGGAAAAACAAGTAGGATCATCCATACTTTGGCTCATCCCGAAGTTTTCTGGCTTTTAGGTTATTTTCGGTCCTTTAGGTCGTTCGTAGGTAGTTGGATCATCTGGGTCTTTAGACCGTTGAAGTTGCACGATATGCTACTCCTTCCAAATCACTTGGTGCTTTAGCCCGCTCCGCGTTACCCTAGCTCGTGCCGCCTTGCTTTAGCCCGCTCCGCGTTACCCTAGCTATGCCGCCTTGCTTTAGCCCACTCCGCGTTACCCTAGCTCGTGCCGCATTGCTTTAGCCCGCTCTGCGTTACCCTAGCTTGTGATGCCTCAAACCAGATGATTTTGGGTCGTGCCGCACTATTTTGAAGACCATAGGTCGCTTGACAGCCTAAGGAGAGTATGAGATATTTACAACTCTGCCACCTGGCCCGAAAATCACCTATAAATACCCCCTCATTCTTTTATTTGAGGGGACCAAATTTTATGACCTCGAAGAACTGCCCAAGTTCATTCTCCACCAATTCAAGCTACTCTAACATCTAATCATGATCATTGAACGAAGATTATCCATTCAACTCACCATGGAACTCATCAGATTCTCTTCATTTCCTGAAAGCTCATAGATCTATCATCGAATTTCTACTCTCCAAAGGCTTCTCCACTATTTCTTCTATTAATCCTTAGAGATCTAGTTGGATAATATGAGAGGTAGAAAAGATGAATGTAACTGAAATGATTGTATGCATTGTAACCATTGTGAAAGTAATGAGAATTGATTCTGAAGTGGATGTAGATCAATTTTGATCGAACCACTATAAAAAATTTGTGTCCTTTACTTACTTTTCTATTATTTTATGGCTCCACTTTTCTGTTTAGCATTTTGAGAAGTACTTTTTAGTACCTTTGGTGTTGATTCAAATTTTGGAGTAAACATTTGGCACCCACCGTGGAGCTGCATTCATATTACCTTTTCTCACATTCTCTCATAAGGTTGAAGGCCTTGCATTGAGGTTTTGAGCCTACTTCCACCATAGATCTTACAAGACTACATTCTAAGCCAGTTGACGAACTTCCTTCCAAATTCAAGTCCTTGTCTGAAGTCATGGGTAGACCATCGAAGAAAACCACTAGTAAAACTGTCGAAGAGACTGACAATGCCACCAATAAAGAAAATACTCCGCTCACCAACCAATTCGAAGTTGGAGAAACTTCTAAGGCTGGAACGGCTATAACTAGAAGAGAGTTGGATGAAGTTGTTGCGGGTTTGACAAGCCAAATGGGTATTGCAAACGATGCCATAATAAAGAAGCTTGAGTCTATGTTTGCCATGCAGGCCGCTACGGCAAAAGTTACCTTGAACGCCGCTCGTGCTAAATCTACTCAAACAAATAATCCAAATCGAGAAAACTCTGTCCAAGAGGTTGCAAATCCTAACGATCCTCGACATAAAGAAGCTAAACCACCTATGTGTAACCACTTCGATAAAGCAACCTCTCGACAAGCGCTTGGAACCACCAAAGGGGCACCTCCCCAAGCGAGAGGCCCAGGGCCTCGGAATCTAAACCGTGACCGTTTTCTTAGGCAAACATTCGGCAAGGATAATGGTGTTCGCCCCGTGGACCAACTCAACGAGGCGGAGCGCATATCGGAAATGGTTCGCAAAATCATGGAGAAAAGCTCAAGAAAGAAAGACAATGTGAAAGAGTGGGGGTTCGCTCCTACTAAAACCCCGCTCACGGAGAGGATCAAAATAGCTCCATACCCAAATAGGTTCAAACTTCCGACGGTGCAAGCTTATACTGGGACTAGTGATCCAAACGTGTTCTTATTCAAATATGATCAACATATGGATGGAGCACGCGCCACAGACGAATTGAAATGCCTGTACTTTCTAACTTACCTTGAAGGGGTGGCCTCACTTTGGTTCAAAAAGCTAGCACCCAAGTCTGTGGATGATTTTGCTACCTTGGCCAAGCTATTCAGAGAGCAGTTCAGACTCCAAGCAATGAAAGCGCGGGATGTCATGGAGTTGAACAAGCTTGAGTAAAGGCCAGGAGAACCCATCAGAGCTTTTCTCACCAGCTTCAATATTGTCGCAGCTGAGGTTGGGAACTACGAGCCTCGCTTGGCTTTGATGGTTTTAAAAGGAGCCATAAACAAAAAGACCAAGCTTGGATGGTGGATTAAGAAGAAGAAGCCAAATATGCTTGAGGAATTGTTTGATAAAGCCAAGGAGTATATAGGTGTGGATAAAGATCCAGCCTATGCCCTGGATGTTCCTGAAAGCAGCACACAACCCGAAAAGAAAAATAATGATGTAGAGGGCGGTCAGAAGAATACATGTGGTCATAAAAGGGGCAACGATGGAAAAGATAACTGAGCCAACAAGAAATTCCGCTTCTTTAGAAATTCAGAATTGACTCCTTTGAACGACACCATAGAGAACATTTTTATGGCAATAAAGGATAGTGAAGAATATCCAACACTGAAGCAAGCAAAGGTCAGTGATGCCGCGATAAAATTAGGAAGGTTCTACAGGTTTCACAACCAACCGGGCCACAATACAAATGAGTGTAGACATCTGAAAAACCTTATTGAGGAATTGATAAGGAAGAACAGACTTCATCAATACACAAAGAACTCACAGAACACTCAGACCGCTCAAGGACGAGGGACATTTGTGGGACAACCTAAACAGAATGAAAATTCTCCGGTTGATGTGATCCCAAGATTAATCATCAATACTATTTCTGGAGGGCCTCATCCAGCTGGAAAAAGTTAGGGGGACATTGTGAAGTACACAAATGAGATGAAGAGCCTTTCCAAAGGAGAAGAACTCAAGATCACGAATGAAGCTTTTTTGGCAAAGATGCCAAAGACCCCATGGGATGATATTGTGTTTAAAGAAAGAGACTTGGACGGATTGCTAACACCAATGATAGATCAAATGGTGATCACTATCGGTTTGGGTCCGGCCATAGTCAGAAGAGTTTTGGTTGACAGCGGGGCCTCCGTCAACGTCCTTTTCATTAATGCATTCAATAGGATGAACCTTTCCATGGACGACGTAAGGGCTTGCCAAAATAATATTCATGGAATCACAGGGCTTTGAAGCCCATAGGTCGCTCGATGGCCAAAGGAGAGTACGAGATATTTACAACTCTGCCACCTGGCCCGAAAATCGCCTTTAAATAACCCCGTCATTCCTTCATTTGAGGGGACCGAATTTTATGACCCTGAAGGGCTTCCCAAGTTCATTCTCCACCAATTCTAGCTACTTTAACATCTAATCATGATCATTCAATGATGATTATCCATTCAACTCACCATGGAATTCATTGAAATCTCTTCATTTCCCAAAAGCTCATAGATCTATCATCCAACTTCTACTCCCCAAAGGCTTCTCCACTATTTCTTCTATTAATCCTTGGAGATCTAGTTGGATAATATGAGAGGTTGAAACAATGAGTGTAATTGAAATGATTGTATGCATTGTAACCATTGTGAAAGTGATGAGAATGGATTCTAAAGTGGATGTAGATCAAGTTTGATCGAACCACTATAAAATTTCCGTGTCCTTTACTTACTTTTCTATTATTTTGTGGCTCCACTTTTCTGTTTAGCATTTTGAGAAGTAATTTTTAGTACCTTCGGTGTTGATTCCAATTTTGGAGTAAAAACCAACCAACCAATCAATCAACCAACCAATTAGTCAATTAATTAATCAATTAATCAAATCACTTAATTGATTACATCCTCTTCATTAACATATGTGATTTCATGACACAAATCACAACAATATGTTTTTGGTAGTTCCTAAATATATTTAATTCCTTTTTAATCATTAAATCTTTAGATTTTTCCTTATTTTATTAGTTATACAATATAATGCTCAACTCAGAATCTTATTACTCTTTCGGTAGAGAATAGAAAGTTTCGTTTGACTTTTTTATTAAAAGATTGAAAAGTACTTTTAGAAGAAAGTTTTCCATTGTAAAGTTTCTGTTACCGGATTCATCAAAAGTATCAACATTGATTTTTAGATAAGGCTTAGATAAATGTAAATCTAGCTAATACTGCTGAAAGTGTCAAAATAAAGTTAGTGCTAAACTATAAGTAAGACAACTTAGATCTATATCTTTTCTTCTTTTCTATTTCTACGTACACCTATTTTACTTAAATGTTGAAATTTATTGATTATTATATGATTAATATAGTTACATAATATATTCTTCAAAAATACTGTTAGCAAAATTGTAACTTTCTTTTGCTAACAGTAAAATGTTAAAATTTAAGTAATTATGATATGATTAATATAGTGATGTGATTACTTTTATTAAGTTTAAATGTCAATTTCAAAAAACTTCCATCATTCAGTATTTTACTGTAACGCCTCACCCCGAGACCCACCCTAATAAAGATCATTACTAAGTAACATTATCTATTGTAAGCGAGCTATGGATCAAGTAATATGAAAATGTAATAATGCGGAAGTGTATATGATAATAAATAATAATAGTAGTAGAGAATATAAAAGCAATAAGCTAAAATGACAGAAGAGATTTTTATACCGGTTCGGAGCTCCATCCTACGTCACATCCAAGACTCCTTCTGGAATTTCGACTAAACAACAACCCTCACTTAACCCAAAGTATGTATTACAACACCTAAGAAACACAATAGGATTTCGCCCCAGCGGTTGAAGATGACTTTGACGTGCATGAGCAGGAGAACAGGACTTTTACCAATACAAAAGATAATTAACTCTTTGTACTCTTAATGACACAGATATGACACTTTATGGTACACCCTTCCTATAATATTCTCTTTAAGTGTGTATATACTTATATATTGTATACGAAGATATGAAAGGGAAAACATTGCTTAGAATAAAGAAATGAAGTATGGATTCTAGCAATCGTAATTTAGAATGCTTAGAATATAGAGAGTATTTATGATAGAAATTAGAAACTTAAGATTAGAATATTTAGAAAATAAAAGTTATTTTGTATGTATATAGTAGTTAAAAGGTTGCATCTATCAAAGAAGAGGTTCGATTGAAAAGTAGCGTTAAAATCTCTTTGTAGACATTAGTTCCTCTTCACGAATGGAAGTGTCTTTACAGAAATTTGATTGTTGGAGGAAATTCAATCGACTGAAGTTCATTGGCTTCCAACTAGATTTTGAATATATATGTGCATGTGTGCATGGTGCAAAAAATATGTCAGGTTATTCTCCCCATAATTGGAGAACCTAAGCTCTAATACTACATGTAACAACATACCCGGAATGGGTCTGAATTCCATTTCAGAAAAGGCTCATCGGAACTTAGAGTCATTCTAAATGGATCATTGGTTCCTATAAGGATTATCTGTATAGAGCTAACTAAAAATGAAATCTAAATCTTTTAACGGAAGGGATAAAATATAATAATAGAAAATAGATGTACCATTAAGTATAACCACTATATCAAATTCTAATTTTTATAAAAGGTACGTCAATAATAATATTGTCCCACGAAATACAATAAACTGCCAGTAATAATAACTGTAGGATCACCTTTGCCAGACTCCAGTCTCTATGACTCCATCACTCAACTGTTCCTACCTACTAACCAGTTTAACTATCATGAGGAGGGAGGTCAGAACAATAAGTTTTAGTGAATCAAAATCACATAAGTTTAAGGAATAACTATTTCCTATACTTACCGGTATGAATTCATTAAATTATGTCTACGAGATCTAACATACAATCAGATATATGTAATAATGATGTGGACTTCCCTATAATCATTTAGGGGCTCTACGTTACTCATTTGTTTAAGGGTGAATTCTTTATAGTCATTCAGTACCGTACTGTTGTTCGTTTGCTTAAGGGAAGATTCTTTATAATCACTTAAGGCCATTATATATATGTATGTATATTTGTTTATGGGCTTATTCCTTCAATCACTTAAGACCCTATAGCTGACCCTTGTCACTTAAGACCTCGTCTTATAATTATTAACTGTAATGTCCTGGATTTTTGAACATTAATTATGAATATTTAATTCTATTTTAAATATTGATTTAATGGATTTTTATATCAAAATTATTTAGTAAAACGAAGTTTGAATATATAAATTTACAATTTAATTAAAACGAGCTCGTAACGTCGTGGTAGTTCGTAATATTGAGTTTTGAACTTTAACTGAATATACAGGATCCAATAAGTCGGATTTCTTTGAAACAAGAAATGTTTGAATCCGTTGGATTGTGATTTTCTAATGAAAGAGAAAAATCAAGATTTATTGTATAAAATGTAAGACATGTTTAAATTAAATTTTCAAATAGTCGCTATGGAATCATTTTTAAATTATAAGGATTTATTTATAAACATAAAAGGGTTTTTATATAAATAGAATACCGTTTAATCCGAATTTCTGAACGTTGAGTTTTTAATCTATAATTGGTTTAGTTTGAAGCTATATGTTATTCCATTTGAATATATTTGGTAATAATAATTTATTATTTTTAAAATGAATTATTTTGGATTTAATATAGATTTTATCGATATTATATAAGCTTTAGAAATAGTCATTTTCGAACAACCTCCGTTTTTGATAAAAGAAATTTTATTGGAATACGTATAGGTAATTATTGTAGGATTGCCGATTTGGAGCCAATCAAAGTTGTTTTGCCAGCACGCGAAATCTAAATGTGAATCGATGAATATATTGAAATTAAAATAATGTCGTTGTGCAAACAAAGTCGAAATTCAATAAAATTAATTTCATTCTGACCGTAACATCATGATGTTGTAGTGCACCTATTTTTGTTGCATTGGGAATTCGGGTATTGCAGTGTGAATATTAAATGGTAACGTTAAATAGCGGTACAATAAAATTAATCGTATAAAAGTAAAACCTACCCTGTATTTTGCCTACTAATACATGCCGCCTTCCCCAATATAGCCTAATCAAAATTTAATTCTTACACATGCCTATTTCTTAAGCTGCCTTCCATTTTTGAATCGTAGACGCCTTATTCACTTCAAAGTAAATGAATGTACAACCTTATACATTAATGAAATGCACATGCAGGCCTTATCATAATAAATAAATAATTACATAGCCTATACTAAAAATAGCCCAATCTATGCGGTATGTTTTAAAAGTGATTTTGATCTCATCCACATCCATTTCTCAATCTATGCAAAGGTTAGATAAATGAAGTCAGTTAATGAGCGTTAATGGTTTTAAAGACTATGTTCTAATTTGATTAGTAAAATAGAAATCGAAATGTTATCCGAAGATAGGAAGATTAAAGATTTTAGATGTTTAATTAACCGATGGTTAATTAAAGTGGCCAAATGATGTTGGGTATTGAATCAGTGAATTCATTTTCTTTTTATGGTTGAATGGATGTTTTATTTGATAGTTTAATAACCGACTATAAAATTTGCTCCATTATCGACTGTTGGTACGGAAAGACCGGAATCGAATTTATATTGAAAACCATTCTGACCAGCGAATACGTAAACGTTGAAGATGTCATAAGATGGTCGAGATGGAGCATTGAAGACCTTGGATCTTCGTAAGCATAAGAACTACTCGTTAAATTTCTCTAGCTAGCTACCAAAGTTATGATCACTTGTGATTCTGTCGTGATTGAAGTCTTCGGATTGCAAGGACTACTCACTACTGATCCTTAAGGTGACTTCTATATAGGATGTGGTAAGAGGGTCCCTTTAGTTCATTCTGTTCCTGGATGACTTGTATGGACGAATGTCTGATAGAGAATTTCCTTAAGAATCATGTACGTTGATTTTTACAAATATCCCAAGTTTGGTGGCTGAGAAGGCAACTTTTCTTAGCTGAACACCCAAAGTGTATTTGTGGACATCAATTAGTGATTCAACGGATCTGACGATGTGGCATTCAAAGATTTTGAGATTTTCTCTAAAAGAATAAACGTAGCCTCAAGCCTTATCAACCGGGAAATGGCAAAAATCGGGTAGGCAACATGGCTAGTTGGGTCGCACCCAAGCAGGGAGTATTATCACCATTTGGAGAAAACCCTTATTTGTTCTTCTTTCGTTTTTGTATCTCTGCGGGAGTACGGTTGTAACGTCCCGCCTCATTGACCATTTCAAGTTGGTGATTAAACCAACTTAAAACGTTCAAATCGACGGTTCGTTATTTAGCTTACAGAGTTTAAAAACAGAATCAACACAGAAAACTAAAAAATAAAATAAATAACACAGTATTGAACAATAAAATAAACTTTTATATATCAATCAAAATTTTTGATACAAAGATTTTTCTGTACAGCAGAATGTAAAAATACAGTCGAATACAATAGAAAAATATTTGCTGATTTAAAATCTTCAGAGTGCGCGTCTTCGGATTCCCAGCTTCACCAGTCTTCAAATCCTGAGCTGTAATCTTTAAATTTGTACTGCTTGGGTCTGACCTGAGCATTCCATGCAAAAAGATAAAACACTTGAGTAAGGATTAAATCATAATTCAAGTAAAATAATTTCAGCATAAACTGAAATAAATAGTTATTCCTATCTCCTTTGGTTCAAGATATACTTAGTGTCGATGTTCGATTGCACAACACCATATATGTATACACATATAAATATGTATATGCACACATTTCAACTACATGTGTAGCAACAAACAAATAACGAATATAAGTACTGAATTTTTAGCCAAGCAAGATACTCGATGCAACGACTACAGACGGGGTCAAGTGGTATACGGCAGCCATACATTCTCAAGGCAGTTTATAGGAATACTACCAAGATATCTATATATAGAAAACATGTGTTTAGTGTCCCGAATATGTTTCAACAAATTGTCATATTCAAAGATATGCTCAAGGGTCCAACAGATTTTGCAAAATAATTGTATTAACAAAGTTCGTATCATGGGACAGGCACGGCAGCAAATGGATGGGTAAATATACCCATTACCAAATGGTAGAAACGCCTGTAGAAGGATATTACTGTAATCATTAATGGCTATACACTGAAACAATGCAAGGAACCGTGCTCGCATGTATATGTATATACAGGCATAGTCAAATAGTAATCCGTTCGGAACCAATGAAAAGGGTAATCGGTTCTGAATAACACCTAGTATCAAAGCAGCCCGGATGTATTAGAACTAGTGATGGTAAGTATGAAAGGACATACTTAGCATGCATGATAACAAGAACAAGCAAGAAGCAAAACAAAAATAGTAAATAACCATGGGCAAAAGTATTATCAGCGCATACAATAACATGCATAGGTACTGGTTACAAGGTTGTAACAATTTAGTTAAATATGTACTGATTACAGGCTTGTAACCATATTTAATCATTTTAAACATCATTCAGGGTATTCTCAAATATTTTCATGTTTCTACAAATGGTCTGAGTGTCAAGTGCAAAGTATACATAACCAAAGCAACACTATAACTATGCAGCATATGTTTAAAGGGACTGACATATAAGATAAACAAGGCATGGAGTTTCAACTAGTCAATATGTGTTAGTGGTGTGTGTATATACACACACACACACACACACACTCATGTTCATAAACAAAGACACCAATTATAAGAAATTCGTTACAGGTGTACCCAAGGGCTATCACTTATGAGTATATTATTTCATGGACAACAGCACCTATGGTTGACCAAATTCTGGCTATAATTTGGATGCACATATATAATAAGAAAACCAGGTAAAGAAAAACATATAAACTTTGAATGTGATTCCAAAGTGTAGTAGACATCTTATATTCCATCTTGTTTAATTACGAGAATAAAATGGACTCCAATAGGATCTCAACAGGAATTAAAAACGATGCTTTAAAATCAGTAAATTCAAAGAGTTCCCTCTCTGTAGTTCATAAATTTTCAGTCGCAAAAACTAAGATTGGTTGCAGAGAAAATATATGTTAAGGAGATTGCTGAATGTAAGCACTAAAATCCAAACAAACAGTAAATGTCAAGACGTGGGGGAATAATGGTTCCAAATTCTTATATTGCAAAGGAAGTACACATATGATTTTTCCTATGCGTGAGTAATGTATAAAAAGGTTGTTCCTTTTTATTTCAAAATGAATGATGGGCAAGTGAAGAGCATCAACTTATTTTCATCTAGTGAATATCGCAATTAAATTCCTAGAAATATCATGAAGACAAATTCTGGGTTGTCCAGAAGACTAAAATTCAATGGTGTGTAGGTTTGCATAAGATCAATACAATTTGATCCAAGTTTTCCGAACCCATCCAAATATAATTTAGTCCAACTTCAGAACCCAGATTTAACATTAATACAAAATTTGAGTACATTTCTAAGCAAGGTCTTCAGGCTTAAGAAAGATGAATACGTGAATGAGCTAAGACAATATATGCATATATATATATATATATCAGAGTACTTGCACATGTATAATTTCGATCTAGGAACAGGGTGTATATTCAGATTTTCTTTTCAGACAACCACTCACCTTTACACTGGTAATAGATATCATACATATTATTAAAATACATAAGTGCCTACATTGGCTTCTAGACTGTAGGATGCGGTGTAATCATATGTATATCAATTTGCTTTAAACCCATTCGATGTGTAATGTCATTTGATATAAGTTTTAAAATCTCAACTCAAGGGTAAACGAGGCGTACAAGGAGACAGTGTGACAAATACAAGTAACACACATGAATTAGTGTTTCAGGTCAGAAAAAAACATTTTTAGGCATTAAGTAATGAATCTGAGTGTATCCATGTGACAACAGTGCATATATATACGTTTTAACACATATATACACATATGTATTGCTCTTGATGCATTTATACTGTACAGAGTTCCAAGTATCTAACATGCAACGATGAAATCACGCAGCAAACCCCAAACAATATTCACATACCAAGTGTCGCAGCCAACAAACCACATCTTACTAGCATATTTAGTTTTCTACTGAAATTATGATACTTAAATAAGGAGTTAATCGTGAGTGAGATGCTCACCAAAAACTCATTGGTGGATGGAGGCGCTGGACACATGCAGGTACTGGCGACGACACGTGCTTCCTGTAGCTCGGAGATGGTTACGACGACTTCACGGCGGTGGCGGCTCAGCGGAACGAGGAGAGGCGCAATCGATTTCACGGTTTCTTTGACAGTGGTGAAGGATTTCGATTTGAAGAGGAGCGAGTTTTAATTTGGGAAAAAAGGGAATTCGGTGGCCATTAAGAATGGAATTGCAGAGGAAAATTTAGGCTACGGGATTTGAAAAGGGAATTAATTTTTTACCTAAAGTTGGGGGATGGCGTGGTTTTATTTATAGAGTAAGAGAAGAGATAAGAACGAAGTAACGTCATAGGGTTTATAGGTGGCAGCGTATGCAGAAGGTAGGTCGGTGAAAATTTATCTAGGGCAGGCTAATTTGGTTTAATTAAATATTAAACTCCACCGCGAATTACCCCGTACCGTTCTAATTCCGTACCGTCTACACAAATCCCAAACGTGACAAAAATTATATGTACTGCTTCATCTTTGCGTTTTGAATCCAAAAATTTTATTCTAGTTGTAAATGTTTACAACATGATTTTAAATTTTAAATTATTTGTCGGTTTACCGATTTAATTCTGTTTGTTCACCAATGGCTCTGTTCGTTTCCAAATTGAAATGTTAAATTTAATTTCACAAATACACACATATCTAAGTAAATTTCTGATATATTCCAACAAATAAAATATCTAGTTTGTTTAACGTTAACTACGTTTATTATAATTCAATCATCTATATTTTTAGTCAAATTTAAATATTCAATTCAAATATCTAACCAATTCAAATTTAAATATCCAACAATAAATATTTGATTCCAACCAACCATTTTGAATTAAATATTTAATTTAATTCATACTCAAATAATATTTTTGATTTTAACTCCAGTATCAATATAAAAATTGATTGCTCATAATTAAATCTTCAATTAATCTCATATTCCAGTTGTCGAAATTTCTGGGATGTTATAATCTACCCCCTATAAAACTTTTCGTCCTCGAAAAGGAAAGATCATTAGGGTTATAACAATGTATACTACAAATTTTCACATTTCCATGAAATTCTTCCATAACTAATTTAAATATTGATATTTAAGTCATTGGTCCTCTTTATTTATCATATCCAATCAACTCGAAAAATCAAATTTCTTTACAGAACCAATCTCTTCTTAAATTTCAAATTCTGCATAAGTTGGTTTTATGCATCTCGAATTATTCCCAGTTTCTTTATAACCCCATCTGTCAGTACTTATTATTCATCATTCCACTTATTCCTTACAATCTCAGTTCAACTAATTCAATTCATTTAAAATTTTCCAAACACTCAATGAAGAGTGTAAATAACATCCCCTCTTTAAGTTGACAATTTATATTGAAAACTTGAGAATTTCCAAAATCTGAAGTCCTTTATAATCTTTATACAGAAAATATCTGTATTATTATTCCGAAATTCTCCTTCTTAACATATTAATTTAGATATATTTTAGTCTCAAATTATTTATTTTAAAATACTTGATAACTCGAAGTTTGACAAGTCTATTGTCGTTCTAACAGATGTTAGGCATACGTTGGCCAGATGCACGATAAAATCTCCAAGTACTATATATCCTTGCTTCAACTCCCAGTCAAAATTATTTCAAAAAATTCTCATTTAAAAACAGATACGAAAAGTACCAATGTGATACTGATTTGTTGATTGTCTCTGAATCACAGATACATAATGGTTTCGTTTAGATCCCCCAGAAAACATCCGTATCCGTAGGAAATCTCTTCCCTGCAAATTTCATCATAGACAGATCAACTGAAGGTATTTAAAAATCAAAAGAAAAACTGAGGTCATTGAGTGTTGACTACTCTCTCTCAAGGTCACAGAAACAAATCATAGAATTATGATAATACTCCAAGTCATGAGGAAAAGCCAAGTCAGAAAGACAAACCAGGTCATGAAGACCCATCAAGTCACGAAGATACAGTGTGCATCAACCAGGCGACTCACCATCACTAAGATATCTCAAACATTGCATGGCTCCATTCTACCTTTAGTAACTCTAATGGTTACATCTCTTTCACTAGTAGATATGCTATGTGGATGCTATTTGGTTGTTTTATTTGATATGTACACTATTATAATATCACCGGATTTTATATCAAAATGTTTTGGGTTATCGTAAAGTAAAAAACCATCCTTTTTTATGTGTGGACCGGTCTTATTATTATCCTTTTATTTTAAAAAGGATTTTCTAAAGTTAAGCAAAATGGACGCTACTTAAAATTAGTGAGTTTTACTCATGCTGGTTCACTAGACTGATCCGTGGCGTTTGCAATGCACGGGTCAGACCGAATTTTATAAGTTTAGGTAAGGAAGCTGCAAACTTTAGAAGACATGTTGGAAGAGGTCCAGACGTATTGATATTTATTCCTCTGTGCATTGTATATGAGGACAGGTTGTTATAATTGTCTAGTTTTGTCTGCAGTACTCTGATGAATGTAAGTATTATTTTTCAAGCTCTCAATAAATATTGTTTCTATATTATATTTTATTCCTCTGCGATCTGAGACTCTGATTCTGTGTTGGTTCTTCTTTTTTAATCTTCTTTTTTCTCTCACCATCTAACTTCTTTCTACTAGCTACCTAATTTTTCGTGCAATTTGGGTTGGACATGAGTTGAAATTTTCGACTCAAAGGGTACGAAAAAGTGGGTATGTTACAGTTGGTATTAAAGCTACTGGTTTAGTAATAACCTTGGCTCTGTGGCGTAACTCAGCTGAGATAGGGTTAGTAACACCCTACATTTAATTTAAGTGTATATATGAGAGAGTGTATTTGTAGTTTTTCTAATAAAAAACAATTTTGTATTGTGTGGACTTATCGATTGAGTATTTAAATTTTCTAGTCGATGGGGTTTTGGCAGACCTTGTTGATAAGGATTTTTAAACTCACGAACTAGGAAAGTCAACACAATATAGTTTTGTAAAGAGGAAAAACGAAATAATTTTGCCCAAATCATATTTTTATGTAAAAATGAAAAAACTACTCTAGTTATAGTAATATTGGTTGTGTAATAACCCGGAAATGCGAGCCAGTTTAAAAATTTTATTTTGGCAATTATAGCGAATTTTGAATATTTAAAATGAATTATTTTAAATAATATCGACGAGAAATTTATTTTGAATATAATTAGAACGTATATATTATATACGTCGTCGTTAGAATATAAATAATTATATATAATTATAAATATAATTGAAAATGGCGCGGTAGTTCGATAATTCGATTTCAAACTTCAATTGAATGTACCGGGTGCAAAACAATCCGGATTTTAGTGAAACCAAAAACATTAGGATCTAATTGGGAATATCTTTCCAACAAATCCGAAAAATCAAAATTTCATAGCGGGAATCAAAAGATATGTCAACATGAAAATTCTGAATAGCCGCTATGGAATTCAGGCCCTTAAAAATAGACATTTTGCAAACGACCTCAGATTTTGACGAAACCACTTTTGTTGGATCCGCAGTGTCAAGTTATTGCTAGATTCCAAATTTCATAATTTTTCAAATCAATATGTGAGCGTGGCAAAGGAAAACGCGTTTGACCAGTTTTAGTTGATTTTAATCGACTGGAAAATGGCCATTTTTCAAACGGTCTCAGAATTCGACGAAACTAGTTTTGTTAGGACCGTATCTTCAATACGAAGCTAGAAAATATTTTTCTGGAATTTTTCAAGTTAGTATGTGACCCCAGTAAATTGAAATACGCGTTCAAATTCAATATATAGAGTTATATGTTGGTTTTGACGAAAACTGATCGAAACGATCGAATCAACCTACGATACATATCCCATTGTGTCCGGAATGGGGTGAAACGCTATGGACGACAGGCGATGGGCCTCGTTTAGAGGTCATATGTAAAAGTCAACCTTTTGAAAAATAAAATAATTAAATAATAATAAAAAACCTTTCTCTCCCCTTTAAACCCGTTGCCCCCCTTTTGTTTCGATTCATCAATCAGAAAAAAAAGGAGAACCCTCGATCGACCGCCGCCCCCCTCCCTGATTGACCGCCGACCACCGCGAGGCCACCCCCCCTGCGCGCAACCCCGAAACCCCCCTTCCACCTTGACCTCGCGACAGCCCCCGACGCATCCATCCACCCTCCGCCGCCATCAGACCCCACCGAAGCCTGCGCCGCCCACCACCATCCGCCACTACGATGAGCGCATCCCACCCATCGACTCCCCCTTGGCCTGCAAAGTCCGGCGCAACCCCTCCTCAGCGAAATTGAAAACAGGCGGGAGCGAGTTGTTCGGATCGGTTCGTGAGCCTAGTAGCGTTCCACGATCCGGGTCGTGGCGCAGAGGTGTATCACGAGAAGACTTCTGCTGTTGAATGGGGGGGTTGCCCCCGAGTCCGGGTGATACTCGAGCCGCGTCAATGGCTTCGTTTCCAGTGATTTGGGCGTTTCTCGGCCTTCCATCCATCCGAGCGAAGAATTGGTTGATCATTTCCTGTTGTTTCTGGAGGAGATCGTCCTGCCTTGCCATCTGGGTCCTCAATTCAGCGAGAACTCCATCCATCTCGTCTCTAGTCAGGTATGCTGATGGGTCTTCATGAGAGGAAGCTTCCTGGCTTGCCTCGTTCCTTGTGCCTTCAGCATCAGCATCATCGGCATGAGAAGAAGTTCCAGTCTTCTTCCTTTTGTTCGCCATTGAGTTTCCTTTCAAACTAGAAGTTGAAGTTTTTGTGTGCCCCCCTACCTGGCGCGCCAAAATGTTAGACCAAAAATTGGGCTTAACACCCAAATGCAGATCGCAGATCACAAAATGCAGAAAAGAGTAAATAAAGAGGAGACACACAAGGTTTTTATAGTGGTTCGGCTGTAGATGTAGCCTACGTCCACTTTATAATCTTATTGTTATACTGACAGATTACAAGAATCAGTTACATGTAGACACACAATTCGTGTGTTAATTGTATTGAAAAGATAAGAATTTGAGTGTATGAAGGTGCAAAGTCCTTGCAGTTCAGTAATGGTGGAAGCAGTGAAGAAGGATGGCCAAAAGATCCTTGAAAATGCCTTCAAATGGTGTATTTATAGCTGTTTCCTGAAGGCGGTTCATGGGACACATGGCACGCATCCCAAAAATCTCAAAAAGTGGTGGAAAATGTCCAGACATCATCTCCAAATCGTCATGTGACATGTGTAATCAGATCCATGCAAGTTGGAGTGAAAATAGCCTTGAGAATAGGTCAGAACAAGCTGCGCAGGAGCAGGTGCGGGGATCGAATCGTGGTGGGGTGCGTGGCACACGATCCAGGATAATAGGAGCAAGATGTGGCATGAGAATAGGTCAAAACAGGGAGCGTATCTGCAGGCCGGAAGTTCGGATCGCGATCATGGGGTCGGATCGTGGTCATGGGTCGGATCGTGATATGGCTATCACGAGCCGAGTCTGGTCGTGAGTGGCATAGTGAAGCTGGAGTGAAGTGCTGGCGATCGGGTCGGATCGTGAGATATACCACGGACGGTTCGTGGTTTGAGGAGGGCGATCCGATGAGGGGCGATCCGATGAGGGACGATCCGAGGGTGCGTGATCCATACTTCGATCGTGTGCTGCTTCGTTGCTTTATCTAGGAAATTGCCAGTTTACACCAGTTTACGGAAACGGGCATAACTTTCAAACTGTAAGTCCGATTGAGCCAAAACGAAGCTCAAACTGAAGCTAACTCAGAGATCTACAAATGTTACAGAGCTTAGCTCCGTAATCGCTGTTTTCGGGCCCAAAAGAGGTCGTCTGATAGGAGTTTCGGGCCTGTTTATGTTGAGGATGTGATTTTGACCAAATCTCTCAATGTCTTCTGACGTCATTTCTATCGCTCGAGCATGTTATCATTCAGGAATTCCATGTGTGACGGCTTTTGCCAAAAAATGTGTCAACAATATATAATCCATATATGACTGACACTTGGTTGCTATTTCAAAAATAAGCAATATTAATCTATCATCTCCCATCAATAAATTGCGTGTGACCCTAGTGCCATCCTACTATCTGCAACTCTATGGCTGCCTATCGATGGAAACCATTAACAATTATCCTCGCATCCAATTAGGAATCTCAAATATTTATAAAGAACTCTTCAATTCATCTCATTCACCAGAAAACAGTTGACACAACATCCATCCTGAAATGAATGCCCAACCAAATCTTTCTAATGATGCTAGGAACAAACAACACATCTTTTATACATAGCCAATCACCTCGTCCAGGTCCGTAGCTCATGTCAAGTTATAGGGCCAACCACTAATAAGCATATGCAACACTCGTGAGTGAGATATCACTTCCGGACTTGTCTACAACTCGACGCACACAAACAAACTGACCCTTTCCATATGTGCATATGAGAAACACAAAGTCGTAAGAGGATAGGTATTCCAGCTGTTGCTGCTAGAAAAGGTTGAAGTACCTTTCATGGAAAAGAAATCCTAGTGACATGACATCACTAAACGACTTTAATTCCCTCGCTAACAAAAGTGTTTCTTATCTTCCTATGCAAACTCAGTCGCCGTCGATATTGAATTGCGAATCAAATACTCCTCGTGTGGTTCTAAACATGGATCAAAATGTGACAACCTTCCATTTGGAAACACACAACACTTAAATCATCCACACAACCAAGTTAGTACTATCAGCCTCTCGTTCCTACTCGAAACTAGAAATCGACATGCTGGCGGGCTAACTTCAAGTTCTAAATCATCGAACCTCTCGTAAGACTTATAATGGCATCCTAATTGAGATGAAGTGATCCAATAAATCCATTTTCTCATCGATAAGTGAAACTCTAACAAGCTAACCAACAAACGGTGTTTCTGAACACTTGCAATGGAAACACCAATTGTTCCTTATGCTTTCTTTCCATCTATGGAAAGATGAAAACACAATTGAGTTGCATAAGCACAACTCATTCAAGTGATATCTCAGAACACGGTCTAAGAAATTAACAGAATATGGCGACTCACTAGTTAGCGCAGACGATATAACCAAATGATCTGAATATGCCTACTCCTAAGGTATCATATGGCCTAGAGGCACAACTAGTGGTACAATATTACAGCCAGATCGATACGAAACTTGACTCAAATATGATGGCAATTTGGTCACCTCATCGAATATGTCTAGACATTCTCAATCTACAAGCTCAAATGACGACTCGCTACTAGAGAACTATCTCAAACCACTATCGTCCATTCATATTTTACTCACCTATTGAAGATCAAATTTCATCCTAATACCGCTAAATTGAGGACGACTCAATACTAAAGAGAAAAATGTCTTATCCCAATATTGTTACCAACAGCCTCTCACTACCATTGAAATTTAGTATCCTCCTAATAAGTGAACTAAGTTAAATCTTAACAATCAAAACCAAGTAAACAATTTAGAAAACAAGAAACCATGTCTCTATGAGATTTAAATTTCGACGAGCCATGTATATTGCCAAGTAAGACAATCTTTGTCATAACTCTACTTCACTCGAGGCTCGAAAATAAGCGATATGGATGATGCAGTCATCCACAGTATTAATTTTTGGCAATCAAACATGCGATGTTACACGCATATATAATCTAACTAAGCTCTCGACATGGTAAGTCACAATCAAGAAAAGCGAACTAATTATCACAAGTATCAATGTTGTTTCATTCATCAAATCGCAAGATCTGATGAAACAATGAAATCTCGATGCTAAAATTAAAAACATATAGAAAAGCCAATAATAGAAAATGTATATCAAGGTGATGTCATTTTCACTTCTCTTTCATTGAGGAAACACTCGACGAAATGGGAACGATGATAAATGTATATGTCTTCATGATTTGTCCCGACAAGACAAGACAACCTTCTATAATGGGTACAAGCTCGAACATTGCAAGCTTCATTGATCAAATCGTCCAAGCCATAATTCACTCATCAAATGAAATCAATTATATTTCGAGTCAATCACTCAATCCAGCTACAATTCTAGACTTCCTTGGTGGAATGACAATAAAGAAAATAAACCGTACTTTAATAACACATCGAATTCGGTCACACATTCCAACATAGATATGTCATTTAAATCAACGAACTCCTCACCGACTTCTAAAGATATAAATATCCTCGAGGCGAACCATGAACTGGTCTCGAATGAATCGATTTTGGATACCCGAAGCAATGAAGATTGTCAACCAGTTCAAGCCTAATCTTGGAGTCTGCTAGGAGTAAACTCCTATTAACTACAACCTAAGTTCAAGCCATCAAAGTACTCCTTGGGAGAACCCAAACAGATCCCGCACCATAATATAACAGTTGACTCCATTCGAAGGAAAATTTTACCATATAGACATGTAAGTGTCCACACAGTGTGACATAGTCAATTTGCTGCACATGAGCATCATAGTTGATTAGAAATTTTTGAGCATCCCAGATAATGGTTTGTACCATTGCTAGAAACATAAACTTTAAATTGAGGATGGTAATCCTAGATTTTTTTTCTAATTCTCAACTCCAAAAACAAAGTATTTCGTTGTATTTCCCATTTGCTGGATCATCTAAAATAAGTGGCTAAGACAATCAGTCGCTAAATAGAGAAAACTGTTCTAGTGTCACTCGTGTGAGAAACAACCTATACTATATGTATTATTATTATATAGTCAAGAAAACCCAAATATATATATAAATAGATACTCTCCCGTATATATTAATTTTTAATTTCCATATTATTTAGATTAAACAATGCAAGTTAAGATCTGTTTTAAAATGTGACGATGCCATACACCATTGTGCATATATAACTCAATAACGCATTGTACAAGTACCCGATCAATGCATTACATTTGTCAACATAAAGAGATAAGAGAAAAGTAAAAAAGGGAAGTAAAGAAGAAAATAAAAGTGAAGGGAATTGTAACGTCCCGTAATTTTGACGAACGAATATTTAATTTATTTAATTATTTAAATATCGATTTGGCTATAACGATGACTTGAATTAAATTTATTTAATATTTATTTAATATTAATAATGGAATAATAAATTATAAATTCCAAAATAATCAAAAATAGTAGAATTAACAATATTTTGTAAAGTGGATAGTATAGGAGATTTGGTTAAGTTTAGATTCGAATTTTAATGACGAATCTATTTAATAAACTATGTTTGAACATATAGATTATAATATAATTTAAAACGAACTTGTAATGTCGTGATAGTTCATAATATTGAGTTTTGAACTTCAATTGAACATACAGAATCCATTTTAAGTCGGATTTCTATGAAACAAGAAACGTCCAGATCTAGTGAACTATATTTTTCTAATGAAAGAGACAAATCAAGATTTCATCTATTAGATTGTAAGTTATGTCCAAATTAAATTTCCAAAAAGACATTGTGGAATTCGTTTATAATTTATAACGATTTATTTATATAATAAAAGGATTTTTATTATATATTTAATATCGATTAACTTGAATTTTTAAATATCGAGTTACAAATCCACATATGTTTATTTTGGAGCTATATGATATTCTATGTGAATATATATATATGATAATATTAATTTATAAATATTTAATTAATTTGTTTTAAATATATTAATATTTAATTGGTTTATTTTGACCTTGGAAAATAGCCATTTTTGCAAACGACCTCCGTTTTCGACAAAATTAATTTTATTGGATTCGAAATATTAAACTATTGTTAGATTTCAATTTTCGTGATTTTTGGAGTCAATAAGTGGCCACGTGGAATTTTAGTGTGAAAAACAGTCGATAATTTGACTTTAAAAATATGATGTGTGAGCAAACGGACTCATAATTCGATGAAACAAGTTTCGTTGGGTTCGTAATGTCGAACCATAATTGTACGTCCATTTTCATCGAATTTGGATATTGTATGTGATCATAGGAAATTTTTAAACAGTAAATACAAATATTGAGATGATATAAATTAATATAGGAAGATTCGCTTATAAGCTACTTACCCTATAAATAAACATTAACCCATGGTCTAACCCTATATTTTTCTCATAATAGTCAACACAAATAATGGCCGCCACAAACAAATAGCATAACGTAAAGAAACAAAATTCAAGAACAATTCAAAACAAAATTTACAAATTCCAATATTTATATATTTGACATCCTTAGGCCCTCCTCTTTATTTTGATACAACATTCGAAGGGTTCGAGCATCCGTATGTTAGCAGCGTTAACCAACGGTGGATCTAGGGTAAAGAAAATCGTGAGATTGAAGCAGTAATTCTCGTTGTGGTTGTGGTATTTGGATTGAGTGCAGAGAGTAGTATTGATTGGGTTTTTTTGGGAATTTTTAAGAATAAAAAATGTCGCTCGCTTGTTTTACTATCGCGTGAAGCTTGAAACCGTGAGCATCAAGATGCCCGGGAGTTGTTTACGGTGGTGGTGGAGGTGTCGGGCTCGAGGAGAGAGAAAGCATGATAAGTTCGGTGTTGAATTTCATGGGGGTAGGAAATATGAATAAGGGGTTTGGAAGTTCAGGAATGGGAAATGTGTGATACAGGAGGAGCAGATCGTATTCTTTGATCGGGGAAGAAGACTTAGCTGACGTGGATTTGCATAATAATGATGGTTTAAAAGGTTAATTAAATAACTATTTATGTTAATGATCTTTTTAATGTATTCAAAACTTGTAAAAACCGTAAATATCTCATACTTTATCCAAATTGGACAAAACAAGATCCGTTAGGATCGTATGGAAGAGGGCTACAAAATGAACTGGTTTGGAGTGAATTGGAGCTCGTTACAATTTATAGCGAAATAAGATCCGTTGGGACAAAACAAGTTCTGTTGGGATCGTATGGAAGAGGGCTACAAAATGAACTGGTTTGGAGTGAATTGGAGCTCGTTACAGTTTATAGTGAAATAAATTGCCTGATCTGAATCAACGACAGTTTATCGTTATTTAACGATAAATGGCCAAAGTGTGTAAACTCACTAATTCTGTCCTGTTTATATTTTTATAACCATAATTTAATATTGATAAAAATGATTGAATGTTGTGTGCGATGATTGTTTGGATGAATTTTCGATAATTGGTTGAGATAATTGATATATATATATATATATATATATAGTTATATATAAGTCGTTGTTTAAATATTGAGTTCGTTTATTATACAACTTCATACTGATATGAAATTGATATAATTTTTGTGATTAACATCTATGGATGCAGGGAAACCAATTGTAGGGATCCAACTGGATTCCTCAACATTTATGTACTGTTTTTCATATATTGTGATATATGATGTGATATATAATCTGTTATTGATTATATTTGTCTGGATGGTATTGATCCTTTTTATTTTGGTATTTTAAATACCATAAGTAATATTGGAATATAAAAAGGAATTTTTGGAGTGGATATTGAATTTAAAGGATTTTATAAAATCAAATGGATTTAATAAAAGGAGATATTTGAAAATTAAATAAGGAACCTCTGTATAAAATTATTAACAATTATATGAAAGTGTAAATGGCCACTTTTGGGTTAAAATACTTAATGGAAATAATAAGAAGTAAATAAGGAACTTTATGGAATAAATATAGTTTTGGAAATTAATAGAATTATAAAAGGGAATTGGCGAGATATAAAAGAATTATGGGAAATTGATTTAAAGTAGATAGTTAATAGAAATCTGTTTTTAACAGATAAATTGAGAATAATAATTTGTAAATGATATTTATAAAACTAAGAAAAAATATTTATCATTTGATAAATAAAAATATAAGTCTGATTTATATAGAGAATTAAAAAACTGTTTTGACACCGATATTTTTAATAGAATTTGAACTTCGCATTTATAAGGCAAATTATAAATGAGATTTTAAGTGTTAGAAGTAAAAAGGAGATTTTGTATGAATAATTCTATAAATAGGAATATAAATAGAATTTGGAAATGAGATATTATTTTAAAATACAAAATCAAACTGAATTGATTATATAAAGGAAATATTATTCACATTCGATGTGAATAATGAATTAAAGTAAATATTTTGCAAATAAAAACATTTATAATGGAAATTGGGTTTCCAAATAGGAATTTCAATAAGACAGGAAATTGCATTAGAATAAAATGGTGGACTCTATTTCAGGAAAAACAGATTAATTGTGGATTTATAAAATGATTCGATAAATAGAATTTGAACCTGAATAATATTTATAAATGGAAATCAAGTTTTGATTTGATAAAACAAGTTCAGTTTCTGTAAAGGAATAATATTCATGTTTTAAAGTGGATAAGGGTTGTTAAAACAAATGTTTGTAGATTAAAACGATTATATAAAGAAACAATTAAAGATTTGGAAGTGATAAATTCAAAGGTGAATTTAGAATGAAATTGGGAATTTAGTTAACCTGCAGCAGTAATTTATTCCGTAGTTCGGGACATTAATCGAATAACGATTTTTAGAAGGAGAGTTATCGTATAGAGATTATTCGAGAGAGAATTTCACATTGGAATTCGACTATATCGAATGTAGGAAAGTACTATTTACTTTCCGTTTTAAATGAAGATTTATTTATTTAATAAATTAATAAATTATTATTTATTCAAATTAATGGATAAAAGTTATATTTTGAAGTTAGATATTTCGAATGTAGGGATTATAATGTTATCGTTATAATCAATGTTTTTCATAAAAGAATTGGATTCATAAACTGAACCCGAGAGTTGCGTAAGCAATGATTTGATAAGAAGTTAAGAAACAGAGTTAAGGAAATTAGAAACTGACTGGAGATTAGTTATGTTGAACAACTTTCTGGATATTGATCTGATGTTGGTTTCGGCCTTCGGGGTTGATACTCAGGAAGTTGTTCTCTTACTAGTTTACAGTTAGAGACTGATAGATGTGGTAAAATAGTGATGCAGGAATAAGGAATGGAAATATTTTCACGTATATTTTCTAAATTTAGAAAATAAGAATTTATGAATATATGGAAACGGGAAATAGGGAAATGAATAAATTAATGATAAATAAATTTAAAGGGAAAAATGTTGACGGATGATTGATCAATAAAATTTCCATTTGGAAATAAGATCGTTGTGTGTATGGATGTTTTCCTTTGATAGTTAAATCACCAACCATCAAAGTTTTGACCATTTTTCTGTCGTCAATACGGAGAGACCGAGATCAGATTTATTATCTGAAAACAACTCCGTATGGGCATTAGCGTCGTGAATAAAATATGATGAAGATAATTGAAGACGGAGTTTACGCAAGGGATGTTCTGGCAAATCCTAGGTAGAAATTGCCTAAGATGAGTTTATAGAATAGTGCCTTTGTTTTGTCCAGTCCTAGGACAACTTGTATAGAAGAATGTCTGACAGAGTATATCTAATAGACCGCGTAAGTTGATCTCTTCAAGCGTATTTGCATTTGGTGGCAGAGGAATTCGTTTCTCTTAGCTGTATACCCATGGTATTTTTGGGGAAATAAATTTATGATTTGGCGGGTAAGATGATGTGGCATTCAAAGTAAATGTATGTGTGATCTGTCAAAAAGATACGTTATGGCCTCTAGCCTCACAACCGGGAAATGGTATAAAATCGGGTAGGTCGAATGGCTAAGTGGGTAGCTCCCAATTAGGGTGTATTTTCACCTAATCTAGAGAAATTTCATTTATTTCTTTAACCTATTTCGATGCTATCCCTTTCGGGAAACAGTTGCTGATCCATACCGTTGGTGATAATACATTTGGTACACTCAAGCGAAATGAGTGTCCGGTCAAGCTTAGCCTGGGTTACAAGATGTTCTTGTTGAACCCGGTATATTCCTCTCTTGAGATACACTGCCGGAAGGTGGTCCCCATACCTTGCCATTTGGAATTCATTAATCAATAAGCACTCGCGGTTATTGATTATAATATTATGTATGTGGAACGTGAGATGAAAGCATTCTGGGAAATGATTATTTAGTTGTGGTTGATAGACATTATTGTAATATCAGAAGAATTTTGATATAAAGAATATTTTGGAATATCGTAAGGTAAAAACCATCCATGTTTATGTGTGGATCGGTCTTATGATTATCCTTTCTTTTAAAAGGATTTTTAAAAGTTAAATCAAGTGATTGGAGTTTACTCACACTAGTCCCATAACTGACCCAGAGTTTATTTTTGTTTTGTTTTACCCTAAACTCTTGGGTGCCCAAATTTGTACGGGAAGTCAAGCAATCGGGATTTTACAGATATACTTGGAAGAGCTGGAGCAGGAGGCTTCAAGATTATATAGCTATTGTTTATTTCCCATGTGCTGTAAGTGTTGTACTCCGATACTGGTATTGTATACAGATACTGGTTTTATTTCAAAATCATGTTAAATAATATATTTATTCATTCCGTTGTGAGATTCGTTTTTACTCTAATGTTGTATTTATGTTCCTCTTCTTTTATTCTAACTTTATTTCTTTCTATTTCTCACCATCTAACTTCTTTATATTAATGATCTGGTATGTTCGATTTTGGAATAGTCGATATGGTTTTATGTCGATTTTCAGAGCTGAAAATCCCAGTTCGTTACAAGAATGAAGAAAATATAAAATATAATCACAGAACCTATCGCATATTTCATAGCACATTACATAACATATAATAGTAAGAAACACAGATATATAAAAGGCAAGATAGTAATAACTATATAAATGACATAATTAGAGTACATAGGGTCATATAGTTATACAGGAGAACAATAAAGTCTATACAAGTGATAAATAAACACACATAACACTACCAAGGCTCCATAATATCACACAGTAGAATAACAATGATAATACAATTATAAATAGAAAAGACATCACCTCTTGCTAATCCACCTGCATAGCTCCATATAGTACTCATGCCTGTTACTTGGCCTACTCATCGGCATCACCGATGAGCATCCAAGACAATAAAGGGAAATAAATCATTGGGTTAGAAAACAGTCTGGTGTGAGAACTAAATAAATATCAAATTACTACAAAAATCATAATATTATAAATAGTATTTTTTTAAATACATCAATTAAATAATCTACGAACAACTATAGTTTAATAAGAGATAATATATATGCAAAAATGTAATGTCCCGTATCCTTAGTAGTCAAATATTTGATTTAATTTATTTTATTAAATATTTATTTAGAATATTAATGGATTTAAATTATATATTCCATTTATAAAACGAAGCAATGAACGACGAAAAGAAAAGGGTAAACTAGCTGTCCCTTTACCTGACCTGTATAACTCATAACAACAACCATGTGTCCACGATGAACTTTGAAACCGTCGCATGCTTTTATAAAATTGCCAAACACAGATTTATTTTTAGAACAATATGACCCACGTACTATGCATGAACAAACTGACCTTCTTCATTGCTTCCTACAAAATATATACATCAAGTAAAAACAATGAAGTGAAACTTTTACTGAGAATAAATGATCTAATCTAACGAAATACCCATATATGGGAAATATTTTCGTTGTATTTTACCTTTAGAGCTCAGGTTTGTGCTCCAACATTTCCTTGCACGTAGAATAATCCATCCTTTTGTTGCTTCACTATGCAAGCCATGAAATTTCAACTTCAAAGTCTAAATTAATAATATTCATCCCTAATAGTTGGTCAGTCGCGGTTTTATAAATTTATAAAGATGAAAATTTTATTATTTTCTTAATGCAAATTAACTATCAAACTATATATGGTGCGACTTATTAATATTATAAATGGCCATGTTATGAATCATCGCATTTAAATACAGAAATTTGGGTGTGCCTGCCTTTAATATTCGTTAGTTTTAGTTCAGATGCTAATTGCATCATGATTTATCCACTGCCACCGAGTACCGGTGAATTTTTTCGACGATGATTATGCACATGGATTTGCACGAATATAAGGACAAAACTATTTTTCTTTTCATACAACTATGATCGGTTGTATGTAGGCAAGGCATCGCCATTTTTATACACACTTATATAATACCAGTATCGCCACCCATATAACAATTCAAATCGGTTTCGAGTACAACACAAATCAGAAAAAAAAACAGTAAACAGACAGAGAAATAAATATATTTACACATCAAATTTGTACAGAAATGAATAGTTATATTATATCATCAATTTTGTATTTAAAAATTTATATAGGACTGTGGCCAAACATGAAAAAAAAACCCCAATATGGAATCTACAACCATATTGGTTCAAATCTTGGAAAATTCAGTAAACCATAAAACCTAGTCTACTTTAGGGATGGCTTGAGCAAGGGGGCACATGGAAAATCCAACACCATCTTCACTGTTACGCTCAGCCATCACCTTCCCCATCAAGTCACCATCTTCCACCACCACATTAACCTGAGAAGGAAAGAACACAGCTATAAATAGCTAATAATATATATATAGATATATATGAAAGATTTTGAATAAAGAAAACACCACATTAAAAACTCAGATTTTGTCATACAGAAAATCGAAAACAGCTAATGTACATAAGAATCATGTACAACAAGGGATATTCTACCCACATACAATGTCACAGTCGAATCTGAAAATGAAATAAACCAATTGACAATTCAAATAGAGAAAATATACCACCAAATCTTTAGACTATCAAAACAGATATGTGTATCCTTATAGTCAGAAAATCACTTATAAAATCTGTTCTGCTATTACAATATCCCAATGCAGATCTGAAATCAAATTAAATAGCAGACAAGACCATGTGAACAAACAATATGGATAGATGTATAGCTTAAACCATAGGGCCAGTTTGCATATCCGAGCATTTCACATGGGTAGATCGAACAAAATCTGCTATGTAACCCACAACCATCGACTTGTCAATCACCAACAATTCAAAACACAGTTGTAAATGATAAGGAGAACATCACCTAAATCTACGCAGCAGCTAAATCTATATCTAGGATGTAACAATTCGAGAGGTACAGTGATCACTCACTAGTATAAATACACGATGTGTTCAACCACAAACCCAAAAACCAACTCAGTATCGAATGAACAAAAAATTTGAAACCACAGAAATCAAAACAGAAAAAAAAAATCAGAAAAAAATACCGCAAATTAAAATTGATAAAATACTTATCTGAAATTGCAAACAAACCCTCTTCAACTTGGTAGGGTTTTGGGATAGGGTTCGAATTGAATCTCGGTCTCGTCTTTGTAGGTAGAAGAGGGTGGCGGAACTACTGGAGCAGAAGGCGAAAGGTGGGTGGTGCGGTCTGTGGAGATCGGAGTTGGGAGGTTTCCATTCTTTTTTCTCTCTAGTTTTTTTTTTGGCGGCTACAAAATGAGAGGCTTTCGAAGGGTCCGATATTTTTATGGTGAAGGGTTTGAATACTAATGGGCCAAGGAAGGAAAAGGGTAAGCCCAATCAATTAAGTACTAGTGAAAGCCTATTTTAGTTTTATATATAACTAGTAAAAAATTTATAAGTAATTTGAGAAGCTAAAACTTAAATTAAGAAGTTCAGTTGTTTTCTAAATAAGGTTGGATCAGCATTTGAAAAACCTAAGGGGTCGGATGTTTAGTAAAATGATAATTAACTAGTTGAAGTAATTAGGAATTTATTTATAATTTTATTAATTCCGTCATATATGAACAGAACGGGACAGAACGAGAAAACATTGGAACAATCTCGATAAGTATTACACGATGGAAGGGAACCGAGCAGGGCAGACAACAGCGGGATCATTTAGTTAAATAAAACGTCGTTTAATTTGACTGAACGAGCTGATCTAACGACGAAATCAAACAAAAGGTGAGTTAAACTCACTCAGTAATTCCTGCTTATATTTTATAAGTTCGGTTTTTATTTTTGTGTTATGGTTGCTAATGTTTTAACTAGTTGATGATATATACACACATATCGTTGAACTGATGAAATTAAACGTCGTTTAATTTCAGTGAAACCCAAATCGTTATTTTTAATGATTGGTCCCAACTGAGGTAAGCTACCTTATTGGTCACGTTTATAAAATAAACGTGTTTTAATAACTGGATTGTTTTGATTAATTGTTGTGGTTGATGTTGAATTGTCATTATAGACTGTTATGAGACCAGTATTGAATTGTTTGATTGGATGGTTGATTCAGTTATTGAATATTGACCTGAAATTCACCATTTGTTTGATTTAAACCAATGGGTACTACTTGTTGAGTGATTGACAGTACATGGCCTATGAATTAACCATTTTATAAATATCGACCTATCGTCAGGTAAATCGACACGTTAAAGTTATAAAATTTATTTTATAACTGAAAATAGATTTTTAAATCTATTGTTTTGAATTAAAGTTTATAAAAATAGGAAATAAATATTTATTATTCCTTAATTGAGTTTGAAATTGATTTCAAGTGATTTTATAAAGGAAATTTATTTAAATTAATTTTATTATAAAGGATCATCTGGAATTGGTTAATGAGGTAATCGTGTTTTGGATTGACAGAGTCAATCTTTTTAACTAAATTAAGATTTAAGATCAGTTGTTTGAGTTAATCCAATGAGATGGGTTAACGAATAATGATTCAATTTTAATAAGATTTTAAAAGGGAATTTATTATTTATTTAGCAAATAAATAAGTTAATTAATTATACAGGAGTTAACGGTGAAGTGAGTTATTAAATTTAAGAAATTACTTCTTAAATGAGAATCATTTATGAAAATTGATCGAAGTTGAAATGGAATAAAATGAAATATGATTTCGTTGTGAAAAGGATTCATGAACGGGTTTATAAAACCCAAGCCTTTATAACAAAATGGAAGAAGGAAATTTAAGCAAATGGGATGGCATAAATTAATGTTGGCTTAATGTTTGAAATTGATAACGGAAAGGTTATATTAAACTATGATTTTTAAACAAAGTTTATAAAAAGAAGAGGAGATGTAAAGCATTCCTTAATAGTAGTATGAAGTGAAATTGATTGAAATGAGATTTCAAGAGGGAGAATTAAAAGTAAATTTTGTAATGAAGTGAGTAATAGGATTTTGAACATGAATCCGAGTAGTTAAATATATTGGTTAAAGGACTAGAAGGAAAAAGGGAATGGGAAAGTTATGTTTGAGAATAGATTTACTCTTAAACAATAAAGGGAGTTAATATGTTTAGTAATGAAATCAAAAGAGATTTCGTAACTTAAAATTTACTAATGATAAGTGGGGTTGATCTTTTTTCCAAAATGGTTAAGGAGAAATAAAATAGTAAGGGTTTCGAAACGATAATAGAATAAAGAATTGAATATGATTATAGAATATTTTCTTAAATATAAAGTAAAATAGTTTGAAAGAATAACCTAACATCAAATAAGTTATATTTGAATTGTTGAAATATTTAAGGATTTAAGATTTACTATCGTTAATTGTTTTAATTAAAAGGGATATGTAGTGCTGGTACAGAACTGGTAAGCTCGTATTATTCTCATAATTATTTATTTGATAGTTAAAACACCGACTATCAAACCTGACCATACGATCGTTGGCACGGAAAGACCGGGATCGAATTTATATTCGAAAACCATTCCGACCATCGAATACGTAAAAGAAGATTACTGACGATGGAGAAATTGAAGACCGTTGATCTTCATGAGCAGAAGAACTACTGATTGAATTTCTCTGGTTTAGCGGCCGGAGATATTTCGACAGTGATTCTGTCGTGAGTGAAATCTACGGATTGCAAGGACTTCTCATTACTGATCTATAGGGTGATTCCTAGGATGTAGTAGGAGGGTGCCTTCGGTTCATCCTGTTCCTGGATGACTTGTATGGACGAATGCCTGACAGAGTATTTCCAAAGGACCACGTACGTTGATTTCTTCAAACGTATTATAGTTGGTTAGCTCCCAACTAGAGTATTTTTGTGGACGTCAATTAGTGATATCTGATGGATCTGACGATGTGGCATTCAAAGTGAATAGTGGCCAGATATTCGAAAGGAAATTCTAGCCTCAAGCCTCATCAACCGGGAAATGACAAAAAATCGGGCAGGCAACATGGCTATGTGGGTCGCTCCCATTAGGGTGTATAATCACCTATCTAGAGGAATTCCATTTGCTTCTTTAATCTATATTTCGAGGCTATCCCTTTTCGGGAGGCGGTTGCTGATCCCAACCGTCGGTGATATACATTCGATACACTCAAGCGATATGAGTGGTCGGTCATGTGAGGGCCGTGTTGTAAGACGTTCTTGTTGAACCCCATGTATTCCTCTCTAGAGATACACGATCGGAAGGTGGTCACATACCTTGTCAGAGTTGGAATCCAATCTCCAATAAGCGCCTGCGGTTTTGATTGTATACTATATATGTGGAGCGTGAGATGCAAGCGTTCCACTAGATTTATATTTACTTGTATTTAGACATTAGTATAATATCAGAAAAGATATTGGTTTCAAAACTGTTTTGGGTTATCGTAAGGTAAAAACCGTCTGTGTTTATGTGTGGATTTGGTCTTACGATTATCCTTTTCATTGGAAAAGATCTCGAACTTTAAAATCATGATTGGATGATTTAACCTTAATACTATGCGAGTTTATCTCACTCTGGTTCACCAGACTGACCCGGTGTTTTGTAAATGGTCGGGTTAGCCTGGGGTGTACAGGTTCAAGATATCGAATGCTGTGAAGAGACGGGCTGGAAGAGTTCAGACTTATGATATTATATAGATACTATTCCGCTGTGTGTTGTATATAGGACAGAGCATTATAATTGTCCATATGAGTTGATGTACTCTAACATTGTAAGTTTTATTTAAAGCTCTCAGTAAAGATTTATTTCTATATTATATTTTGTTCCGCTGCGAGGTGAGACTCTGTGTTGTGTTCTTCTTCTTCTTCTTCTTCTTCTATTCTAATATTTCTTTCCCTCTTATCTCACCCTCTAACTTCTTTCTATAAACGCTATGGTGTTCTCGGTGTTCTGGAGGATCGGCATGAGATATGGTAATGTACTTATGTCGATTTTCGGGGCCAAAAACCGTGGGTCGTTACAGTGGTATCAGAGCTATTGGTTTAGTAGTAACCTCTGCTCTGTGGCGTAACTCGATAAAGATGGGGTTAGTAACACCCTAGATTGAGTTTGAGTGTGTGTGTGTGTATATATATATATATGAGAGCGTACTTGTAAATTTCATATACGAATGTTTTGTATTCGTGAATCGGTTCAAGTGTTGAAAAGCACTGAACAGGCAAAGGAACACATTATTCTTTTGTAAAGGGGTAAATGAAATAATTTTACCCAAAATTTATTTTTGTATTAAAAGAAAATAATTTTCTCAAATTATTTAGATATGGTGTGTTGACTGATTTAATGGAATTCAAAATTTGGTTAAAATTTTGAATAGGAACTTAACTAGGTTAAGTGAAATCATATTAAATCATTAATAATTATATTGGAAATAAATTAAGGAATAATGTTGTAATTAAATATAGTTGATTGGAATTTGAAAATTTAATAAATAATAATAATTAAATAGAAATCGATCAAATATCAATCGGTTGATATTCAAATAGGTTGAATTAGATTAAATAGTAATATTGAATGTGAATTTAGTTGATTTAATTGAGTTTGTTATTACCTGATTATTGATTTATTGTTGACTGTTTGCCAGATTGGTTGAATATAATCCATCCATGGATTAATGAAGAATTAAATAAACCAAAAACCCAGAAAATGAATTTCAGTATAATGTAGTTGAAATGGAACCGCATATAAGTCGAAACTGAATGATTCAGCTCTGTATCTACAGCACCAGTTTGATTTTTAAAAATCCATATAGTTACACTAGTCGATAAATGAAGTGTTATTTAAATATATTTTTAAAATTAATGGGATTTGCAACATTTTTCTTACCTTAGCAATTTCGAGGACGAAATTATTTTAATGGGGAAGAATGTAATGTCCCGTATTCTTAGTAGTCAAATATTTGATTTATTTTATTTTATTAAATATTTATTTAGAATACAAATGGATTTAAATTATATATTCCATTTATAAATTTAAGCAATGAACGATGAAAAGAAAAGGGTAAACTAGCTGTCCCTTTACCTGACCTGTATAACGCATAACAACAACCATGTGTCCACGATGAACTTTGAAACCGTCGCATGCTTTTATAAAATTGCCAAACACAAATTTATTTTTAGAACAATATGACCCACGTACTATGCATGAACAAACTGACCTTCTTCATTGCTTCCTACAAGATATATACATCAAATAAAAACAATGAAGTAAAACTTTTACTGAGAATAAATGATCTAATCTAACGAAATACCCATATATGAGAAATATTTTCGTTGTATTTTACCTTTAGAGCTCCGGTTTGTGTTCCAACATTTCCTTGCACATAGAATAACCCATCCTTTTGTTGCTTCACTATGCAAGCCATGAAATTTCAAATTCAAAGTCTAAATTGATAATATTCATCCCTAATAGTTGGTCAGTCGCGGTTTTATAAATTTATAAAGATGAAAATTTTATTATTTTCTTAATGCAAATTAACTATCAAACTATATATGGTGCGACTTATTAATATTATAAATGGCCATGTTATGAATCATCGCATTTAAATACAGAAATTTGGGTGTGTCTGCCTTTAATATTTGTTAGTTTTAGTTTAGATGCTAATTGCATCATGATTTATCCACTGCCACCGACTACCGGTGAATTTTTTCGACCATGATTATGCACATGGATTTGCATGAATATAAGGACAAAACTATTTTTCTTTTCATACAACTATGTTTGGTTGTATGTAGGTAAGGCATCGCCATTTCTATACACACTTACATAATACCAGTATCGCCACCCATATAATAATTCAAATCGGTTTCGAGTACAACACAAATCAGAAAAAAAAACAGTAAACAGACAGAGAAATAAATATATTTACACATCAAATTTGTACAGAAATGAATAGTTATATTATATCATCAATTTTGTATTTAAAAATTTATACAGGACTATGGCCAAACATGAAAAAAAAAACCCAATATGGAATCTACGACCATATTGGTTCAAATCTTGGAAAATTCAATAAACCATAGAACCTAGTCTACTTTAGGGACAGCTTGAGAAAGGGGGCACATGGAAAATCCAACACCATCTTCACTGTTACGCTCAGCCATCACCATCCCTATCAAGTCACCATCTTCCACCACCACATTAACCTAAGAAGGAAAGAACACAGCTATAAATAGCTAATAATATATATATATAGATATATATGAAAGATTTTGAATAAAGAAAACACCACATTAAAAACTCAGATTTTGTCATACAGAAAATCGAAAACAGCTAATGTACATAAGAATCATGTACAACAAGGGATATTCTACCCACATACAATGTCACAGTCGAATCTGAAAATGAAATAAACCAATTGACAATTCAAACAGAGAAAATATACCCCCAAATCTTTAGACTATCAAAACAGATATGTGTATCTTTATAGTCAGAAAATCACTTATAAAATCTGTTCTGCTATTACAATATCCCAATGCAGATCTGAAATCAAATTAAATAGTAGAACAGACCATGTGAACAAACAATATGGATAGATGTATAGCTTAAACCATAGGGGCAGTTTGCATATCTGAGCATTTCACATGGGTAGATCAAACAAAATCTGCTAAGTAACCCACAACCATCGACTTATCAATCACCAACAATTCAAAACACAGCTGTAAATGATAAGGAGAACATCACCTAAATCTACGCAGCAGCTAAATATATATCTAGGATGTAACAATTCGAGAGGTACAGTGATCATTCACTAGTATAAATACACGATGTGTTCAACCACAAACCCAAAAACCAACTCAGTATCGAATGAACAAAAAATTCGATACCATAGAAAAAAAATCAGAAACAAAATACCGCAAATTAAAATTGATAAATACTTACTTGAAATTGAAAACAAACCCTCTTCAACTTGGTAGGGTTTCGGGATAGGGTTCGAATTGAATCTCGGTCTCGTCTTCGTAGGTAGCAGAGGGTGGCGGAACTACTGGAGCAGAAGGCGAAAGGTGGGCGGTGCGGTCTGTGGAGATCGGAGTTGGGAGGGTTTCCATTCTTTTTTCTCTCTGGTTTTTTTGTGGCGGCTACAAAATGAGATGGTTTCGAAGGGTCCGATATTTTTACGGCGAAGGGTTTGAATACTAACGGGCCAAGGAAGGAAAAGGGTAAGCCCAATCAATTAAATACTAGTGAAAGCCTATTTTAGTTTTATATATAACTAGTAAAAAATTTATAAGTAATTTGAGAAGCTAAAACTTAAATTAAGAAGTTCAGCTGTTTTCTAAATAAGGTTGATCAGCATTTGAAAAACCTAAGGGGTCGGTTGTTTAGTAACATGATAATTAACTAGTTGAAGTAATTAGGAATTTATTTATAATTTTGTTAATTCTGTCATATATGAACAGAACGGGACAGAACGAGAAAACATTGGAACAATCTCGACAAGTATTACACGATGGAAGGGAACCGAGCAGGATAGACAACAGCGGGATCATTTAGTTAAATAAAACGTCGTTTAATTTGACTGAACGAGCTGATCTAACGACGGAATCAAACAAAAGGTGAGTTAAACTCACTCAGTAATTCCTGCTTATATTTTATAAGTTGGGTTTTTATTTTTGTGTTATGGTTGCTAATGTTTTGACTAGTTGATGGTATATATACACATATCGTTGAACTGATGAAATTAAACGTCGTTTAATTTCAGTGAAACCCAAATCATTATTTTTAACGATTGGTCCCAATTGAGGTAAGCTACCTTATTGGTCACGTTTATAAAATAAACGTGTTTTAATAAATGAATTGTTTTGATTAATTGTTGTGGTTGATGTTGAATTGTCGTTATAGACTGTTATGAGACCAGTATTGAATTGTTTGATTGGATGGTTGATTCGATTATTGAATATTGACCTGAAATTCACCATTTGTTTGATTTAAACCAATGGGTACTACTTGTTGAGTGATTGACAGTACATGGCCTATGAATTAACCGTTTTATAAATATCGACCTTTCGTCAGGTAAATCGACACGTTAAAGTTATAAAATTTATTTTATAACTGAAAATAGATTTTTAAATCTATTTTTTTGAATTAAAGTTTATAAAAACCGAAAATGAATATTTATTATTCCTTAATTGAGTTTGAAATTGATTTCAAGTGATTTTATAAAGGAAATTTATTTAAATTAATTTTATTATAAAGGATCATCTGGAATTGGTTAATGAGGTAATCGTGTTTTGGATTGACAGAGTCAATCTTTTTAACTAAATTGAGATTTAAGATCAGTTGTTTGAGTTAATCTAATGAGATGGGTTAACGAATAATGATTTAATTTTAATAAGATTTTAAAAGGGAATTTATTATTTATTTAGCAAATAAATAAGTTAATTAATTATACAGGAGTTAACGGTGAAGTGAGTTATTAAATTTAAGAAATTACTTCTTAAAAGAATCATTTATGAAAATTGATCGAAGTTGAAATGGAATAAAATGAAATATGATTTCGTTGTGAAAAGGATTCATGAATGGGTTTATAAAACCCAAGCCTTTATAAGAAAATGGAAGAAGGAAATTTAAGCAAATGGGACGACATAAATTATTGTTCGCTTAATGTTTGAAATTGATAACGAAAAGGTTATATTAAACCATGATTTTTAAACAAAGTTTATAAAAAGAAGAGGAGATGTAAAGTATTCCTTAATAGTAGTATGAAGTGAAATTGATTGAAATAAGATTTCAAGAGGGAGAATTAAAAGTAAATTTTGTAATGAAGTGAGTAATAGGATTTTGAACATGAATCCGTGTAGTTAAATATATTGGTTAAAGGACTAGAAGGAAAAAGAGAATGGGAAAGTTATGTTTGAGAATAGATTTACTCTTAAACAATAAAGGGAGTTAATATGTTCTAGTAATGAAATCAAAAGAGATTTCGTAACTTAAAATTTACTAATGATAAGTGGGGTTGATTTTTTTTCCAAAATGGTTAAGGAGAAATAAAATAGTAAGGGTTTCGAAACGATAATAGAATAAAGAATTGAATATGATTATAGAATATTTTCTTAAATATAAAGTAAAATAGTTTGAAAGAATAACCTGACATCAAATAAGTTATATTTGAATTGTTGAAATATTTAAGGATTTAAGATTTACTATCATTAATCGTTTTAATTAAAAAGGACATGTAGTGCTGGTACTGAACTGGTAAACTCGTGTTATTCTCACAATTATTTATTTGATAGTTAAAACACCGACTATCAAACCTGACCATATGATCGTTGGCATGGAAAGACTGGGATCGAATTTATATTCAAAAACCATTCCGACCATTGAATACGTGGAAGAAGATTACTGAAGATGGAAAAATTGAAGACCGTTGATCTTCATGAGCGGAAGAACTACTGATTGAATTTCTCTGGTTTAGAGGACGGAGATATTTCGACAGTGATTCTGTCGTGAGTGAAATCTACGGATTGCAAGGACTTCTCGTTACTGATCTATAGGGTGATTCCTAGGATGTAGTAGGAGGGTGCCTTCGGTTCATCCTGTTCCTGGATGACTTGTATGGACGAATGCCTGACAGAGTATTTCCAAAGGACCACGTACGTTGATTTCTTCAAACATATTATAGTTGGTTAGCTCCCAACTAGAGTATTTTTGTGGACGTCAATTAGTGATATCTGATGGATCTGACGATGTAGCATTCAAAGTGAATAGTGGCCAGATATTCGGAAGGAAATTCTAGCCTCAAGCCTCATCAACCGAGAAATGACAAAAAATCGGGCAGGCAGCATGGCTATGTGGGTCACTCCCATTAGGGTGTATAATCACCTATCTAGAGGAATTCCATTTGCTTCTTTAATCTATATTTCGATGCTGTCCCTTTTCGGGAGGCGGTTGCTGATCCCAACCGTCGGTGATATACATTCGATACACTCAAGCGAAATGAGTGGTTGGTCATGTGAGGGCCGGGTTGCAAGACGTTCTTGTTAAACCCTGTGTATTCGTCTCTAGAGATACACGATCAGAAGGTGGTCCCATACCTTGTCAGAGTTGGAATCCAATCTCCAACAAGTGCCTGCGGTTTTGATTGTATACTATATATGTGGAGCGTGAGATGCAAGCGTTCCACTAGATTTATATTTACTCGTATTTAGACATTATTATAATATCAGAAAAGATATTGGTTTCAAAACTGTTTTGGGTTATCGTAAGGTAAAAACCGTCCGTGTTTATGTGTGGATTTGGTCTTACGATTATCCTTTTCTTTGGAAAAGATTTCGAACTTTAAAATCATGATTGGATGATTTAACCTTAATACTGTGCGAGTTTATCTCACTCTGGTTCACCAGACTGACCCAGTGTTTTGAAAATGCTCGGGTTAGCCCGGGGTGTACAGGTTTAGGATATCGAATGCTGTGAAGAGATGGGCTGGAAGAGTTCAGACGTATGATATTATATAGATACTATTCCGCTGTGTGTTGTATATAGGACAGATCATTATAACTGTCCAGATGAGTTGATGTACTCGGATATTGTAAGTTTTATTTAAAGCTCTCAGTAAAGATTTATTTCTATATTATATTTTGTTCCGCTGCGAGGTGAGACTCTGTGTTGTGTTCTTCTTCTTCTTCTTCTTCTATTCTAATATTTCTTTCCCTCTTATCTCACCCTCTAACTTTTTTCTATAAACGCTCTGGTGTTCTCGGTGTTCTGGAGGATCGCCATGAGATATGGTAATGTACTTATGTCGATTTCCGGGGCCGAAAACCGTGGGTCGTTACAAAAAATATGTTAAATAATGATTAATTTTCATTTAACAATTTTTTATTTCATTTTAAACATTAAGAAAAAAGATTCAAATTTAAAATATACTTCGATATTTCATACTTATTTTTTTTAGTTGGACTTATTTATAAAAGAACTTATATGTTAATGGATACAACATTTAAAAATTTTAGTGTCTTAGATAAATTTAAAAAATTGTATTTTAAGTTCTAATATATATATATATATAACCAAAATCTAAAATCAAAATATAAGTATTTATATGTGTATATGCATACAAATTTATATATGCAATTTCATTTAAATATTTTAGTATGCAAATTTTTTTACATGGCAAATAGTGGGTTGTGAGACTATTTATTACTAATAAGAAGGTATATTTCACATGATCAAAAGTAATTATAGCTGGATTTATAGTGTGCAAACCATTGCATAAGACAAACAAGAGAGAGATAATATGTCTCAGCAGTTAGTTTCCTAAGCTAATCGTCTTCATTGGAAGAGGATTCACTTTACGAGCAAAAAGAATCTGGTTTTATAAGATGCATGTAACATGAGAACAAGGATACATGATTTGGGAGATAACAAGCGTAGTATTTACAATAAATGGGCTTCATATCCTAACTTTCATCATCTAGGACCACTTTGTCTCTATTGCCGTAATAACCATCGACGTGGAGAACAAGATCATCCTCATTGTCAAAGTGTTGTAGTCACTTGAATTCCCCCATTATTATGAACAAAACATATATAAATACTTGCTAGAAGCATCATATTGGATGGCTCATGTATCCACACTTTCTCTTGAGTATTCCATTCCATTTCTATATTGGATGTTGCACATGAAATAAAAGCAACAACTTTCACATGAACTGCTGTAGTTTTTTGACTTGGCATTGTAACAAGTTAGGCAACCATCAATGGTACCACAAGTTTCGGAACCCATTTTCCGACTGAAGGACTAGGGAGAGGAACTTTAATAGGTAAGGGAAATGGACTACCTATGGATGATCGGTTACATGTTTATCAATATGACCAACAGTTTGAAAAACTGAGCATATGTTTGGCCTCCAACTATAGCTAACATTTATCGCTACTGCACGACCTTCAATATGCACCTCAATCGTAGAAGCAGGAGGCTTTCCCGAGATAATCTCAATCAGAGCCTTAGCTTAAGCAAGTTTCCTTTTTTCCATAGTGTTTGCGTCAAACCATTTCAATTTTCTAATATGACATGCCAACCAATTCAACTCCAAGAAAAATAGCAAGACTGACGGACAATGAGTAAATTGAGTTTAAACAGAAATAGAAAATACCTTATCTCCAGCATTATCGATAGTGGGCACTAAGATGTGATTATAAAAGGCATCCAACTAAAATAAATGGTTCAGACTTTAGTACCCTTCTCCTTTCCGCTGAATTAGGGAATTTAAGTGTTGATGTCAAAAAGTGGTTCTTTTGACGGTCAACCCCCAAATGCACAAATCGTACACAAATCACAAATAATTCAACCACATAATAATAGAAAACGTTAAAAATTGGGCAAAATGCAAGATTTTTATAGTGGTAACGAGCGTACGTCTACTTTATAATCTATTGTTTATACTGTTAGATTAAAATACAATTGAGTTTTTTGTAAGAAAAGTAGGGAAAAGGAGTGATCTTTCACAAACACAAAATCCTTGCATTTGATAATAGAGTACGACCCTTCAATGATGCAAAGTCCTTGCAAGTAGAAGTTAGGAAAAAATCCAATCCCTTTTTGAATCAAAAAAACACATATTTATATGTAGTGATGAGATCAGATCGGTATTGCCACGTGGTGTACGATCCAGCTCGGTAGGATGGTGTCGATCGTGTCTTCAGTTAGTGGGAGACGTCCTCTATAGGACATTACATAACACATGTCCACCAATTCAAGAATTTAGGATGTAGTTCCCTATGTCTTTAGCCAAGAGAATAGGTCAAATGACCAAGTCATCGTCTGTGCAAGGTTTGTTTGACATAGTCGAACCGACTTCAGTTCGACATAGTCGAACCGACTTCAGTTCAACATAGTCGAACCGACCTGGTATCGATCTTGGATTCGATCCGAGTATGCTGACTGAACCCTCTTCGATTCGAAGCACCATGAGTTTCTGAGGTATTTCGAACCAACCAAACCGAGCCAAAGTCTCGTAATGATATATGGTAGACCGAACCGATCACTTTGATATGAAACAAAAATGTTTGATACTCATACGTTCGAGAGATTTTCATGCTTAATCCAAGCATGTCCGAGCTCTCCTGAGCATATGTTCAAATCCTGAGCATTTTGTTTGCAGAAAATTTGAGATGTGGCTGCCTTGCCAAAAGGTGGGTCAACTCTTTGCCATCCAAGACATATCTTTCGGTGGAAGATGTGTTTTGAACAATCCATAGGCCATAGAAATCCAACTTAGAAGTCCAATGTCTGAATTCCATAAATCCATGATCGTGCCTGATCATAATAATAGAAAACCAGAAATTCATGGTCGCACCAGACCATTCTATAAGAAAACTAGAATACCAAGAAGTCCAACGATCATTCCAGATCGTATTATAAGAGAAATCCAAATCCAAGAAATCTGAAATCTATGTCCTCGCACGGCTTATCCAATGCAAGTATAATCCATACCTGCAAATACACCAAGTGAATAGTCTTGCCAAATCCAATAATACTATTTAGCTTTCCCAAACATAAACCATTCTTAGAAACCCTTATTGAGCATAAACCATACTCGAGCCATGAAATCACCTTGCCATGACCTGACAAGATAGCTCAACCCTTCAGCTATAATCCATACTTGGAAATTCATATCGATCAAAAGCCATACTCTAGTTTCGATTGAGCATTCCTATAAAAATCAATCAAGATAATTCAATCTTAGAGGTATAAACCATACTTGGGAATCCAAATTGAATATAAACCATATTCGAACAGCGACTAAGGGACCTTTCCACAAACTAACAAGATGATTAGTTTATCAAGCATAATCCATGCTCGGAAATCCATTTTTTTAAAATCCGAAGTATTACATTTCATTACCAAAACAAAACCTAATGTTTTATCGTTGGATGTAAAACGCGCCTCGGGATTACATCCTAATCCTGTACATGAATGAACAAACTTAGCCGCTTATTATCGGATGGTTTTATTGTCGAGCACATAGCATGCCTATGGATTAAATCTTAATCTTCGTGCATGAGTGAGTCAACGTAGACATTCGGAAAACTAAAACTAGTAGAAAAAGAAACACTTATCCTAAAAATAATCCAGAAATTCAGTGTGATCTAATCTGGATCATCCAATGGCATTCCCACGTGTGCTCGGTCCTGGTTCGTTCCCTCTACGAGGATCAGTAGGAGGTAACGCCGGTGTTGACACTCTTGATTGCTTAACATACTTGTGCAGCTTTCCACGTCTGACTGATTCCTCGATTAAGTCATGCAAATGCTTGTAGTCGTTAGTAGCGTGACCAGCCATGTCATGAAACTTGCAGTGCTTTCCAGATTCTTTTTCCTTCTGAGTTGGCTCCTTTCTAGGAGGTCTTGGTAAAGTAAGTGATCCCCTTGTTTCCAATAAGATATCTATTAACAAGGAAGTGAGATCATTGTATTTGGAGAGCGTAGGCCCTCTCTAGGGTCGGAACTTCCGATCATTCTTAGCCATGGCTTTTCCATTGCCCTTATCCTTTCTAGAGTCGGATGGTCCTCCATCCTTGATCATATTTACCTTGGGAATGTCCTCCCTAAAATTAGCATCTTCCTTACGTAGAAATCTATCCGCTTTAAAGTAGAATTCACCAAGATCCCTTAGTGGATCCCGTTGCAAAGAGTTCTTGAAATCCGACTTATCCAAGATGCCGAATACAGTTGCCATTAATACCACGGTCGATCCTAGTCGATCCACCAACGCCACCATCGCATTAAACCTCTCCAAGGAAGAAAGCAAAGTCTCTTCGAACCTATGCTTGATTGATGTTAAAGGCGTTACGTTTTTGGGCCCTGATACATAGACCCTAAATTGTTCAATAAACCGGGTGACCAACACGTTCCAACTGTTGGTTGATTAAGATTCCAGCTGCCGAAACCACATAGCAGCAATGTCTATTAAGTATAACGGGGAGCACTTAGCCATGAACACTTTGCAATGCTGAAAGAACTTATATATGGCGCATGTAGTGCATAAAGTGTACGGTAAGATCTTTTCAACCATTATAAGCCTCCATAACTGGTTACTTGAAGTCAAAGTAGATTACGGGAATTTTGGATTTATCGAGTGAAAGACTTCAGTTGACACTATCCATGTCATCAAGGGATGACACTCCTCATGTAAATCACCAAATCACGTGTACGATTCGATTTCCATCTCCAAGTAGTTGCTGCCAATTATCCAAAACAATGCTGGTACCCTTAGCATGCAAGGCTATAGCTATGCCATGCTGATTCCCAATATCTAGAGTTGATTCGACCATGACCCTCGTCCTTAGTTCGACATAATCGAACCAGGCTGATTTGATATAGTCGAACCGAGGTTCAGTGACTCTTAGTGCTCTTGCACCTCTTCCATCCAAAATAGTGGTAGGCTGAGCTTGGCCAGTATTTCCTGTATTTCCATCCAGAGTGTCACGATGTAAGCCATCACATAGGGTGGTTGCTGTAACAACCCAGAAAATCAGAACCAATTTAAAATTTTTATTTTGGCAATTTTGATGAATTTTGAATATTTAAAATGAATTATTTTAAATAATTACGACTAGAAATTTATTTTGAATAGAATTAGAAACATATATATTTATTTGAATCGAAATTAGAATATAAATATTTATTTTAATAATAAAAGGAATTGGAAATGGCGCGGTAGTTTGAAAAGTCGATTTCAAATTTCAAATGAACGTACAGGATTCAAAATAAACCAGATTTTAGCAAAACCAAAAATATTAGAATCTATTTGAAAATATCTTTCCAACGAATCCGAAAAATTGAAATTTCATAGCGGGGATCAAAAGTTATTCCCAGTTGAAATTTCAAAATAGTCGCTATGGAAAATATAGCCCTTAAAAATGGAAATTTTGCAAACGAACTTCGTTTTCGACGAAACCACTTTTGTTGGATCCGGGATGTCAAGTTATTTCTAGATTCCAAAATTCATAATTTTTCGAAGCAATATGTGAGCGTGGCAGAAGAAAACGTGTTTTGACAGTTTCGATCAATTTGGATTGACCAGAAAATGGCCATTTTTCAAACGGTCTTCAAATTTGATAAAATTAGTTTTGTTAGGACCATATTGTCAATACGAAGCCGAAAATAATTTTTCTAGAATTTTTAGAGTTAGTATGTGGCCCCGGTAATTTTAAATGTGTGTTTGAATTTAAAATATAAGGATTTATATTTTAAATTTAGCAAAAACTGATCGTAACGGATGAATTGGCTTACGATACATATCCCATTACGTTCGAAATGGGGGTAATTAGCAAAGGGCGACAGTCGTTGGGTCTCGTTTCGAAGTTGAAATTAAAAGTAACTTTTTGGGATTATTAAATAAATAAAATATAAATATAAATATACCCTTCCCCTCTCATAACCCAAGCCCGTCAGTTTTACCCCCAATTCCCAAAACCGGACCTCGTTTGCCATCGTTGCCCCTTGCTCTGACCCGCCACCACGTCGTGCCACCCTATAGCCCTGGTCCGTTGTCGATCGGCCTCCCCAAACCCCCCACCTCGTCGGCCACCCTCCACAAACCCGACGCCATCTTGTTAATCCCCAAAACTGCCACCTCCTGTTGGTTACAGCCTGCCGTTGCCACCACTGGCTCAACCCTGACCGAGGCTGCCCCCTTCCACCGCCTACACCCGTTCCCACGCAACCTCAGCCCAACCCCGACCCCGTGGACCCCCCAACAGCGACAAAGATTCAATCTTTGCAATGAAATGTAAGTTTTTACTTATAAAAATTAGATTTTTATAGTTTATAAAATTAGATCATTATAGTTAATAAAAATTAGATTTTTACGCTAAGAAAGTCTAGATTTTTATTCATATAAAGGTTTGATTTTACTCATAGAAAATTTATATTTTTATATAAGAAAAGATAAGATTTTTAATATGAAAAGGAATGATCTTTAGAAATGAAAAGGTGAGATCTTTATAAATATAAAGATGAGGTTTTTATAATGTAATGACATGATTTTTAATCATATAAAGGTATATTTTTATGTTGATAGCGAAGTAAAGATAGAATCTTTATATATATATAGTAGCGGAATACAAATGTGATTTTTATCCATATAGCGTTGAAATAAAAATATGATTTTTACTATGAACAGCGTGAAAAGGAGTGTGATGGAACGGACTGAAATCAAGACGGAATCGAAACCGCCCTTTAAAATGGAGGAGTGGATCCCAAAGGTGAGAACTTCTCACTTTGAATTTTATTTTCTAGTTAAAATATATACTAGGATGCAGACGGTGCTTAGCAGCACCCGACACCCGTCGTCCACAGACCATGGACGACTTGTTTATTTGTTTGATTTTGTTGTGAAAATTGATTGTGTGATGTGGAATAGAATAAAATATTTTATAGTTAAAAATATAATTTTTAACTTTATATAAAATAAAATAAATATTCATTTACAAATCGGGCGATTTTTTTATGTACACTGATTTGAATGATATTGATTGGGACGATAAATTTTAAACATCACCCAACTGCACAAATAAAGTTCATTATTTGTTGATTGAAACCCCACACGGGTATTGGGATGAAATTGGACATACACTAATCCCAATAATTAGTTTTATGTCGATCAATTGATTGACAGGCTATTGTAAGCATTAAATATTTATATTTGATGCTTATGTAGTGTAGAATGCACTCTGGATGATGGATGCTTATTTATCACTGTTGTTGGGTACATGTGTTGTATGAAATCCATATAATCACATTATATGGTAATTGACTGTGTCTGAATCCAGTTCAAAAAGAATGAATATTTTAAAATAACGATTATTTTAAAATAACGAATATTTTCAAATAATATTCAGAAAAGAATCAAAATCAGATTTTGATGTCCGATTTGGGATGGACACGAATATATTTAAATATATAAAGCCGTGTTGCTTAGATTGACATCATTTTGACGTGAACGATATTTATATCGATTTTATTCATTTTTATAATGAATTATAGAAAAGGAATTGATTTCAAAATCTAATGTTTTGAAAATATTATCATGTATATATCGATGATATGGAATATTCAATTTTGATTAGAAATTGAACATGAAGTTGAAATCGTTTTGAAAACGAATTTAAAACGATTTATAAAATATGTTTTAAATGGAAATCGATGAAATATATATTATATATATGTATATATATATATATATAATATTGGCCTGAATAGAACGCGCCGCGATGCGGCAGTTCACGAATTTCGACCATTGACTTCGAATGGATATTACGGAAGATCCGACCGTCGGATTCTCCTAAAACCGGAACCGTTGGGTTCGTATCGAAAATAGATTTTTCAACATATACAAGAGATTGGAAATCTAACGGTTGGATTTGGAATTATGTCCAAATAAAATTTGGAAAAGGTCGCTGTAAGTGTAGTTCGATGGCCGTTTATGGAAATCGACTGTATGGGCCTTGATAAAATTATTAAAAATATCAATAATTTATGTAAAATCATAATAAATGATTTGGAAAGAACTGGGATGAAAAATTCCATATTTGAAAAGATAAAAATAGATTTTTATCAAAATGAACTAGTTTTGAACTAGAATTGTAATCCAATTACTTTTTCTAAAATAAATAAATTGGATTTAAAATGGCTTTAAAAATAACCAGAATTTCCAATACATTAATTGGAATGGATTTGAATCAAAATTGTCTTCGGAATATTTCGATGTTGGATTTCGTGATTATACAGATATTGTTATGGAAGTTTGAAAGATATATTTATATCGTTATTTCCAAAACGATATTTGTTGGTTGTAGTAGGTTATATTGAATATAAGCCGATATATTTTCTATTCAGAGCCTTGTATTTAATATCAAATGGGATTTGGGTTTGTCGTGAATGGTGTCTTCATTAACACTATTCTTAAACCTAGTTAAGAAAAAGATTAAATCTTTTTATTTAGATTTAATGAAGTGTACCAATTAAATAATATTTAATTGAAATTGAATTGGAATTGATTTTTGGGTTTATCATGAACGGTGTTTTAAATAACACTTTTTCTTTAACCCGATAATTAATGGAATGTGAATTGGGTTTGTTGTGAACTGTGTTTTAACGATATTCGTTCTTTAATCCGATTTACAGTGAAATGGGATTTGGAATTTATAAATCTTTGTGATAAGATTTAAAGGAGATTTTCCAAAGTAAAGTTTTCCAATTTAACGTATTGAATTGGAATTGAATGGAATTCGATTTGGTAATGATCGAAGTGAACTTCTGTCGAGGAAGACTGTTATTATATATGGAATTTAAGAGGCTTTGTCGTTATTCCATTTATAGTATCGGTTGGATATGGAAGTTCATATCGATTATATATATTGATCTATTTTCCGTGAAGATTCCATTGTTAATGGAATGAGATTTTGGGTTTATCGTGAGCTGTGTTTTAAATGACATTAGTTCTTTAACCCAGTTAAAGATAAGATTTATTTCTTAACTCTAAATAATCATTAAGTAATGATTTGTTGAAATTAAAACTGAATTAGAGTTTTAATGAATCTTTAAATAGATTGAAAGGTGAATTTGATAACTAAAATTATCAAATTCAAGAAATGGTCGAGAATGGAGTATCGCCAGTTTTGCTCCAAGTGATAGCTAAATCTTTAATTAGATTTGAACGTGAAATGGTAATTAATTTTACCAATAACACCGTTGTGTTAGATATGAAGTATTACTAGTTTTGCTTCATGCGATGAATAGGTTGGGATTGGGAAACTAAACAAATAATTACTTCGGTAAGGCTCGCTAATCCCAACTAGTTTGTATAAACCATAATTTGGTTTGAATTGATATTCAAAGGAAGATTAAAGAATAAATCTAAAGAATTTATCTTTGATAAAATTAATGGGAACCTTTCCCAAAGTATTAGAATATTTGAATAAAGGAATATTCTAGATTGGAATGAGGTGTATGTGGTGTTTTTATAGCACTTGTATATTATATACACGAGTAATTCAGAAAGACCTGGTTTATCCCATTCTGAATAACTGATTCGACGATATGTCGAGGATGAAGACGGTGGTTGAAGACCAGAGGTCTTCACATCGTTTGGATGATTACTGATGTCTTGATTGGGCTGTACACCCAAGACGAGGTAATAAGTGGTGATCATCCAGACGTACTTGGAGATCGACAGATATGCGAGGGCCTCTCCCCTATATTGGACATATGGGGGAGGAATAAGGTGCCTCCAGTTTCGTTCAGACCCAGAACGAACTTGTAAATGGATGTGTGTCTGGCATTGGATTTCATTCTGTGTGATTGATATACATCGGTTGCATAGCGTGAATTGCCTGTGTGGCATGCTGAGATGCAAATGATCAAGGCTTCTGTTGAAATGCAGAGTCTTGTGGTTGATGATCAAAGCACGGCTTTAATATAGCATAGCTTTGTGTAGCGTTAATTCGCGAGTCTCACACCCCGGTGTGAACCTGAAATGGGAGAGGACCTCAGGGAGGGCATGCATTTCCTTCTAACTAGGAGTGATGTCAGCGTTTTACTAGCCCTGACATTTTATTTATGTGGATGATGGATTGCGAGGCGCCTCGGTTATTTCAGTCTCTGCGGAGCCGACGGATGGTCTTTATACAAACCAGATTGACGACCCATAGGGCGGGGAAACGCAGTGTTCAGGCATTTTAATCCACATCGGGTGGACTGGCCCTGATAATCCAAAGGTCACTCGAGCTCTGACCTGAGGCACGGGCTAAAGCATCTCGAAGTCAGTAAGGACGATCCCTTGCCTTGGTTCACAGATGGAAATCCAACTTCCAATATGTGACATTTGCGGTTTTGATTGTAGAGCCTAGTATTGGCGACATGATATATGGTACCCATGCCGTCTAGGATTGATACATTTATATTTGAAGTTGTTTTATACACTATGCACTTATAATAGTATAAAATGATTTATTTAAAACGTACCAAGCATGTTTGGCTATTATCAGGGAAAAGCCTATCCTCCGGCTTGCGTTGCATTGTGTGATGGGACCTGGGTCTTATAATAGATTCATTTTTCCAAAAAGCATTGCGTTGTTTTGTTATATGCACTGGTATTCTTGGGAGGAAACCCGTTCTGTGTTATACGGCGTGGTCCCTTGATATATCTGATTTAAAGTGAAGTTTTAGATAATTATTTCAGTTCTCACACCAGTCACATGACTGACCTGGAGTTTATTGTTTTAACCTAAGCTCTGGGTGCCCCTATTTTCCACAGGCAGCTAGTAGTTTTTGTTTTGCAGATTTATATTCATAGGATCCTAGTTTACAGCTGGAATGATATTCGGAAAGCTCTGTATCTGCATATTCTTTTCAGTTGTGTTTTGTATTATTTTCCGCTGCAATGTAACTTGTAAATCTCTGATATTTAGTAAATGTGTAATATTTATTTTTACTCTAAATATTCTTGTATTCTGATGAAATTGTTGTAATAAGCAATGAAATGTTCTTCTGTTTGTGTTCTGATTCGTCTTGTCCTCAAGGTAATCCGTTCTTCCTCTTCTCCTCGGAGATAGGGGAGGTTCTAGGTTCTTACAGTTGTATCAGAGCTTTGGTTTACAGAGCTCAAAGAATAAGACACGTTAAAACCAAACGAAAGAATTCATCAGAGATTGGATTAGTAATATCCAATAGGAATGACTCGCTAGAGATAGGATCAGTAGTATCCTAGAACGAGTGTGAAGGGTGTATTTTTAAAAATAAAAATGTAAACAAATTTTGTTTTGAAAATTAAATCCAATATACGTATGTGTATATTTATTTTGTATTGAATTTGGACAATCAAGTATATAGAGATTTCAATTTACATCTGATCCATGTGTATTTGAAGCCTCAAATATATTCGATAGATATAGAATCACAATCTAGTCGCCCAGAGATGATCTTAATGGTTACTATAGTATCATCAGTATTTGTGTTCGAGTTTCGAAAGTGGGATGTTTATATATTTCCATTAGACTGGTGTGAGAACCAAAACTAGATAGGGTTATTGTTGTAAATTGGCATCAAAAACATGATTTTTTTTATATATGCCAAAATTATGAATTTGAAACGTTAATTCAACTAATTGATTGATGGTTGTGTTGTATGATTATTTGTTATCTAATAAAACCATTATGTGAAAGAATGGTATATACAACCAAATTGTATCAAATATTGAACTGTATTGAAAATTGTTTGGAAATGCATGCATGTACATGTATATACATTGAACAGGTCATAGCAAGGAGGCTAGAGCAGAGGAATAAAATTGTATGCACGAAAAATTGGTACATGTTTACTAATTTATTGGGTTTGGATGATTTTATGAGCCGATTAGCTAGCCGCTTGGCTTTTTCTTTTTGAGATGAGAGGGCCTGTGTGGCGGTTTGGGGATTTTCCCGGTGCTCCCGTACAAAGGAGGTTATGGCGAAATTTTTCGAAAATTTTGGGTGTTAGCCAAATTTTTGAAAAATTGGAAAATTCTTAGAAACTGAAAAGTTGATGAATGAAAGCCAAACTGAAAGTTGAGTTGATTTGTAAAACATATTTCAGCTCCGTTCCTTTTCGAGGACGAAAAGATTTGAAGTGGGGGAGATTGTAAAAAACCGGAAAATCAGAACCAATTTAAAATTTTTATTTTGGCAGTTTTGATGAATTTTGAGTATTTAAAATGAATTATTTTAAATAATTACGACGAGAAATTTATTTTGAATAGAATTAGAAACGTATATATTTATTTGAGTCGACATTATAATACAAATATTTATTTTAATTATAAAAGGAATTGGAAATGGCGTGGTAGTTCGAAAAGTCGATTTCTAATTTCAAATGAACGTACAGGATTCAAAATAAACTAGATTTTAGCTAAACCAAAAATTCTAGAATCTATTTGAAAATATCTTTCCAACGAATCTGAAAAATTGAAATTTCATAGTGGGGATAAAAAGTTATGCCCAGTTGAAATTCCAGAATAGTCGCTATGGAAAATATAGCCCTTAAAAATGGAAATTTTGCAAATGACCTCCGTTTTTGACGAAACCACTTTTGTTGGATTCGGGATGTCAAGTTATTGCTAGATTCCAAAATTCATAATTTTTCGAAGCAATATGTGAGCATGGCAGAAGAAAACGTGTTTTGACAGTTTCGGTCAATTTGGATCGACCAGAAAATGGCCATTTTTCAAACGGTCTTCAAATTTGACAAAATTAGTTTTGTTTGGACCGTATCGTCAATACGAAGCTGGAAATAATTTTTCTAGAATTTTTAGAGTTAGTATGTGGCCCCGGTAATTTAAAATGTGCGTGTGAATACAAAATATAAGGATTTATATTTTAAATTTAGTGGAAACTGATTGTAACGGTCGAATTGGCTTACGATACGTATCCCATTGCGTTCGAAATGGGGCTAATTAGCTAGGGGCGATAGTCGTTGGGTCTCGTTTCGAGGTCAAAATTAAAAGTAACTTTTTGGGATTATTAAATAAATATAAATATAAATATACCCTTTCCCTCTCATAACCCTAGCCCATCCGTTTTACCCCCAATTCCCAAAATCAGACCTCGTTCGCCACCGTTGCACCTTGCTCTGACCCGCCACCATTTCGCGCCACCCCATAGCCCTGGTCTGCCGCCGATCGGCCTCCCCAAACCCCCTCACCTCATCGGCCACCCTCCACAAACCCGACGCCATCTCGTTAATCCCCAAAACTGCCACCTCCTGTTGGTTACAGCCCGCCGCCGCCACTACTGGCTCAACCCCGACCGGCGCTTCCCCCTTCCACCACCTGCACCCCTTCCCACGCCACCTCAGCCCAACCCCAATCCCGTGGACCCCCCAACAGAGACAAAGCTTCAATCTTTACAATGAAATGTAAGTTTTTACTTATAAAAAACAATTTTTATAGTTTATAAAAATTAGATCATTATAGTTAATAAAAATTAGATTTTTACGCTAAGAAAGTGTAGATTTTTATTCATAGTAAGGTTTGGTTTTATTCATAGAAAGATTATATTTTTATATAAGAAAAGATAAGATTTTTAATATGAAAAGGAACGATCTTTAGAAATGAAAAGGTGAGATCTTTATAAATATAAAGATGAGGTTTTTATAATGTAAAGATATGATTTTTAATCATATAAAGGTATGATTTTTATGTTGATAGTGAAGTAAAGATAGAATCTTTATATATATAGTAGCGGAATAAAAATATGATTTTTATCCATATAGCGTTGAAATAAAAATACGATTTTTACTATGAACAGCGTGAAAAGGAGTGTGATGGAACGGACTGAAATCAAGACGGAATCGAAACCGCCCTTTAAAGAATGGAGGAGTAGATCCTAAAGGTGAGAACTTCTTACTTTGAATTTTATTTTCTAGTTAAAATATATACTAGGATGTAGACGGTGCTTAGCAGCACCGGACACCCGTCGTCCACAGACCATGGACGACTTGTTTGTTTGTTTGATTTTGTTGTGAAAATTGATTGTGTGATGTGGAATGGAATAAAATATTTTATAGTTAAAAATATAATTTTTAACGGATACATAAAATAAAATAAATATTCATTTATAAATCGAACGATTTGTTTATGTACACTGATTTGACTGATATTGATTGGGATGACAAATTTTACACATCGCCCAACTACACCAATAAAATTCATTATTTGTTTATTGAAACCCCACACTGGTATTGGGATGAAATTGGACATACACTAATCCCAATAATTAGCTGTATGTCGATAGATTGATTGACAAGATGTTGTAAGCATTAAATATTTATATTTGATACTTATGCAGTGTAGAATGCACTCTAGATGATGGATGCTTATTTATCACTGTTGTTAGGTACATATGTTGTATGAAATCCATATAATCACATTATATGGTAATTGACTGTGTCTGATTCAAGTTCAGAAAGATGAATATTTTAAAATAACGATTATTTTAAAATAACAAATATTTTCAAATAATATTCAGAAAAGAATCAAAATCTGATTATGATGTCCGATTTGGGATGGACACGAATATATTTAAATATATAAAGCCGTGTTGATTAGATTGACGCCATTTTGACGTGAACGATATTTATATCGATTTTATTCATTTTTATAATGAATATCAAAAAGGAATTGATTTCAAAATCTAATGTTTTGAAAATATTATCATGTATATATCGATGATATGGAATATTCAATTTTGATTAGAAATTGAATATGAAGTTGAAATCGTTTTGAAAACGAATTTAAAACGATTTATAAAATACGTTTTAAATGGAAATCGATGAAATATATATTGTATATATAATAAATTGCCTGAATAGAACACACCGCGCTGCGGCAGTTCGCGAATTTCGACCATTGACTTCGAATGGACATTATGGGAGATCCGACCGTCGGATTCCCTAATACCGGAAACGTTGGGTTCGTAACAAAAAGAGCTTTTCAACGAATACAAGAGATTGGAAATCTAACGGTTGGATTTGGAATTATGTCCAAAACAAATTTGGAAAATGTCGTTGTAAGTGCAGTTCGATGGCCGTTAATGGAAATCGACTGTACGAGCCTTTATAAAATTATTAAAAATATCAGTAATTTGTGTAAAATCATAATAAATGATTTGGAAAGAATTAGGATGAAAAATTCCATATTTGAAAAGATAAAAATAGTTTTTTATCAAAATGAACTAGTTTTGAACTAGAATTGTAATCCAATTATTATTTTTAAAATAAATAAATTGGATTTGAAATGGTTTTAAAAATAACCAGAATTTCCAATATATAAATTGGAATGGATTTGAATCGAAATTGTCTTCGGAATATTTCGATGTTGGATTTCGCGATTATACAGATATTGTTATGGAAATTTGAAAGATATATTTATATCGTTATTTCCGAAACGATATTTGTTGGTTATAGTAGTTGATATTGAATATAAGCCGATATATTTTCTATTCAGAGCCTTGTATTTAATATCAAATGGGATTTGGGTTTGTCGTGAATGGTGTCTTCATTAACACTGTTCTTAAACCCAGTTGTGAAAAAGATTAAATCTTTTTATTTAGATTTAATGAAGTGTACCAATTAAATAATATTTAATTGAAATTGAATTGGAATTGATTTTTGGGTTTATCGTGAACTGCGTTTTAAATAACACTTGTTCTTTAACCCGATAATTAATGGAATGTGAATTGGGTTTGTTGTGAACTGTGTTTTAACGACATTCGTTCTTTAACCCGATTTACAGTGAAATGGGATTTGGAATTTATAAATCTTTGTGATAAGATTTAAAGGAGATTTTCCAAAGTAAAGTTTTCCAATTTAACATATGAAATTGGAATTGAATGGAATTCGATTTGGTAATGATCGAAGTGAACTTCTGTCGAGGGAGACTATTATTATATATGTAATTTAAGAGGCTTTGCCATTATTCCATTTATAGTATCAGTTGGATATGGAAGTTCATATCGATTATATATATTGATCTATTTCCCGTGAAGATTCCGTTGTTAATGGAATGAGATTTTGGGTTTATCGTGAGCTATGTTTTAAATGACATTAGTTCTTTAACCCAGTTAAAGATAAGATTTATTTCTTAACTTTGAATAATCATTAAGTAATGTTTTTTTGGAAATTAAAACTGAATTAGAGTTTTAATGAATCTTTAAATAGATTGAAAGGTGAATCAGATAACTAAAATTATCAAATTCAAGAAATGGTCGAGAATGGAGTATCACCAGTTTTGCTCCAAGCGATAGTTAAATCTTTAATTAGATTTGAATGTGAAATGGTAATTAATTTTACCAATAACACTGTGGTGTTAGATATGAAGTATTACTAGTTTTGCTTCATGAGATGAATAGGTTGGGATTGGGAAATTAAACAAATGATTACTTCGGTAAGGCTCGCTAATCCCGACTAGTTTGTATAAACCATAATTTGGTTTGAATTGATATTCGAAGAAAGATTAAAGAATAAATTTAAAGAATTTATCTTTGATAAAATTATGGGAACTGTAACAACCCGCTCCTCCGTTCATGGAAGATATTGTCCCCAACTTAGCCACCGTATAGGTGTGGGGTTTTGTTCCTCAAAAGGCCTCGGCAAAGTTTCGAGATCCGCCAACACATGGCGTTGCCACACAGACTGAGCCAACCTCCCTACTAACACCGATATTGTCCCTACTTTGCCACCTCTCAGGTGTAGGGTTTTCCATCACTAGGCCTTGGCTAAGTTTCGAGATCCGCCAATACATGGCGTTGCCATACAGGCTGAGCCAACCTCCCTACTAACACCGATATTGTCCCTACTTTGCCACCTCTCAGGTGTAGGGTTTTCCATCACTAGGCCTCGGCGTTAGTTAGAGATGGGCTCTACTATATAAGTAGCCACTTCACACAGGCTTCCACGATGTGGGACTTAGGGGTGTTACATTCTCCCCTCATACAGAGCCCAATGTCCCCGTTGGCTCACAAACACCTCACCCAGGCGTTATGGTCCACACAGAGCCACAATTCCGGCTGGGTATTAGCTCTGATACCACTGTAACAACCCGCACCTCCGTTCATGGAAGATATTGTCCCCAACTTAGCCACCATATAGGTGTGGGGTTTTGTTCCTCAAAAGGCCTCGGCAAAGTTTCGAGATCCGCCAACACATGGCGTTGCCACACAGACTGAGCCAACCTCCATACTAACACCGATATTATCCCTACTTTTCCACCTCTCAGGTGTAGGGTTTTGCATCACTAGGCCTTGGCTAAGTTTCGAGATCCGCCAATACATGGCGTTGCCATACAGGCTGAGCCAACCTCCCTACTAACACTGATATTGTCCCTACTTTGCCACCTCTCAGGTGTAGGGTTTTCCATCACTAGGCCTCGGCGTTAGTTAGAGATGGGCTCTACTATATAAGTAGCCACTTCACACAGGCTTCCACGATGTGGAACTTAGGGGTGTTACAGGAACTTTCCCAAAGTATAAGAATATTTGAATAAAGGAATATTCTGGATTGGAATGAGGCGTATGTGGTGTTTTTATAGCACTTGTTTATTATATATGAGAGTTATTCAGAAAGACCGGGTTTATCCCATTTTGAATAACTGATTCGACGATATGTTGAGGATAAAGATGGTGGTCGAAGACCAGAGGTCTTCACATCGTTTGGGTGATTACTGATGTATTGATTGGGCTGTACACCCAAGATGAGGTAATAAGTGGTGATCGTCTAGATGTACTTGGAGATCGACGGATATGCGAGGGCCTCTCCCCTGTATTGGACATATGGGGAAGGAATAAGGTGCCTCCGGTTTCGTTCAGACCCAGAACGAACTTGTAAATGGATGTGTGTCTGGCATTGGATTTCATTCTGTGTGATTGATATACATCGATTGCATAGCATGAATTGCCTGTGTGGCATGCTAAGATGCAAATGATCAAGGCTTCTGTTGAAAAGAAGAGTCTTGCGGTTGATGATCAAAGCACGGCTTTAATATAGCATAGCTTTATGTAACGTTAATTCGCGAGCCTCACACCATGGTGTGAACCAGAAACGGGAGAGGACCTCAGAGAGGGCATTCGTTTCCTTCTAGCTAGGAGTGGTATCAGCATTTTACTAGCCCTGATATTTTACTTATGTGGATGATGGATTGCGAGGCGCCTCGGTTATTTCGGTCTCTGCAGAGCCGATGGATGGTCTTTATATAGACCAGATTGACGCCCCATAGGGTGGGGAAATGCAGTGTTCAGGCATTTTAATCCACATCGGGTGGACCGGCCCTGACGATCGAAAGGTCACTCGAGCTCTGACCTGAGACACGGGCTAGAGCGTCTCAAATTCGGTAAGGACGATCCCTTGCCTTGGTTCATAGATGGAAATCCAACTTCCAATATGTGACATTTGCGGTTTTAATTGTAGAGCCTAGTATTGGCGACATGATATATGGTACCCATGTCATCTAGGAATGATACATTTATATTTGAAGTTGTTTTATACACTATGCACTTATAATAGTATCAAATGATTTGTTTAAAACGTACCAAGCATGTTTGACTATTATAAGGGGAAACTCTATCCTCCGGCTTGCGTTGCATTGTGTGATGGGACTTGGGTCTTATAATAACATCATTTTTCAAAAAGCATTGCGTTGTTTTGTTATATGCACTGGTATTCTTGGGAGGAAACCCGTTCCATGTTATACGGCATGGTCCCTTGATATATCTGATTTAAAGTGAAGTTTTAAATAATTGTTTTAATTCTCACACCAGTCACATGACTGACCTGGAGTTTATTGTTTAAACCTAAACTCCGGGTGCCCCTATCTTCCACGGGCAGCTAGTAGTTTTGGTTTTGCACATTTATATTCACAGGATCCTGGTTTACAACTGGAATGATATTCGGAAAGCTCTGTATCCGCATATTCTTTTCAGTTGTGTTTTGTATTATTTTCCGCTGCATTGTAACTTGTAAATCTCTGATATTTAGTAAATGTTTAATATTTATTCATACTCTTCTCCTCGGAGATAGGGGAGGTTCTGGGTTCTTACAGTTGCCCCCTGCCGAGTCCGGATCAACATTCTTCTCTATTCGAACTGACCTCGGTTCTCATTTATTTTCGGTCGAACCAAGTTTGTCGTCAATCCAAGCAACTATGACACACTTCCAGAGTGCGTGGGGGTTTCCATGCTGGTTCCTGCCCCCGTGACTAATCCCTGACCTCCTGTTCTTCCAGGTCCTTCAAATCTTGCGAAGAAAGAATTCATTATCTCCTCCTATCTGCGGAGAAGCTCATCATGTCATTCTATACGCGACCTTAGCTCAGCCAATATGCCATCCACATCTTCTCTGGTTAAGTAGATGGAAGGATCACCATGAGAGGAAGCCTCTTGACTTACCTTCTTTCTAGCGCCTGCATTGCAAATATTTTCAATACGGGAGATTATTCCATCCATCTTCCGTTTTACCATCTTTTAGTCTAAAAGTGAGCGATCCAGTTCCTTTGAGCTAGAAAGGTTTGTGCCCCTTCCTAGCGCGCCAAATTGTTGACGTCAAAAAGGGGTTCTTTTGACGATCAACCCCGAAATGCACAAACTGTACATAAATCATAGATAATTCAATCACAGAATAACAAAAAAAATTAAAAATAGGGCAACATGCTAGATTTTTATAGTGGTTTGGCATTAATGATCCTGTGCCCACTTTATAATTTATTGTTTATACTGTTAGATTACAATACAGTTGAGTTTCTTGTAAGAAAAGTAAAGAAATGGAGAGATCATTCACAAATACAAAGTCCTTGCATTTGATAATACAGTATGGCCCTTCAATGATGCAAAGACGTTGCATGTAGAAGTTAGGGAAAAAGCCAATCCCTTTATGAATCCAATAAACACATATTTATAGGTGGTGATGAGCTCGGATCGATATTGCAACATGGCGTACAATCCAACTCGGCAGGGCGGAGCTGACCGCATCTTCAGTTAGTGAGAAACGTCCTCTTTAGGACAGTACATAACACGCATCCGTTGATTCGCGAATTTTGGATGTAGTTGCCCATGTCTTTAGCCAAGAGAATAGGTCAAATGACCAAATCTTCGTTCATGCTATGGTTTGGTTCGACGTAGTCAAACCGACCTGATGTCGATCCCAGCTCTAAGCCGAGTATGCATAACCGACCCTCTTCGATCTGAAGTGCCATGAGTTATTGAGGTATTTCGAACCGACCAAACCGAGCTGAAGTCCCGTTATGATATATGCCAGACCAAACCGATCACTCTAATCCGAAACACAAATATTTGATACTCATACATTTGAGTGTTTTCCATGCTTAATCCAAGCATATCTGAGCTATCCTGACCACATGTTCAAATCCTGAGCATTTCGTTTGTAGAAGATTGGTGATGTGATTGCCTTGCCAAAAGGCGGGTCAACATTAAGGTAGTACATATCATCAACAAAGTTAACATGAAAACCACCTTTTATCTTTCAAACTCAACAAACTTGATATTAGACATCAATTTTAATTGGAGGAGAGCTAAAGAAAAACCCAAATAGGCAGTCGGACCAAATATTGAAACCAGCCTGGATAACGTCATCTGGATATTATATAGGGAAGTCAGCAATTTCAAATTGAATTAGGGTGAATTCACCCGCTTTTCTGGACATCGATTCAAACATGGAGACCCACTTGGGGGATGGCCTAGCTACAACAATCTACACCGGATCAACTACAGTCGAAGCACCGAAATGACCATTGTAGGCATTTCTCACATTCAATTCGTTTTCAACAATAATGATTTCAAAATTTTCAACAGATTTTACACTAATAGTCACCATTGGACTGAGAGCATCACCCACGCCAACCTTATCTTTCCATTAAGAAGCATTAGAGATAGTCACCAAAATTAACGTGATAGGGGAAATCAGAACGTTTTGTCAAAAGCCAAAAGGCTAGAAACTCGAACAACCCTATTCTCAAACTATGTAGCGAAGATTGGAGTGCAAAAAAGGGGTTCGGCGTAGAAATCGTTACGGACCCAATCAAAAGGGGAAAATCGATGATCGAGCCAAAACCTAGGAGAAGCGAATTTTTGGCACTGTTGGTGGAGTAGGCTCGTCTAGAGCGGGTCGATGAAGGCAACCCTGAGACACATGGAAAGGACAACATGAAGAGGAAGATGATAGACCGAAAGCACGATACAAAGCAAGGAGGGAGGGGCGGTTCAAGATTGGGATTTTAATTTTAGAGGGAGATGCCATAATGTAGTGTTAAATTTCAAATTGTATAATATGTTCGTTCATCTGTTATTTATAGATGCAGTATATATTTATATCTGAAATATATATGTGTTTATTTTAAATGAAACATTTTCTGTATAATATTTTAATGGTAAAACTTATCGAAAACAACTAACATGCTTATATTTTTCACATAAGATTAATTATGTTGAATATATTATATATATGTATAAATGTGTGTGTGCAACGGTTAGTCATTTCAACAGTCATATGCATATGATACAAATATTGTGAATATAGGTATTGTTTCATAATAAATAAATAACAGTTTAATTTTATTAATTTTAAATTAGAAAATATATAAATATTGTAAACATTGATAGTAAATAAATGTTTAAATTTATTAAATTAATTAACATAAATCAAGCATCTTTGATTAACCCAATTACTGAATTTCGATTAATATAAACAAGTACTTATTTTGATAAACACGAATTAATGATGAAGCGACCCCAACCTCCCTGTGAAGGAAAGCCCGGGTTGACCTTGAGGACACAACAAATCATAACGCAAACAGAAGAACATTTCGTTGCTTATTACAACAATTTCACCAGAATACAAGAATATACAGAGTATGAATAAATATAACACATTTTATGAACATCAGAGATTTACAATTTACATTACATAGCAACGGAAAAATAATACAAAACACAACTGAAGGGGATATACAGATACAAAGCTTTCCGAATATCGTTCCAGCTGTAAACCAGGATCTTGTGAATATAAATCTGCAAAACCAAAACTACAAGCTGCCCGTGTGGAAATAGGGGCACCCAGAGTTTAGGTTAAAACAATAAACTCTAGGTCAGTCATATGACTGGTGTGAGAAATAAACAGTTATTAATCTTTATTTTAAAGTTCGGTAAATCAAGGGACCACGCCGTATAGCCCGGAACGGGTTTACCTCCAAGAAAACCAGTGCATAAAACAAACAGCGCAATGCTAAATAAAGAACAATGAAGCTATTATAAGACTCATGTCCCATCACACAATGCAACGCAAGCCGGAGGATAGAGTTTTTACCTTATAATAGCCAAGAATGCTTGGTACGTAAAATTTCATGTTTTATTATTACTATAAGTGTATAGTGTCAAAACAATTTCAATCATAAGTATTAATCATAGACGGCATAAGTGCCCCATCCCACTATGTCGCCATACTAGGCTCTATAATCAAAAGCGCAAAATGTCGTGTTGGAAGTTGGATTTCCATCTGTGAACCAAGGCAAGGGATCGTCCTTACCGCTTCGAGACTGTCTATCCCAAGTCTCAGGGCAAGTACTCAGTCAAGCCCTTGGATCGTCAGGGCCGGTCCACTCGATGCGGATTAAAATGCCTGAACACTGCGTTTCCCCACCCTATGGGGCGTAAATGAGCCAAATGACTCCATCGGTCCCGGGTCGACCGATATAACCGAGGCGCCTCGCAACCATCATCCACATAAGTAAAATGCCAGGGCATGCAAAACGCTGACACCACTCCTAGCTAGAAGGAAACGCATGCCCTCCCTGATGTCCTCTCCCGTTTCTGGTTCACACCGGGGTGTGAGACTATCGAATTAACGCTACACAAAGCTACTCTATATTAAAATCGTGCTTTGATCATCAACCACAAGACTCTGCTTTCCAACAGAAGCCTTGATCATTTGCATCTCAGCATGTCACACAGGCAATTCATGCGATGCAACCGATGTCTATCAATCGCACATAATGAAATCCGATGTCAGACACACATCCATATGTCCAATACAGGGGAGAGGCCCTCGCATATCCGTCGATCTCCAAGTACGTCTGGACGATCACCTCTTATTACCTCGTCTTGGGTGTACAACCCAATCAAGACATCAGTAATCACCGAAATGATGTAAAGACCTCCGGTCTTCGACCACCGTCTTCATCCTCGACATATCGTCGAATCAGTTATTCATAATGGGATAAGCCAGGTCTTTCCGAATAACTCGCGTATATAATAAACAAGTGTTATTAAAACACAACATACGCCTTATTCCAATCCAGAATATTCCTTTATTCAAATATTCTTTTACTTTGGGAAAAGTTCCCATTAATTTTATCAAAGATAAATTCTTTAAATTTATTCTTTAATCTTCCTTTGAATATCAATTAAAACTAAATTATGGTTTATCCAAACTAATTGGGATTAACAAACCTTACCGAAGTAACCATTTGTTTTAATTTCCCAATCCCAACCTATTCATTCGATGAAGTAAAACTGGTAATACTTCATATCTAACACCACAGTGTTATTGGTAAATTCAATTACCATTTCACGTTCAAATCTAATTAAAGATTTAACTATCGCCTGGAGCAAAACTGGTGATACTCCATTCTCGATCATTTCAATCTAATTAAAGATTCATAAAAACTCCACTTGGTTTAATCTTCCCAAAAATTAATATTAATGATTTTTTAACTTGGGAAATCATATCCTGTCTTTAACTGGGTTAAAGAACCAATGTCATTAAAAACACGGTTCACTATAAACCCAAAATCACATTATATTCCATCAGCCTTTAACCGTAAATTAGCAAGTGAACAATTCCCTAATTATTAACCCCGAAGGCCGAAACCAACATCAGATCAATACCCAAGAAACCATTCAACTCAACTAATCCCCAGTTAGTTTCTGATTTTCTTAACTCCGTTGGGTCTAAGAACAGTATTATTAAAGATACCATTCACAACAACCCAAAATCACATTCCATTAACAATAGAATCTTCATGGAAAACAAATCGATATATATAATCGATATAAACTTGCATATCCAACCGATAATATGAATGGAATAACGACAAGGCCTTTTAAATTCCATATATATTAACCGTCTTCCTCTACAGAAGCTTACTTCGATTATTACCAAATCGAATTCCATTCAATTCCAATTTAATATATTAAATTGGAAAACTTTACTTTGGAAAATATCCTTTAAATTTTAACAAAAGATTTATAAATTCAGAACCCCTTTTCACGGTAAATCGGGTTAAAGAACGAATGTCGCTAAAACACAGTTCACGATAAGCCCAATTCACATTCCATTAATAATCGGGTTAAAGAACATGTGTTATTCAAAACACGGTTCACGATAAACCCAAAACTCAATTCCAATTCAATTCCAGTTAAATATCATTTAATTGGTATACTTCATTAAATCTAAATAAAAAGATTTAATTTTTTTCTCAACTGGGTTTAAGAACAGTGTTAATGAAGACACCATTCACGACAAACCCAAATCCCATTTGATATTAAAAATAAGGCCCTGAATAGAAAATATATCGGCTTATATTCAATATCAAATACTATAACCAACAAATATTGTATTGGAAATAACGATATAAATATATCTCCCAAATTTCCGTAAAAATATCTGTATAGTCACGAAATCCAACATCGAAATATTCCGAAGACAATTTCGATTCAAATCCATTCCAATTTATATATTGGAAATTCAGGTTATTTTTAAAACCATTTCAAATCCAATTTATTTATTTTAAAAATAACCGAATTATAATTCTAGTTCAAAACTAGTTCATTTCGATAAAATCTCTTTTTATCTTTTCAAATATGGAATTTTTCATCCTAATTCTTTCCAAATCATTTCTTATGATTTTACACTAATTATTGATATTTTTAATAATTTTATCAAGGCCCGTATAGTCGATTTCCATAAACGGCCATCGAACTGCACTTACAACGACCTTTTCCAAATTTGATATGGACATAATTCCAAATCCAACCGTTAGATTTCAAATCTCTAATATCCGTTAGAAAGCTCTTTTCGATACGAACCCAACGGTTCTGGTTTTAGGAGAATCCAACGGTCGGATCTCCCGTAATATCCGTTCGAAGTCAGTGGTCCAAATTCGTGAACTGCCGCAGCGCGGCGCGTTCTATTCAGGCCATTATAATATATATATATATATATATATATAATATATTATATATTTCGTTGATTTCCATTTAAAACGTATTTTATAAATCGTTTTAAATTCGTTTTCAAAATGATTTCAACTTCATATTCAATTTCTAATCAAAATTAGATATTCCATATCATCGATATATAAATGATAATATTTTCAAAACATTATATTTTGAAATCAATTCCTTTTCGATATTCATTTTAAAAATGAACAAAATTGATATAAATATCGTTCACGTCAAAATGGCGTTAATCTAATCAACACGGCTTTATATAATTAAATATTTTCGTGTCTATCCCGAATCGGACATCAAAATCATATTTTGATTCTTTTCTGAATATTATTTAAAAATATTCGTTATTTTATAATATTCATTCTTTTTGAATTGTAATCAGACACGGTCAATTACCATATAATTTGATTATATGGATTTCATACAACACATGTGTACAACAACAATCAAATACAGTCAACCATCATCCATAGTGCACTCTACACTGCATAAGCATTAAATATAAATATGTAACGCTTATAACAGCCTGTCAATCAATCGATCGACATACAGCTAATTATTGGGACTAGTGTATGTCCAATATCATCCCAATACCCGTGTGGGGTTTCAATCAACAAATAATGAATTTTATTTGTGCAGTTGGGTGATGTGTAGAATTTATCGTCCCAATCAATATCAGTCAAATCAGTGTACATAAACAAATCGTCTGATTTGTTTATGAATATTTATTTTATTCATATACACGTTAAAAATTATAATTTTAACTATAAAATATTTTACTCCATTCCATATCACGCAATCAATTTTCACCACACAGTCAATCAAACATACAAGCCGTCCATGTTCTGTGGATGATGTGTGTCGGGTGCTGCTAAGCACCGTTTGCATCCTAGTATATATTTCAATTAGAAAATAAATTAAAAGTGAGAAGTTCTCACCTTTGGGTTCCCCTCCGCCGGTTTTACTTCTGAACCATTTGGATTTGTTTGAAATTCCAACGCATCCTTTTCACGCGGTTCACATTAAAAATCACATTGTTATTATGATGTTTATTTTAACAATCACATTTTTATAACGGCACTTCATATATAAAAATCATATATATTTGCAACGCTTCTTTCTATATAAAAAATATATTTTTCTTCGCTATAAAAATTTATACTTTTCCTTATGTAAAAATTCTATTTTTACTTCGCTACCACATTAGAAAATTTATATTTTTATAGTGCTTTATATATAATAAATATTATATTTTTACATCGCCTTTCAACCAATAAAAATCATATTTTTATTATCTCTATAAAAATCGTATTTTTATTATTTCTATAATATAAAAATCATATTTTTATTACTCTACAAATATAAAAATCATATTTTTATTACTCTACAAATGTAAAATTCATATTTTTATTACTTTACTCGTTTAAAAATTATAGCTTTACATACATAAAAAAACATTGCTTTATATATAATGAAATTTATAGCCTTATATATAATAAAATTTATAGCTTTACATACAAAAAACATTGCTTTCTATTTTTGATTAAACTATTTTTTTTAAAATGAATTAAAATTATAATAAAAAAACTTACAGTGTCTTTGGTTTTCTGAGGGGCTGAGGAGGAGATTGGAGGGGGCCAGGCGCAGGCGAAGGTCGTTGGCAGTGGCTGTAACACCCCACGTCCATTAATGTCACTCACAAAGGGAATGCATTAACTTCTATGGAGCGTTTTAAGTGTGTATAGAACAGAAACTTAACAACAAGACAGATATAAAAAAGTACTCAAAAATTTAAAACTTTATTCATTGCAGCGGTAAATAAATAAGTTTCATTACATCATCAAAAACCAAAGACTAGAGTCAAGTACATAATATCCATCTTGAGTAGATCAGAGTACATAAGATGAAAGACATAACCCCAACATAAAACAGCCATAAATAAGATAGGCTGAACTTTTACTTCAGCGATCCAAGCAACTTCTAAAAGCAAGAGATGAAGCTATCCAAATCAAGCTCCACTAGTACTAGTCCCACCCTGAGTACCTGGGGGGGAAAGGAAGAAAAGAGGTGGAAACAAAGGGGGTCAGACATAAAGTCTGGCGAGTGCAATAACTTTAACAATATAATCATTAAGTAACTAGGATAAGGCATAAGCTAGAAAATAAGGAAATGACTGTGAACAAATGGGTATGGCAGAGCAACCAAAGGAAATAAGATGAACAAAGATAACGTTAAAGGCGCACCTAATCACTACAAGATAATTACTACACCGCACCACACCAAAAGTTGATCCCGCCTACAGAACTTAATAATGATAATGGTAGTTTCGTGTACCCTTAGCTGCCTTCATTGGTGCCGCCTGCCCCTATCTCCACTAGGTGTACCAACTACCCCCTTTCGATCGGCTCCCTAACTCGTAGATACCCGTGCTGGCCCCACAGTGGGGTGTATCACTCCCTAAAGTGGCAACCCGATACCACCAAAGATGCACGGCTTATACCTACACGATGCAACAATGTCTTACCTACCAGCCCAGGCCCACACACGCATATGACCCCGTTGGACTTGCGTTGCCACCGCTATCCCGTTTTGACCTCTTACAATCAAACCCAATATGTGTGTCCCGTCCTCGACTTGGGTCGAGCCCACAAAGATACTTAATGAGTTACTGGTTTGAAAAGGGCCCCCATGCATGATACAAGCTTTCCACCTATGCTTGGTCCCTTCTAAGGTTTTTCCCCACTTAACCCCATTCTTATTCAAGTCTTCTTACATGTTTCAATCTTGGTTAAGTGCATCTAATCATATTTTACATGCCACCCAAGGCACCATCTTAATTTCACATGCCACCCAAAGCATCCACTTAACCCCCTCATGTCCCACCACATGTTTATCTGGTTAAGTGATTCATTAACACCGTAACCTTGTAAAGACCTCCCACATTAGACTGGCATTTGTGGCAGCTGGATTTGCCGGGCAGGTCCGGGCAGTCTTACACCACAAACGAGCCTAACCTCGTGTCTTTACAACTGTTACGCATTTAATTTATGCCTTTGACCTCTCACATTAGATTAGCATTTGTGGCTGCTGGATTTGTCGGGCGGGTCCGGGCAGTCTTACACCACAAAAGAGTCTAACCTCGTGTCTTAGGCGGTTTATTATTACACATCTTCATTTAACCCCAAATTGGATTAATATCCCTACTCAAATTTGTCAATAAATTCCAAATATATTTATGTCCATAATTGTCTCTTAAAATTATGTCCATAAATGCCAATTTTTCCAATTAATGTCTTAACTTAATTATATGCTTTTTTCAGGCCATTTATGCCAATTCTCAATATGTGTATATTCAATATTACCCCCATCGTCCCCACGTTGTTCGTTCGTTTATCATGACACATATATATATATATATATATATGTGTGTGTGTGTGTGTGTGTATTAGACTAGCAATTAGTCTAAGACATAAAAAGAAGAAACGCCACAAATTTGCATAACATACAAATTGGATCTAATCTTACAAATAAGGATTACCACATATCTAGCATAAACTTGTTATTGTCATGAATCTAAACATAGGCCTAAAGGTGTGAACTTTCATGTATATAATATATTTTTTCACCTAAAACTTGCATAGGCCATAGTCACAAACTTGCATTAAACTATGTATGTCACAGATCTAAATCTAAAGGTGTAAACTTGCATAGACAATAATCACAAATTATGTATGTCATAGATCTAATCATAAAGGTGTAAACTTGCATAGGCAATAGTCACAAATTATGTATATCATAGATCTAATCATAAAGGTGTAAACTTGTGTACAATTCATATAGAAACTAACATATAATCTATACCCAAACTTGCATATAAAATGATGTCAAACGTGAATCAAGTTGAACATAGGTGATTTGGCATATGAAAAGGGATCCACAACAAAACTATCATTATTAACAACTAGCATATATTCACCAAATATCACATTTTTCCAATGTTTCACAAACATAGCCATATAACCCAATTTATAACTCAACCCAATTAACTTATTAATTATCTTATTAAAGAAATTGAACTCACAACTCAAAGAAGGTCTTGAGTTCTGGAATCTGAGTTTTGAAATTGATTTAGCTCGCCCTTGAAGTAGACAAATTCGTTGTTGTTTAGATTTGAGTTGAATTGAGTTGCTTTACTTTGCTTCTAGTTGGTGGCAGCTACTCTAGGTTTTGGAGTGACAGCATGATGGCCATTGATCTAATTTTTGATTAGGTTTAAAGTTTGAGCCTACATGTGTTTATATAGAATTTAGGATTAATTTAGGCCATCCGATCAACCTAGAAGCAACCTGAACCATCCAAACAAGATAGGGTGACACCTCAGCCCTAATGACTCAGCACTGAGTCAAAAATCGTCATCACTCAGATCTGTCCGGGGGGGGGGGGGGCAGGTCGACCCCTAGGTCGACCCCCACGTCGACCTGTAGGGGGGAGGTCGACACTAGGGTCGACCTGGGTCCTGGGCGGGAATTTTCCTACCCAGACCGCTTCTGACTTCTGATTTGAATTTTGAATCTGTTTCAAGCTGTTTGAATTTATTTGATTTTTTCTGGAAACTTCCGACAGCCATAACTTCTTCATACGAAGTCCAATTTACGCAAACTCGGACTCTATCTCAACCAGAATTCCGAGACGAACACAATGGCGTAACCCTTTTCCCTTGATTCTCATATTTAAAATTAAGTATTCTTTAAATTTCTTAACATTAATATTAAAATTACGGAGTGTTACAGTGGCGGTGTGGGGGCTTCGATGGGAGGAGGCATTCAAACGAGGCTGGAGGAGAGGAAGGGCTCAAGGGTGGAGGTGCGGGCTTCGCGAGGGAAAGGGGGGAGGAACGAGCGCCACCGCGAGGAGGAGGGGGGACTGGTGCCATGGCGGCAGTGGTCCAGCCGAGGCGGCGGCTGCGAGCTCTGGTGAGGTGGCGTGGATCGTGGCCTCCATTCTCTTTTTATTTTTCGATTGATCTGAATATGAGCGAGAAGAGGGAGAGGGAATTATATAATTATATATATATATTATTTAATTTCAAAAAGTAACTTTAAAATTCGAACTCCAAATGGGACCCACCGCTTGTCGTTCCTTGCTATTTACCCCCATTCTGAACACAATGGGATATGTATTGTAAGCCAGTTCGGCTGTTTCGATCAGCTTTCGTCAAAATAAAAATATAAATCTATATATTGAATTTGAACGCACATTTCAATTTACTGGGGCCACATACGGACTCTAAAAATTCCCGAAAAATATTTTCTAGCTTCGTATTGATAATACGGTTCTAAAAAAACTCATTTTGTCAAATTTGGAGACCGTTTGAAAAATGGCCATTTTTTGGTCGATCCAAATTGACTAAAGTTGTCAAAACATGTTTTACTTCGCCACACTCACATATTGATTCAGAAAATTATAGATTTTGGAATCTAGCAATAACTTGACATCCCGGATCCAACAAAAGTGGTTTCGTCGAAAACGGAGGTCGTTTACAAAATTTCCGTTTTTAAGGGCCGAAAATTCCATAGCGACTATTCTGAATTTTCAATTAGGTATAACTTTTTATTCCCGCTATGAAATTTCAATTTTTCAGATTCTTTGAAAAGATATTTTCAAATAGATTCTAATATTTTTGGTTTCGCTAAAATCCGGTTTATTTTGAATCCTGTACATTCATTTGAAATTTGAAATCGAATTTTCAAACTACCGCGCCATTTTCAATTCCTTTTATAATTAAAAATAAATATTTATATTCTGACGTCGATTCGAATAAATATTTACGTTCTAATTCGACTCAAAATACATTTCTCGTCGTTATTATTTAAAATAATTCATTTTAAATATTCAAAATTCATTAAAATTGCCAAAATAAAAATTTTAAATTGGCTCAGATTTTCCGGGTTATTACAATCTCCCCCACTTAAAATCTTTTTGTCCTCGAAAAGGAACGGAGCTGAAAGTTGTTTTGCAAACCAACTCAACTTTCATTCTTTTCATTACGGCTTAAGTTCTTCAACTTTTCAGTTTCTAAAACTTTTTAAATTCTTCAAAAATTTGGCTAACACCCTAAATTTTCGAAAAATTTCTCCATAACCTCCCCCGCACGGGAGCACCGGGAAAATCCCGAAATCGCCATACAGGCCTCTCCAATCCAAAAAGAAAAAGAAACAGCCAATCGGCTCATAAAATCATCCAAAACCCAAGAAATTAGTAAACATGTACCTATTTGTCGGGCAAACAATTTTATTCCTCTGCTCTAGCCTCCTTGCAATGACCTATTGACACATATTTATGTACAAGCATGCATTTCCAAACAATTTTCAATACAGTTCAATATTTGGTTCAATTTGGCCTAAATTCACCTTTCTTTCATTTGCTGGTTTAAATGAATAATCACACAACACAACTATCAATCAATTAGTTGATTAGCTTTTCAAATTCATAACTTTAATATATATACAAAAAATCATGTTTTTGATGCCAATTCACACAATAGCCCTATCTAGTTTTGGTTCTCACACTAGTCAATTGGAAATATATAAATATCACACCTTCGAAACTCGAACACAAACTACTGATGCTATATAGTCATCAATAGTTTCATCTCCGGGCGACTAGAGTGTGATTCTATACCTATCCAGTATATTAAAACTTTGAATACATGTTTACAAGGCGTATATGCAGAATCTTTATATATTGGATTGTCCAAATTCAATACAAATAAATATTCTAATACGAATAATTGATTTAAATTTTCAAAACAAAAATTGTTTTCATCTTTATTTGAAGACAACTCTCTTCCGACTCATTCTAGGATACTACCGATCCCATCTCTAACGAGTCATTCTCATTGGATATTACTAATTAAATTTCTGATGAATTCTTTCGTTTGGTTCTAACGTGTCTTGTTCTCCGAGCTCTGTGAACAAAGCTCTAATACCAAAATGAAACGACCCAAACCTCCCTGTGAAGGGAAGCCCGGATTGAGTTTGAGGACACGACAAATCAGAACGCAAACAAAAGAACATTTCATTGCTTATTACAACAATTTCATCAGAATACAAGAATATACAGAGTATGAATAAATATTACACATTATATAAACATCAGAGATTTACAATTTACATTACATAGCAGTGGAAAAATAATACAAAACACAACTGAAGGGGATATACGGATACAGAGCTTTCCAAATATCGTTCCAGCTGTGAACCCGGATCCTATGAAAATAAATCTGCAAAACCAAAACAACAAGCTGCCCGTGTGGAAATAGGGGCACCCACAGTTTAGGTTAAAACAATAAACTCCAAGTTAGTCATGTGACTGGTGTGAGAACTAGAACAGTTATTAATCTTTATTTTAAAGTTCGGTAAATCAAGGGACCACGCCGTATAGCACAGAACGGGTTTACCCCCAAGAAAACCAGTGCATAAAACAAACAGCGCAATGCTAAATAAAGAACAATGAAGCTATTATAAGACTCAGGTCCCATCACACAATGCAACGCAAGCCGGAGGATAGAGTTTTTACCTTATAATAGCCAAGAATGCTTGGTACGTAAAATTTCATGTTTTATTATTACTATAAGTGTATAGTGTCAAAACAATTTCAATCATAAGTATTAATCATAGATGGCATAAGTGCCTCATACCACTATGTCGCCATACTAGGCTCTACAATCAAAACCGCAAAATGTCGTATTGGAAGTTGGATTTCCATCTGTGAACCAAGGTAAGGGATCATCCTTGCCGCTTCGAGACTGTCTAGCCCGAGTCTCAGGGCAAGTACTCAGTCAAGCCCTTGGGTCGTCAGGGCCGGTCCACTCGATGTGGATTAAAATGCCAGAACACGGCGTTTACCCGCCCTATGGGGCGTAAATGAGCCAAACGACTCCATCGGTCCCGGATCGACTGATATAACCAAGGAGCCTTGCAACCATCATCCACGTAAGTAAAATGCCAGGGCGTGCAAAACGCTGACACCACTCCTAGCTAGAAGGAAACGCATGCCCTCCCTGATGTCCTCTCATGTTTCTAGTTCACACCGGGGTGTGAGGCTCGCAAATTAACGCTACACAAAGCTACGCTATATTAAAGTCGTGCTTTGGTCATCAACCACAAGACTCTGCTTTTCAACAGAACCCTTGATCATTTGCATCTCAGCATGCCACACAGGCAATTCACGCTATGCAATTGATGTCTATCAATCACACAGAATGATATCCGATGTTAGACACACATCTATTTACAAGTTCATTCTGGGTCTGAACGAAACCGGAGGCACCTTATTCCTCTCCCATATGTCCAATACAGGGGAGAGGCCCTCGCATATCCATCGATCTCCAAGTACGTCTGGACGATCACCACTTATTACCTCGTCTTGGGTGTACAGCCCAATCAAGACATCAGTAGTCACCCAAACGATGTGAAGACCTTTGGTCTTCGACCACCGTATTCATCCTCGACATATCGTCAAATCGGTTATTCAGAATGGGATAAACCCGGTCTTTCCAAATAACTCGCGTATATAATAAACAAGTGTTATAAAAACACAACATAAGCCTTATTCCAATCCAGAATATTCCTTTATTCAAATATTCTTTTAATTTGGGAAAAGTTCCCATTAATTTTATCAAAGATAAATTCTTTAAATTTATTCTTTTAATCATCCTATGAATATCAATTCAAACCAAATTATGGTTTATCCAAACTAGTCGGGATTAACGAACCTTACCGTAGTAACCATTTGTCTTAATTCCCAATCCCAACCTATTCATCCCATGAAGTAAAACTGGTAATACTTCATATCTAACACCACGGTGTTATTGGTTTCAATTACCATTTCACGTTCAAAACTAATTAAAGATTTAACTATCATTTGGAGCAAAACTGGTGATACTCCATTCTCGATCATTTCAATATAATTAAAGATTCATTAAAACTCCACTTGGTTTTAATCTTCCCAAAATTTAATATCAATGATTGTTTAACTTGGGAAATCATATCCTGCCTTTAACTGGGTTAAAGAACCAATGTCATTTAAAACACGGTTCGCTATAAACCCAAAATCACATTCTATTCCATCAGCCTTTAACCGTAAATTAGCAAGTGAACAATTCCCTAAGTATTAACCCCGAAGGCCGAAACCAACATCAGATCAATACCCAGGAAACCATTCAACTCAACTAATCCCCTGTTAGTTTCTGATTTTCTTAACTCCGTTGGGTCTAAGAACAGTATTATTAAAGATAACATTCACGACAACCCAAAATCACATTCCATTAATAATGGAATCTTCACGGAAAACAAATCGATATATATATAATCGATATAAACTTCCATATCCAACCAATAATATAAATGGAATAACAACAAGGCCTTTTAAATTCCATATATATTAACCGTCTTCCTCTACAGAAGCTAACTTCGATTACTACCAAATCAAATTCCATTCAATTCCAATTTAATATATTAAATTGGAAAACTTTACTTTGGAAAATCTCCTTTAAATCTTATCAAAAGATTTATAAATTCCAAATCCCATTTCACTGTAAATCGTGTTAAAGAACGAATGTCGCTAAAACACAGTTCACGATAAGCCCAATTCACATTCCATTAATAATCGGGTTAAAGAGCAAGTGTTATTCAAAACACCGTTCACGATAAACCCAAAAATCAATTCCAATTCAATTCCAATTAAATATCATTCAATTGGTATACTTCATTAAATCTAAATAAAAAGATTTATTCTTTTTCTCAACTGGGTTTAAGAATAGTGTTAATGAAGACACCATTCACGACAAACCAAAATCCCATTTGATATTAAATACAAGGCCCTGAATAGAAAATATATTGGCTTATATTCAATATCAAATACTACAACCAACAAATATCGTATTGGAAATAATGATATAAATATATCTTTCAAATTTCCATAACAATATCTGTATAGTCACGAAATCCAACATCGAAATATTCCGAAGACAATTTCGATTCAAATCCATTCCAATTTATATATTGGAAATAATGGTTATTTTTAGAACCATTTCAAATCCAATTTATTTATTTTAAAAATTATTGAATTATAATTCTAGTTCAAAACTAGTTCATTTCGATATAAAATCTCTTTTTATCTTTTCAAATATGGAATTTTTCATCCCAATTCTTTCCAAATCATTTCTTATGATTTTAGACTAATTATTGATATTTTTAATAATTTTATCAATGCCCGTACAGTCGATTTCCATAAACGGCCATCGAACTGCACTTACAGCGACCTTTTCCAAATTTGATTGGGACATAATTCCAAATCCAACCGTTAGATTTCAAATCTCTAATATTCGTTAGAAAGCTCTTTTTGATACGAACCGAACGGTTCTGGTTTTAGGACAATCTGACGGTCGGATCTCCCGTAATATCCGTTCGAAGTCAATGGTCGAAATTCATGTACTGCCGCAGCGTGGCGCATTCTATTCCGGCCATTATATTGTATATATAATATATATATTGGTCGATTTCCATTTAAAACGTATTTTATAAATCGTTTTAAATTCGTTTTCAAAGCGATTTCAACTTCATATTCAATTTCTAATCAAAATTGGATATTCCATATCATTGATATATAAATGATAATATTTTCAAAACATTATATTTTGAAATCAATTCCTTTTCGATATTCATTTTAAAAATGAACAAAATTGATATAAATATCGTTCACGTCAAAATGGCGTTAATCTAATCAACACGGCTTTATGTAATTAAATATTTTCGTGTCCATCCCAAATCGGACATCAAAATCATATTATGATTCTTTTCTGAATATTATTTGAAAATATTCGTTATTTTAAAATAATCATTATTTTAAAATATTCATTCTTTCTGAACTGGAATCAGACACAGTCAATTACCATATAATTTGATTATATGGATTTCATACAACACATGTGTACAACAACAATCAAATACAGTCAACCATCATCCATAGTGCACTCTACACTGCATAAGCATTAAATATAAATATTTAACGCTTGTAACAGCCTGTCAATCAATCGATCGACATACAGCTAATTATTGGGACTAGTATATGTCCAATATCATCCAAATACCTGTGTGGGGTTTCAATCAACAAATAATGAATTTTATTTGTGCAGTTGGGCGATGTGTAGAATTTATTGTCCCAATCAATATCAGTCAAATCAATGTACATAAACAAATCGTCTAATTTGTTTATGAATATTTATTTTATTCATATACACGTTAAAGATTATATTTTTAACTATAAAATATTTTACTCCATTCCATATCACGCAATTAATTTTCACCACACAATCATCAAACAAACAAGTTGTCCATGGTCTGTGGACGACGGGTGTCGGGTGCTGCTAAGCACTGTCTGCATCCTAGTATATATTTCAACTAGAAAATAAATTAAAAGTGAGAAGTTCTCATCTTTGGGTTCCCCTCCGCCGGTTTAACTTCTGAACCGTTTGGATTTGTTTGAAATTCCAACGCATCCTTTTCACGCTGTTCACATTAAAAATCACATTGTTATTATGATGTTTATTTTAACAATCACATTTTTATAACGGCACTTCATATATAAAAATCATATATATTTACAACGCTTCTTTCTATATAAAAATTATATTTTTCTTCGCTATAAAAATTTATACTTTTCCTTATGTAAAAATTCTATTTTTACTTCGCTACCACATTAGAAAATTTATATTTTTATTGTGCTTTATATATAATAAAAATTATATTTTTACATCGCCTTTCAACCAATAAAAATCATATTTTTATTATCTCTATAAAAATCATATTTTTATATTTATATAATATAAAATTCATATTTTTATATTTCTATAATATAAAAATCATATTTTTATTACTCTACAAATATAAAAATCATATTTTTATTACTCTACAAATATAAAAATCATATTTTATTACTCTACAAATATAAAAATCATATTTTTATTACTCTACTAATTTAATAATTATAGCTTTACATACATAAAAAAACATTGCTTTATGTATAATGAAATTTATAGCCTTATATATAATAAAATTTATTGCTTTACATACATAAAACATTGCTTTCTATTTTTGATTAAACTAATTTTTTTTAAGATGAATTAAAATTATAATAAAAAAAACATACAGTGTCTTTGGTTTTCTGAGGGGCCGAGGAGGAGATCGGAGGGGGGCCAGGCGCAGGCGGAGGTCGGTGGCAGTGGCGGCGTGGGGGCTTCGATGGGAGGAGGCATTCAAACGAGGTTGGAGGAGAGGAAGGGTTGAGGCTGGAGGTGCGGGCTTTGCGAGGGAAAGGGGGGAGGAACGAGCGCCACCGCGAGAAGGAGGGGGGACTGACACGCATGGCGGCAGTGGTCCAACCGAGGCAGCGGCTGCGAGCTCCGGTGAGGTGCCGTGGATCGTGGCCTCCGTTCTCTTTTTTTTTATCGATCTGAATATGAGAGAGAAGAGGGAGAGGGAATTATATATTATTATAATTATTTAATTTCAAAAAGTAACACTAAAATTTGAACTCCAAATGGGACCCACTGCCTGTCGTCCCTAGCTATTTACCCTCATTTCGAACACAATGGGATATGTATCGTAAGCCAGTTCGGCTGTTTCGATCAGCTTTCGTCAAAATCAAAATATAAATCTATGTATTGAATTTGAACGCACATTTCAATTTACCGGGGCCACATAAGGACTCTAAAAATTCCCACGATACGGTTCTAAGAAAACAGATTTTGTCAAATTTGGAGACCGTTTGAAAAATGGCCATTTTCTAGTCGATCCAAATTGACTTAAGTTGTCAAAACACGTTTTACTTTGCCACGCTCACATATTGATTCAGAAAATTACAAATTTTGGAATCTAGCAATAACTTGACATCCCGGATCCAACAAAAGTGGTTTCGTCGAAAACGGAGGTCATTTGCAAAATTTCCATTTTTAAGGGCCCAAAATTCCATAGCGACTATTCTGAATTTTCAGTTGGGCATAACTTTTTATTCCCGCTATGAAATTTCAATTTTTCGGATTCGTTGGAAAGATATTTTCAAATAGATTCTAATATTTTTGGTTTCGCTAAAATCCGGTTTTTTGAATTCTGTAAGAAATCGAATTTTCAAACTACCGCACCATTTTCAATTTCTTTTATAATTAAAAATAAATATTTATATTCTAACGTCGATTCGAATAAATATATACGTTCTAATACTATTCAAAATACATTTCTCATCGTTATTATTTAAAATAATTCATTTTAAATATTCAAAATTCATTAAAATTGCCAAAATAAAAAAATTAAATTGGCTTAGATTTTCCGGGTTATTACAAATGATCTCCTACAAATTAATTAAATAAAAAAATTGAAACCGACTATATTAAATCCATTGGCAATGGTACTTAATCCAATACTTGAAAATACAATTTAACTGTCATTAACTTTCCAAATATTATGTTTTTTTACTATTTTATTTTTTACATAATAGCATCTTGGGAAAAAGTACAATTATATATTTAATTGATTGTTTTATTTAGTTGGTTATTTTCTTGTTTTCAACCAATGTATAACTCTTTAGAATATAAATTATATTTGTGCATAAAAATATATGGTAACAGCAAAGAATTTATCTTATACATTTAAATAGATGTTTGACCATACAGTTTCAAATTGTATGATTTTGCGAAAAGTTTAAAATTATATTCAAAATTTATAGTTATATACGTTCTTGAATGTGCTTAGAATGCTCCCACCCATTCCATATATTCTAACCAGTCCATTTCATAATATTTTCGAAGAAAATGTAGTATCTGACAGTTTATTTGATGGTGCAGAGATTCTTGTATCCGAAGATGACCATCACACGGATTCACAAAAAGACTTCTAATGAACTAGTGGAGAATATTTTCAATTGAAGTACCACAACATCAAATGGGAAATACTTGAATGTAATATGCATTATGCACTGCAACAGAATAATAACACAAGCAGTTAAATAAGGCTAAATATTTACAATGATATATACATACATCAAATAATTTAAATGATATTCCTATTTGTATTGCTGTTAACTCCTAAGATATGCATGTTCCCCCCGAATAGCATATCCTCAACCAAAAATGTGATAACCAATCGGACTTGAAATAGAAAGGTTGTTTACATTATTTGTACAGCTGAATCAAAAGAAATGAAAAGTCTCTCCTCAATATTTTATGTTTTCCCTAATAGTTTCTCCTCTTTTATCTATTTTGATTTATTTTATAACACATTACCAACACGAGATTCTATTAGAGCTATTTGTTGAAATCCCCTTGATCTACATCTATTAATTTTCCATGTAAGTAATTTTTATTTGAGAGTTATTAATTTAAGGATTTATAGATTTGTTCTGCAGTTATTTTCTGTTTGAGAATCCTTGATTAATGGATCTATGAATTTGTTATATCTTCTATTCTTCTAGATCTGATTTAAACTTCTAGATTTGTTTCTCTATTTTTTTTAAGATCTAGATTAGGTTCTAATGGATCTATTTTTTAGATCTAATTAAATTTATTGACCCTAAATATGTGTTTAGAACTATTCCTTCAATTCTTCACGGATCTAGTTTCGAGCCTTCCAGATCCAATTTGATGGAGATTTGATTATATATGTATTGTTTACATTATTGATGATGTAGAGGTAGATCTAATTTTATTTTTCTCGATCTACTATTACTTTTTATATGTAATTCTTCTGTAAAAACTGAGGATAGAATACCCCTTGATTTATCATTAGAAGTGAAATTGAAATATTGATTATTATTTTTATGTATAGCCAACAAAATTATGGGTATAAAATATAATAATATAGCATTTAAACTCAATAACAATATTGAATTATCACTGGAAGTTAAAGTGAAAACTCATGATGTAGACAAATTCTCTCATACGAGGAACCTAAAGTTCATATGCTAAAATAAAGCCTTCAAATGTGCCTATAAATGCTAAAATAAAGCCTCAAAGCACATAAATGTGCATAATATTTGCTTATAGCAAAGGACCTAGAATTCGATAATAGGAAAGGATTTGAAAAATCAATGAAAGGAAAAGTTCCAATAAAAGGCAAAAACATTATATTCCAATTTTATGTTACGCATAATTTTCTAAAGAAGATTATTATTAGAAGAGATCGTTACACTTATAATAAATACTATTTCTTGAAGAAAATAGTAAAATGACTCTCATATGTGAATAAAAGCACTTTCTAGAGAAATTGCTTCAGTTTAAAATATATAACAATACGTAAATTATGATAAAACTTGAAGTTTTATTATAGTAATTAAAGAACATATCATATTTCCAAAAAAAAAAATATTGTTTCGAAAAAAATTTATAACGAAAATATGCATCTCGAAGATCATATTAAGTTAAGATCTAAATATTGATCTTAAATTATCACACCTGAAGTGAATGCAGAAGCAATTTTTGTTATAAAATGAAAAATTTAGAACCTGCAGTTTCTATAATGATAAGAAGTAATTTTGATATTAAAAAAAGATCTAAAAGATCTTTATATGGAATGTATAATTTGAATCTAAAACATGTAGTTTTTATATTTTTGAATTATTTGTATAGATCTACAAATTTTTCGAATCATTTATGTAAAATCTTGGTTCTACGATTATGCACTTTACTCAATTCTTGATTAGATATTATGCATATATATGGTATTTTAGAAAATATGATTATTGAGAATGCAGTACAACTATAAGTTATCCATTCATCTGTATCATTGATTGATACTGCTTCTAGATCCAAATTTCATTCTGTTGATTTAGATAAAATTTATTTGATTCATATATTTGGACTACATAATGGTTATTTCCATTATTTTTATAATAAATGCATTAAATTTATCATTATGATAATATATTGTATTACCACATTATCATAAATGTATTAAATGCACTGGTTATTGTAAGTTAAATGATGCATGTTTTTGTTGGAATAAGAACAAACATATGTATTATTATTCGACGTATTTACCAAGTAATATATAATATAATGGAAGAAATAAAAAGGTTAGAACCACAACCTGAAGTTGTGCAAAGAATTTTTTTTAACTAGATATTGTATAACTCAAGGTCTGAGACCTGAAGTCTTGAATTATGAAAAAGACAAATTTTTGATAAAGGTTACAAGTTTGAAATCTTGATAATTAGCATGAATGTAAAAGCATCTAAATTAGAAGTATGTTAAAAGATTGAGAAATAGAAGTTCATCATAAGTAGATAAACTTGATATATATATATGTATGTATGTATGTGTGTGTATCTATATAATATATATAAATATGTATATATATGCATAGAAACCTGAAGGTCCTCAATCAATGAACTTGAAATACTTTATAATGTAAAAGCCTGATGCTTTATTGAAACTGTGTGAAATAATAACACTGTACTTCTTAAAGAAGTTGCATCATATGGGACAATGATGATGCATCCAAAGATTTCACACTTTTCAAAATGAGTTGTATCTTGCTTATATATTTGCATTTACATGTTGTATTAAAGAATAAATTTTAACAACTTGAAGTTGTTTATATATTTTATTTGAAGCAGAAGTTCAATACAATTCACGTTTGAACATTAAAATGTGTTCTTTAAGATTTGCATTGGCATTGCTTGATAAGCAACCTTTCTAATGATTTGGAACCTTATAAATAATTTGTTTAATATTGATAACTCGAATGAGAAAGAATATGTAAATCCATTAGATATGTAATACGTGGACACACGTATATACACATACATGTGAATATTTAACTAACAACCTGAATTTGTTATGAGATAATATTATAAACTATGCATATATTATATAGTAATTCAAAAAGTCGATTGACATCAATATTGAATGACCTAAAGTCGTGTGTGTATTCAAATGATATATATAATTAGAAAATTCCTCAAAGTTACTAGATCAATGAAAAGGAATAAACAATACAATATGAATGCATTTAATCAACTAATAAGATATTACGTATTCATGGAATATGTTATGTTCTATTTAGGTAATGTTGTGTAAGTCAAGCTGTAAGCTTTAAAGCATGTTGCATGTTACTTCCTTGTGTGGAAGTACCCAGTTGATATGTAGAATGCTTATCACCTGAACTATTATGTATTTTTTTATTTTGTAATAAATAAAAGAGTGTTACCGATCATTATAAAAATCAGGTGGCCTTGCCAGAAAAAATTAATAAGAGCATTATCCTCCTACAATTGAAATACATACAATGTATTTGCTAGTAATAATGATCAAAAATGAGAATCCAAAGATGGTTTATTTTTTAATGTGATAATGTTTGTCAACATTGAGGAGGAGGATAAGGGGATATAAGTTTATGTTGATCATTGGTGTTAAATTTTTGCTAATATATAGAATTATGAGAAGTATTAAGTAATTTGCATAAATTATCAGTTATGTCCCTAGTAAACTTTCTCCAATATAGATTTGAATCATTGAAGGATTAAAAGATGTAAATCATAGCTGAAAATGTGATATAAAAGTCAGTTCAAATTATCTTTGGATTAAGTATAAAGATGCAGAATAATAAAGGTGAGTGTCCTTGAAGAAACACTTAAGGATGTTTTGAAAGAAACCCGTGACATGATTGTAAAATAATCGTAGAAGTGGTTTAGGTACCTAAAACACGATAAGTTTCGAGATCTCAATAAATCATATATAAAAATGACAAGAAATAATCATCGATGATAAATTAATAAATAATAAAGCGCTTATATTTATAAATGGATTAAAAGTCCCATATTAGAGAGAAACATGATTGGCTATTAGTATTCTCCTGAATAAGATATATGGACCTACGGTCCATAAGACAAAATTAGAAATGTATACAATGATAAAAGCACATTAAAGTTATTGAAGCACCATACAGTGTCTACAACATGTTATGTGCCATGAGAATTGTACTTTCATAGATAATTGAATTGATTAATGTAGTGAAAGTATTTAAAACATTTACAATACCCTGAAGGTATAAACAATGGAAGTATATAAATTCCTGAAGAATTTAATTAAATTTGGTAGTGATAAAAAATGCAAAGAGAAAGAAATGTAGATTACAACATTCTTTTAAATATTGTTGTGATGAAAATTTTGATATAATTCATGATGAATAGATCACTTCCTGCTTTCAAGAATTGTTGTAATGAAACTCTTAATATCCATTGAAGTGGTAGTTGCGATATGCAAAACTTATTAAAATATACATGTTCCTAAAGAATATAGATAACATATGTGGTTATAAAGAATGACAAAGACATGGACGATAGATATATTCTTTAAGAATATAAATAACATTTGTTGTTGTAATAAAACTTGTCTTATTCATCAAATGTGTATTGCAATATGCATACCTGATTGAAATACAAAACAGTACAAAAAGAAGGCGCTTTAAATATGGAATCGAAATGACAAAAATGAAGTTGTGAGATACAAGGTATGACTTGTTGCACAAGGTTTCCTATAGAGATCAGGTTTTGACTTTAAAGAAACATAATCTTCTATTATGGATGTCATATCATTTCGATATTTGATAAGACTTGTAGTTTCTAAGAAGCTTGATATAAGATTAATTGATGTCACATCTTATCTATACGGTGAATTGGATACCGATATTTACATGAGAATCCCAGATCGATATAAGTTGCCTGAAGCAAAATCAAAGTCGATGTGCTCATCAAAACAGTGAAAATCACCGTATGGTTTGAAACTATCCGGAAGAATGTGGTATAACCATCTTAGTGAATATTTAGTAAAAGCTGGATATAAAAAAATCTCATTTGTCCATGTGTATTTATAAAGAAATTGGTAAGGGGATTTGTTATTTTGACAATATATGTTGATGATATGAATTTGATTGAGACTCCAGAAGAGATCGATGAAACAATAGATTACATGAAACAAAAACTTGAAATGAAAGATCTTGGCAAAATTAATTATTGTCTTGATCTACAGATCGAGCATAGTACAAATAGCATACTAACCCATCAATCAAATTACACTGAAAAAACCTTGAAGCATTTTCAAATGGATAAAGCATATCCATTTAGTACGCCTATGGTTGTCAGATCAATAGATATTAAAAAGGACCCTTACAATCCAAAAGGAGATGATGAAAATGTACTTGATCCAAAAGTATCAACCCAAACAATTACATATGAAAATAAGTTATAATGTACTCTTTATCCTTATTTAAGATTTTTCTCATTATGTTTTCCTTATTAAGGTTTTAACGAGGCATTACATTGACTTGGAAATATCATACTCCTTTTGAGGTAGTAAATTATTGGAATATGACTGTTGACGTGGAAAGTTGTCGTGGACACATATCACGCCAACACCCAACGATATGCGTGGTATGAACATAGTAATCCAAAGATGAAATAAAGTAAAAGCACAAGCTTAATGGCTTCCATCAATGGTTTCGACCAATTCGTCGAACCTCCGACCGCGCCGCCGATCCATCCCTTCGTTCATCCTCGTCCACCCCTACCAAGCCTTTGAACTCCTCCTACCCTTTCCCCCCTCCTATTCAACCTGTTATGGAGAATACCCTTGATCCAATGATCAACGAGTCGCTCGTCACCAGCAAACCTCCGCCGCAGTGTCAGCTCCTCCACCTTTTCCATCCTCACCGCAAACTCTTCTAGTCCCTTCAGCGAAACTTCCACCGCTGCTTCCTGCACCGCCTGATTCCCAACAGCTATCTTATGTGGCGGAGTTGTCGCGTTGAGTCAGAGGGACCCAGTCAAACTCTCATGGCCCACCGTTGGCTACGGCCTTCAGAAAGGGTCTCCTTCCTTTTTTCAAATCGTTCTCGCGCACAGTTCAATTTTTTAGGAATAACCGCCAATGCTATCACTATGCTTCAAAGGTACACGTGGCGAAGAACTATAGGAATGCAAGGATTTGTTATAGATGTGGTTTTTTCAAGCATGAAAATAAAAGCTACACACGAATGGTTCATAGTATACAAACAAAGGCAGCTTTGATTCCTTTAAAAACCTCTGCACATTCCTCTGATGGAAATCTTTCGTCCATCACTTCACAGCCTCTCTCCTCACACATGCCAGCAATCGAAGAGCCACATTCTCTCACCATCAAATTAGCTCCCTGCGATAAATCCACCATTCCTTCTCCAATCAACCCCACTTCTCCAGAAAAATCCAATTTCCCACTTTCTTCATTTGAAATGGCGCTGCCCGCGAATGCCTCTCACCTCGCCAAAGCCTCCATTCTTGTTGGCTATTGGACCCTCAATACCATCTGCGCCACCCTATCTGACCACTTCTGCCACTATAAATGGAGCGTTTACATCATCGGCAACAATGACTTCCTCATCCAGTTCCCGACAACATATCTCTACCACGCAGCCCTCAACCGTCAATTTATCAACAAGCCAGGCGCCGTCCTTGCCCTTGAAGCTTGGACTCCAGCTTATGAAACCGTTGTCAGGGAATTCTAGGCTACCACTTGGGTCAAAATCAGGGGATTCCCTATCCATCTCCGTCATCTTCATGAGTGCCTCACAGCCACCATTTACCCAGTTGGCTTATTTCTCCGAGCCGACGACTGTGGTTGGGCACAGTTGGACTTCAGTTTGTCTTTGCTAGAGTAAGACTCCTTAAAGCTGTGAATCTCCCTTGCACGTACTCTGTCTACCTCAACAACAGCCATTATGTCATCACTTTGGAAGATTGGGACCTTGTGGTAGCCTAGAATATGTTGAGAACTTGTGTTTGAGCAAACATAGGATGTCCAAAAGTGGAACTTTCATCTTACTAAGGAATATAAAGTGTAAAAGTGTAAATCAAATCCGGAGATTTGATTTACGTCTTACTAAAGAATATGAATTGATTTAACATAAGGACTATCATCTTACTAAGGAAAATTAAGTGTAAAAGTGTAAATCAATTCAGGAGATTCCAAATAGGGCCAAATTGGATGAATTCTAGAGTTTTTTGGTTGCTTTCGAGGCTTTGTTTTGTTGCTTTGTTGTTGTTGCTAGTGGATAGGGTGCTTCGTCGGTCGAGGTGGCTATTAGAATGCTTTCCGAGTTTTTTTTAGCTATGAATTAATGATGCTTGTCTCCATTTTAAGCTAGCTAATAATGAGGCATCCCTTCCTTCTAGTATTGGTTTAGTGCTTCACTTGATGTTCATATCATTGCTATATTGCTATGTGTCTGAAAATATAAAAAATAACATGTTTCCATATCGTTTTAAATATTCTTTATCAAGATGTACTGAGACTGAACATCAATGCATGCACTGAAAGTAGAATATGCAATGGTATCCAAATGTTGGATTGTTTATTACACATGACCTTTGGGATACCGATGATTTATATACTTATAATTACTATATAACTATGAAATAACTCATTAGATAATTTTATGTTATTTAATATAACAAAAACCAAACAGAAAATATCAAGGTGACTATGTGCATAGTTATATTTATTTGAGAATATCGTTGATATATAGTACGAGAGCTCCCCTTTGTTACAATTAAAACATGGCCTGGCCTCTTGCATGTAAATTAAACGATGATCAATTAAATTGGCAGACGAGTGAAGATGAAATCAATTGACGATGCTACGTTTTATTACCTTTCTATTGGATCCTTATGTGATTGTATATAGATTTATTTGTATATTATCACTATTGGATCCTTATGTAATTTTTTTACCAATTGAACAAAAAATGCAAGACCCTAAGCCCACAAATAAAATGCAAAATGGACCGTATTTCTAAGATGGTCGGATTTTGATTAGCCCAATGTGACGACCCAAACCCCGTAACACGAAGGCAAGGGTAATCTTTGGAATATAACACATAAACAGATAACAGCAGAACAGAAATAAATAAATGCACCAGATAATGTACAACATAATATACTGGATAAATATAAACATCAGAGTTACACAGTATACAGGATCATACTTAGTACAAAATACAGTTCAGCTATACATGAATGTCTACAGCGGAAACAAACATAAATGTACAATAGGAGCTGAACAGCATAAAAAGAGATAAATGATAGAATCCATCTTCAACTCCAACTATCCAGAAAGAGCCTGCTAAAACCTGAATACAAGGCTGCAGGTGTAGAAATAGGGGCACCCGAGTTTCCAAGTGAAATGAACTACGAGTCAGTCATGGGACTGGTATTAGAAACCTACTTAACATCCTTTACAATATGGCAAATCACGGGACCACGCCACTTTCGCGGAACAGGTTTACTCCAGTGATTGCCAGTGCTTTAAAACAAATAAACCTTTTGAACATCGCAATGCTTTTCATAAAAATGAAGCCATTATAAGACTCAGTTCCCATCACACAATGCAACACTAACCGTAGGATAGAGTTTTACCTTATAATGGCCAAAATATGCTTGATACGAGCAAAACAAATCATTTGATATTATTGCTAGTGTTTATATGTTTCAAAAACAATTTGAATCATAACTATCAATCATAGGCGACATTAATGCCCCATACCACTATGTCGCCATATATAGGTATACAATCAAAATCGCACGATGTCGTATTTGGAAGTTGGATTTCCGCCATGAACCGAGGCCAGGGATCGTCCTCACCGCTTCGAGACGCTCTAGCCCGTGTCTCAGGATCAAAGCTCGAGTGACCCTTGGATCGTCAGGGCCGGTCCACCGTTGTGGATTAAAATGCCTGAACACTATGTTTCCCCGCCGTATGGGGCGTCACTGGTCATATCCGACCAAATCATTAGCTCCGAAGAGACCGAACTAACCGAGGCCTCGCTTTCCATCATCCATATAAGTAAAATGCTGGGCCGTGTAAAACACTGACACCACTCCTAGCTAGAAGGAAACGCATGTCCTCCCTGAAGTCCTCTCCCGTTTCTGACTCATACCAGGGTGTGAGGCTCGCGAAACAACGGTAAACACAAAGCTATGCCACACAGGCGGTGCTTTGATCATCAACCACAAAGCTTTGCTTTTCAACAAAAGCTTTGATCACAGCATCTCTGTATGCCACGTTGTCAATATACAACGTCAGACACACTTCCATTTACAATTCCGTTCTAGGTCTGAACGAAACCGGAGGATCTTTACTCCTTGCACATCCGTACAATCAACATATACGTCCGGACGGCTACTACTTCAGCCCCGTCAAGGTAGCCACTCCTATCAAGAGCATCAGTAGCACCCCTCCATGCGACGTGAAGATCATCGGCCTTGCACCGTCTTCATGCCTTTGATTTTTAATCGTCGATCAATTATTTGAAATGAGAATTAACTCGGCCTGTTCAAATAATTCATGTATATTTAGAATTTCAAATCAATTCATTTCAATGGTTAAATTATTCGACTTCAATTATTCTGTTCTTTTATGTATTTTCACGCCAAACACATTCAACCATCAAATATCCAATAAATCGAGCAAATTCAGTTTATTCTTATTCCATATCGTTTATAATATTTTATCACGATTTATGGCTATTTTTATTTATTTAAAAATAGCCAATTCATTCAAACGACGCTTCAGGCCATATCGCGGTCGTGGCGTTGTTTTTTCTCAGATTTGATTTACACATATCTGAAAATCTAACCGTTGGATCTTCACAAATTATATATCATTAGAAAGATCTTTTCAAAACGAATCCAACGGTTTTAGTTTTGGGAAAATCCGACGGTCGGATCTCCCGGTACAATCGTTTGAAGTTTCGATTTCAAATTTCGAACTGCAGCGTCGTTATTCGATTTATTTTAATTATATATATATATATAATTATAATCGATTCTGGCGCTGTTTTTCTTTAGATTTGAATTAAACATTCCAGACAATCCAACCGTTGGATCTTTACAAAGTTAGTGTCGTTGGAAAGGTATTTCCAAGGCGAACCCAACGATTGTGGTTTCGGGAAAATCCGATGGTCTGATCTCCCACAATAATCGTTTGAAATCAAGGTTTCAAAATATGAACTGCAGTTTCGTTATTCGATTTATTTTAATTGTACTTATATATATAGAAATATAATCGATTCTTCGATTTCAAAACCATATTCATTTCATACATTTGATAAAAACGGTATTTTTATCCAACAGATATTTATTTCAATATATCACTATTTTTAACAATTCATATATATAATAAAAATTTGATTTTTATTATAAAACAATTTATTCCGAAACACGATTATTTTATATAGCTCAAACAGGTAATAAAAATGTGATTTTTATTATAAAACAATTTATTTCGAAACAAGATTATTTTATATAGTTCAAACAGGTGATAAAAATGTGATTTTTATTATAAAACAATTTATTTCGAAACACGATTATTTTATATAGTTCAAACAGGTGATAAAATGTGATTTTTATTATAAAACAATTTATTTCAAAACATGAATGTCACTCAACACATGAATTTCTATTCAACACATGAATACAGTTTCAACAAATGAAAATAAATCAACCACAGAAAGATTTCAGGAAATTTCGGCAGCATAACGGCGGGGTAGTTAAAACCGGGACCGTATCGGTGTACGGCTCCTCGCTCTACCTTAAAACCTTGCGGTTTTTGACAATGGGGATTTCATGCATCTAATTTGCACGCAGGCGAGCATGTTTTTTTTCATTTCCACAACCTATTCTAATTTTGTTTTCAACCACAAATGGGTATTTTTCAACCACAGTCAATCATTCTCAACCACAAACAATTCTATCAACCATTCGCATTATTCACCAAATTTCACATCAACCAAATAATCCAAACAATATCACAACCAATAAATATCGTCCATGGTCTGTGGACGACGGGAGTATATATATATATATATATATATATATATATATATATATATTCATATATAAATATATTTCAATTCACTTCAATATCATTTCATTGCATATATAATTTTTACAACGCATATATAACTTATACATCGAACATACAACTTATACAACGCTTATACCTGAGGTGTACAATGCTTATATAACTCATACATCGACTATATAATTTATACATCATCATTTCCATATCGTTTATAACATAGAAATCTCACCTTGGGTTCCACTCCACCAAAAATTGCAGAAGGCTCAGAAAAATATGCGGTCTCTTCCAAAATGTAGAAGACGTCCTCACGGTCCCGGCGTCTCTTGTTTCACTGAATTTCGTCAACATAGCAAAAAGATATAATTTTTACTGTGAGATCAAAAATCGTAGCGCTTTAAAGTGCCATAAACTATTTTAAATAAAATAGGTCGTTACCTCTCAGAAATCGTTCAAAACTAGGTTTGATTCTTACTTCCAATCCGCTACGCGATACGAAGATCGGGTTGTACCACGTCGAAGAGGGGCGAGAGGCGCTCAGGCGCGTGGTGGTCCCCCTTAGATCGACGTCGTCCAGAGGGCACGGCGGCGCAAAGAATGGCGGCACTTTGGAGGCTCGATTCTCGAGGTAGGAGCAACGTGGAGGGGCGTGGCTTAGATGGTTTTGAAGCTCTTGAGGAGATCTTCAAAATCCTCAACTGGGGCGTTGGCTATCATGGCGTGGTTTGATCAGAAAATGGCCGGGAAGGGAGGAAAGGTTTCCGCCGTATATCGTGTTACAGGGAGAGAGAAAGCGGAGGGTTTATATTTTTTTAATTTTTTGAGGGAATTTTCTGATTGGTCGATATATATATTTAATTGAAAAATAGTGTTTTCTCGAACGAACTCCAAATCAAACCCAACGACTGTCGTCCCTAGCTAAATACCCCCATTCCGAACACAATGGGATATGTTTCGATGGCCCATTCGACTGTTTCAGTCAGTTTTCCTTCAAATTAAAATATAAAACATTCAATATTTGTTTTGAACATACATTTCAATTTGCCGGGGCCACATACTGATTCTAAAAATTCCCGAAAAATAAATCAAGCTATGTTTTGATGATACGGTCCAAAAAAACTAGTTTCGTCGAATTCTGAGACCGTTTGAAAAATGACCCTTTCCGGGTCGATCCAATGTAACTGTAATTGACCAAAACACATTTTCCTTCGCCGCGCTCACATATTAACTTCAAAAATTATGGAATTTGAAACATAGCAATAATTTGACATCCCGGATCCAACAAAACCGGTTTCGTCGAATTCTGAGGTCGTATGCAAAATGTCTATTTTCAAGGGCGATATATTCTCTATAGCGACCTTTCTGAAAATTCATTTGGCCATAACTTTTGATTCCCGCTATGAAACTTCGATTTTTCAGATACGTTAGAAAGATATTCACTAACAGATTTAAATATTTTTGGTTTCACTAAAATCCGTTTTATTTTGCACCTGGTACAGTCAGTCAAAGTTTAAATTCAAATTTTGAAACTACCACGCCATTTCAGGCCATATTTATAATTTAAAATAATTATTTTTATTTTCAGACATCGATTCAAACATACTTTTCATCGTTATTATTTAGAATATTTATTTTAAATATTTAAAATCCACTAAAATAGCCAATTTAAAATTTTAAACTGGTTCAGATTTTCCGGGTTGTTACAATCTCCCCCACTTAAAATTTTTCGTCCCCGAAAAGGAACAAAGTCGAAAGTGGTTTGATTAACCAACTCTACTTTCAATCGGGCTTCCATTCTTCAACTTTTCAGTTTCTAAGAATTTTCAAATTCTTCAAAAAATTTGCTAACACCCTAAATTTTCGCCATAACCTCCTTTGTACGGGGAGGGGTTTGGAAATTTATTGGGCCGTATTAGGTACCCAATAAATCCTAATAAGCATACACATATTTATAGTGATATATTCTAGTGTCCATAGGGGAGCGTGTATAGGTAATAACTCCAGAGAATAAATTCTCGTCACCCTACCAATGGTTTTTGTGCCTTACAAGACTAGAGAGACGTGTTTATTATCATCTCTAGACCCGTGTGGTTTTTTTTTTAATCTGGCAATTTATCGTTACAATTTTTATATCGTCCATATCAGTCATCAGTTCAACCTGTAATATATAGTCATCGCCACACAAGCCTCTCGCTCGTATGGTAAATATTCAACCTCGTCACACAAGCTCCAAATGCTTATGTGGTATATGATGAAGTATGCCTATCCTCAAGGAGTATGTCATGTAGTGTAGTTCAAAATTAATTGTTACTATCCTATGGAGACATTTATTAATTACACACAGAATAACCAGCACTCTGCATCCAATGGCATTCATAGGAGTTGATATAATAATAAAATTGCGCATCCAACTCATTAAGGTTTACCTATTTGTCGGGCACGCAAATAAAATCTTTGCTCAATAGCTAATCCATTTTACCTGTTCAAACATATATAATACACATGTATATATTTCTATCTATTCTCTAATCAGTTCAATGTGTGATTTAATCGAATAAATTCTACCATTCATTCTCTTATTGATTAAATTAATTATCATTCTAATAATTTAATTAATCCAACCCACCGTCACACAACACAAACATCAATCAATTTATTTTTAACTTTTCACAAATATACTAATTAATTCATATACTCTTTTAAATCATTCATACTATATAATTAAAATTCTACATCCATGAAAAGAAAACAACAACAAAGTAGAGAACATAATAGAAATTGCAAAGTATGGTAAAGGTACCTTGCACCAGAGTCAATCAGAGATATCCACCCTGCACTTAGGATAGTCTTTCTTAATGCTATCCTCTGTTTCCCAAGTACAGTCTCGCGGATCTCCACTCCATTGCACTTTGACTAAGTGAACCTTCTTGTTCCTCAGCTCTTTGGTTTCTTTGCCAATAATCTTGATCGGCTCTCTCCTCACAGCCAATTCTGGAGTAATTTATATATCCCATTGAGCTGCTTCTTCCACGATCAAATCGGGATCATGTACATGCTTTCGAAGTTGAGATACGTGAAATACATCATGTACTCCAGGCAACCAATCAGGTAACTGAACTCTATAAGCTAGAGTTCCAATCCGTTCTAGAATAGGAAACGAACCAATGAATTTGAGCACCAATTTCCCTGTTTTACCGAACCGGATAACTCCTCTCATCGGAGATACCTTTAAATATACATAGTCGCCAACAGCGAATGATATATCTCTTCTTCTCTTATCTGCATAGCTCTTTTGTTGGCTTTGAGCGGCTAGTAATCGTTTCTTAACGAAGTCGACTTTGTCCGCAGCATCACAAATCATATCTGGGCCCAACAGCAGGGGATCAGCACGGTCTACCATACAATACTTCAAATGGAGACATTTTTAAGCTCGCTTGGTAGCTGTTATTATATGAGAATTCGGCCAAATGTAAATGGTCTTCCCATGATCCGCCAAAATCAATAACACAAGCCCACAATAGATCTTCTAAAATACGATTCACCCTCTCAGTTTGACCATCTATTTGAGGATGATATGTGGTGCTCAAGTTCAGTTTCGTTCCTAATTCTGCTTGGAATGCTTCCCAGAATTTACTAGCAAAAATCGGGTCACGATCACTTACGATGCTCATGGGAACTCCGTGCAGTCTAACAATTTCTTTGAAATATATCTGCGCCAGACTCTGAGCAGTTCTGTTTGATCTAACAGGTATGAAATGGGCGGTCTTCGTGAAACGATCTACGATCACCCAAATACTGTCATTTCCTTTCCTGGTTCTAGGCAAACCATCTATGAAATCCATAGAAATATGTTCCCACTTTCCGCCTGGAACTTCCAAAGGTTGCAGCAATCCAGCGAGCTTCTGCTGATCACTTTTGACTTGCTGACAGGTGGAACAACGGCTTACATATATAGAGATGTCCCTTTTCATTGCCTTCCACCAGAAAGTTCGCTTGAGGTCGTTATACATTTTGCTAACCCCTGGGTGGATACTCAGTTTGGACTTGTGGCTCTCGTCCATTACTTCTCTTTTGAGCTCAAGGTTGTCGGGAACACAAATCCTACCTTTCAACCTCAGAACTCCTGCGTCATCTACTTGAAAACTGGAGACTTCTCCCCTTCGAATTCTTTTGATCATCTCTTTAACAAAACTATCGTCTTTCTGAAGAACATATATTTTATCAATCAACGATGGTGTAATGATAATACTGGCGATGATCACATTCTTCCTGCTGAGCGCGTCAGCTATAACATTGGCTTTCCCCGGAGTATATAAAATATCTAGATCATAAGCTGCGAGAAATTCTAACCAACGCTGCTGCCTCATATTCAGATCTTTCTGGATGAATAAGTACTTCAAAGATTGATGGTCAGTGTATAATTCGAACTTCTCACCCAATAGATAATGCCTCCAGATTTTCATTGCAAACACGATACATAATAGTTCAAGATCGTGAACTACATAGTTCTTTTCATGTGGCTTCAATTGACGGCTAGCATAAGCGACTACTTGGCCTCTTTGCATTAGTACTGCACCAAGACCTTCTTTAGAAGCATCAGTCCAGACTTTCAAGTCCTGATTGCCGTCAATTATCATTAACACTGGAGCAGTCGTCAGTTTTAATTTCAGCTTCTGGATTATCTTTAATGATTGTTTCCCACCAGATTAACGCTTCTTCTTTGAGCGCCCAAGATGCCACTAATTTTTTGTTATCATCTCTCAGTTGGAAATGTTCAAAAATTCTTTCAACAGAACTCATCCAGGCCTGAGTTTGAATAATTGATTCATTGCCTGAGTATTGTACTCCACCCAGATTTCGATAACTGTTTAATAGAGCCTCTAGATCTGGTTCTGCATTCCTCCTGATTCTGTCACTCATTTTCTAGTACTTCTGCAAATGGCAAACCAAGTGTCTGGTCAACAGAAAAGACATTTTATAGCATAGAAACATATACTTGAATGTAAATGCGTATATCGAGGTGTTTTTTTTCATTCTGCCATACTCATACTAGGATATTACTGATCCTATCTGTAATGAGTTACACGTCCTAGAGCACTATTGGTTCTATTTCTGACGAGTTCGTTAATATGTTATATTCCAGAACTATGCTTAACCAAAGCTCTGATACGACGTTTGTGACGACCCAAACCCCGTAACACGAAGGCAAGGGTAATCTTTGGAATATAACACATAAACAGATAACAGCAGAACAGAAATAAATAAATACACCAGATAATGTACAACAGAATATACTGGATAAATACAAACATCAGAGTTACACAATATACAGGATCATACTTAGTACAAAATACAATTCAGCTATACATGAATGTCTACAGCGGAAACAAACATAAATGTACAATAGGAGATGAACAGCATAAAAAGAGATAAATGATAGAATCCATCTTCAACTCCAGCTATCCAGAAAGAGCCTGCTAAAACTTGAATACAAGGTTGTCCGTGTAGAAATAGGGGCATCCGAGTTTCCAAGTGAAACGAACTATGAGTCAGTCATGGGACTGGTATGAGAAACCTACTTAACATCTTTTACAATATGGCAAATCACGGGACCACGCCACTTTCGCGGAACGGGTTTACTCCAGTGATTGGCAGTGCTTTAATAAATCTTTTGAACATCGCAATGCTTTTCATAAAAATGAAGCATTATAAGACTCAGTTCTCATCACACAATGCAGCACTAACCGTAGGATATAGTTTTACCTTATAATGGCCAAAATATGCTTGATACGAGCAAAACAAATCATTTGATATTATTTCTAGTGTTTATATGTTTCAAAAACAATTTGAATCATAACTATCAATCATAGGCGGAATTAATGCTCCATACCACTATGTCGCCATATATAGGTTTACAATCAAAATCGCACGATGTCGTGTTTGGAAGTTGGATTTCCGCCATGAACCGAGGCCATGGATCGTCCTCACCGCTTCGAGACGCTCTAGCCCGTGTCTTAGGATCAGAGCTCAAGTGACCCTTGGAACGTCAGGGCCGGTCCACCGATGTGGATTAAAATGCCTGAACACTGCGTTTCCCCGCCCTATGGGGCGTCACTGGTCATATCCGACCAAATCATCGGCTCTGAAGAGACCGAACTAACTGAGGCCTCGCTTTCCATCATCCACATAAGTAAAATGTCAGGCCATGTAAAACACTGACACCACTCCTAGCTAGAAGGAAACGCATGTCCTCCCTGAAGTCCTCTCCCGTTTCTGGCTCATACCGGGGTGTGAGGCTCGCGAAACATCGGTAAACACAAAGCTATGCCACACATGCGGTGCTTTGATCATCAACCACAAAGCTCTGCTTTTCAATAAAAGCTTGCATCTCTGTATGCCACGTTTTCAATATACAACGTTAGACACACTTCCATTTACAAGTTCGTTCTGGGTCTGAACGAAACCGGAGGATCTTTACTCCTCGCACATCCGTACAATCAACATGTACATCCAGACGGCTACCACTTCAGCCCCGTCAAGGTAGCTACTCCTATTCTGAGCATCAGTAGCACCCCTCCATTCGACGTGAAGATCATCGGTCTTGCACCGTCTTCATACCTTCGATATTTAATCGTCGATCAATTATTTGAAATGAGAATTAACTCGGCCTTTTCAAATAATTCACATATATTTAGAATTTCAAATCAACTCATTTCATTGGTTAAATTATTCGACTTCAATTATTCTGTTCTTTTATGTATTTTCACGCCAAACACATTCAACCATCAAATATCCAATAAACTGAGCAAATTCAATTTATTTTCATTCCATATCGTTTATAATATTTTATCACGATTTATCGCTATTTTTATTTATTTAAAAATAGCCAATTCATTCAAACGACGCTTCAAGTCATATCGCGGCCATGGCGCTGTTTTTCCTCAGATTTGATTTACACATATCTGAAAATCTAACCGTTGGATCTTCACAAATTTTATATCATTAGGAATATCTTTTCAAAACGAATCCAACGGTTTCAGTTTTGGGAAAATCCGACGGTCGGATCTCCCGGTACAATCGTTTGAAGTTTCAATTTCAAATTTCGAACTACAGCATCGTTATTCGATTTATTTTAATTATAATTATATGTATATATAATTATAATCGATTCTGGCGCTGTTTTTCTTCAGATTTGAATTAAACATTCCAGAAAATCCAACTGTTGGATCTTTACAAAGTTGGTGCCATTGGAAAGGTATTTCCAAGGCGAACCCAACGGTTGTGGTTTCGGGAAAATCCGATGGTCTGATCTCCCGCAATAATCGTTTGAAATCACGGTTTAAAAATACGAACTGCAGCTTCGTTATTCGATTTATTTTAGTTATATATATATATATATATAGAAATATAATCGATTCTTCGATTTCAAAACCATATTCATTTCATACATTTGATAAAAACGATATTTTTATCCAACAGATATTTATTTCAATACATCACTAATTTTAACAATTCATATATATAATAAAAATGTGATTTTTATTATAAAACAATTTATTTCGAAACACAATTATTTTATATAGCTCAAACTTGTGATAAAATTGTGATTTTTATTATAAAACAATTTATTTCGAAACACGATTATTTTATATAGTTCAAACAGGTGATAAAAATGTGATTTTTATTATAAAACAATTTATTTCGAAACACGATTATTTTATATAGTTCAAACAGATGGTAAAATGTGATTTTTATTATAAAACAATTTATTTCAAAACACGAATGTCACTCAACACATGAATTTCTATTCAATACATGAATACAGTTTCAACAAATGAAAATAAATCAACCACAGAATGATTTCAGGAAATTTCGGCAGCATAACGGCAGGGTAGTTAAAACCGGGACCGTATCGGTGTACGGCTCCTCGCTCTACCTTAAAACCTTGCGGTTTTTGACAATGGGGATTTCATGCATCTAATTCGCACGTGGGCGAGCATGTTTTTCTTTCATTTCCACAACCTATTCTAATTTTGTTTTCAACCACAAATGGGTATTTTTCAACCACAATCAATCATTCTCAACCACAAACAATTCTATCAACCATTCGCATTATTCACCAAATTTCACATCAACCAAATAATCCAAACAATATCACAACCAATAAATATCGTCCATGGTCTGTGGACGAGGGGAGTGTATATATATATATATATATATATATATTCGTATATAAATATATTTCAGTTCACTTTAATTCATTTCAATATCATTTCATTGCATATATAATTTTTACAACGCATATATAACTTATACATCGAACAAACAACTTATACAATGCTTATACCAGAGGTGTACAACGCTTATATAACTCATACATCGACTATATAATTTATACATCGTCATTTCCATATCGTTTATAACATAGAAATCTCAATTTGGGTTCCACTCCACCAAAAATTGCAGAAGGCTCAGAAAAATATGCGGTCTCTTCTAAAATGTAGAAGACGTCCTCACGGTCCCAGCGTCTCTTGTTTCACTGAATTCCGTCAACATAGCAAAAAGATATGATTTTTATTGTGAAATCAAAAACTGTAGCGCTTTAAAGTGCTATAAACTATTTTAAATAAAATAGGCCGTTACCTCTCAGAAATCGTTCAAAACTAGGTTTGATTCTTGCTTCCAATCCGCTACACGATACGAAGATCGGGTTGTACCACGTCGAAGAGGGGCGAGAGGCGCTCAGGCACGTGGTGGTACCCCTCAGATCGACGGCGTCCAGAGGGCACGGCGGCGCAAAGAACGGCGGCACTTTGGAGGCTCGATTCTCGAGGTAGGAGCGACGAGGAGGGGCGTGGCTTAGATGGATTTGAAGCTCTTGAGGAGATCTTCAAAATCCTCAACTGGGGCGTTGGCTATCGTGGCGTGGTTTGATAGAAAATGGCCGGGAAGGGAGGAAAGGTTTCCGCCGTATATCGCGTTACGGGGAGAGAGAAAGCGGAGGGTTTATATTTTTTTTATTTTATGAAGGAATTTTCTGATTGGTCGTTATATATATTTAATTGAAAAATAGTGTTTTCTCGAACGAACTCCAAATCAAACCCAACGACTTTCATCCCCAGCTAAATACCCACATTCCGAACACAATGGGATATGTTTCAAAGGCCTATTCGACTGCTTCAGTCAGTTTTGCTTCAAATTAAAATATAAAACATTCAATATTTGTTTTGAACGTACATTTCAATTTGCCGGGGCCACATACTGATTCTGAAAATTCCCGAAAAATAAATCTAGCTATGTTTTGACGATACGGTTCCAAAAAAACTAGTTTCGTCGAAGTCTGAGACCGTTTGAAAAATGACCCTTTTCTGGTCGATCCAATTTAACTATAATTGACCAAAACACATTTTCCTTCGCCACGCTCACATATTAACTTTAAAAATTATGGAATTTGAAACATAGCAATAATTTGATATCCCGGATCCAAGAAAAGTGGTTTCGTCGAATTCTGAGGTCGTATGCAAAATGTCTATTTTCAAGGGCGATATATTCTCTATAGCGACCTTTCTGAAAATTCATTTGGCCAAAACTTTTGATTCCCGCTATGAAACTTCGATTTTTCAGATTTGTTAGAAAGATATTCACTAGCAGATTTAAATATTTTTGGATTCACTAAAATCCATTTTATTTTGCACCCGGTACAGTCAGTCAAAGTTTGAATTCAAATTTTGAAACTGCCGCGCCATTTTAGGCCATCTTTATAATTTAAAATAATTATTTCTATTTTCAAACATCGATTCAAACATACTTTTCATCGTTATTGTTTAAAATATTTATTTTAAATATTTAAAATCCACTAAAATAGCCAATTTAAAAATTTTAAACTGGTTCAGATTTTCCGGGTTGTTACACCCAAAAGCAACACAATTTAAAGATAATTACTGCAGGGATTTCATGCTACATCACTTGTAGGTCATTCCAGGGTTCAAAGAACATTACAAGATATTGAGCTAGTTTTTCATTGGCGAGGTACTAAAAGTTATATTTAGAAATTTATGGCTTCTTATGATATTTTTCAAAGAATGAAAGTAGAAAATATACATTCCCTGGGTTGTTACAAACTCTTTCAATTCCTGAACAAATCTGGGATGATATAAGCAGGGACTTCATTCTTTAACTTCCTAAAAGTAACTCATTGTTTATCATCCAACAAAAATGGTCAATCTGAAGCAGTAAATAAGATATTGGATTGTTATCTTTATTTGTTTGGCACAAAAATGTTATCACTAGTAGGACATTGGTACAAAAAACATGGAAATGAGCACAAATACCACATCCTTTGAAGTTGTTTATGGCAAGAAATCACCAACAATCCTAAGCTATTTACCAGCAAAAGTTAAACAAGCAGAGGAAGCCTTATTTACTATAGATATCACATTAGAAAATGATTAACATGAAAATGTGTTTATTTTATGCTCTTATATCTTATCTTTTGTATATAAATAAATATTACTTGGGTATTATTTTGTCACTCTTACAAATACGCCGACTAAGCCACATGCAGTCAGAAAAATAGAAAATAGAGATCAAATTTGTTTGTATATATATTTGAAGACTTGCAGATGAGGATCTCACATCAAGATGCTTGTTTGACAAAAAAACATTTGGTAGAAAGGCTATGCATATCACAAATCAATGAAGATTGATCAAAGAAGCAAGAGGAAAAGAGGAAATACCCAATTTTAATAGAATTAACAAAGGCCCAGTTGTGATTGTATTAGGGTTTAAGTTGGCTATCTATCCTATAAATACCCATGTATTCTCATTGTAAATCATCATCCATGAATTGAGAGTTTTCTTTTACTTTTACTGCATTTTTAGTTTATTAGCAACTAGTGTCATCTACACAATTAGGTTTGGTAGAGTACTAGTTGTCTTTTGCACTTATTTTCATTAGTGATTGACCATCTGATTAGATTCAGCGGTAATCCTGATTTTATTTGTATTTGTTATTTAATTTCTGCAATTTTAGTTTCTGATTTTTAATTGCTTTCCTAAGTCATATTGGATTGAATATAGCATTGATTAGATTCAGATCTGATTCAATTCAATAATAGTTTTATTTGCAGTTTCAATTTTTTTTCTGTTTTCAAAATCAATCTCCAAGTTTTGTCTAACTCGCCCAAGAAATATAATAAAAAAATTAAAATTCCTCCCTGTGTTCGACCAGCATATTATACAATCTGTGCGCTTGCCGTTTAAAATAAATTTACATGTTTTTAATTCATAGAAAAGTGTCGATCAAGTTTTTGACGCCGTTGCAGGGGAATCTTGATTAGTAATGTGGTGTATCAATTATATTGGTACTCTCATGAACTAAGCAGGAGAAAAAAATACTTGCCAATTTTCCAATTTCTTTCCAATTGTTTTCACTGATTTCTTTCCTTTTTTTTTCATTTATTTCTTTCCCCTTTTCAACTTTTTGTTCCTTTTGCATTTCTTTCTACTTTTACAACAATAAAAAAACAAATTTTCTTTTCGTTTCTCTCTTCTTATATTTCATATTTCTTCTTTCTTCTGCTTTTTTTTCTTCATATTTCTTATGCCACACAATATTCTCTTTACTCCAAAAACCAGCTCCTCAAACCCATATAGTTTCATCACTGACACCCTTCCTCAATATCAAACTCACGCACAAAGCCTCCCTCATCAACAAACTGCCATTACCATCACCGCTCCACTGCTCAAATCCTCTTCACACAACTTAAACAAACAACATCAACTAACCCTAGCACATTATCACCCTCAACAGTTCCATCTTCACGCATAGGAAGCCATCAACTCCACTGCATCATCCAACTTCATCACAAAAAAATACATCATCAACAGCCCCTCACAAAACCACCGTCGTCCATCGCTGCACCAACTCCATACTCCATCTGTTTCACCACAAACCATGCGCCATTCCAAAATCAAACTTTATCTTCAAAGCATCTCCACCCACATCTCTGGACCCATTCACCATCGCAGTCACCAACCCGCATCACAAAAATCCAAACAAAGTCAAAGATCCCACACCAACTTCAAACACTTCAGCAACCACAACCAAAATCAAACCCTAAACCTATACCCCAAGTTCGAACAACACCCAATTCGAAACCTGCATCGAATCCAATAACTCGCAGTTTTCCCTTCAAGCCATTTTGCACAACCACAAATTGTACCCACAAAGCCTCAAACCCCGCATCGAATCCAGTAACCCCGAAAAGCACCCCAATCTCCACAAACAACACCCCTAGGCCGATCGATTTCGAGAAGGAGAAATAAAATTAAAGAGTGCGTGATTCGATTGCGTGATTGGTTTGTTTATGATTTTTCTTTTGGAATCCATTGTTTCCTTTTTCTTGGAGAAACCTAGCGCGGTTTGTTTCCTTTGATTGGGGATAATTAAGATCTGGGCATATATTATGTTGAGTACGTGGCCTCTGGATTCTGGTTGCGTCCATCTATTTCAATTTGGTTGAGTCCAGCTCAGTTGTAATTTGAGCGTGTTGATACTGTGTGTCGAGTCTAGTTTTTATTTGGTTTTGAAATTAAGTTTAGTTCTAATTTTAGGGTTCTGTTTTGTCAATTTTTGTTTCATTGTTCTTTGAATTTAATTTTATTTGTTTATTTTTCTAGCTGTGTTTTCCTTTGCTTGTTTTGTATTCCTTTTAGGGTAGTCATTTTGTTAAAAAAAAGTTTGAGTTTTATTTTTTAAGCTTAGTTGAACAGTTTTGTTTATTTTATTTTAGTCGAGTCAATTTATTTTTTTGGATTTTTCTCCTTTTACATTGTTTATATTTTTGTTTGCTCAAAAAAAATAAGGAGAGAAAAGAAAAGAAAAAAATCATAGGATCAAAGTGAAGAGGGAATTCAAGAAACAAAACAAGAATCGAAGTCGAGCAAAGCAAACAGGTTTTTAATTGTTCTGAATGGATTGTCATAACCACTGTAAAATTTTCTAACTCTACAGGTGCTGCAGTTGCTTTAAAAATTATAGACATTGCTTGTAAAAACTTCGGTAGGGACAGCGACTTGGTTGTACAATTTTTTAATTCCTGCAATTATTATTGTCTGACTGTTGTGTGGTTGAAATTTCTAAATTAGTTTGGTGAAAAATGAATTTCCATAACTAGAATCACCACTCTCGTTGTTTTCAATTATAAAACTTGATTTGATTTGCAATATATTTAACTACAATATTGTATTTTGTGAAATTGATTCTCTCAATGGTTTGATCGCAGATATATATTAGTTCAATTTATTGAACTTCTAGCAAAAGAGGTTGCATACTACCCGTAAAACATTGGTTGTATCCCTTGATATTTATACTATACGTGAACGACCATAAGACCCTCTTTCCCTTTCAAATCGAGATTATCAACTAATAAGATATACTTGAGTCGTTATTTATTTTGTAATAAACAACAACTTGTGTCAAATAAATCAAAAAATTTATAACGAGAAGGATTACAATCGAATAAGTCAAAATTTTCAAAATCTCAATATCGGAATGGATAGACCCTTGTCTCTTCGAGAACAATGTTACCCCACTAGAACTGTTCAACCTTATGTTATCGTATTTCCACCAGCTGAAGGAAATTTTGAGCTTAGACATTCATTTATTCAAGGGGTTTCAAAATTTACTGGTTCTGAAAATGCTTATGAATTTCTAAGTGAATTTGAATTGTATGCATCCACAACTAAAATGCAACAATTATCTAATGAATCAATTAAGCTAAGGCTAATTCCATTCGCACTACTTGAAAGTGCTAAAAGATGGATAAATTCTCTTCCAAGACAATCCATAAGAAGTTGGGATGAATTTGTCACTTTATTCTTGAAGAAGTTTTTCCCTTTCCATAAAACTCTAAAAATCCGAACTGAAATAAATCAATTTTCTCAAAATAAGGGGGAAACTTTTTCAAAAAAATTTGAGAGATTCAAAACTACTATATTGTTGTCCTCATCATGCAATTCCCAAATATCACTTATGTCAAATTGCATATGAAGGGCTAAACTATCAAACTCGAATACAACTAGAATCAATGTGTGGAGGAGAAGTTATGTCTAAAATAATTGATGAAGCTTGGGAATTCTTAAAAGAGTATTCTGAAAATGACAAGCGGGAGTCAATTGGTGTTCCCATTCGTACTTCTACTAGAGGAGTGCATGTCGTGGATCCAGTTCATAATCCCTTAGAAACTAAAACTCCTCAAATCGAAGGACGACCCCATTATTACCCTCAAGACCAAGTCAATGTCATAGATCAAAATAATCCTTTGTCATCCTCGTATAACCCTCGTTAGAGAAATCATCCAAAATTCTCATGATCTAATCCCAATAATGCTGCGAATCCATCTCATATGTTGTCGAGTTCGAATTATCAAGTTCCATTTTCTTTTAGACCTCAAACTTATCAAGTGTCACCTCAGTCCAAGCCTTCAAATCAAACATATAGGTATTCTAACTTTCAATCGTCAATTCAGTCTCCTTCATCTTCTGAAACTTCAAAGGAAATTGTTCGACTTGAGAAACATATAAACAATCAAGATGCAAAAATCGAACAAATGATGAATATGATGAAGGACTAATGAAAATAATGAGAAACTGCCTAGTCAACTCGAGGTGAATCCAAATTATAATTCTAGCATTGTGAACTCTAGTGAGGACGAAAACCATAATTCGGTCGACTCGGTCACAACCCTTAGGTCCGGAAAAATGATGGACAATAATGTCGGAAATCCCGATAATCATTCAAATTCGACCACAAACAAAAAACTTGACACTCTTTCAATGACAACCAAGGACAATTACTCTGAACCTTCCATAACTCCATCTTCTTCGAATGTTGGCAATCCCAACATCTCTTATTCTAACATCGGCAGCCTCGACAATATATTTTCCTCTAATGTTGGCAACCCCAACACCCCGTCTTCTATATCTTTACCTCCTTCACTTCTCTTGTCGACACCTTCTTCTTCGAATGACCAAGATTCCAAAATAGGACAAGTCGACATGATAGAAACCGTTGTTGATGACACGATAGATTTGCCAACTCAGAAAGCCTCTCATACTTCAATAGACGTATCTACTATATATTTTGAAGAGATTTTTGAAGATGAGCTTAAATTGTTAAATGGCGAATTCAGGGAATGCCTCGAAGATAACCTTAAGCCCATTTCATTGAGAGAAATTATTGTTAAACACTCAAATTTATGGGATTATGGCAATCTTCATCTGAATGGTAAAAATCATTGTCACGAAAAAAATTTGCATGGGGAAGATTTTGATTCAAAATTTATTGACGTACCTCTTGTACCTCAAAAATCAGATATGAAATCATCGCGCATTATTTTCGATAGAGGCAAATGTGGGGAGAAAAGGAAATCTAATTTTTCACATAACACTCATCATTATCATAGATTTCATTCTGCATATAAATTTCATTCCAATATAGTGGTTAAATTGCACTTCATTTTACAAATCATTTTTCATTTAATCCATCTTTGGGTTTTATCGTTCAAATTCAGGAAACGTGTAACAGTGTGGACACTGTTTTGTTCAAGTATGAAGGAGCCTGCATTGCATTCTTTTCAGTTTTCTTTTAAAAAAATTCTTTCTTTTCATGTAGGACCATCATGCATTTTAGATCGTAGTAACATGCCCCCTTTTTTTTTGGAAACATGACTTATTTTAGTTTGATGCAACAAAATAAGTTAACGATTGTTAATTAGATGATAGTATTTTTTTCTCTCAACTAATATCGAATAAGAAATATAATGAAAAGTTGAATTACAAGTGATAATAGTGTAACTGGTACATAGGGAGATTCTTAAGTGATGGTCATGGAGTTTATTCTAAATTTTAATCTTTATTTAATGAGTGGAGGACTTAAAATATTTATATTGGCTTTTCGAAACTTTAAAACTAAGTTGTGTTAAACTTAATTCGTGTAACTCTTTCTTCTTTTTACATTCAATAATAATAGTAATCCAAGGGTATTTAACATTGCTTCTAAATCTAGCGTTGGTGTGCAAACCCGCCAAGCTCTTTCTGACATCTTGTTGACAAAGTCAGCGTCAGTATATCTTGGTCTCATTTTATGAGTTGGACACCTAAGAATTACCGACATCTTGTTGATAAAGTCAGTGTCGGTCTGCACAATCCGCCAGGTTCTTTACCAACTCTCTGTCAGTCCGCGAGGCATTGCATGGGTGGTATACTTTGGTCTTTTAAGTTAGATGTATGTAGTTAATCATAAATTTTAATTTTTATAGAGATAGAGAATAAGCGATGATGCCCAAGCACTTCTTAACCTTTTAGATTTGACTAGTCATACACAAGGAAATTAGAATACTACTTTGCGAACTGTGACAAGCAAACTAAGAATTTATTTCATGGCTGCACTATGTTATCAACCGAACCAATTGGCCAAACTAGAACATAACATTTAAAAACTTAATTTATACTGAAAATTTATGACAAGTTGAGGTATCTAAAATAAAATCAACTGACTAGAAATTGTTAACTTAATTTGTTGTACCACTTTCCCGAAACAAGTCGTGTGTTCATTTTTTGTTTTCATTTGCATATGTCCATTGCATTCATGTATTTGCATTAGAACCATAACATACAACATTTGGGTTTTGTTGGTAGTATCCGCTGAAAACCCTCACGAGACACTACTCGTCCTACTAGGGAAACCTAGAGGTTTAACGGCTTGTTGCATACGCTCAATGCAATCGTGCTTCCTACAAAAGTGTGATCTATCTAGCTTAGTTTTTCATTTTTGTTTTACTCGAGGACGAGTAAAAGATAAGTGTGAGGGTATTTGATTAACATGAAAATGTGTTTATTTTATACTCTTATATCTTATCTTTTGTATATAAATAAATGTTACTTGGGTATTATTTTGTCACTTTTACAGATATGCCGACTAAGCCACATGCAGTCAGAAAAATAGAAAATAGAGATTAAATTTGTTATGTATATATATATTTGAAGACTTGCAAATGAGGATCTCACATCAAGATGCTTGTTGGACAAGAAAATATTTGATAGAAAGGCTATGCATATCACATATCAATGAAGATTGATCAAAGAAGCAAGAGGAAAAGAGGAAAGGTCCAATTTTAATAGAATTAACTAAGGCGCAGTTGTGATTGTATTAGGGTTTAAGTTGGCTATCTATCTTATAAATATCCATGTATTCTCATTGTAAATCATCATCCATAAATTGAGAGTTTTCTTTTACTTTTTCTGCATTTTTATTTTATTAGCAACTAATGTCATCTACACGATTAGTTTTGGTAGAGTACTAGTTGTTTTTTGCACTTATTTTCATTAGTGATTGACCGTCTAATTAGATTCAGCGGTAATCCTCGTTTTATTTTTATTTGTTATTTAATTTCTGCAATTTTAATTTCTGCTTTTTAATTGCTTTCCTAGGTCATATTGGATTGAATATAGCATTGATTAGATTCAGATCTGATACAATTCAATAATAGTTTTATTTGTTGCTTCAATTTTTTTTCTTTTTCAAAATCAATCTCCAAGTTTTGTCTAACTCGTCCAAGAAATATAATAATAAAAAAATTTAAATTTCTTCCTGTGTTCGACCAGCATATTACACGATCTGTGTGCTTGCAGTTTAAAATAAATTTACACTTTTTTTAATTCATAGAAAAGTGTTGATCACAAAATTTAAAACAGAAGGTGGCCCAAGCAAAGGAGAAAATAGCAAGATGGTAAGATGGTAGTCCTTATGTTAAACCAATTTTAATCACTCTGACATATATTTCAAGCCAATCTTTGACTGGATGAGTACGTTGGATTTGTATTCCCAGCTGATGCAATATTAGTATCTATCATTGATTTTTGGTGGTTTTGGTAATACTATTTTGTGTTGTACACATTTTTAGTTATTCATTTATTTCAGTTGCACGTCACACGTAGATATCCAAGCATTTAATCGTTTAGGGAATTATCTGTATGGCACAGTGTGCAATCATCATGTGTCAGGCTGTTTGTAGTTTATCCTTGCTTTGATACATTACATGTTTTTACCAATATGTAGGATCGCTGTTTTAATTCATATCCTCAGACATGCATGTTGTATCACTAAAATTTCTAGTACTGAAGTTTGCAGTTCCGTTAATAATGGTTGATTTTAATGTTTTGTACTAGTCACACCTGTGATTCATAAACCTAAATTGTTAATCATATACCCGATAGCCTACAAGTATCTCCATATCCTTCAAAATAAAGATCTCAACAAATGGATCATCAAGATATGTTTTACGTGCTGAGATTTCCCACCCTAATTTTTAATTTAATGCTAACTTATGTCAGTCAAGTCAAACTATTAATTTGGTGATGTGGACTAAGAGAGGAGAGGCATCAAGCATCCAAAGAACATCGGACGTCCAAAAGTGGAACTACACATGGACTAAGAGATGGTGTGTGTGTGTGTGTGTGTATATATATATATATATATATATATATATATATATATATATATATATATATATATATATTGCTGCTTTGATGTACATGGTTCAGGTGGTTACATGAAGTCAAGTGCTCGGCAAATTGCAGATTCCATAATTAAACTTTTACAGAAGAAGCTCATTGACTTACAGAGAGGGATATAACAAAACCTTTGTAATGTGCTCCAGCTTTGTATGATAAAAACGTCTACTTTGTTCAAATGGAACAGTATTATGTTTCTGTATAAGTGTACTTATGTTTTGAACTGTATACATGTATTGTATTGTGCTCTACCTCGTATGATAAATACTTCCTGTTCTTTGCAAATGGATAGGTCTTCTTCTAGCTACGTCCTCCTTTTTTACTTGAACATGACGGATCCATGAATTTTCGAGATTAAGTTGAGTATAACTGCTGTATCGGAATCCATAGCACAACTGTACTCTTCATTTCCTGATTCCTGGTTTGGTTATGCAATCGATGCACCTAATGTCAGCATTGTGATATCATGATATTAAAATAATTTCCGTGTGTAAAAAATTTCATTTTATTCAGCTTAAAATATTAAACATCCGAATAGACAAATAATATCATGATATGTGAATTTCAGCTTAAATTAAAATAAGACTGATTCACAAATTATTAATGCTTTGCGGTACCAATAAAATCAAATAAAATGGAACTGCATGCGACTGATTTTCAAAGTAATTTCAAATCATGGCTGCATTTCATCGAGTCTGTGTAGCATAAATTAAGAAAAAGGACATGTCAGAGCGAAGTGCTCATTTTGGAAATAGACAATGTAGATATATAAATGAAATGACCAAACACGGTATTGCCAATTGAACTGCTATTTTTCCTGATTTAAGAGTGGCAACCTCAGCCTGCAGCGACTACAATGCCTAGAATCTCTCTGTGGAAGCTAAATAACTAGTGTTTGAAATTATTTACTTTGATATTTCTAATGTTTCAATCTCTCTAAGCTAGGATTCCAATATAACCCTGGACTATCGTTATTATTATTAGCATAGGAACAATATTTATTCTTAGCTGAGTTGTTGAGCGAAGTTGAGAATAGTGGAACGAAGTTTATGGTCATTACACACAACTTTAACTGCCATTATGTACCTGTGATTGCGAATATTTAGAAAGGAAAGAAAACTCAATAAGTTTCGCCCATATCATTTTCTGACCACTGCTTGAGCTCAGTTGGAAATTTTAAAGGCACGAGAGGTTCTGGCTATAAAAATCCAATTTAAATTGGGATATTCTCTGATGTTCAAACACATATATCTGCAATTAAAGATATAAAACAGCGAATGTATCAACATGCAATCAGAGAAGTATAAGTGGAGAATAAATATGGACTGGAAGCGAAATTGTATCTCTGACATATACAGATTTTGTTTATCAGATAGGGAAGAAAAATATGAAAGATCATTTCTTTCTCGATACATGATTTGTTTTCATACAACCATGTTCCACCGTTAGCCTATACAAATAAAAGAACATAAACGAGGAAAAAATTATCAGATGCAACATCAACGACGAACGGAGAAAAGCTTCGTTGGACAATTTTCCTAACATAATCGTCATTCGATCAAACAAGCTTCGCTTATTAACCGACATCACAACAGTCATACTTCGACATTGCCTTAGCCATCTTCAGTCGCTAAGCACTGAACGCCACAAGCTGCAGATAGAAAGCACATCACCATTGCCAGATCTCAGTTCAACTCAAGCAAATTAAAACAATAGCAGCACCATCCCAGGATTCAAAAAGAGGCAATTCTTCGCAGTAATATGAATAAACCTATAAAACATATAAAACCAAGTCAACTATGTTTAAACACATACATAGAAGTTACAGCTTAACACAAATTTAAGCAGCCATACCTCCTTTGCAGTAATTCTCCCGTAGGTAGTATATAATGAAGCGGTCTTTTGATTACTACATAAATATTTTTGACATGTATCGCACTATCACTATCAATTGTAACATCGTAGGTATCGATAGAAATTGGCACAAGATTCATGTTCTGCCGCTTCAGTTCGCTACAAAATGAAATCAGATAATTAATTGAATTCCAAAACCATTTCAAAACAACAAATTCATACCATTACAGCAAAGGAATGGTAATCTGAACAACTGAAGACCCCAACAATCATCAATCTCTGTTGGAGTCATCTAATCCACTTCAGCCAGATAATCATCAATCTCTGCTAGGGTCAGTACCTTGAATTTTCTGTCAGCGCCGACAATTCCAATTTCAATTTTCTTTGACGAAATTTGGCCTTCAAACCCTTCTTTGAGAGTCAAAATTGCAGTGTGGATGGCATCCTCAAGTTCCATATCATCAGCATACTGCGTCTCCAGAAATGTTTCCTTCTCTGCTTCTTCTCCAAATAATATGGTCGTGATCTTATTTTGGTGCACAAATTTTTGGTTGCTTCAACCATCTATCAGAATAGCAAAAAAGCTACATATCTGGAAACTTGGTTGGATATTTGGGTTAATCATTGAATCTACATTTTCCAGTTACGTTCTACATAACAATTTACAAGTGGAAAACCATGGGTGCATGGGTTACCAAACGCCATAGTCTTTTAGATTGAATAGTTTAATGAAGAAGCACACCTGGAAGCGCGTGCCCTCTCACTTGCTAGGCAACAACAGACGGGGGGCATAAGCTATTAATTTTTATATATTTGCACTAAATCACGAACAATAAACTCTAGCGATTCAATCACGGTGTACGAAACCGCAACCTCGCCCCCTCTTGCAGTACCCATTCATAGAGCATTTTCAAAGTCGACCAGTTGAAGGATGATTCAGTGCAGCCTTTGGTTGAAATCTACTGGGAAGACAAGGACAAGGCGGCCGTGCAACCCAACCAGGATTTGGTGCCTTTTCACTCAGTAAACCTTCTTGAATTTGCATTCCGGACTTTGTACCGTTGTTAGAATGCTACAAAAATAACAATGACTTGAGACTTTGTATATCGGTATTACGTTAAGTGATTGGGTCTTAAATTTCTCTTTAAGACAAAATAAATACAAATAATGTGGTATCTAACATCAAGTCCCAAATTTTATAAAGACATAAAATATTTGTCTCATTCAAACTCAAGACCAGCCAATTTGTATTAATTATGTTACTAAGTTTAATACTCTCCAGATATTAATATGGCCTCAAATGCATATAGTAAAGACCATGAATATGGTGATAAAGACGTGACAAATTGCCTTATTAACAGAAAACTTTTCACCGCATATAAAAGCAGCCTTGTTAATGGATTCATCCCATCAAGCACCAACAAAAGTATACACAGTACAACAACATGTAGCCCAAGACAGTGTACACAAATAGGCAAATGAATGCTCCAGCATAAAAATAACATTCATGCCCTATACGTACATCAACCATCCTAATATACACAGCAAATGAATGCTCCAGTATTTCACAAGATGTGCATTACAAGATGTGCAGGTGTTTGGTGATATGGAAGAGATGGTTCCGTAAACTGAAACGAAGACTGCGGAAATTGTTAGGGTTGTTGAGGGATTTGATTAGCATTTTGGAAAAACGAAGATTGTGGGAATGTTTGTTGTGGTGGTTGTGGCTGCGGTGGTGCAACAGAACCATATTTGCTAGTGATTGACAGTTCTACTTCTTTTTCGATCAATTTTTTTAATCTCCGGTGTCAACATGATATTTGTAGATATGAATTGGATTGTGCAGGATTTCTGTGGCAAGAAGGGTTGTCAATGAATATCCGAAAAATCCGATGTCCGTCCAAATCAGTATCCGCAAATATGAAAAATATCCGTTATCCGACATTATCCGAAAAGCGGATACAGATATCCGATATCCGAAAAGCTTCTCGGATACGGATATGGTTATAGTGGTATTCGTATCCAAAAAATATCAGTTCGACTAATTGATGTAATATATATAACTCAAAACAAAAAATAGAATTAATAATTATTTTGTAACTGTTGGATGTTACTATGATATAATTTTTTGTCCATTTTTAGTGAAAAACGGTAGTTTTAGTGTTTAATTTTGGAATATTTTTGGATATGCTTATGGATATTAGTATAAAACGATGTTTCATCATCACATTTCTTTATTTTCTGGTTTTTTTACAAACATTAGTATAAAAATTATTTTATGTTGATCCAAACTTTTTTATTTACTCCTACGTTTATTAATTACAGGAGGAGCGGATAAATATTCGATATCCGTCCGTATCCGAAAATTAAGCAAATACGGATATCCGATATCCGAAAATTAAAGGATGCAGATATTCGATACCCGAAAATAATTTCGGATATGGATACGGATATGATACTATCTGTATCCAAAAGCATTCGTTGACAGCCCTATTGGCAAGTGATATCATCTGCTAAAATAGAAGATTTGGATTTTTATTTACAAGACTACTTGTAGCATTTAAGCATTTAAGCAATTGCTATAGTTTGTGTTAAGCTGATGTTTAGAGCAAATTACTCTAGTCTAAATAGATGCGTTAAGTCTGTTAGGTGCTGAATAGAGAATTACCACATATCTATATTCTTAGTTTGAAACCAAACTTCTTAACAAATCATCACTAATAACAAACAAGCTTGGTATCCCTTGTTGGGGGGAATGTAAGATTTGATGAAATAATATGGTATATGTATTAGATTTAAGCATATAATTTTACTCTCAACTACGCAGAACATCTAACAGGTTCTTCAAAACATAAAATAAATAATAAATAAACCAGAAAACAAAAGCTTTGGATTCATAGTTTCATACCACTATCTCGAGTTCAGGCGGCAATGGAATCAGTTAGCCTGTGAAATTCGTACTGGTTTTAAACTTTAATGATCAGTAGAAACTCTAATCCACCTGAAAATTGCGGAATCAATTAGCCTGTGGATAAATGAAATAAAAATGACCTGTACAGATAGTTAGCCAGGATTAATCTCGAGATGCTCGAAATTGGAGTCCTCGATCGCTGGATGCTCGATTGCTGGATGCTCGGAGATGCTTGAAATCGAAGGGAAGTCAATCCAATGAAGTCGCCAATTTTTTTCCTTTTCGAATTATTTTTTTTTTTTTTTTTTTCGAACGAATTGGAATGGGACTTAGGAGAGGCTGCTGCTCCTAATCGTTACTTACGAAATGAAGGGCTGGATGTAAATTTTGGGCTGCAAGCTGAAATTGGACTGAAAGTTTGATTTTGGGCTGCAAGCTGAAATTGGACTGAAAGTTGAAAAATTAAGTATAATTTGAAAATAAAAAATGAATATTTAATTCCACGATGGTCGGAGATCTCTCGGATACGAATAGTGGTATATCCGTATTCGTATCCGGAAATATTTTCAAATATCGGATATCCGTATCCGCTTTTCAGATATTATTCTTATTTTCGGATACGGATACGGACGAATATCGGATTTTTCGGGTACTCATTGCCAGCCCTATATGGTGCTCCGTATGCACTGCCTTTTATTTGTCCTCCGGAAGCCTCTACCCAAAGTTGTGGATTTCATTATGCTGGATCCTCGTTCAACTCCGCTTTCTTTTTCAAGCATGTTTCCTGAAAGTTAAAAAAAAAAAAAAAAAAAAAAAAAAAGACATGCTTATACGGTTTGTGCGGAATAACATTAACACACGTGAATCCACATGCAGCCCATATCAGTTTGGGCCCATTATCAAGATTTATCAAAGCATATAAACTATTTCAGATCGCATGGATTGCACATGGCTTTTACCAAAGATGCTCCAGTACTAGCAATTACTAATAATAGTTAAAATGAAGAAGAGCATATAAACTATTTCATTCCAGAAGCACAGTACATGAAAGCTGAAGAGGTATGTGATATATTTGTCCATGTATAGTGTTGAATTGTTATTTCATTCCAGAAGGATACAATAAAACCATGCATATTTGATTTAGAAATCGAACTTCTAATAGCGCAAAATAATTTACCTCTTCTGCTGCATTTTCTGCTGTATTGTGGAACTCAGAAGAGCTTTTGCCCGAATCAGAAATGTTTCTCTAATCAGCAACATCATCTGGCTGGTCTACATCACCTGCAGGTGCCTGTGTCCATTTTCATAGATAATCATGTACATCAATGTAAATATAATATAGACATATTAAATTGCTTATGTATGAACATGGTTACAAACAATATAGTGCAAGAATTGGTATTATATCTATTCTCCTTTCTTTTATATATTATTCATAACTGAACATTCACCTATAAAACTTCATTTATTTTTTAATTTCTTGGTGCTTGATCAGTAACACATACTATATATCGATATTAACTACTTAAACTATGGCATGAGTTGGGATAGTTACCATACTCCAAGAGTCCATTGTGACACTTAATTCATTCGATAACAACAAATTAGTTTTTTTATTTTTTTAAAATGTCTATGTTTAGTATGCACATGCATGAATTGTTATTTCATGCTAAAAAGATACATGATGATTAATCTATTCAGTCCCACTTTTGACATTTTTGTCTATCCTTGTCTATCTATTACATTTCAATCATTGACTTCACATCATCACCGTCTATTCTTCTATGGTGGACAGCATAATAATTATGATGCATGACCTTGATTTAACTGTGGTTTAACATGATACACATGGAATGAAGATAGATGTTTTATGTTGCTTCTCATATACTTGTGTTAAAAATGTAAGGGTGCATATTAGTTTACCTCTTCTGCTGCATTGATGAGTAACTCTGACAATTTTTTGCCAGAATCAGATATGTTTCTCAGATCATCAATATCATCAGATCTGTTTACATCAGCTACAGCCTATAGGTGTTTGTGTCCGTATTTATGGTTAGTTATACTTATATACATCGATGTAGCATCATTAGCACTATATATTATATAAAGATACTTCCTTTACTGTTTTCTTGCATTATATTCCACCAAAATTAACCACATTTTGTATATCCTCTACAATGAAACTGAGAGTCAGTTACAAAAAATAGGCCACCGTAAAATTTGTTCCAGCAAAATGCACTTATTATGAAAACAACAGTTTTCTGTTTTTGTACATGTGCATTTTCATAATGCGCATACACAAATTTCTAAAGAACCTTCGAACTGATTTGTCCATTGACAAAATTTAAAATATTAAATTACGCTTGACATAAAATTACAAACCACTCATGGAAAATGTTACACACACCTGACTGGAAATTGGAATTGCGCGTATAGCAGCAGCAATAGGAAAAGGTTCTTTATCCGCTGTCTTCGCTCTCTTATGCTTTCTCGATTGACCAGAAATGTTTCTCAGTTCAACAGCTTCATTTGGGCGGTTGACATCAGCCACAGATACCTGTGCCCATATTTATAGGTTAGTTATATACATCAACGTAGCCACATAAGCACTATACTATATAAACATACTTCCTTTAGTATTGCATTACAATTCCACTAAAATAAACCACATTCTGTATTTCATACAAATAAATTAAGACACAGTTACAAAACTAAGCCACCAAAAACAACTTCAATGATAGACTTCATTGGACACTTATTACGAAAATAAGACTATTTTCCATTTATGTATATGCGTGTTTTCAGTCCACAAATTTCTAAAGTAACAACAAACTGATTAGTCCATTAATTAAATTTAATATACACCTGACCGTAAATTGGATTTGAGCTGCCACCCCAAGTAATAGCAAGTTCTTTTCTTTCTGTGGAGCGGCCAGTACAAGCACAACATGCTCCTTTCAAGTCGTTGTGGTCGAACCTACATCCTCATTGCTCTCTGAGGAGAATGTCCAATCCAAAATAGTAAGAGCAGTAGATAGTACGAACTTCTCTTTCTCTGACATCACTGCTTTCATTTTTGCGTCCAGTCTAAGGGCATTACAGATCACCCTAGAACTGTGGTGTTGGATGATGCCTACAAGAACTGGCACTTTCCAGACCTTGGACAACTTCGATGAATCAAGTTCAAAAGGCGGCTCTCCCTTGTGTGTAGGAAACCCAAGCTGTACCCACCATTTTGAATCTGTACTCAGCCACCAGTCAGGCCGTGAAATGCCCCGAGGAAGAAAGTGGTTGAGTAGAGTTTGACGTGCATCTTCCCTGAAATTATCGAACATGAATATAAATTTGTTGCATCTGGAAATGAAATATTCAGTGTTGCAAAGAAGACGGGTTCATTGTTTGTGAAATGGCAGATTGAAAATCAGATTAGCTGAACCTACAGGCTTGAGGCAGATTGAAAATTTATTCGCTAATAAGAAAAAACTAGCCAACTTCTGTCCAAATTACAAAACAAACATATCGAATATAATAGTTTGTTAAAGTTATTGCAGTTTTTTAAAAGATTCAAAATATTGCATTTTATAACTGCCAACAGCTCATATGGGATTAACAATAATCTAAAACAAAACATTAAGAAAAACATGTGAAACAAAGTTGGATTAAATTAATGGATTAATTACTATATTTTTCTTTTAAGTTCAAAACAAACTATAAGAACTAATTATTTTGACGATGCACTAATAAACTTGGGAAGAATAACAATACATAGAATTTTAAAATAAGAAACGTATACATTGCTTTTTAAATTGTAGTCTTTGCAGGCAAAAATTTAGAATACAAACACATTGAAGTCTTTATTGGTTACATGCAGAGCCGGTCCAGCAATTTGAATGCCCAAGCCCAAAATTTTTTTTGGGAATATTCCTCAAAAGAAAACAACGGCCCAACAATTTCAATGCACATGCCCATAAAAACTTAATACTGGAATACTCTATAAAAAAAAAAGCAACAACACCTTTTCTTGCTTAGAATCAAACCTGGGTGCTCATGCCTTGTTACTGCAGCCTTACCATTGAACTACAAACCAATTACAATGCTTTCATGTTTAAAGCAATATATCAACAACCATAATTAAAAAAAAAAATGCCCTGGCCCAGTGGGATGCCCTATCCCGAGGGCTTGGTGGGCTTCCCTCTGGGTCTGGTCTGGTTACATGTGAGAGTGTTACTGATTAATAAATAAATGTAATCACACATGTGAGAACAAAAGTAAATAAATATGATCATAATATTTATATATAAATCATAATATTTAACTACGGCTATCCCTTACCATGTCTAAATGATATAATAAAAGCATGCCAAATATGAGTTTCATTCCATATATATATGATCCCATTTGATTTGTTGCCATATACAGCTCATATTCCCTTTTTTGCTAAATCGCATGTATTATGTATTTAAGCTTCTTTCGATTTATAATAACTCATATTTAATACAAAAATATGTTTTTTTTTGGAAGAGGGCGACGCGTTTACTCCTATTGTTTGCATAATAGTTTTTGCTATCGCTTTTGTTAAGGGTGAGAAAAAAACCGAAGTAAAACCGAAACGGATAAAAACTAAACCGAAAAAACCGAAACTGAAACCGAAAATCAAAAAACCGAAGTGTACTAATATTTCGGTTTTGGTTTTAAGTCCAAACCGAACTGAACTGAATTATAAAATGTTGCACATTGTCTCTTGTTGCATGTTGTTTCGTATTATATAGTATATACACATTGACCACTTCGTATTATATAGTATATACACATTGACCACTGCTTCACTCATTTGATTTAGTTGAATACAGGATTAGGGGTAGACTAATATAAAGTGTCTATTTCTTGTTTTTGTAGATTCTTGAATGTTTTGAATTGAAGATGAAAGTTGAGGTACCGGTAGACTATTTTCTAGAATTCCAAGTTGTTGCTGATCTACTGCAGTGTGGTTCACTGAAGTGCTCCTGCTCATTTCCTTTTTTGGTTTTTGGTCTTCAGCTCAGAGCTAGCTAGCTAGCTTAGCTTTATACTACTTTGGATGACTTATAGTCTATTAGTCTGTACTCTGTACTATGTGTCTCAATACACTCGGTTGAAACAATTTATTTTAATTTCTTTTATGATTGTTTTAATTTATAATATTTTTTGTTTAAATCGGTTTTAAAACCGAAACCGAGGTTTTGAAACCGAAACCGTTGTTTCGGTTATCAATTTTTAAAACCGAGGTCTTTCGGCTCCAGTTTCGGTTTTACCCCAAAACCGAACCGAACCGGGATTTACTATGTGTCTCAATACACTCGGTTGAAACAATTTATTTTAACTTCTTTTATGGTTGTTCAAATTTATAATATATATTTTAAATCGGTTTTAAAACTGAAACCGAACCGATAAAAACCGAAACCGAGGTTTTGAAACCGAAACCGTTGTTTCGGTTATCAATTTTTAAAACCAAGGTCTTTCGGCTCCAGTTTCGGTTTTACCCCAAAACCGAACCGAACCGGGATTTACTCACCCCTAGCTTCTGTGATTCATATATGCATATAAGCAATTAAGCATCCCTCTGTCATCCATATATATATATATACACACACATACATATATATATATATATCATTGTTTTAAAAAAAACCACCTCGATACTCGCCTCAAGGCCCGCCTCGAGGAAATAAGAGATAAAACGCTTTGAGGCTTATTCCAAAAGGCTTTTTACTTCTAAAGCTTACGCCTCAACAACTTGAGACATACAAAGTGCATAAAGCGTATGCCTCGGATTCATATTAAAGAAAGTGTGTTGAAAGTGAGAGAGTGAGTGGAAAGAAAGAAAAGTGGAAATACTTGGTGGAAATAGGGGCAAATGAGGTGTTGCACTGTTACGGGTGCCATTGAACCTACCTCATATTGTTCATATATATATATATATATATGTGTGTGTGTGTGTATGCATGTATGTGTATATATATATATATATGTGTGTGTGTGTGTGTATGTAAAAGAAAAACTTGTGCAATGATTTAGTTTAAACAGTATATGTATATAGGCACGCTCTATAGCACCATATTTCCGAACATCTCAAATAGACTAATTTGGGCTTAAATGGTATTCACGCAGGAAGTTAGGAACAAGATATGTCATAAAAGTTTCAACTTCATATTACATATAATAAATGATGACGATGATAAATAAAGAAAATTACCCTGAGCTTCTTAGAAATCGAAATATAGAATTCCGCACACATGTTCGAATAGATAGATAATCAGAGTTAACCTTATGTTATCCATAACCATAATCAGAGTAAACCCACAGAAATTTGATAAGCCCGCAAAAATTAAAACTAATATAAACTGAAGTTGAAACAAATAAGGAATCAGCCAATAAACCTGCAGAAATTTGATATTTAACCGAATATCAATAGTTTAAAATCAAGTCAAGAATATCATCTGTATATCAGAAGAACAAACTAATCAATAATGAAATTCGCACTGATTTACTTGAATCAAATAATCGAGCAGTAATAAAAAGATAAAGGGAAGCATACCGATTTCAAAGCGAAATTTCATCTCAAATCACAAAAAAAGAATCAAATAATATCAGAGAAACCAGAGAATATCAAGATCACAATCATTCGAACTATGGAATTTTTCAATTCTAGAGGAAACCCTAGTTTTCAACAAAGGCGCAGACATTAAAGAAAGAGGGATCCGAGCTTAAAGCACTCCCAGCAGAAGGGGGAGAAACGCATGAGGAGAAAGCAAAAATATTAATAAACATTGAACTGGGAGCAGTTTCCCCTTTAGCAATGTATTTCCCTTTTTTTATATTACATATTCCTAAAGGGTTTTCAGTTTACAGCTTAGGGATCTCACTCAAAAATTAAAATGTGAATTCCTCCCGTTCTTCCTCCCCCCTCACACGTTAATTAACACTGTTGTAGTGCAAGGGGAGAAATAAAAGCGTCAACCCCCCCCCTCCCCGTTTTTCCCCCAAAATCGTCACTGCTGGGTATGCTTTTATTACAAGTGACTGAGCAAAACAACTTCACACTGATTTATGATTAGAATGGAAAAAAAGTAACCTCTTGTTTCTTCGACTAATCTTCCAGCTCGGCCCTATGAATGATTGGGCTTGCGGATATTGAATGTTCAGTGGGATTAATTATAATGACCTGGTATTTAAAAGGATCACTGACACAGATATTAATTGATCGTGAGCACGTATTTTCAAATACGATTTAAAATTTAGACTTTGAAATTACAGAACTTGTTAACATATGTATAATAGCATTTATATGTGCATATATTACAGCATTTATCAAAACCCATTTTGATACATTCAGATATGATAGCATGAATTTAATAGCGTTTGTTTAATTTTATTTTACACATGTATATGTGATAGCATGTATTTGATAACACTTATTTAAAATTCATTTTTTTAATGTATGATAAGTAACACTTGTGCATAGCAATATTAAATGCCATCTTTTAGCAAACATCTTGTTCATATTTTTCAAAAAAGTTTTAAAACTTTATTTTGGCAAACTCCTTATTGTTAAAACTTAGAACACTCTTGACTAAAACATGCCTAAACACTCTCTTTATGTTTTCATACCAATACAAGGAAATATTTGAATTTTTGTATGCATTTAAAATCAAAACATGTGTGGTCTAATCCTCTTACATGATCATGATCTCATCACCATAGATATGATAGTAAATAAAATCTCAAGTAGATTATGTGCATATGCATTAAAACAAGAGCAAGTGTTGTCAAAATCTTCTCTCAATCCATGATCTAACCCATGAAGCATCTACACCATAGAGATGATAGCAAATAGGTTCTTAAGGGAGATTTCTAGGCATGACAAAATCATTTTAGAATGAAAACATTTTCAGTTTTTGCAATTCTTTTCTTTCCTTTCAATGTAATTTCTGAAAATACAATTCATGTTGCATTTTTCAAAACATTGGCCATATTGTCAAATAAACATGTACATAAAAAGATTACCAAATCATGTATTGATAGCATCAATCTTACCTACACTAGTTGAGCACAACACCATGGATTTTTCTAAGTATTTTCTATGCGTTTTCACCACATGACAAAGGTTTTCATGGTACAACAATTTCAGATTTTAACCATCCTTGCAAGGCAAGTTTATATTTTTAATAAATTCTTGTAAAATCATATATGACATGTGAAAAGTATGATTTGAAAACTCAATGAAAACTGAACATTTTTAGTACATAAATGATCTCAATATTTTGTTTGAATCAAGGGAAAAGATTTGTAGAAAAGATTGGTTGTGCAAAGAACATTTAATGTGATGTTGCTTGAAGGCAAATAGGGGAAGGCATAGGGTATTTTTAGGAAGTGGTATCTAGGCTGTGTATGCCATGTGAATATAGGGAAGTTGGCAAAGATTTTGAGAGAGAAAATGGTTGTTTATTTGATCTTTCATTTGTCAAGGAAAAAGCTGATTTGCTGTTTTCAAATCAAGCATTCAATGCACCAGTATTTTACCATTTTCTCACCACTATATAAGGGCTACTCATGCACAACATTTACACACACAAACACTCAGCAAATTCAAGGGTTCAGCAAAAAAAGCAAGGGTTTTCTTAAGCATATAAAGGTGAGTAAACCTGCAGCTTTAAATTCTGTTTTAAAACCTGCAGTTTCTATTTTGAACCATGATTTAGTTTGGCTTCTTTTGTGCTTCTGGTTGGAGTAACATGTCTTGTATGTTTGCTTGTTGACATGTAGTAAGGATCACTTGATTTGTTACTAAAACCCTTAAGCATCATAATGTGAAATGTATATTTCCTGTTGATGTTCCTGACATGTTAAGTTTGTGAAAAACTTGATCAAATCTGAAAGATCAATGGATCTAGGCTAAGGAATCAAAACCGATAGGTTCTACCATGTTTTAAACATCCATCTAGTAAATTCAGGTATTCAGTGTACTCGGCCAAAAACTCTTTTGTCATGTTAAAACAGAAACAACTGGAAACAGCAGTAGCTCTCTGTTTCAAGTTTTCAAAATGGATTTTCAAATTAAATAAAAACAAGTTTTAATTGTATAAACATAACAGGGGAACTTAATGATGATTTTTAAAAGTGGTTTCAAGATTTTTAAGCCTATATATAAAGAGAAATTCGAGATGATCAGTAAATGGAAGTATGGTCAAATCCCAGCGAACTAGTTGACGGCATTCCACGGCGTTGGGACTGGAGGGTCGTGAGTCATCATGGAGCGTGGGAAAAATAGTATTCGATTTTTCTATAGCTTAGTTTTGGGGTTGGGGTATGATTTAGGGTTTTTAGTGGAGTTTGAAAGGGGCGACTTCGACATCGAACTGCGCCATGAAGAAGACGTCGAGTACCCCCATACTTGGTGGGGAGATCGAGGAGCAGGTCAGCTTTGTGCTGGTGGAATTGCAGGTTGATCGATGTAGGGTGTTGGCGTGGCAAGGAAGAAAGATGATCGGAGGTATGAGTGTTGTTTTTGGGCAAACTGGGATGAATAGGTGATTTTCGATCAAGCTGAACGGAGGAGGATCCAAGCACGTCAGTAGGTTCATGAGGTGATGGCTGACTGGTGTGGACGGTCGTGGTCGTTGTGCGGTGGTCGGTATAGGTGTGCACGTGCACAAATGTGTGTACAGGTGGATAAAGAAGAAGGGTGTTTGGGTTGAAGTTCTGTCGAAGGTTCGAAAAGGTGCACAATGGTGTAATGAAGTTTATGGTGGGGGAATGGGATCGGGGTTAGCAGGTGGGCTTGTGACGATGATCAGCTGGATGAGGTAGCCGAGAGGAAGGTTGTGCACGTGCACAGGAATGGATGAAGCGGTGTACAAGGAGGAGAAACAATAGGGAAGGTGAAGAAGTTTGGGCTGAAAGAATGTGTTGATCAATGTGGGCGGATCCATGTTTTGATACGGTCATACTCGAGTTTTACATTGGATTCTTTCAACCACTTGGCAAGGGAGAAATCTAGTGATCGGATCACTGTTTTTGGTTGAACATTCACGGTAAGAATACAAGTAAAAAGGAGAAGAAGAAAGAAGGACGGCATGGGCCGTTAGATATAATTGGGCTTTGGAAAAAAAATTTTAAATAAAAATAAAAGTTTTATCTTTAAGATGCCCTGTAATTAAACACTAAATATACATAAATAAAAGAGAAGCTTACCAGGTGGTACTTTCGAAAAACACGGTCGTGGCATGGGAAATTTGAAGAAAACGCAGTCGTGGCAAGGCCTGGTACTCTGGTACTTTGGCACTTTGCCAAGTACCAGGTGGTACTTTGAAAATCCATGCGGTGCATGTGATTTCTGAAGGAACAGACGGTCGTGACAAGGATTTTTCAAGCCCGGTAACTGGTACTTTACCAGAAACTGGTACTTTGACTAATCTGAACGAGATTTTAAATTTAAACAGTTTTAAATTTAAAATGTGAAAATAAATAAATTAAATAAATAAATAAATAAAAAGAAGAATTTTTATTTAATTGGTCGAAGGCAAGTGGAAAGTAGAAGCAGAAAATCAAACCGACAAGTTCGACGGTAGAAGTTCGATCAGGTTTGAAATTTAAATAATAAGTGAATAAATAATTTAAATTAATTATTTAAATTATTTAAAATTAATTAAACACAAAGGAAATAAATAAAAAGGGAAAGTAGAGTTGAAAACATCGTCTGAGCAGCGATGATAAAAGAAGTAAAAAAAAATGCAGTGTGCGAAGCACGTGCATTACTTATTCATTCCCAGATAATGATTAAAACTGAACAAAACACTGTGACTGTTTATTTTTAAAGGATAATTAAACTGTTCTGTTATAAACCAGGCGAACAAACACTGTTTTTATAAAGATGATTAATCTGTAAACTAAATAATAATCGGGATTAAACCGATAAACATTCATCGACTATAAAAGATATTCGTACATCGTTTCGAAGTGTCCGGGATAAACATTCCACTTCGACTCGATTTATACGACGTGTGTCAGAATACTGAAGACGACGATATTCAAAGACTATAGTATCTTCGGTCTGTTCAGTCCCAGAACAAACCTGAATGGACGAGTGTCTAACAACATATATCAGTCAGATTCTACACATCGAATTTACGAAAGTATATTACGTTGGTGGCGGAGAAATTCGTTTCTCTTAGCTTTATTTCCCGTGATATATTTGGGAAATCGAATGAGTATTTATGACGGGTAGGACAATGTGGCATTCAAAGGAAATGAACCAGTGATGATGAATCGTAAGTCTAGCCTCAAACCTCACACCAAGGAAATGACAAAAATCGGACAGGCAGCATGGCTATGTGGGTCGCTCCCATTAGGGTGTAGCATCACCTATTTAGAGAAATTCCTTTTGTTTCTTAATATATCGATTCTTCCCATTCGGGAATGGTTGTCGTACACAACCATTGATGATATACATTCGATACACTCAAGAGAAATGAGTGGTCGGTCATGTGTGGGCCGGGTTGCAAGACGTTCTTGTTGAACCTAGGTGTATTCGCCTCTAGAGATACATCATCGGATGGTGGTCCCATACCTTGTCATAGTTGGAAATCCAATTTCCATAAGCGCCAAGCGGTTTTTATTTGTATACTATATAGGAGAATGTGAGATGCAAGCATTCTTCTAGATTCTAAATTATTTATGGAAAACCAAATAGACACTATGATAATGTAACGACCCGTATTCTACACATCATAGGATTGTAAAGTATTTATTTCTTTCCCGTGTGAAGTCGTATGGTCATGTAACTTTGGAAAACATTTATTAGAGTCATTTTCCATGTCCATGATTTTTGTCGATTTTTAAATGACCATTTTGCCCCTAGTCGGTACTGTTTTGGCCATAACTTTTGATTGGAAAGGAATTTTGACCTGAAACCACTTCCATTTGATTCGTTTGATAGTTTCTCTTTCCGTAGAGTGGTCATAATGGCCAAACGGACTTACCGTTTGGGAGATATGGCTGAAACAAGTTTGGAGGGTGAAAAACTGCTTAACCGGGCCAAATCGGGTGATTAGTGAATAGACCCATAACCCATTTCGGGATTAGGGTTATGGGAGGGCTGAAATGAGATGGAGAATCATTCCATTTCAGTTTTCTAGCCTCCACTTATCACCAAGGAACCCTAAAAATGGCCTCCAACCTCTAAATCACCTCCAAGTCATCTTTTGGTCAAGGATTTGGCTTAGCAACCCCTAATCAAAGAAGATCTTCACCAAATCAACCTTGGAGCTGCTGTTTAGCATAGAGATTCACATCAAATCAGAGAATTATTCCAGATCTTAGTTTATTTTGTGGCTAAGGTGAGTGATTTGCTTAGTTTTGCACTAATTATGGCTAATTAGGGGTGATTAGTGGTAATTAGCGAATTTAAACAAGATAAAATTCTGGAAAAATGTTTATAAAATTCGGAATGATGTTTTAGACCTCTGATATGAATTTGGGTTAGTTTGGTTAAGTTTTGATAATCCTATCATTAGTTTCACCTAAGTATGCTTAAGGGGAAATTTGGGATTTTGGGTATGTTTGATCCATTTTTACCTATTATATTGATGTTTTTGATGTTTGTGGTTGATTATGCATGTTGCTATGACTGTATGGTATGCTTTGTGATTGTTTAGAAGTGTTAGATTGGTCGAAAACGCCGTCGAATGGCGTGAAAACAGTCGCAGGAAACATACAGAAAATAACCCAGAATTCGGATCGGATCGGTGAAGGGGAGCGCGACTCGATCCGTTCCAGCATAGGCGTCACGATCCGTTTGAAGGAGTTGGTCACGACTTAGCTAGGCGGCACGATCCGGTAGTAGAAGCACGATCCGAACCAACTAGTATTTCCGATCCGAACCAGAGAAGGATGGGGAGCTCACGAGTCGATGGGTACTAGGGCGAGACGATCCGACCTGGTCAGAAGACACGACCCGACCCGGATGAAGCAACCCGATCCGACCCGAAGTGGTGACGCCGATCCGTATCAGGAAGAGGAGCCACGAGCTGGAGGACCACGACCCGATCCGATGCAAGAGGCGCGACCCGATCCGAATGCAAAGGCCGATCCGATCCAATGAAGTATGTGAAGACTGATCCGATCCGATCCGATGGTGATGACCAATAACCCGAGATGCAAAGGTAGTCCAAATGGGAGTTAGAGCTCAGGATCCCGGAACCAGTTGGGAACCAATGAGTTCACTTCATGGTTGGACTTTGCTGCGGGACGTGTGCTAAGGAGTTGTCGACGTTCATAACTTCGATTCACCACTAAAAAGGAATGATGGGCTACTTATCAGTGCAGTAGGGTCATTATGACCTGAGGGGCAAGGTGATGGTAGCAAGACTACGTTATCAGTGCAGTAGGGTCATTATGACCTGAGGGGCAAGGTGATGCGTAGTAAGACTATGAGCCAGCGCAGATGGAGTGAATAACTCCATGGGGCAAGTGGACATAGTAAGGATTAGTAAGGCTATGAGCCAGCGCAGATGGGGTGAATAACTCCATGGGGCAAGTGGACATAACGAGGAATTAGTGTCTACGTTATCAGTGCAATGAAGCCATTTATGACTTCATGGGGCAAAGTGATCGTAGCAAGGTATGTGGGTGATCGAAGTGGTGAATATCGTATGCTTTACGCACTGAGTGAGAGATGTGAGGATGGATGCTATGTTTGATTGTTTGCCATCCCTATGACATGCACACCTCCCCCACCTCCGTATCTTTACACTGTTTGATATGATACCTTAGAGTGTTGTACAGTATGTAGTGCTAACTCTTTGGTTGCAGGTCCAGGTTCAGGTATGTTTTAGTCTACCTGTTATTGTTCACTTTAGATGCTTATCGCTCATACCAGGCTTTATGTCTGACCCAGAGTTTTATGTCTCCTCTTATTACTCTGGGTGCTCACACGAGCAGACTAGAGACAGGTTAGCTGGTGATGCGCGAGTAGCTGATTCGGAGGCGGGCAGGAGGCTTCCACGTATGATATATATATATGCACATTCTCCCTGTGTCGTTGATGGTCGCTACTTGGGCATTAGTAGTGTACCTGTTTTATCTTGCTTTTGTTTTGAGACAATTTGGAAGTTGTAATAAGCTGTGTTCTGAATTTCCGCTGCTATGATGTTTAGTTCTGATTTTCAGCTTATGCACTGTCTCTCCTGTTTTATGCCAAGTATGTTATTATTATATTTTGTTCTATGCGCTGTGAGACATTCTACAGGTTCTTTGTATGATCATTTCCTTCCTCCTTTTCCTTCTCACGACCCGTTCCGTGCTAACTGGACATGTGTACAGCGCACTTATGGAGTAAATGTCGGTTGGTGCGGAGCGGGCCGTCACACTTGGTATCAGAGCTCTAGGTTGCGTAGTTAACCTAGGGAAAGACACTAGGGAGAGTTAGTACGTATATGAGAGCGCGTATTTGTGATTACTTTGGTTTTCAAAAGCTATGTATATATATACTATTAGTAGTATAAGAATGAAGTTGCACTGCACTAGTACCACTATGGGGTCGTTGATCGTTTTCCTTTTTCAGATTGACGATGAGCCGATATGTGAGAGGTATTGGTAGAGGGGCCAATAATGTAAATGCCGCTGACATGAGGGCGATGTTTACTGACCTCATGAGAGACATGCTTAGAGAAGTGCAAGGGGCAGTTCCTAATCCCGGAGTTGGTGTTGGCCCAGTAGTGCAGGCGCCTAGGGTCGATTTCGCCAAGTTGTGCAAAGATTACACTAATCTTGGTGGGAAGCCGTTCCACGGAACGGAGTCGGCCACAGATGTTCAAGATTGGATGGATAGCTGTGATCGTATCTTTGATGACTTGGGTCTTGAGGATGCGATGAAGAGAAGGCTAGCGTCTCGTCAGCTGCAAGGGCGAGCGATGAATTGGTGGAATGCCATTAGAACAGCTACTCCAGAGGACCAGGTTACTTGGGTTCAGTTCAAAGCTCGCTTTAGCGAGAAGTTTATTCCAGCTGCCCAGAAGTCGGTGTTGTTCAAGAGGTTCTTGGAACTCAAGCAGGGTGGCAGGGCAGTTTCTGATTATATTGCTGAGTTCGACACTTTGTCGAAGTATGGACTGTCTCTTATCGATACTCCTGAGAAGAAGAATGAGAAGTTCATTACTGGTTTGGATGGGTACTTGGGGGAAAGGCTTATCAACCACATCGATGAGACTTTTGAATCGATCGTGGGGAAAGCTTTGAGATCAGAGAGTCTTTACCCTAAGTCAAAGACCGAGGCTGCATCTGCAGAAGGGCCAAAGCCGCAAGCAGGCGGTGGAGGCAAGAATAGCTCTCAGAATAAGAGGAAGTAGGACCAATCTAAAGGTGGCCAGAAAAAGAGCAAGAAGGATGTTGAGTGCTTCAGCTGTGGAAAGAAAGGCCATTATGCTAAGGAATGTCGGGCCAAGCCAGCGGAAAGGAAGTGCTACAACTGTGGTCAAGTGGGACATCAGAAGGACAAGTGCCCGCAACCTCTTAAGGAGAAGCAGATTGTGAAAGCATATGCTCTTGATGATATTCCTTCTTCGTCGAATGCCCCAACTGCGGCGGAGAAAGGAAAGAATGTTGTTATTCAAGGTATGCTTTCTATTTATGATATACCAGTTCGAGTTTTGTTTGATACTGGGGCTTCCCGTTCCTTCATATCTAGTGACCTGGTAGATAGGTTGGGACTGGAACCCGAGATAGTCGATAGACCATTGATAGTGACGAACCCGATTGGTGGTTCGACTAGCCTTAGTATGATTTGCAGGAATTTGGTCTTATCGAGTCATGGATGTATGTTTGTATGTGATTGCTTTGTTTTGGGCTTTACTGGGTATGGCATTATATTGGGAGTCGATTGGCTCCAAAGATACGGGGTGGTGGTAGACTGTGAGGGCTTTTTGGTGACAGTGAGGGCGGATGATGGGCGGAGGGTAGTGTTTGGTAGTCTACCTAGTGATGGGGTTATGGGTAGTTTTGTAAATTCCCTCGACATCCCGCAGGATGAGTTGTCAGATGTGCCCGTGGTTGGCCAGTATCCGGACGTCTTCGAGGAGGTGACCGGGCTTCCACCACAACGAGAGATTGAGTTCCGTATTGATTTAGTAAAAGATGCCAGACCTATAGTGATGCCACTTCGTCGTATGGCACCAAGGGAGCAGCGAGAGCTCGGGGTGCAAGTCAGCAATCTTTTGAGGAAGGGATTAATTAGAAGGAGTGTCTCCGAGTGGGGAGCACCAGTTGTATTTGCCACTAAGGCAGATGGTTCCCTTCGTTTGTGTGTGGACTATCGCGAGTTGAATAAGGTGACGAGGAAGAATAAGTATCCTCTACCGCGGATAGATGATTTGTTTGATCAGCTGGAAGGAGCAAGAGTGTTCTCCCAGTTGGACCTCGCGACAGGATTTCATCAGCTTCGAGTAGCAGATGAGAGTGTTCCGAAAACGGCATTTAGGACACCGTCTGGATTTTATGAGTGGTTGGTCATGCCGTTTGGGTTGACCAATGCACCAACCTACTTTGTGGATCTTATGAATCGAGTATTCAGAGATCAGTTGGATAAGTTTGTTCTTGTGTTCGTGGATGATATCCTTGTTTATTCAAGGACAGAGGAGGAACACAAGGGGCACTTGAGGATAGTGATGGAGGTGTTGAGGAAACACCAATTGAAAGCGAAATTCTCTAAGTGTCATTTTTGGAGAAGGGAAGTAAGATTCTTGGGTCATGTTGTTTCAGAGTGTGGTATTGCCGTGGACCCTGCGAAGGTGGCTACGGTACAGGATTGGCCTACGCCCAAGAATGCAACAGATGTAAGAAGTTTCTTGGGATTAGCTGGATATTATCGTAAGTTTATCCAGGACTTCTCCAAGATAGCAGCACCGTTGACTCAGTTGACTAAGAAGAATCAGTCCTTCGTCTGGGACGGAGTATGTGAGGATGCCTTCAAGAGTCTAAAGGAGAAGTTGACGCGTGCGCCAGTGTTAGTCATTCCTAAAGGGAATGAAGAGATGACGGTATACACGGATGCTTGTGGTACCGGACTGGGTGCAGTATTGATGCAAGGAGGTAGGGTTGTAGCTTATGCTAGTCGACAGCTAAAGCCGCATGAGAAGAAGTATCCTACCCATGATTTGGAATTGGCAGCGATTGTATTTGCGCTGAAGTTGTGGAGACACTATCTCTTGGGAGAAAGATTTGAGTTGTTTACCGATCATAAATCGTTAAAGTATCTCTTCTCTCAGAAAGATCTGAATCTCCGTCAGCAGAGATGGTTAGAGTTCTTGGCTTCGTATGATTTTGATATCGCATACACACCTGGGAAGGGTAATGCGGTAGCCGATGCCTTGAGTAGGAGACATGCCAGCTTAGGGGCAATGTTTCTTGAATGGAAGCAACTGGAGTATATCGCGGGGTTTGATTTCAGACCAAGGTGCGAATTGGATCCAGTTATGCTAGCTAGCTTGACGATCAGACCCACTTTGGTAGAGAGGATTGGTTCCAGTCAGAGGGACGATCCTAATCTATTGGAAATCATCTCCAAGTTAGAGATGGGTATCGATGAGGAGATGAATGTGTATGGGCTTGATCGGGATGGATGGCTTCGGAAGAATGGAAGACTAGTTGTGCCCAACGTGAATGGTTTGAGGGATGAAGTGCTTAGAGAATGTCATCACTCAAAACTGACTATACATCCCGGTGGTAATAAGATGTATCGAGATATGAGACGGACTTACTACTGGGAAGGGATGAAAAGAGACGTTGGGAAATTTATATCCAGATGCATGAATTGCCAGCTAATTAAGGCTGAGCAAAAGAAACCTAGTGGTTTGTTGCAACCATTAGAGATTCCTGAATGGAAATGGGAGCAAGTCTCGATGGATTTCATCGATGGGTTACCAAGGACTAAATCGGGATATGATAGCATTTGGGTAATTGTGGATCGATTGACTAAGAGCGCAAGATTTATACCAGTCAAATCGACCAGAACGGCAGCCAAGTTGGCAGAATTGTATATGAAGTGGGTAGTGAGATTTCATGGAGTACCCAAAAGCATTGTGAGTGACCGAGACCCGTTGTTCACTAGTGGGTTTTGGAAGAGCTTACAAGAGGCTCTAGGGTCAGGATTACATCTCAGTACCGCATATCATCCTCAGACCGACGGTCAGACGGAGAGGGTGAATCGTGTATTGGAAGATCTCTTGAGAGCTTGTATATTGGATTTTGGTGGATCATGGGATGACCATTTGCATCTAGTAGAGTTTGCATATAATAATAGCTACCAATCCAGTATCGGTATGGCTCCATATGAAGCTTTGTACGGAAGACCGTGTAACTCACCATCATGTTGGGTAGAGACTGGCGAGAAGTTCGTGCTTGGACCAGATGTGGTGAGAGAAACTTCAGATAAGATTAAGATCATTCAGCAACGAATGAAAGCTGCCCAAGATAGGCAGAAGAGTTATGCTGATAGGAGGAGAAGAGACTTGAAATTCTCCGTTGGTGACTTGGTGTTTGTTAAGATCTCTCCGTTGAAGAGCGTGATTCGATTTGGCAGGAAAGGCAAGTTGGCACCAAGATTTGTTGGCCCATTCCCCGTACTTGAACTAGTCGGGAATTTGGCGTATAGAGTTGGCTTACCAGAGAAGATGGCGGGAGTTCACAATGTGTTTCATGTTTCCCAACTAAGGAAGTTCGTTCACGACTCAGATATGGCTATTTCACCTGATCAGTTAGAGGACTTCGAGGTAGAACCTGAGGCGGATGGGAACCGCAAGCCGATTCGTATTGTGGGGCACGATACGAAGCAACTTTGAAGGAAGTCGGTGAAGCTAGTCAAGGTTCAGTGGGGCGAGAACGAGAATGATTGTACTTGGGAAACAGAGGAGAGCATTAGGAAGACGCACCCAGAACTCTTTGCCTGGTAAGATTTACTTTGCGATTTAGTTATTCCGCATGCTAGGATAGACTTGTTTTGCTTGTTTTGCATGGTTGATGGTTGTTTTATGGTTGATAGGCATGCGGGAGCCTTTGTGTGTGTTTTGATTAGGGAATTTCGGGGGCGAAATTTCTTAAGGGGGGAAGAGTGTAACGACCCGTATTCTACACATCATAGGATTGTAAAGTATTTATTTCTTTCCCGTGTGAAGTCGTATGGTCATGTAACTTTGGAAAACATTTATTAGAGTCATTTTCCATGTCCATGATTTTTGTCGATTTTTAAATGACCATTTTGCCCCTAGTCGGTACTGTTTTGGCCATAACTTTTGATTGGAAAGGAATTTTGACCTGAAACCACTTCCATTTGATTCGTTTGATAGTTTCTCTTTCCGTAGAGTGGTCATAATGGCCAAACGGACTTACCGTTTGGGAGATATGGCTGAAACAAGTTTGGAGGGTGAAAAACTGCTTAACCGGGCCAAATCGGGTGATTAGTGAATAGGCCCATAACCCATTTCGGGATTAGGGTTATGGGAGGGCTGAAATGAGATGGAGAATCATTCCATTTCAGTTTTCTAGCCTCCACTTATCACCAAGGAACCCTAAAAATGGCCTCCAACCTCTAAATCACCTCCAAATCATCTTTTGGTCAAGGATTTGGCTTAGCAACCCCTAATCAAAGAAGATCTTCACCAAATCAACCTTGGAGCTGCTGTTTAGCATAGAGATTCACATCAAATCAGAGAATTATTCCAGATCTTAGTTTATTTTGTGGCTAAGGTGAGTGATTTGCTTAGTTTTGCACTAATTATGGCTAATTAGGGGTGATTAGTGGTAATTAGCGAATTTAAACAAGATAAAATTCTGGAAAAATGTTTATAAAATTCGGAATGATGTTTTAGACCTCTGATATGAATTTGGGTTAGTTTGGTTAAGTTTTGATAATCCTATCATTAGTTTCACCTAAGTATGCTTAAGGGGAAATTTGGGATTTTGTGTATGTTTGATCCATTTTTACCTATTATATTGATGTTTTTGATGTTTGTGGTTGATTATGCATGTTGCTATGACTGTATGGTATGCTTTGTGATTGTTTAGAAGTGTTAGATTGGTCGAAAACGCCGTCGAATGGCGTGAAAACAGTCGCAGGAAACATACAGAAAATAACCCAGAATTCGGATCGGATCGGTGAAGGGGAGCGCGACTCGATCCGTTCCAGCATAGGCGTCACGATCCGTTTGAAGGAGTTGGTCACGACTTAGCTAGGCGGCACGATCCGGTAGTAGAAGCACGATCCGAACCAACTAGTATTTCCGATCCGAACCAGAGAAGGATGGGGAGCTCACGAGTCGATGGGTACTAGGGCGAGACGATCCGACCTGGTCAGAAGACACGACCCGACCCGGATGAAGCAACCCGATCCGACCCGAAGTGGTGACGCCGATCCGAATCAGGAAGAGGAGCCACGAGCTGGAGGACCACGACCCGATCCGATGCAAGAGGCGCGACCCGATCCGAATGCAAAGGCCGATCCGATCCAATGAAGTATGTGAAGACTGATCCGATCCGATCCGATGGTGATGACCAATAACCCGAGATGCAAAGGTAGTCCAAATGGGAGTTAGAGCTCAGGATCCCGGAACCAGTTGGGAACCAATGAGTTCACTTCATGGTTGGACTTTGCTGCGGGACGTGTGCTAAGGAGTTGTCGACGTTCATAACTTCGATTCACCACTAAAAAGGAATGATGGGCTACTTATCAGTGCAGTAGGGTCATTATGACCTGAGGGGCAAGGTGATGGTAGCAAGACTACGTTATCAGTGCAGTAGGGTCATTATGACCTGAGGGGCAAGGTGATGCGTAGTAAGACTATGAGCCAGCGCAGATGGAGTGAATAACTCCATGGGGCAAGTGGACATAGTAAGGATTAGTAAGGCTATGAGCCAGCGCAGATGGGGTGAATAACTCCATGGGGCAAGTGGACATAGCGAGGAATTAGTGTCTACGTTATCAGTGCAATGAAGCCATTTATGACTTCATGGGGCAAAGTGATCGTAGCAAGGTATGTGGGTGATCGAAGTGGTGAATATCGTATGCTTTACGCACTGAGTGAGAGATGTGAGGATGGATGCTATGTTTGATTGTTTGCCATCCCTATGACATGCACACCTCCCCCACCTCCGTATCTTTACACTGTTTGATATGATACCTTAGAGTGTTGTACAGTATGTAGTGCTAACTCTTTGGTTGCAGGTTCAGGTATGTTTTAGTCTACCTGTTATTGTTCACTTTAGATGCTTATCGCTCATACCAGGCTTTATGTCTGACCCAGAGTTTTATGTCTCCTCTTATTACTCTGGGTGCTCACACGAGCAAACTAGAGACAGGTTAGCTGGTGATGCGCGAGTAGCTGATTCGGAGGCGGGCAGGAGGCTTCTACGTATGATATATATATATATGCATATTCTCCCTGTGTCGTTGATGGTCGCTACTTGGGCATTAGTAGTGTACCTCTTTTATCTTGCTTTTGTTTTGAGACAGTTTGGAAGTTGTAATAAGCTGTGTTCTGAATTTCCGCTGCTATGATGTTTAGTTCTGATTTTCAGCTTATGCACTGTCTCTCCTGTTTTATGCCAAGTATGTTATTATTATATTTTGTTCTATGCGCTGTGAGACATTCTACAGGTTCTTTGTATGATCATTTCCTTCCTCCTTTTCCTTCTCACGGCCCGTTCCGTGCTAACTGGACATGTGTACAGCGCACTTATGGAGTAAATGTCGGTTGGTGCGGAGCGGGCCGTCACAGATAATATCTGGTTTAAAGTACACAAAGTGTTTTTGATCTCATAAGGTAAAAACCCGTTCTGTATTTACGGCGTGGTCTTATGAGATATTTCTGTTTGTTTTAAACTGTTTACTCATACCAGTCACATGACTGACCCGGAGTTTATTTTTCTGTGTTTTCCCTTAAACTCTTGGGTATTCATAACACTTGTTATGAATAGACAAGTGAATCAGGATCGGATAACTTGTGAAGCTGGATGAAGATTTTCTGTATGCTGGTCTGCTTATCCTATCTACTGTATAATTAAAGTCTGCAAGTTAGTCGTTTGTGTTATGTATAATTACCAATGTACTATAAATGGGTTGTATCACTAGATTCTGTATGCTCTGATGTAATATATTCCGCTGTGAAATGTTATAAAGTATTATCTTTTTGTAAAAACTCCGCAGTGAGATTCTGATGTTTCTGAGATTTTATCTTCTATCTATTCTTATTCTTATTAATGGCACGACTTCCGATGTGTTCGAAAGTTGGGTCGTTACATTAATGTAAGACAAATTTTTATTTTAAGTATTAAGGAAAGAAAGTGATTTAGGGTTTCATAGCCGGAAAGAATTGCGGCCTAATCTGAAGCGGGATCAAAGCCAAAAAAGGAGGGATAAGAGTGATGCATATGCTTGGGCTTTGTATGTTGAGACATAATATTGATTATTTGTTAAGTCCCTCACTAGTTAAGACATAATTAATTTGTCTTTAATAAGACCCTAATTACATACCATAATGACTTCTGTCTTTAAAATTTGTCTTTCGTACTTTGAAAACTTTCTAACATATTTCTCAAATTTTACAAAATCCATGACTTTTCAGGTCGATAAGACTGTCCATCATTTTCTCAACAGATTTATTCGAATTAGAAATGCCAAACTTCAATATGTAGTTTACAACACTTGAAAAAGTAACCATTAAGCCAATTGCCAGTCCTTCACGCTAACTTTCAATGAACTTTTTCAGTGGAGTGAAATGAGGCTGTTGAGGCATTCTCAGAAATATTTGTAATTACTCTAAAAGTTCCCCAATGGTGATGACCTTTCGAATGACAGCTTTATCAATGCAAGACCTAACAAATTCACAGATGGACCTTTGATTGGACATAAATATCTTCCTGGTTTCCCTCTTCGTTAATCACATCTCTCTCATTCCCAGTCGAGTGTCATCTACAATTAATTATATACACCGCACTCCAAGTGAGCACTAAGATTTTTTTTTTTGACTTGTGGATGTCAAAAGAAGCTTAAATACTTAATCGTATATTACTTTCAAATGATTAACCAAAGTTTGACAACACCAGGAAGCGCAATTAATTTGACAACGAAAGTTTTATTTTTTGGCATGGCAAACTTATTCGATTGGTTTTTTTTATTAGGAATAAAGTAGCAGCGCAATTGGTTTTCTGAACATAAGAAAGAAAGAAAAAGGGAAGATGATAATAATGTTTTGTTTTTAACGAAGGGGCTGGGGAAGTAGTAGTGGAAGGAGCGATCGATAGTGCAATAAAAAATATTGGTTATTAGAGGCTAATATACCATCAAAAAATTTCTATTTTGCTATGTCTAAAAAGAAGAGAAGGCTGCAAGTGAATTACCTTTTGAATGAAGAGGGCATTCCAATCTTTAATAATGATCTCTTTGCTAAGAAAGCCATTGACTACTTCCAGCAATTATTCAACTCTGATTTTCCAAGCCTTGAATTTCCAAAGTTTATTCCAAAAAGGATAATTTCTGCAGTAGGTAAAAAAATGTTAATTAATCCTTTCAATTTAGAGGAATTATATGAAGTAATATTTCATGTGAAAGATGATAGCATCCCGGGTCCAGATGGGTTTAGTGCAAAAAAATTTAAAATGCATTGGGAGGCATTGAAATATGACTTACTGACTGCAGTTAATGATTCTTTTTTTAGTGGTAAAATAATTAAGGAGATCAATCATTCATTCATAACTTTAATTCCTAAGTGTCAAAACGCTTCTGATCCTTCACAATTTAGACCAATTTCATGTTGCAATGTTTTATACAAGATTTTAAGCTCTATTTGTAGCAATAGATTGAAAGCTATTCTGCCTCATATCATTTCAGAAAATCAAAACGCTTTTATTAAAGGGAGATATATGCTTGAAAATAATTTATTAGCTTTTGAGTTGGTCAGAAATTTTAACAAACCAGGGGCTGATAGGATGTGTATTAAAATTGATCTTCAAAAGGCTTGTGATAGAATTAGCAGGGAATTCATCATCTATGCAATGAAAAAAAGGGGATTTCCTCACCAGTTTACCGAGTTTATATACTCATGTATTTCATCTCCTACATTTTCTGTCCTCATAAATGGAAATCCTGTTGGATTTATTACAAGTAACAGGGGTCTTAGACAGGGAGACCCTATATCCCCTTATTTATTTACAGTAGCAATGGAGTATGTTTCTACTGCTCTGGAGTTGGAATATTTAAATGGTAACTTATATCCTATTTCTAAAGTTTCTCCTATTATCACACACCTTATCTACGTTGATGATTTGCTGATTTTTTTTTCAAGGAGTGATGACAGTAGTATTAATGCCATTAAAAGGGTTTTTGCAGCTATGACTAATATGGGGTTGACTGTTAACAAGGAGAAATCAAAAATCTATTTCAGCAGGAGTAATAAAAGGAAACAGCTGGTTTTAGAATTTAGCAGAGGACAGGCTTCCAGTAAGATACCTTGGGCTTCCTTTAACTAATAAAAAAATGAAAGCTTCTGATGCTTCTCAATTACTTGATAATGTTAGAAGCAAATTTAATAGTTGGGGAAATAAATATTTGTCCACTATGAGGAGGGTAGAACTTGTTAAATCCTCAGTATTTCCTTGTATTCAATTTTGGGTACCAACCTGTCAATTACCTGTAACACCCCGCCTCCGCTAGGGTCACTCGCAAGGGAATGCACTAGCTTTAGAGGGGCATTATTGGTAAACATGCACAGAAATATCACAAGACAGAACACATGAAATAGCGGAAGTAAAATCAATCTTTCATAACATGAATACATAAGGTCTAAAGCCTTTTACATCAGAGTACATCAAAACCTGTCTTGCAATAGTAAAGAAGCATAAAGACTTTTTAATAAATTATTCCCCAAGTAAAAACAGTAAAGTAGCCATAGCCAAGAGAAGTCCAAGCCATCCATGATGACCTTCAATCAGAAGAAGTCCGAACTAAACAGCATTGTTTCCTCCCTGTAACCTGGGGGGGAAACGGAAGAAAAGAGGCGAAACAAAACGGGTCAGTCAAAAAGACTGAGTAAGCCCTATCTACTATTAGTATAGAAACTAGTAAAGTTAACTGACATGAGAAACTGAGATGAACATGAGCATGATAACAAGATAGATAAGCTAAATCAAAATAACAGGATAAACTACTGAACTAAGGTATCATGATAAACTACGGTGTCATGATAAATCAAAGTATCATATCGTCATATTTCTATCAAGTATACTATCCCAAGGTATCTACCCCGTCTAACATCCCACGGTATCTATTCCGTATATTCTTCCTGGTTCTAATCATGTATATTTGCTCTGCACCCTCCGTACTAGTATCCCAGCCTTGTTATGTGTTAACCATGAATGTCCCTTACTCAAAGTCGTGTAATGGTCCATATCAACCTAATATATCGCATATATAGGTTACTCAAATCATATGTTTCTTTTCATGTATATAAGTTCAGTCCTTTGCCGTACCTCGTACGGGCTTCCTCATGTCGTATTATCCTTGAAATCGTTTGGACTGTCACCCTTGTTCTAGCTAGGCTCTTCCATATGAATCATCGTTTGAACTACTAGGACTTACGCCACCTAGCACCACTAGGGATTACGCTTACCTATTGCACGCTTTCGTATTTCGGTTTGGGTTAAACCACCTAGGCCACTAGGGATTACGCTAACCGTCAACCACGCCCTTTTTCCCACGCATTCATCGTGAATCGTTTTTCTATAACTGTATGCACATGTATCACATCGTGCCATCCGAGTCCTGTCACAGGGCAAAACAAGAAATACAGGATTCGGTCGGGAGCTTTAGATTTATCTGCCGATGCAGATACTAAGGTCTGCTTTTCTACACGTGGCTATGGTCCCACGAGACCCCTCCCTCAACTAGTGAAAGGCAACACAAGAGACAATCTTGCATGAGAACTACACTCCGGCCAGCCCACATCCTACGGCCTACCTCACCCATAATTAGATAGCAATTATGGTCTGTTGGGTGTTCCCTGCCTTTCCATACGTACACGCTTGACTTAAGATGGTAGATGATCGACGAACTTGCTATCTCGGGCACCTTATGTATTCGTCGACTCACTGCTATCCACCCCAGTCTTTAGGTCGCTCGCATAGCAACCAAGGCATATTCTTGGTTCTTCTACCGCAGACCTCAACCTCTCGTGAGCCTAGTATAATGACCTGGCAGCTCACAGAGGGATCCCAAGAATATCCTCACGTTCCCCGAAGCCGCTGCTTCGTTACCCAGTTCGCTGGAGCCTTTATCTAAATCAGATAGCCTGCTCCTACACGTATACTTAAACGATGACCTACCGTATCGGGTTACTCATCTATCTAAGAGGTGGTCCAAATTTCCTTGGCTAAGAATTATTACTTAGTTTCTTTTAACTAAGGTTTACCACTTAGCCTTATTTCCATAATCCTTGTTAACCATGGTTATTTGCCTAATCCTCCGAATTAGGGTTTATCTAATGGGTTAAGTGTCACTTAAGTTCACAACTTAACCCGTCTACAAACCACGTCAAAATTGGCTAAGTATCCAAGTCCAAAACTTAACCCTACAAACCATGTGTCAAGTTGGTTAAGTATATCAAGCAATTCATGGCTTAACCTTATCTAATTATCGTTTTAGATTGGTTCAGTATATGTATTAACTTGACCTTATCTAATTACTGAGTCATATCGGTCAAGCGCATTCAAACGATTCGTGACTTAGCCTTATGTTTTCACGCTAGATTGGTTAAGTATAGGTTAACTTAACCTCATCAAATTAACGAGTTAGATTGGTTAAGTATAGGTCACTTAACCTCATCAAATCATCGTGTTAAATTAGTTAAGTGTTTAACTTAACCCCATTAAATTACCAAGTTGGATTAATTAAGTCTAGGCTAACTTAACCCCATCCGATTACCATGTTTAGATTAGTTAAGTCTTAATTACTTAACCCCATCCATTAACTGTATCTCTTGGTTAAGTGTCATTAAGAAAACTTACTTAACCTTGCCAATTTATCATGTTGGATTGATTAAGTGTTGGTTAACTTAATCCCCGTCCACTAGTCGTATAAAAATGGTTAAGTGTCATTAGGCAAATCAAATTACTTAACCTACCCAACCTTGTCATGTTTTGTTAAGTATCATTAGCCTAATCAATTTACTTAACCCATTTATCCATGTCATATTTGGTTAAGAGTCATTAATCAAATTAACTTAACCCTATCATGTGGCATTAATTACTTAATGCACCTCAACCTCTCACATTAGACTTTGTTGTGGTTACTAGTTAAGCCGGTCGGTTCCGGGTAGCTTTACACCACAACTTGGTCTAACCTCGGGTTCAAGCACAAAATGACCAACTTCTCACATTGGGTCCTATTGTTTGCAACTACTAGTTAGGCCGGTCGGTTCCGGGTAGCTTTATGTTGCAAACTCAACCCAACCTCGAGTTGGCCACACTTATATTATCATGTTCATCATGTTTTCAAAACATGTTACAAGTTTTTCAAGCATTTGGGTAGACCTAACTTAATAGGTAAATTCCCAAAGGGTAGACCTAACTTAATAGGTAAATTCCCAAGCTTATGTTTTATGCATACTTACATGTCACCTTTCATGTCATATTTCAAGTCATGCTTTCAAGTTGTATTTTCATGCCATTAGAAATTACCCATAACATAACCCAACGCTTTTAAACTCGCATATACGTTCGCAACAACACAAGGGACTAAAGGAAGAGACTTGACAAAGGCAAGACAAAAATGGATATTAAGCCACAAGTTAATCATGGTGGCAAATGAGGCACCAATGTGTTCATTAGCTTGCATGTTACATTCTTAAGCCTCAAAACATGCATAAACCCAAACTTGGCACATAAGCGAATCATGGTGACAAAAGACATGGAATGATGACTAGAAACTCGCATATACCATCATATAAGGGTTATGACTTCATATGCAAGTTGACATAATGATTATGAAGGTTCTCATGTTGCATAATGTAACATTTCAACATAAAGGTTGTAGCTTTTAGCTCATAAGAACAAGATGATGACTTCATAAACTTGCATAACATGATAGCATGTATCATTCTCAATGATCAAACCCAAACATGAACATTTAACTTCATAGTTAATATCTAAGAGTAGGGAAAGGGCTTACATTGCTATGAAGGCCTAAATCGACTAAACTAAAGCTTGTGGTGAAGCTTATGCATGCCATCACCCAAAAACCCAAAGATGGATGCTCCAAATCAACAAAAACACCATCTTTATGAACAAAGATCAAAGCTTTTGCCTTGAAATCAACTTGAGAAGCTCTCATACTAACATAGGGACTCTCTAATACTCTCATGATCATGAAACCTCTCATAGAAATGAAGTGGAGGCTAGGATAGTTGGGTGGAGGCCATGAGAGTAGCAATTTTGCCATAGTTTAGTTACATGAGTGAATAATGAGGGTTTAGGGGTAGGTTAGGGGCTTATTTATAGATTAGGCAAGTGTTTTAGGCCATAGGATTAAACCTAGATTCAATCCAAGCCATCAAAGCATGTCTTGGGGAAGAAGTCAAGTGTAGGAACCATCTAGGGCCTTTAGATTAAAGATGAACCATGAGAACCATCCAAATGCAAAATCTGCATTTGAGCGAATCGGCCCACGGGTTGACAGCCAAACACCCTGGATTAACCCCTAGTCGACCCAGCGAGCTCGGGTCGACCTCAAAAATCGGCCGGTTCGGTTATTCCCCTCTCCCAATTCGCTGTTTTGAACATTTTTGCATATTTATTTATTTATTTTTCAATTATATATATATATATATCAATATATATATTTCTCTGCGCAACCCATTTCACTTAATTAAGTATACTTTAATTTGGGAATTTTTCGTGAAACTTCGCGACGCCATATCTTGGTCATACGGACTCCGATTTTCGAAAACTCGGACTCTATTTCGCGTATTTTTCCGAGACGAACGCAATGGCATAGCCCGTTTCACTTGATTCAGAATTTAAAATTAAATTCTGCCTTGATTCTCGTCTTAATCATGTTATCGAAATACGGGTTGTTACATTCTCCCCACCTTTTAGGATTTCGTCCCCGAAATCTCCAAGTTAGGAAGAACATATCCTACCATCCATCATCCATCTACTCAAAACATCATCCACAAGCAACCATTGTCCTTAGATGATTTCTAATGCTGTATGAATATATGCAAAACGTGTGTGTACATGTTCCTTAGCTAATGCTAATGATCAGGCCTGAATAATCTTTCTAATGCAAAAATATGTATAGTGCCATGAATCCAACATGTATGCAAATAGTCCTAGTCATATAGATACTATATGCGTGCACAATCATTCATTCATATGCAACAACCGCATGATAACACATTCGATTTCATCCATAAACAAGTATAAATACTCGTGCATATGCAATATGAAATGTGATCGAGTCGAGCTAGTATCTAATGTGTATTCGCGCATCCACGAGCAACCACTTGCAACCACTTGCAACCATATCAATCATAACATGTTTCAAATACATGTTTACATCCATAGGGTTCTACCTAGGATTCCCTGAAACAGGGTCGAGAAGATAAACAAGACAAACTCCTTACGGGGTTTGTAACAGAAAATAGGACCGAGAGGATGCTGACAAAAGATAGCCTACAAGTAAGCTCTACAGAAAACAGGGATCAAGGATATACTCCCAAAAAGAGGTATCATGCGCGTATCTAGTTTTTGACCATCAAAGTCGTATTTCCTTGAGCTTAATTCCATTGTGCCTTGACCGTCCTTTAACTTCGCGATTTCGTAGCTTCTTATTTCCTGTTTCCATAACATGAGCTGAAACTCATTTCTTCGTCGCCTCTCGTTCCACTTGCACTTATCCTTTTCCTAAAATACTTGACGCAAACATGACTGCGTACTCATGATCTCATGCAAGCTTTCCAAAATTCACTAGTGAATCTCGGACCTCGTACCACAAGGTATTCCACGTAGAAGAACTTTCTCTTGAAAGTAAACAGATGCCAACCAGGTTATCAAGCGCACTTACTAAGGTGATTTCTATAACCCATGCATAAGTGAAATAAACCATCCGTCTTATCGGCGAACACCACTCGATTGGGCTTCAAATTTCCAAAAAAGGCATCAAGGGATTCTAAGTAACTAGTCATGACAGGACCTCAAAAAGGTTACCCGATACTTCGAGGGCATTACCAAGGCTAGTCAAAAGGTCTAACTACCCTCCTATCAAAACCGAGAGTGGCACCCCCTACTGGATAACCACTTCATCCCTAGAATCCATCCATAGCTTATAAACATAAGCATTATTTCCAAACTCAACACTTGGCATAGACATTCCCAAATCCAAACAAGTCATGTATAAATGGACTGATTCTCCAATAGGACTTTGAGACAAAAATGGGATTCTCTATTACGCTAGTACTTAAGGTGCAGAGACTCAACTATCGAAGCAGACTTAAATGATACGATGATCAAAACAAAGTCCTAACGGGATGATAGAGAAGAAAAGCTAAACCTTTAACAAGATCGTTACCCTCCTTCCGAGGTGCCCTAGAAATGAGAGCATACTATTGCCCTCCCGATGATCTTGTCCTTGTCCCGTGATACTTAACTATCCGTCCCGTTCCACCATGCCAAAGGTACTCTCTCGTCATGGGTTTCATTGTTCATCTTTCTCTCGTTCTGGGTTGAGCCATACCAACAAGTTGCTCATCCTTAAGCTCGTATCCTTTATCCTCTTTCTCACTATCCTTTCTTATAACGCGGCCACTGGTCTCTCGAGAACCACCTCCATCGTATGGAAAGCACTTTCGTAGGTAGAAAAGACTAGTCGCAGTTAAAACTACTGTGACTACAGATGGAGGAAAGAAAGGAAAAGAGACTCAATTAAGGAAACAAGGATAGTGCTAATTGCCTTTGGGGAATAGCCATTTTCTTTTAAAAGAAAATTTTCTTGAAAAATGCTTCTTTGTAAACGGTTTTTCAAATAATTTTCAGAAGGTCTTTAAAAACTTTTGCCCAGTCTAGTAACCTTCTGCTCTGATACCAAATGTAACACCCCGCCTCCGCTAGGGTCACTCGCAAGGGAATGCACTAGCTTTAGAGGGGCATTATTGGTAAACATGCACAGAAATATCACAAGACAGAACACATGAAATAGCGGAAGTAAAATCAATCTTTCATAACATGAATACATAAGGTCTAAAGCCTTTTACATCAGAGTACATCAAAACCTGTCTTGCAATAGTAAAGAAGCATAAAGACTTTTTAATAAATTATTCCCCAAGTAAAAACAGTAAAGTAGCCATAGCCAAGAGAAGTCCAAGCCATCCATGATGACCTTCAATCAGAAGAAGTCCGAACTAAACAGCATTGTTTCCTCCCTGTAACCTGGGGGGGAAACGGAAGAAAAGAGGCGAAACAAAACGGGTCAGTCAAAAAGACTGAGTAAGCCCTATCTACTATTAGTATAGAAACTAGTAAAGTTAACTGACATGAGAAACTGAGATGAACATGAGCATGATAACAAGATAGATAAGCTAAATCAAAATAACAGGATAAACTACTGAACTAAGGTATCATGATAAACTACGGTGTCATGATAAATCAAAGTATCATATCGTCATATTTCTATCAAGTATACTATCCCAAGGTATCTACCCCGTCTAACATCCCACGGTATCTATTCCGTATATTCTTCCTGGTTCTAATCATGTATATTTGCTCTGCACCCTCCGTACTAGTATCCCAGCCTTGTTATGTGTTAACCATGAATGTCCCTTACTCAAAGTCGTGTAATGGTCCATATCAACCTAATATATCGCATATATAGGTTACTCAAATCATATGTTTCTTTTCATGTATATAAGTTCAGTCCTTTGCCGTACCTCGTACGGGCTTCCTCATGTCGTATTATCCTTGAAATCGTTTGGACTGTCACCCTTGTTCTAGCTAGGCTCTTCCATATGAATCATCGTTTGAACTACTAGGACTTACGCCACCTAGCACCACTAGGGATTACGCTTACCTATTGCACGCTTTCGTATTTCGGTTTGGGTTAAACCACCTAGGCCACTAGGGATTACGCTAACCGTCAACCACGCCCTTTTTCCCACGCATTCATCGTGAATCGTTTTTCTATAACTGTATGCACATGTATCACATCGTGCCATCCGAGTCCTGTCACAGGGCAAAACAAGAAATACAGGATTCGGTCGGGAGCTTTAGATTTATCTGCCGATGCAGATACTAAGGTCTGCTTTTCTACACGTGGCTATGGTCCCACGAGACCCCTCCCTCAACTAGTGAAAGGCAACACAAGAGACAATCTTGCATGAGAACTACACTCCGGCCAGCCCACATCCTACGGCCTACCTCACCCATAATTAGATAGCAATTATGGTCTGTTGGGTGTTCCCTGCCTTTCCATACGTACACGCTTGACTTAAGATGGTAGATGATCGACGAACTTGCTATCTCGGGCACCTTATGTATTCGTCGACTCACTGCTATCCACCCCAGTCTTTAGGTCGCTCGCATAGCAACCAAGGCATATTCTTGGTTCTTCTACCGCAGACCTCAACCTCTCGTGAGCCTAGTATAATGACCTGGCAGCTCACAGAGGGATCCCAAGAATATCCTCACGTTCCCCGAAGCCGCTGCTTCGTTACCCAGTTCGCTGGAGCCTTTATCTAAATCAGATAGCCTGCTCCTACACGTATACTTAAACGATGACCTACCGTATCGGGTTACTCATCTATCTAAGAGGTGGTCCAAATTTCCTTGGCTAAGAATTATTACTTAGTTTCTTTTAACTAAGGTTTACCACTTAGCCTTATTTCCATAATCCTTGTTAACCATGGTTATTTACCTAATCCTCCGAATTAGGGTTTATCTAATGGGTTAAGTGTCACTTAAGTTCACAACTTAACCCGTCTACAAACCACGTCAAAATTGGCTAAGTATCCAAGTCCAAAACTTAACCCTACAAACCATGTGTCAAGTTGGTTAAGTATATCAAGCAATTCATGGCTTAACCTTATCTAATTATCGTTTTAGATTGGTTCAGTATATGTATTAACTTGACCTTATCTAATTACTGAGTCATATCGGTCAAGCGCATTCAAACGATTCGTGACTTAGCCTTATGTTTTCACGCTAGATTGGTTAAGTATAGGTTAACTTAACCTCATCAAATTAACGAGTTAGATTGGTTAAGTATAGGTCACTTAACCTCATCAAATCATCGTGTTAAATTAGTTAAGTGTTTAACTTAACCCCATTAAATTACCAAGTTGGATTAATTAAGTCTAGGCTAACTTAACCCCATCCGATTACCATGTTTAGATTAGTTAAGTCTTAATTACTTAACCCCATCCATTAACTGTATCTCTTGGTTAAGTGTCATTAAGAAAACTTACTTAACCTTGCCAATTTATCATGTTGGATTGATTAAGTGTTGGTTAACTTAATCCCCGTCCACTAGTCGTATAAAAATGGTTAAGTGTCATTAGGCAAATCAAATTACTTAACCTACCCAACCTTGTCATGTTTTGTTAAGTATCATTAGCCTAATCAATTTACTTAACCCATTTATCCATGTCATATTTGGTTAAGAGTCATTAATCAAATTAACTTAACCCTATCATGTGGCATTAATTACTTAATGCACCTCAACCTCTCACATTAGACTTTGTTGTGGTTACTAGTTAAGCCGGTCGGTTCCGGGTAGCTTTACACCACAACTTGGTCTAACCTCGGGTTCAAGCACAAAATGACCAACTTCTCACATTGGGTCCTATTGTTTGCAACTACTAGTTAGGCCGGTCGGTTCCGGGTAGCTTTATGTTGCAAACTCAACCCAACCTCGAGTTGGCCACACTTATATTATCATGTTCATCATGTTTTCAAAACATGTTACAAGTTTTTCAAGCATTTGGGTAGACCTAACTTAATAGGTAAATTCCCAAAGGGTAGACCTAACTTAATAGGTAAATTCCCAAGCTTATGTTTTATGCATACTTACATGTCACCTTTCATGTCATATTTCAAGTCATGCTTTCAAGTTGTATTTTCATGCCATTAGAAATTACCCATAACATAACCCAACGCTTTTAAACTCGCATATACGTTCGCAACAACACAAGGGACTAAAGGAAGAGACTTGACAAAGGCAAGACAAAAATGGATATTAAGCCACAAGTTAATCATGGTGGCAAATGAGGCACCAATGTGTTCATTAGCTTGCATGTTACATTCTTAAGCCTCAAAACATGCATAAACCCAAACTTGGCACATAAGCGAATCATGGTGACAAAAGACATGGAATGATGACTAGAAACTCGCATATACCATCATATAAGGGTTATGACTTCATATGCAAGTTGACATAATGATTATGAAGGTTCTCATGTTGCATAATGTAACATTTCAACATAAAGGTTGTAGCTTTTAGCTCATAAGAACAAGATGATGACTTCATAAACTTGCATAACATGATAGCATGTATCATTCTCAATGATCAAACCCAAACATGAACATTTAACTTCATAGTTAATATCTAAGAGTAGGGAAAGGGCTTACATTGCTATGAAGGCCTAAATCGACTAAACTAAAGCTTGTGGTGAAGCTTATGCATGCCATCACCCAAAAACCCAAAGATGGATGCTCCAAATCAACAAAAACACCATCTTTATGAACAAAGATCAAAGCTTTTGCCTTGAAATCAACTTGAGAAGCTCTCATACTAACATAGGGACTCTCTAATACTCTCATGATCATGAAACCTCTCATAGAAATGAAGTGGAGGCTAGGATAGTTGGGTGGAGGCCATGAGAGTAGCAATTTTGCCATAGTTTAGTTACATGAGTGAATAATGAGGGTTTAGGGGTAGGTTAGGGGCTTATTTATAGATTAGGCAAGTGTTTTAGGCCATAGGATTAAACCTAGATTCAATCCAAGCCATCAAAGCATGTCTTGGGGAAGAAGTCAAGTGTAGGAACCATCTAGGGCCTTTAGATTAAAGATGAACCATGAGAACCATCCAAATGCAAAATCTGCATTTGAGCGAATCGGCCCACGGGTTGACAGCCAAACACCCTGGATTAACCCCTAGTCGACCCAGCGGACTCGGGTCGACCTCAAAAATCGGCCGGTTCGGTTATTCCCCTCTCCCAATTCGCTGTTTTGAACATTTTTGCATATTTATTTATTTATTTTTCAATTATATATATATATATCAATATATATATATTTCTCTGCGCAACCCATTTCACTTAATTAAGTATACTTTAATTTGGGAATTTTTCGTGAAACTTCGCGAGGCCATATCTTGGTCATACGGACTCCGATTTTCGAAAACTCGGACTCTATTTCGCGTATTTTTCCGAGACGAACGCAATGGCATAGCCCGTTTCACTTGATTCAAAATTTAAAATTAAATTCTGCCTTGATTCTCGTCTTAATCATGTTATCGAAATACGGGTTGTTACATTACCTATCCAAATAATATGCAAACTTGAAGCTATGTGTGCCAATTTTATTTGGAATAACAAGGTTCATAAAATTTCTTGGGATCAAATGTGCATGCCAAGGTCTAATGGTGGTCTTGGTTTGAAGAGTATCAGGAATTTACAAGTAACTATGGCTGTTAAGCTTATTTGATCCTATTTAAGAGGAGATTCTTTGTAGGCAAAATGGATGCACAATAAATATTGTAAAAACAGGAGAAATTTTTGGAATATGACTATTAATAACAATGATTCGTATACTTGGAAAGTCGTGCTGAAGAATAGAGATCTTTTTAAAAGTAATAGCTCTAAGTGTATAGTGGATGGAGAGTCTACTCACCTTTGGTATGATCCATGGATCAGGGGGAGAAGTCTTATCTCTTTAGCAGGTTGGCATGGTAGGAATGCTGAGGAGTTTTCTTTAAATAAAGTTGTTGATATCATTGACAATGGTAGATGGAGTTTGGACAAGCTGAATGTTCCTGGGAATATTAAAAATGAAATAAAGCATATTAAAATATATTCGGATAATAATTCTGATTATTGGATTTGGAATGATGGGAAAAAGAGGCAGTTTAGCTTAAAATCTTCTTATCAATCACTTTACAGATATTCACAGGATTTCAGTTGGGCTAAATTTTTATGGAGATATCCCGTGGTTCAGAAGTAAGCTCTAACCAGTTATTTAGCGTGTATTAATAAGTTACAAACATTGGACAGAATTAGAAAATGGGAGTTAATTATTTCTGGTACTTGTTTCCTGTGTAACAAACAACTGGAGACTCGGGATCATTTTTTTTTATGCGAGTACTCCTGTGATATTTGGTGTTATATTAAGCAGAAATTTTCCATTACAACATGCAAAATAAAAGGGTTGTTGAAAACTAATATATTACAACTTTCTAAGTAAAACAATTGCAAAGTAAAAAAACTTCTATTACAATAGGCATTTTGTGACAGTTGTAAAATTACATTTGTGATAGAGTTTTTTTTGCCACTATCAAAAATATGGTAATATTACAATGAGAAGCTTCAAATTATTCAATGGCGCGTTAAATACACAAAATCCATTTATTCTTCACAGTGGGTAGAAAACTGTTGTGCATTTTCATGAACTTTATTCTTTTTCCTTAACAAAAGGCTATTGCATTATTCTTAATATTGGGTTATATAAAGAACTACATTATATACCAAACATTACTTCATCATTGTTTTAAATTAATAAAGAGGTGAGGATAAGACATACTTGGTTATCGGGTTAAACATTGAATCTCAGTGTTGTCTTCATCTCTAGCATCATCATAGTTATTATCTTCTCCTTTATCATCAACATTGAGCAAAAGTATTCTCCATTTTAAACTCATCAAAGTTATCATGACAATACGATAGTTTTAGTCCCTAAAAAAAGGCCTGTACATAGTTCAATTAAACATTACTAAACATAGAAGGAAACACTAGTTAATTATTCATGTTAACATGAAGTGGCTAATTTAAGCACTAGGGAATTATGTGTAAGGTAGGACTTATAGTCCACCATCTACAGATCCTAAATACATGAGTAGAAGATAAAAATATAAAAACACCGAACTTTTATCGATTCTTAATCAATTGAAGTGGTGATTTCAATTGAAATCACAAAAAAAATCTTGATTAAAAAAATACAAACAACTCAGTGAAATATGAGGGTTATTCAAATAGATATCATGAAAGAATGTCATATAAAGAGATACTGATATAATAGTTGAAATTAGGATAAATGCCAGCTTAATAGTGATGATCTATATTCTGCGCTTACGTTCATCAAAATGGTTAGAAGTGAAACTGTTTATTTATTATTATAATTAGTGAGTGTTACAAAGAAAAATAATTTAATTTAACATGCATTAGTTTTAGTTCTCTAACTAATAGTCCAAGTAAAACATATCTACAAAGATGGTTGGATATTAATTTTTACATTCACGTAAAAGGTTGATTGATTAAGGCAATCAATATATGATTGTTTTCAATGAACCATCATATATACAAATGATGCAACAAAGTAATTTACTGTAAACCTAAAACATATTAATTTTACCCATCTTTGTAAATTAGCTCAATACATTATATATGCATTTAACTTTTATTTTTCAAAATAAAAGTTTTAAAAACGTATCAATGAAGATAGTATATTAATTTTTTTGTGATCTACATAGAATATTAATAAATAATTTTAGCTGACATATGACATTTATTCATGAACCAACATTTATTTATACAGACAAATCTAACAAATTAATTTATTAAAATTAGAGTCAAAGATAATATAATTACTAGTTGTTTGTTATAACAACTAAACAGGTAGGGTCTCATTTAGTTCACCTAAAAAAGATATATGTTGTAGAAAAAAAGACATGCATAAAATAATATGAAACTAGTGCTCTCAAGTGGATCAATGTTTAATTAGTCACATAAATAGAATGTATGCTTTATGTATATGAAATCCTAAAAGTACCAAATCCATCATATTTGATTAGATTATGTGCCAAAAGTTGTAGAATAAGATTAAAAAAAATAGTGTTATTGAAATAAAGAAACACTAAAATATATATTAGATATTGTTCCCATGGGAAATATGGCTTAACCATTGTGAAATTGTATGATTTGACATTTATTCATGGAAACTAGGTTCCGTCACTTATTGCTAGATTTAGTACATGAAAACACATTCTTAAAAGGGTGTATTAACTTTCACCCTTGTTTAAGTTTTGGTTTGAAAAATATTTTTTAAATATTAAATTTGAACATTTTCAATGGTCTACTAAACATTTTTTTAATGCAAACAATTGCAGATGACCCTATAAATACTTGTAGTGTTCTATGCCAATATCTGTTTAGTCCTACGCAAATATCCTGAAACTTAAAATATGAAGTTTTTTCCTTTGTATATAACATGTTTTCAATAAGGGAAGTTCCTATTATTAATTTTATACTGGGTGAATAACTATCATGTTAATCCATTACTTGTAACTTATAAATGGCTCATTATACAAACATATAGTTATATCATTCGAGGTATTTCTGAAATGAACCCGAAAAAGCAATACAATATGTATAATTTGTAATTATGAAAAGAAATTATGCAATTCACTGATATTATGGATATTATACTAATTATAAAGGTTTCATGATATTTATATGTAGTTTGAATAACTATATGTATTTGAAATATGTATATATAAAAATCAAACTGACATATCTTATGTACATTTATATTGCCAATATGAATGTTCATCCATTATATGTATATAAAATAAAAAAGGACTTCCCATATCGCTAAATGATTTGTGTGTTTTCAACCAAGCTAAACACCGTTTTCACAGTTGTAGGAAAAACAAACCTTGAATTGTCAAATTAGTTCAACCATTCAAAACTCTGTTCGGATTGAAAGCTAGCATAAAGAGTGAGTCCCAACAAATATTGTATCAAGTGTAACGTAGTGGAAAATATAAACTAATAACCATCAATAATGAAAAACCTTATATGTTCTTTTTGTACCGATGGAGAAAAATATTGTAAAAGTAAACATAAAGTCATTAGCAAAAATTTACAACCTAAAATCACTAGATTGACAATAAAGCCTTCAATTACAAAGAAAAAGAGCTTATAGTAATATAAATAGAGGAAAGAATCACTTAAAGCCATCAAAGTACAACACAATCCAAGGAACAGATTTACAGATAAATCAAATAATATGTAATAAACAGAAGACACTACATTGTTAATGAACCGCATGAACTAAATAATGAATCACCAAAATTGCTTGAGGCAAAAAAAAGTCATTATATATATATATATATATATAGAGAGAGAGAGAGGGAGCGAGAGGGAGAGAGAGAGAGAGTATGTATATATGCATTTGTATATGTATACGATGAGGAGCATTCAATAACACTTGTTTTTTCTATGATTTTACTATGATGTCGAAGGAAGAGAAACAAGTATTATTCAAATCAGATTGTGCGATGAAAATCAACGGGCTAGAGGAGTGCTATAAAATAGGCCTACCATTGAATGCTCTTATCTTATGTGTGTGTGTATATATAAAAGTTGTCAATTACTCATGGTTAGGAACATCTTGATTTTTAAGATTATCAAATCTTCAACATCATAAATTGCCGTAGTCCAACCAAATTTCCAGTTATTCATGTTTCCCATAATCAAAATATATGAATAACTTATGTAGCTGATTATAAAAAATACGTATGCATAATGCTCAAAAATATGAAAATAACCAATATTTTCTACAACCCATTCAAGCAAAAACATGCACACCAAAAGCAAAACTATCCATCAATCTTCTTCGACTCTTCTACAATTTTTCAAATATTTCATTGGTGATAACAACAAAATTAACAAATTTCCTTACCTTATATACAATAATGGAAGAAATTGGTTCATGATGCAGATAGAAATTTAAATAAAGACTTATTGTTGTTCATTTATTAATTAATAAAAATAATATTTCCTCAAAATTTTAAGGAAATAATTTTTTCTTAAACAATGTGATTTCTTAAAGTTTACAAGCTTTACTTGGTAAGCCATGCCTTAAAAAAAAATTAAACTAAGCATATAAATAGTCACTGAAAAGACATGCTTGTGAAATTATGAATATGTAATTAAATAACACTTTGCACATAAACTAAGCATATAAATAAGATTTGCTTGGACCATTAAAAAGAATTATGCATATAATTATAGAATATACGATAGGCAATATGAAAAACCAAAATTTCTTAAATATCTCTATTACAGTGCAAAGTAATAGAAAAGCAAACTCTTTGTTTTTTGTCAATAGATCAAACTGTAATTGAGCAATCAATTTGCAAAAATAAAAAAGTAGGATAATATTCATAGTTTTCCTCAAGTTAGTGACAACTGTAAATCTAAAAAAAAAGTAAAAACTCTTTGCTCGTCAAGTCAATGAACAAAACGTGAAAAAATGATAGATAAATATTGATCAAAGCAATAGACAAATCCATACTTAAGATAATATTCCTAGAAAAGTTAATATTTTCCTAACTCTCCCAGCAAAGTTAATATTTTCCTACTGCTCCCAGCAAACATTACTAACACATTAATTTTTGAAAAAATTTGAAGTCTAAGCAGTTGAATCTCATAATAATACTTAGATCTAAACAAAGAACGTGCATTTAACAAAAAATTAAAAAATAAGAGCGAAAAAACAATCATACCTAAAAGATCGAAAACCCTAATCTAGAAACAGACGAAATCGCAGCACGTACCCTTCGATCGCTCAAGTTTAGATCAAAGAAGAGGGAAGCATAAAGAATATAAATTTGTTAATGCAAAGAGAGAAAATAATCTATTTTCTAGAGAGCACGAGGAGAGGATTGATTTCACAAGTGACTATAAGGCCAATAAGGACTGAAACTTATACATTTTAAAGAGGGTTGATTTTCAAAATTCCAATACAATGCATTTAAATGGTGAGAAGAGCACAAATAATCCAATGGTTAATGCACTTTCTCGGAGTATTTTAGACAACATTTAATATAAACAGTAAATTGTTACATGAAATAATACCATAGTCATTTTTACTAATTTACATTCGTAAAAACTCTTTACTATACCGTCAAATAAAGCTAGCACATATAGAAATCATCGTAAGTTAAAACTGAGAATACAGGGTCTTTAAACCTGAGAAAGCGATAAAGAAAATAAAATAAAGAAAATGTCAGTAGCAGAGCTAAAGAACTAACGAATCCAGGTCCCCTTTCTTTCCCACAATATAAAAAAACTAAAATTGGATTTAGAGAAATTGCCTTTTGCCGATTCACGAAGTTAAAGAGAAATCATCCTATGCAAATTTAGAGATCCGGAAAAATTGCATTTTACGAGTTTCTAATTTAGGAGAATCGTAAATTTGATGCTTTGGAAAATTAAGGAAATTGAAATTAGGTTAGGTGGGCAAGTTGGTTGATTTGCTTTGAGATATCCTCTTGATCATTGTAAATGGGTCCGGTAAGAAACTAAAACATTTAAATAGAATAGACCTGACTAATCTAATATTACTTTAAAACCACTTTGGTTATAATAATGCAAAATTATGTCACAAGGATGTTTGATACCCCAATTACACACGTAAGGCAACATTGAAAAATTAAAATGATAGCATAATATATCATTGACGTCATCACTGATTACATAAATATAAAAAAGAATTGTGTATTCTTATAATATGTACTATCATATTATTATCGAGTCACATTTAAACCATGCACAAGACCCTTTGGTGTTTTGTGAAATCAAACATCACTTGTCCTATCCCTACATTTTGTCACGCCCAGCTATTCGCTCCCTCCTTTTGTTACCTCCAAATCCTAACCCTATATATTAAAGTCGCTATTTTAACCAACGACGTCGACCTCTCATCCCACCGCCATCGCCAACCAATTCAACTCTAAATCTTTTTTTGAACTCGCGCTTTATCATGGTTTTAAGCCTGTCGAAGCAGTTCAAAACTCCATTGACTTTTTGGACCAACATAAATAGAACCTACCGGTGAAGTATTCAGTTTTACAATTCTTATGATTCTCCTCTGTTTCTTTATGAATATTTTTCCATCAATCTATTTTTTTACTTTTAATTTTGACTGATTTATTTATGTTATTATTGATGAGAAATTACAAAGTGGATCGATAGATGATGAGATGTAGATACTTATAAAAAATTATTTAGTAGCTTGATTTACCTACGATTTGTATGTGGTTACTTAAAGGGAGCGTTGTGCACAAGGGAAAAATCCTAAATTGATGTTTGTTTAATCTATTTCGTAAGATATTATTATACCTTATTTAACACAAAATATTCTAGTTTTTAGACTAAAAATTATTTCATGCTCTGTCTATCAAACGTAACAAGCGGTCTTTTGAAAATAATGGAGATATATAACTTTTGTTTCGGTCGTGTCACTCATGGTGATATTATCCTTTCTTATTTTTTGTAGTTGTCTCTTGTAATGCATAACCTTGCATATGATTGATTATTGAACCCTTTTTCAATAGTTTTCCAGATATCATTAGAGGGTTTACTTCCAATTACTTGAGCCAAGATACTCTGGCCTATTGATGATAACAACCAAGAAGTAGTAAGCCTATCTTGTCTATGAAACTTATCATATTCATCATTACCGATCACTCTATTTTTCGATCTGTTATGAACTTAGATGGAACATCAACAGTACCTAGGACATATCCTTCTAAACCATAGCCTTGAATTGTGGTTTCAATTTGTAATTTCCAGTTTGAAATCTTGCATTGATGCAACAGAAAAATGAAAATGATAATGTTTTTATTATTCCGACATTGTGCCTTATTCAGATCTTTGAATACATTGTTGAATATAGAATACATTGGTGTGGACTGGTATTTATAACATCAGATAGATAACAAAGGAAATTAGGAATGTAAGGGAAAATAGGGATGTAAAATAACAATAAACAAATCATCTTGATATGCGGAAAGAAATCATCATGATATGCGGCAAGTCATTTGGATATATTCGGCAAGATATTTATCTGTTATTTTTACTCCCCCCTCAAACCTAATTACCAAAATTAGGGTTGCAACCGACACCATCAACAATCGTCGAATGAAAGCGATTTCCACCAGATTTGATCTCGAGATGCCAAGCTAACGACAAACGTTAGGTGTGAGAGAGAGGAAATAGAGCTTTTATTCTAGAAGATAGACAAGAGCAGAGGATCTCAAGTTCAATTTCCCCTCATTCACGTTCAACTCATGTCTCGGCTTGGCAAAGCTTGATTTTGAAAGCGCTTAGTGAGTATATCCGCCTTTTGGTGTGTAGATGGTATATATCTGATTCTTGTTTTTTCTTTGATGACTTGTTCTTTGAGGAAGTACAAACCAAGCTCGATGTGTTTAATTTTGGAGTGTAGAATTGGATTGGTTGTGAGGGCAATCGTACTGACATTGTCACACAATATGCTAGCTTTCTTTTTTGTTTTGATTTGTAGTTCATTTAATAGTGATTGCACCCACAAAATTTCTGCTACACAACTTGCTACACTTCTAAACTCAGCTTCTGTGCTTGAACGAGATACTGTATTTTGTTTCTTTGCACACCACGGTACTGGAATTTTTTCCAAGAAAATACAGTATCCTAATGTTGACTTTCGATCATCATTGTCGACTCCCCGGTTAGCATAAGCATATGCATTGATATTTAGTGAGTTGATTGTCTTAATAATCAGTCCTTGATTGATAGTTCCCCTTAGATAACGAAGTATCCTTTTTACTGCTTTCCAGTGATCATCTGTAGGACACTGCATGTATTTACTCATTTTATTAACACGATAAGAGATGTTTGGTCTTGAAATTGTAACATATTGCAGGGCTCCCCCTATGCTTTTGTAATGTCTTGAATTTTGAAATGCTTTCCCTTTGCGTTTAGACAACTGTGCACTGGTTACCATAGGTGCTGGAAGAGAATTAACTTTTTCCATTTTTACTCTTGATAGTATCTCATAAACGTACTTTCTTTAGCTGAGTTGTATTTCAGTGTCATTTTCTCTTTTTACTTCAATGCCTACAAAGTAATTCAACTCTCCAAGATCCTTTATAGAGAACTCAGTGTTCAAAAGTTGAGTAATTTTTTTGATTTCTGCTTCACTGCTGCCAGTTACAATGAAATCATCAACACAGATTAAAATATATGCGATGGAATTGTTAGTGAATTTTGTAAATATAGAGTTATCTGATTTTTCTGACTGATAACCATGCTTTACAAGAGTGGACTTTAATTTGTCAAACCACACTCTGGTTGCCTGCTTTAATCCATAAATTGATTTGTTGAGTTTGCACACTAATGTCTCTCGTCCTTTGCTAACAAACCCCTGTGGTTGTTCCATAAAAACTTCCTCCCGTAAAACACCGTTTAAAAAAGCATTATTAACATCTAACTGTCTGATGGTCCAATTCTTATATAATGCTATGGTTAAAATTATTCGAATTGAGGTTGGTTTCACAACAGGTGAAAAAGTTTTTGTAAAATCAAATCCACACTATTGTGAACACCCCTTCGCTACAAGCCGAGCCATATATTTAGATATTGAACCATCTGCTTTTTTTTATCATTGGGCATTTCAACCAAAGTCCAAGTATTACTTCTGGTGAGAGCATTGAACTCCTCTTATATTACTGCCTTCCATTTTGCATTTTGAGCTGCTTCCTGATATGACATGGACTCGGTTGAATCCATAACTGTGTTGATCACATTGGGTTCATATATACCACACTTGGCCCTTGTCATCATTAGATGTTGATTTGCATTGCTTCTGTGTGACAGCACCTGTCCAATGTGTGCATCATTTGATGGTTGAGTCTCTGATGTATGATTTTGGCTTTGAATATCTTGTTCTTCTATGTTGTCATTTTCTTCACAATTGTGAGTAGTTTGAGGAGCCTCTTCTTGACTTGTGCCTACCTTTGTACTGTGTTGAGTGAGATTACCAGTGCAATATGGTTCATGTTGTACTGGCTGAATTATTACTTCATCATCTTGCATATCAGTTTTGTATTGTCTTGCATTCTGCACCTTGTTTGTTGTCTTAGTTTCTGATGTACTATATGGGAAAACATCTTCATTGAATACTACATGCCCGGAAACATATATTCTTCCTTTGTTGTTTATGCACTTGTATCCCTTTTGATTATTGAGATACCCCAAAAATGTATATGAAGTAGACCTGTAATCAAGTTTGTGTGTGTTGTATGGTTTTATCCAAGGAAAATACTGACACCCAAATACCTTTAAATGATTATAGTATGGTCTAACCCTTTTTATCACTTCTTGTGGACACTTTAAATTAAGCACCTTTGTTGGTATTATGTTAATTGAGTGTACAACAGTGTTAAATGCCTCTGGCCAAAATTTTAATGGCATAGAGGCTTTAGCAAGAAGGGTTAGACAAGTCTCAACGATGTATCTGTGTTTATGTTCGATAAAACCATTTTGTTCTGAAGTACATGGACATGCTATTCTGTGTTTAATTCCCTTCTTAGAAAAAAAATTCAGATCCACCATCTGTTTGGATCTTTTTTACCTGACTGCCTATTTGATTTTCAACATTTGTGATGAATTGTATTGTGACATTACTTACATCTGCTTTAGATTTCAGAAAATATATCCAAACAAATCTAGAGTATACATCAATAAATGAGATATAGTATTTATACCCATAATCTAAAGTTATGGGTGTTGGACCCCATATATCAGTGGCAATTAATTCAAGTGGTGAGTTGTGAGTAGTTTCAGAATCTGGAAATGCAAGTTTATGGTTTTTTCCCATTTGACAAAATTCACACACATATTTAGTTGAGAAATTATCAGCAGAAACATTATTGTCATTACAAACAGTTTTCACAGTTTTCACACTAGGATGTCCCAGTCTATTATGCCAAAGATTAAAAATTTTACTGCTACCAGAAATATTATCAATGTTCAAAATATAATTGCTTTTATTAAACTCAGATTGTCTAGCTTTTGCAGAGTGAAATTCGTATAGCCCATTACATTCTTTACCCTGCAAAATGACATCTTGAGTTAGTATATCTTTGATCAAACATATATTTGGGTAGAACTCAAAAAATACATTATTATCTTTGGAAAATTGAGAAACACTTATTAGATTTATCTTAATAGCTGGTACCCTTAGTAGGTTTTTAAGATATAATTGTTTGCTTCCATTTATGCTTGCATTTCCAGTATGTATGATACGAAATTTTTTGCCATTACCCACAAGTAAGTTTTGCGTACCTTTATACTCTTTGTTCCCAAGATTCAAGTTGCTCAAGTTGTTTGTCATATGATTTGTTTCCCCCGAGTCAGGATACCAATACTCATCATCTATATCTTCAAGCCTTGTTGTAGTAGTATTTTGTGCCTCTGCTTGTCCCTGGTTATCCTTTTGAATGCTGACATTGTTGATGTTTGTAATGTATTGTTTTGATTTGGCACATAGTTCGCATTAAACCTTAAGTAGCACTTATTGGCACTGTGTTCATTCTTTTCATAGACCTAAAGTAGCACTTATTGGCACTGTCTCGCATTAAACCTAAAGAAGCACATATTGGCACTGTTATCTTTTCTCATGCTTTGTAATTGTCTTTTAAAGTGCAGAATTCTTGCGGAAGATTGTGAAGTTTCTCTCCACAGTTTCCCAAACATCGTGAATTGTTTTGCATCCAATAATCTGTGGAAGCAAGGCAGGACTGATCGATGGCATTAGCCACGAGCAAAGCAGGATGTCTTGCCGCTGGTAGATGGTGTAATTTTGATTTAATATCAAGTTTTCATTATTGTCCTTAGTGAACTTTGCTGGAATTTGCTTTATTCCAAGCACATAGTCTTCCAAGCCGTATCCTCTAACAACGGTTTCAATTTGTAATTTGCATAGCAGGTAATTTGAATCATCTAGTTGCACATAAATCAAGTTGGTCTGAGGCTTGATGATGGTTTTGATCAGATCAAGGGTTGATTCTTGTAAACTATGAGAGATCCTTGATGCAGAGGTTTCATCACCCATCTTGGTATAAATGAGTGGGAAAACAAGAACTAAGAGAAAAAAACCGAAAGGCAAACATAAAAGCATATTTGATGGGATGTTGTGAAGCACAACGCGTCTGATACCAAGTTTGGAATGTTGTAGTGATGCAACAGAAAATGAAGATGATAATGTTTTATTATTTCGGCATTGTGCCTTATTCAGATCTTTGAATATATTGTTGAATACATAATACATAGGTATGGACTTGTATTTATAACATCAGATATAGAGAACAAAGGAAAATAGGAATGTAAGGGAAAATAGGAATGTAAGGGAAAATATGAATGTGAAATAACGATAAAGAAATCATCTTGATATGCGGCAAGTCATTTGGATATATTCGGCAAGATATTTATCTCTTATTTCTTACTTTTCCACACCAAATAATTATTCTCATCTAATTGTACTATAATAAGTTGTGATTATGGACTTATAACGATTTTTATCAACCTGTCTGCCATAGTAGTACCATCTTGAGGGGCTGAGACGTTCACTGATGCTGATGATGTATTGTCGTTGGCCATGAATGACGACAAAGAGCAATAAATCAGGAGCATTGACCAGGTAATCAAGAGTAACTTCAAGAATTGGATGATGCAACCAAGAAATCAAAATGATGATGTTTGCTTCTGGTTAAGTTTCTGGACGGCACAGTGTGATTTCTTGTTAAAAAACTGAAGGCATACACTTTGAATTGACTGATAGTTGCAGTCTCCTTCCTATTTACGGCAGGGCAAGTAATCGTTGTAGTCGTGTGTAAGATGGATGGCGACGCATGGATTGATCATTGAATGTCTTCTCCTTCTCCGATGATTATATTACTCCAAGGAGAAGGAATTATCCCAACATTAATGGATTGGAAACTTTAATGAATTGATAATAAGCAGGATCTTGATGCTGTTAAACTGATCGCTGCTCTGATACCAAGTTAAAGATTCAACGAAGATTGTGGAAGAGAAATTTGGACAAATTGTTATTGAGAGAAAATGTAAGACATCGTTTAAATGGTAAGTTGTTTATTTGATGCATAATACATCGCTGAACCGCTTATTTATAAATATATATAAGCGGGTTTACTGTACATGCGCCAAGCCCAACTGTTATTATATAAAATGTAAATAAAATAGGCAGCCGCAAACGTTTTTTATTTTATCGATACTTTTATTTATATCCTTAGACATGCATGTTGTATCTCTAAAAAATTTAATACAGAAGTTTGCAGTTTTGTTAATAATGGTTCATTTTAATGTTTTGTACTAGTCACACTTGTGATTCATAATCCTAAATTGTTAATCTTATACCTGATAGCCTACAAGCATCTCCATATCCTTTAAAATAAAGATCTCAACAAAAGGATCATGAAGATATGTTTTATGTGCTTTGTATTAATCAATGTCTGTCAAACGATTAATTTGGTGATGTGGACTAAGACAGGAGAGGCATCAAGCATCCAAAGAACATAGGACGTCCAAAAGTGGAACTACACATGGACTAAGAGATGGGGTGGGGTGTGTGTGTGTGTATATATATATATATATGGATGATTTGTTGCTGCTTTGATGCACATGGTTCAGGTGGTTACATGAAGTCAAGTGCTCTGAAAATTGCATATTCCATAATTAAACTTTTACAGAATTCTCATTGACTTATAGAGAGGGATATAACAAAACCTTTGTAATGTGCTCAAGCTTTGTATGATAAAAACGTCTACTTTGTTCAAATGGAACAGTATTATGTTTCTGTATAAGTGTACTTTTGAACTGTATACATGTATTGTATTGTGCTCTACCTAAGGTTGTCAAAATATGACCCAACCCATTTACCCTATTCACAAATGGGTTGGGTTAACCCATTTATGAATTTTATTAAATGGTTAATGGGTTGGGTTGACCCATTTTTAAGAGGGTCATAAATGGGTAACTCATTTTACCCATTTAAAAAAAACTTAAAATTATAAATTGTAAACACACAATTATAAAAACTTAAAGTTTAAAAGTTAAAAATGTCAAAATTATGAAACTACCCTTTATTTTTGAAAAAGTGAAAAAAATGTTTTTTTTTATAAAATCCAGAAAATTACGAAATGAAAAGTTTAAAAAGAATTATTTTAAAATAACGATTTTTAAAGCTAAAAGGATCAAAATTACGAAAATGCCCTTTATATTCGAAAAAGTGGAAAAAAATGAAAAAATTTCTGAAAATCCAGAAAATTATGAAATGAAAAGTAAAAAGAGAATTAATTTAAAATAACGATTTTTAAAGCTAAAAGGACCAAAATTACGATAATGCCCTTTATGTTGGAAAAAGTGAATAAAATGTAAAAATTTCAGAAAATCCAAAAAATTACGAAATGAAAAGTAAAAAAAGAATTATTTGGAATAACGATTTTTAAAGCTAAAAAGACCAAAATTACGAAAATGCCCTTCATATTGGAAAAAATGAAAAAAATTCAGAAAATCCAAAAAATTAGAAAATGAAAAGTAAAAAAAGAATTATTTTAAAATAATGATTTTTAAATCTAAAAATGCTAAAATTACGAAAATACCCTTTATTTTGGAAAAAATGAAAAAATTTCAGAAAATCCAGAAAAGTATGAAATGAAAAGTAAAAAAAGATATTTTAAAATAATGATTTTCAAAATAATAATTTTCTGGATTTTTTAAAATTTATTGTTTTTTTTCACTTTTTTCATTATGAAGGGCATTTTCGTAATTTTGACATATTTAGCTTTAACCATCGTAATTTTCGAATATTTCTTTTTTCATTTTTCATTTCGTAATTTTTTGGATTTTTTAAAATTTATTTATTTTTTTCACTTTTTTCAATATGAAGGACATTTTCGTAATTTTGGCCTTTTTTATTTTATAAATTATTATTTTTGAATAATTCTTTTATTACTTTTAATTCATAATTTTCTGAATTCTTTGAATTTTTTTTCCACTTTTTCAAATATAAAGGGTATTTTCGTAATTTTTATATTTTTAGGTTTAGAAATCGTAATTTTCGAATAATTCTTTTTTTTACTTTCATTTCGTAATTTTCTGGATTTTTTGAAATTTATTTGTTTTTTCACTTTTTTTCAAACTGAAGGGTATTTTCGTAATTTTGACCTTTTTAACTTTAAGAATTTAGCATTTGTTTTTATTAGTTAAATCAACTTTAGATACCTAATTGGATTACATGGGTAACCCACTTATTAGTGGGTTGGGTTACAAACGGGTTGGATAATGAATGGGTCAAAGAGAATGTATCATAAATGGGTTGAGTCAAAACTCGATCCAACCCAACCCATTTGACACCCCTAGCTCTACCTCGTATGATAAATACTTCTTGTTCTTTGCAAATGGAAAGGTCTTCTTCTACTTCCTCCTTTTTACTTGAACATGACGGATCCATGAATTTTCGAGATTAAGTTGTGTATAACTGCTGTATCGGATTTCATAGCACAACTGTACTCTTCATTTCCTGATTCCTGGTTTGGTTATGCAACAGATGCACTTAATGTCAGTATTGTGATATTTTTCTTTCAAAATCTACCTAGCATTTGCTGAAGAACAGCTCGTTTGTATTTGATAATAAAATAATTTCATGTGTATAAAATTTCTTTTTATTCAACTTAAAATATTAAACATCTAAATAGACAAATAATATCATGATATATGAATTTCAGCTTAAATTAAAATAAGATGGAATCACAAATGATTAATGCTTTGCAGTATCAATAAAATGGAACTGCATGCGATTGATTTTCAAAGTAATTTCAAATCATGGACATTTGAGCGAGTCTTTGTAGCCTAAATTAAGAAAGAAAAAGGCCTATGCTAGAGCGAAGTGCTCATTTTGGAAATAAACAATGTAGATAAATGAAATGACCATACTCAGTATAACAACTTATTCAACGTCCAAATATTCCAGAGCATATAACAATGTAGATAAATATATATGTTTTTACATCAAATATAGAACAAAATTTATTCTTAGCTGAGTTGTCGAGCGAAGTTGAGAATAGTGGAATGAAGACTATGGCCATTATACACAACTTTAACTGCCATTATGTACCTGTGATTGCGAATATTTAGAAAAGAAAGAAAACTCATGCCTTGAAATTTCCAACTGAGCTCAAGCACTGGTCAGAAAATGATATGGGCGAAACATATTGATTGGAAGCGAAATTAGTCTCTGACATATACCTATTTTGTTTATCAGATAGAGAGACAAAATATATGAAAGATCATTTCTTTCTCTGTATATCATCGCATGATTTGTTTTCATACAACCATGTTCCACTGTTAGCCTATACAAATAAAAGAACATAAAAGAGAAAACAATTATCAGATGCAACAGCGAACGGAGAAAAGCTTCATTGGACAATTTTCCTAACATATTCGTCATTCGATCAAACAAGCTTCTCTTATTACTAATCGACATCACAACAACAGTCATTCTTTGACATCGTCTTTGCCATCTTCAGTCGCTAAGCACTGGACGCCACAAGCTGCAGATAGAAAGGACATCACCATTGCCAGATCTCAGTTCAACTCAAGCAAATTAAAAGAATAGCAGCACCATCCCCGGATTCAAAAAGAGGCAATTCTTTCCAGTAATATGAATAAACCTATAAAACATATAAAACCAAGTCAACAAACCATGTTTAAACACATACATAGAAGTTACAGCTTAACACAAATTTAAGCAGCCATACCAAATGTTTCTTCATAAATTTATTCTTCCTTGCCATTTACAGTTAAGATTTCGAAGTCTTGGACCTCATTTGCTGCTTCATTCTCCACTTCAACTTCTGCCTCATATTATCACTATCAATTGTAACCTCGTAGGTATCAATAGACATTGGCACAAGATTCATATTCTGCCGCTTCAGTTCGCTACAAAGTGAAATCAGATAATAATTAATTGAATTCCAAAACCATTTCAAAACTACAAATTCATATCGTTACAGCAAAGGAATGGTAATCTGAACAACTGAAGACCCCGACAATCATCAATCTCTGCTGGTGTCATCTACTCTACTTCAGCCAGATAATCATCAATCTCTGCTGGGTCAGTACCTTGAATTTTGCACTGACAATTCCAGTTTCAATATTCTTTGATGAAATTTGGCCTTCAAACCCTTCTTTAAGAGTCAAAATTGCAGTGTGGATGGTATTCTCAAGTTCCTTGTCATCAGTGTACCGCTTCTCAATAAATGTTTCCTTCTCTGCTTCTTCTCCAAATAATATGGTCTTGATCTTATTTTGCGCACAAATTTTTGGTTGCTTCAACCATCTATCAGAATAGCAAAAAAGCTACATATCTGGAAACTTGGTTGGATATTCGGTTTGATCATTGAATCTACATTTTCCATTTAAGTTCTACATAACCATTTACAAGTGGAAACCGATGGGTTCATGGGTTACCAAGCGCCATAGTTTTTTAGCATGAATAGTAGCATGAATAATTTAATGAAGAAGCACACCTGGAAGCAATGCGGCCGAAACTTCGACAACAGCCGAACTCTCGATGGACACGTGCGTTCTCATTTGCTAGGCAACATCAGACGAGGGCATAAGCTATTAAGTTTATAAATTTGCACAAAATCACGACCAATAAACTCTAGCGATTCAATCACACTGTAAGAAATCGCAACCTCGCCCCCTCTTACAGTACCCATTCATATAACATTTGCAAAGTCGACTAGTTAAAGGATGATTCAGTGCAGCATTTGCGGCATAAGCATTTGCCTTTGGTTGAAATCTATTGGGCAGATGAGGACGAGATGGTGGTGCAACCCAACCAGGATTTGGTGCCTTTTCACTCAGTGTGCCTTCTTGAATTTGCATTTCGGACTTGGTACCGTTCTTCAAATGCTACAAAAATTACAATGACTTGAGACTTTGTATATTGGTATTAAGTGATTAGGTCTTAAATTTCTCTTGAAGACAAAATAAATACAAATAATGGGGTATCTAAAATCAAGTCCCAAATTTTATAAAGACATGAAATATTTGTCTCATTCAAACTCAAGACCAGCCAATTTGTACTAATTCTGTTTGTAAGTTTAATTCTGTTACTAAGTTTAATACTCTCTAGAGACATTAATATGGTCTCAAATGGATATAGTAAAGACCATGAATATGGTGATAAAGATGTGACAAATTGCCTTATTAACAGAAAACTTTTCACCGCATATAAAAGCAGCCTTGTTAATGGATTCATCCCATCAAGCACCAACAAAAGTGTACACAGTACAATAACATGCAGCCCAAAACAGTGTACATAAATAGGCAAATGAATGCTCCAGCATAAAAATAACATTTATGCCCTATACGTACATCAGCCATCCTAATATACACAGCAAATGAATGCTCCAGTATTTCACAAGATGTGCATTACAAGTATGTGTAGGTGTTTGGTGATATGGAACAGATGGTTCCGTAAACTGAAACGAAGACTGCGGAAACTGTCCGGGTTGTTGAGGGATTTGATTAGCATTTTGGAAAAACGAAAATTGTGGGAATGTTTGTTGTGGTGGTTGTGGCTGCGGTGGTGCAACAGAACCATATTTGCTAGTGATTGCCAGCTCTACTTCTTTTTCGATCAATCTTTTAATCTCCGGTGTCAACATGATATTTGTAGATATGAATTGAATTGTGCAGAATTTTTGTGCCAAGTAGGGGTATCAATGAATACCCGAAAAATCCGATGTCCGTCCGAATCAGTATCTGAAAATATGAAAAATATCCGTTATCCGACATTATCCAAAAAACGGATACGGATAACCGATATCCCAAAAGCTTTTCGGATACGGAATATGGTTATAGTGGTGTCCGTATTCGAAAAATATCTGTCCGACTAATTGATGTAATATATATAACTCAAAACAAAAAAAAAAACATAGAGTTAATAATTATTTTGTAACTGTTGGTTGTTACTATGATTTTTTTTTTTTTAGTGAAAAATGGTAGTTTTAGTGTTTAATTTTGGAATATTTTTGTATATGCTTATGGATATTAGTATAAAACAATGTTTCATCATCACATTTCTTTATTTTCTGGTTTTTTTACAAACATTAGTATAAAAATTATTTTATGTTGATCCAAACTTTTTTATTTGTACTCCTAAATTTATTAATTACAGGAAGAGCGGATAAATATCCGATATCCGTCTATATCCGAAAATTAAGCATATCCGAAAATTAAGCACTATCCGTATCCGAAAGCATCCGTTGACAGCCCTAGTGGCAAGTGATATTATCTGCTAAAATAGAAGATTTGGAATTTTATTTACCAGACTACTTGTACCGATGTATGGTGCTCCGTATGCTCTACCTCTTATTTGTCCTCCGGAAGCCTCAACCCAAAGTGAAGGATTTCATTCCGCTGGATCCTCGTTTAACTCCGCTTTCTTTTTCAAGAATGTTTCCTTAATGTAAAAAAAACATGCTTATATGAATTGTGCAGAATAACATTAACACTGGTGAATCCACATGCAGCCCATATAGTTTGGGCCCATTATCAGGATTTATCAAAGCATATAAACTATTTCAGATTGCTTGGACTTCACATGGCTTTTACCAAAGATGCTCCAGGGCTAGAAATTACTAATATAGTTAAAATGAAGAAGAGCATATAAACAATTTCATTCCAGAAGCACAGTATATAAAAGCTAAATATGTATGTGATATATTTGTCCATGTTTAGTGTTGAATTGTTATTTCATTCCAGAAGGATACGATAAAACCGTGCATGTTTGAGTTAGAAATTGTACTTCTAATAGCACAAAATAATTTACCTCTTCTGCTGCATTTTCTGCTGTATTGTGGTACTCAGAAGAGCTTTTGTCCGAATCAGAAATGTTTCTCTGATCAGCAACATCATCTGGCTGGTCAACATCACCTGCAGGTGCCTGTGTCCATTTTCATAGATAATCATGTATATTACTGTACATATAATATAGACATATTAAATTGCTTATGTATGAACACGGTTACAAACAATATAGTGCAAGTATCCATATTATATCTATTCGGCTTTCTTTAATGTATTATTCATAACTGGACATTCACCTATAAAACTTCATTTATTTTTAAATTTCTTGGTGCTTGATTAACACATTACTCCATATCGATATTAACTGCTTAAACTATGGCATGAGTTGGGATAGTTACCATTCTCCAAGTGTCCATTGTGACACTTAATTCATTCGATAACAACAAATTAGTAATAAATTTTGTTGTCTATGTTTAGCATGCACAAGCATAAACTGTTATTTCATGCTAAAAGGGTACATGATTTATTCAGTCCCATTTTTGACATTTTTGTCTATCCTTGTCTATCTATTACATCTCAGTCATTGACTTCAGCATCATCACCGCCTATTCTTCAATTGTGGACTCCGTATATGAATTAAATAATTCAGATGCATGACCGTGATTTAACTGTGGTTTAACATGATACACATGGAATGAAGATAGATGTTTTATGTTGCTTCTCGTATACTTGTGTTAAAAATGAAAGGGTGCATATTAGTTTACCTCTTCTGCTGCATTGATGAGTAACTCTTACAAATTTTTGCCAGAATCAGATATGTGTCTCAGATCATCAATATCATCAGATCTGTTTACACCAGCTATAGGTGCTTGTGTCCGTAGTTATAGTTAGTTATACTTATATACATCGATGTAGCTTCATTAGCACTATATATTATGTAAACATATTTCCTTTACTGTTTTTTTGCATTATATCCAACAAAATTAACCACATTTTGTATATACTCTACAATTAAACTGAGGGACAGTTGCAAAAATAGGCCACCGGAAAATTTATTCTAGCAAATTGGCAGTTATTATGAAAACAAGACAGTTTTCCATTTTTGTACATGTGCATTTTCAGAATGCACATATACAAATGTCTAAAGAACCTTCGAAGTGATTTGTCCATTGACTAAATTTAAAATATTAAATTACTCTTGACCAAGGCCGGCCCTAGAGGTTTTGGTGCCCAAAGCCAATTGTCAAACCAATGCCTTGTACAAAAATTAATGTTATATTGCTAATTAAACCACTAAGATAATTTAAGTTGTTTATAAATAAGAAAACTGGAACAAAAAAAAATAGCATTGTTGGTGATAATAATTCAAGCTAAACCGTAAAATTATTATTCGTTGCTTATGAAAATCTTTCTAAATTTTAAGTAGCAAAATTATCAGTGACCAACCATTGAAGAAAATGAATTTGTTAAACCATTTATTGATCATTGGTGTTTGAGGAGTAGGAAAAAAATAATATTTTATCTGAAATATTTGCACAAATAATTTAAACAAAAATTATCTTTTGTCGTTTGATTCGACATAAAAAACGTTAACTATAAGTTTTCCGAACTTGGTGATTTGTCAACAAAATTTGCACTAATTAGTTAACCAATAAAAAAAAAAAAAATAACTAGTACTTAAACCTCAACAATATTCTGCATTTACATAAATTTGTCCCCAAAATCATTAGAATTCAATATTTCAACAAATAAAACATAAATTGTAAACCTTCAGCACTACAGAAATTATAATCTTTTAATTAGACTTTATCGAAAACAGCATACCATTAGGCAGTACGTCCTTCTTCACTTTAATGTTCGCGGTCCACAATCCTGCCATTTAGCACCTACAGCCCCCGTCTTCTATAGTCAAAGTATGAAACTGATTGGAAACTACTCTCGCATGATTCGATTGTAGCCCGCTGGAGTGAATCGCCTCTTTTTTGAAGTGATTTGCATTTTGCCGTCTCTGGATGAGATCGTTGTCGGTCAGAGTTAGCTCCACGTCCAATTGGCAATCGCGTTTTGCCTTCTCTCTCTTTTTTTTTTTTTTTTTTTTTTTTGGATCAGAATTTTGACGATTGATGCCCTAGTTTCCTAGGAGGCCCAAAGCGGAGGATTTACTTGCTTTGCCCAAAGACCGGCCTTGCTCTTGACATAAAATTACAAGCCACTCATCGGAAATGTTACACACACCTGACTAGAAATTGGAATTGCGCACATAGCAGCAGCAATAGGAAGAGGTTCTTTTTCCGCTGTCTTCGCTCTATTACGCTTTTTCGATTGACTAGAAATGTTTCTCAATTCAATAGCATCATCTGGGCGGTTGACATCAGCTACAGGTGCCTGTGTCCATATTTATAGGCTAGTTATATACATCAACGTAGCCTCATAAGCACTATACTATATAAACATATTTCCTTTAGTATTGCTTTACAATCCATTTATAAAAAAAACACATTCTGTATTTCATACAATTAAACTAAGACACAGTTACAAAACTAAGCCACCAAAAACAAACTTCAATGATAGACTTCATTGGACACTTATTATGAAAATAAGACTATTTCTACTTCTGTATATGCGCATTTTCAGTCCACAAATTTCTAAAGTAACAACAAACTGATTTGTCCATTAATTAAATTTAATATACACCTTACTGTAAATTGGATTTGAGCTGCTACCCCAAGTAATAGCAAGTTCTTTTCATTCTGTGGAGCGGCCAATGCAAGCACAACATGCTCCTTGCAAGTCGCTGTGGTCGAACCTGCATCCTCATTGCTCTCCGAGGAGAATGTCCAATCCAAAATAGTAAGAGCAGCAGACAATATGAACTTCTCTTTCTCCGACATCACTGCTTACAGATCACCCTAGGACTGTGGTGTTGGATGATGCCTACAAGCACTGCCACTTTCCAGACCTTGGACAGCTTCGATGAATCGAGTTTGAAAGGTGGCTCTCCCTTGTGTGTAGGAAACCCAAGCTGTACCCACCATTTTGAATCTGTACTCGGCCACCAGTCAGGCTGTGAGATACCTGAGGAAGAAGGTAGTTGAGTAGAGATTGACGTGCATCTTCCCCGAAATTATCGAACATGAACATAAATTTGTTGCATCCGAAAATGAACATATTCACTGTTGCAACGAAGTCGGGTTCATTGTTTGTGAAATGGCGGATTCAAAATCAGACTAGCTGAACCTACAGGCTTGGGCTTAGATGGTATTCACGCAGGAACAATATAGGTTATAGGCAAATTCTATTCAGACCCATCTATTTGCTGAGTAGCCCCCCAATTTTTTAAAAACTTTCACATGACCAAAATACCCTTTACCTCGTAGAGTTACTACTAGGTTATGTTGCTTACCTCGTAGGGACTCTACAAGGTAATGGTGCTAACCTTGTAGGACCCCTACGAGGTATTGATGTCAACCTCGTAGGGCCCCTACTAGGATGAATCACAATCCCCACACCCGTGCTGCGTGGTTGATAAAAATGTGTAAAAAAATATATTCAACGAAGGGTATTTTTGTCCAGCGAAATTTTAAAATAAAAAAGGGGGGCTACTCAGTATTTTTTTGGGTCTGAATAGAATTTGCCTAGGTTATAAAAGTTTCAGCTTCATATTACATATAATATAATGACGACGATGACAAATAAGTAAAATTACCCTAAAGTTCGTAGAAATCCAAATATAGAATTCCGCACACATGTTCAAACCGATAGATAATCAGAGTTAACCGTATGTTTACCATAACCATAATTAGTGTAAACCCGCGGAAATTTGATAAACCCGCAAAAATTAAAACTAATATAAACTGAAGTTGAAACAAACATGGAATCAGCCGATAAACCCACAAAAATTTGATAATTAACCACATAATTCAATAGTTTAAAATCAAGTCAAGAATATCATCTGTATATCAAAAGAACAAACTGATCAATAACGAAATACGCACTGATTTATTCGAATCTAATAATCGAGCAGTAATAAATAGAAAAAAAGGAAAAATCACATATCGATTTCAGAACGAAATTTCATCTCGAATCACCACGAAGGAATCGAAGAACATCAGAGCAACCAGAGAATATCAAGATCATCGTTCGAACTCTGGAGTTTTTCGATTCTGGAGGAAACCCATTTTCAACAAAGGCGCAGACATTAAAGAAGGCTTATTCTACTCATACACCTATGATTTTTTAACATACACCCTAAAATGAAATAAAATAGTATACACCACAAATTTCTTTTCATACACCATGTCTTTCACAAAATTACCCTTTTATACTTTCACACCTTTCCTCTCTTTAACCTTAAAACTAAATTACATAAAACTGGGAATTCATTGCAACCTAAAACTAGAAAAAAAAACTTATATTTTAACGCTAGTATCTTAAATCATTTGATTGTTTTATTTTTAAATCACTTTTAATTTTAGATGATGGAAATTTGAACTTATTTTTTAAAATATTAGAAAGTTAAACTAGTTAAATTTTGGTGTTAAATTTAAACATGATTAGATTTGAATGAAATATTGAAGAATTTAGTACTCTGTATAACATTAATTTTAGTAGTAAGTTTTAAATTTTATATTTAATTAAAGTGAAAACTGTTAAAATTGACTGTATATAAATGTTGTTTGTAACGACATGAATATATTTTAATCTTCAAAAGAAATATAAAATTAATTTAACCAGTGATTTGAATTAATTTATAGCATAATAACTTTACAAGAGAAATTATATTGAGTATACATAATGCAAACAAGGGAGAATTGTATATATTTTCATTCTTTAATATTGATTCTTTTTTAATAAGGTCATTTTGGTCTGAAATTTTATTTAACATCGCATGGTGTAGGTAAAGCAATTTGCAGTGTTTGAATAGAATTTGCCTTAAAGGGCTTTGTTAACGACACCTCATTTTTGGTTAAGGGGTGTAATATTTTAAGTATACACCCGTCCAATATTTTAATGTTAAGGGGAAACACAAGTATTACTTTTAAGAGACAAAATTACCCCTGTTGTATTTCAAATCTCCCGCTCGAACCAGTAAAAACGGTAAGAGTATATCGTTTTTATTTAATAAAAACGGTAGCATTAACAAAAACAACAAAAATGGTTATACTCTACCCTGTTTGCACACTAAAAACGGTTATACTCTACCGTTTTTCGTATTTTCACATCTACGTCGTGCTTCGAAAAACGGTGACTCGCGACCGAATTTCACCACGTCGTGCTTCTTCTTTAGATTAAGGGTAATTTTGTCTTATTGTTAAGGGGTGTTTAGATTGTAGTGTACTCCCCTTAACAAAATTTTAAAAACTAAAATATGTGTAACCCTTACCCAAAAAGGAGGTGTCATTAACAAAGCTCTTAGAGAAAAGAGGGATCCGAGCTTATTACAAGTGACTAAGCAAAACAAACTCGCACTGACTTATGATTAGTCTGGAAAAAACCAACCTCTTGTTTCTTCGAGTAATCTTCCAAGTCGTCCCAATGAATGATCGGTATTGCGGATATTGAAAGTTACAGGGGGATTGAGAGATTTTTTTTTTTTTTTTTTTTTTTTTAAGGTTTAGCGATTAGGGAAAGAAGTGATTTAGGGTTTCACGCCCGTAAGAAGAAGTGCAGACCAATCTGAAGCGGGTTCAACGCCAAAAAAAAGGAGTGATAAGAGTGGGGCTTTGTACGTTGAGACATCTTACTGACAATTACTTTGTTAAGTCCCCGGTTAGTTGAGACATAATCTTACATACATACCAAAACGACCTGTGTCTTTGAAATTTGTCTTAAATTCACTCTTTTGTTGTAGTATTAATTCGGGTTGATCATTGAATCTACATTTTCCAGTTAAGTTCTACATAACCATTTACAAGTGGAAACCCATGGGTGCACCGGTTACCAAACGCCATATTTTTTTAGCATGAATAGTTTAATGAAGAAGCACACCTAGAAGCAATGCGGCCGAGCTCTCGATAGACACGTGCGTTCTCACTTGCTAGGCAACATCAAACGTGGGCATAAGCTATTAATTTTTATAAATTTGCACGAAATTACGACCAATAAACTCTAGAGATTCAATCACGATGTACGAAATCACAACCTTGTCCCCTCTTGCAGTACCCATTCATATAACATTTGCAAAGTCGATTAGTTGAAAGATGATTCAGTGCAACTTTTGCGGCATAAGTATTTGCCTTTGGTTGAAATTTATTGGGCAGATGAGGACGAGATGGTGGTGCACCCTAACCAGGATTTGGTGCTTTTTCACTCAACATGCCTTCTTGAATTTGCATTACCGACTTTGTACCGTTCATCGAATGTAATTTACTCATTACCCTCTTATAGTCTTCATACTTTGAAAACTATCTAACATATTTCTCAAATTATACAAATGAAATCCATGACTTTCCAAGTCTATAAGATTGTCCATCATTTCCTCAATGAATTTATCCGAGTCAGAAATATCAAACTTCAAAATGTAGTTTACATAATTTGAGAAAGTAACCATTATGCCAAATTGCCAGTCCTTCACGCGACTTCCAATGAGCTTTTTCAATGGAGTGAAATGAGGTCGTTGAGGCATTCTCAGAAACATTTGCAATGACTCTAAAAGTTCCCCAAATGTGGTGACCTTTCAAATGGCAACTTTATCCGTGTAGGACCTTACAAATTTACTGGTGGACCTTTGACATCCACATTAGGATCAACATTCTGGCATTGAAGAAATATCTTCTTGGTTTCCCTCTTCGTTAAGTCACGTATCCGTCTCATTCCCAGTCAGAGTATCATCTACAATTAATTATATACACCACACTCCAAGTGAAAACTAAGATTTTTTTTTTCGACTTGTGGATGTCAAAAGAAGCTTTAATACTTAATCGTACATTACTTTCAAATGATTAACTAAAGTTTGACAACTCATGGAAGCGCAATTAGTTTGACAACGAAAGTTTTATTTTTTGGCATGGCGAACTTATTTGATTGTTTTTTTTTTTTTTGGAATAATGTGGCAACACAGTTTGTTTTCTGAATGTAAAGAAAAAAAAAGGGAAATACAATAATAATGTTTTGTTTTTAACGAAGGAGCTGGGGAAGTAGAACGAGCGAATGGATAAAGCAATAAAAAAACAATGGTTGACGGAGGCGAAAGCAAAGTTTGAATCGAATTCAAAACAAGGAAAATTTTCTAATTGAGGGAAAATATTGGGTTTTTCAATACGAGTGAGTTTTCAAAGTGAGTTGTCTGTCACTTGTTTTGAAGCTGTAGAACTAAAGATGTAAAACTATATATATTATAATTGAAAAGAAATAAGAGTTATTGAAAAACATCTTTACAATTGACAAGAAGAGTAATAATAGACATCTATAACAACTGGCAAAAAATGAATTGTTAAAAACAGACATTTTTTACGGTTGGCAAAAAGACTTTAATACACATCTGTTACAAATACCGAAAAGGAGAGTTATCAAAAATAGGTATCTGTTACAACTGATGAAAAAGAGTTGTAGCAATAGGAATCTATTACAAGATGCAAAATAAAAGGGTTATTGAAAGCTAATACATAACAACTTTCTGAGTAAAACAATTGTAAAAACATCTATTACAACTAACATTTTGTAACAGTTGTAAAATTACAATTGCAATTGAGTTCTTCTAGCCACTATCAGAAACACATGTGAAGCTTCAAAATTTTTAATGACATGTTAAATACACAAAACCCATTTATGGTTCACAATGGATATAAAATTGTTGTGCATATTCATGAACTTTATTCTTTTTACTTAACAAAACGACTATAACATTATTCTTAATATTGGGTTATATAAAGGATTCCATTATATACCAAACAAACATTACTTCATCAATTGTTTTAAATTAATAAAGAGGTGAGGATAAGGCATACTTGGTTATCGGGTTGAACATTGAATCTCATTGTTGTCATCATCTCCAGCATCATCATGGTTATTATCTTCTCCTTTATCATCCACGTCGAACAAAGTAATCTCCATTTTAAACTCATCAAAGTCATCATGACAATGCAGTAGTTTCAGTCCCTCTAAAAAACTGCATGTACAAAGTTCAATTAAAAATTACTAAATATAAAAGGAAACACTAGTTAGTTATTCATGTTAACATGAAGTGACTGATTTAAGCACTAGGGATTATGTGTAAGGTAGGACTCATTGTCCACCATCTACAGATCCTGAATACATGAGTAGAAGATAAAAAACTAAAAACACTGAACTTTTATTGATTTTTAATCAATTGAAGCGGTGATTTTAATTGAAATCACAAATGAATTTCTTAATTAAAAAAATACAAAAAACTCAATGAAATATGAGGGTTATTCAAATAGATACCATAAAAGAATGTCATATAAAGAGATACTGATATAATAATTGAAATTAGGAGAAATGCCAGTTTAATAATGTTGAACTATATTTTGTGCTTACATTTGTCAAAATGGTTAGAAGTGAAACAGTTTATTTATTATTATAATTAATGAGTGTTACAAAGAAAAATAATTTAATTTGACATGCATTAGTTTTAGTTCTCTAACTAATAGTCCAAGACAAACATGTCTGCAAAGATGGTTGGATATTAATTTTTACATTCACGTAAAAGGTTGATTGATGAAGGTAATCAATATATTATTGTTTTCAATGAACCATCGTATATACAAATGATGCAACAAGGTAATTTACTATAGACCTAAAACATATTAATTTTACCCGTCTTTGTAAATTAGCTCAATATATTATATATGCATTTAACTTTTATTTTTCAAAATAAAACTTCTAAAAACGTATGAATGAAGATAGTATAGTTAAATTTTTTGTGATGTACATAGAATATTAATAAAAATTTCAGCTGACATATGAAATTTATCCATGAACCAACATTTATATAGACAAATCTAACAAATTAATTTATTACAAATTAGAGTCAAAGATAAAATAATTACTAGCCGCTTGTTATAACAACTAAACAGGTAAGGTTTCATTTCGTTCAACTAAAAAAGATTATGTTGTAGAAAAAAAGATATGCATAAAATAATATGAAACTAGTGCTCTCAAGTGGATCGACGTTTAATTAGTCGCATAAATAGAACGTATGCTTTATGTATATGAAATCCTAAAAGTACAAAATCAATCATATTTGATTATATTATGTGCCAAAATTTGTAGAATAAGATTAAAAAAAACAGTGTTGTTGAAATAAAGAAACACTAATATATATATTAGATATTGTTCCCATGGGACATATGGCTTAAGCATGGTGAAATTGTAAGATTCGACATTTATTCATGGAAACTAGGTTCCATCACTTATTGTTAATCCATTCTTAAAAGTATGTATTAATTTCCACCCTTGTTTAAGTTTTGGTTCGAAAAACATTTTCTAAATATCAAATTTAAACATTTTCAGTGGTTTAGTAAATATTTTCGTAATGCAAACAATTGCAGATGACTCTATAAATACTTGTAGAGTTATATGCAAATATCTGTTAAGTCCTACGCAAATATCCTGAAACTTAAAAAATAAAAAAAAAATCTTTTATATATAACATGTTTTCAATAAGGGAAGTTCCTGTTATTAATTTTATATTGGGTGAATAACTATCATGTTAATCCATTACTTGTAACTTATAAATGGCTCATTATACAATCATATAGTTATTTTCATTCGAGGTATTTCCAAAATGAACCCGGAAAAGCAATCAATATGTATAATTTGTAATTACGAAAAGAAATTATGCATTTCGCCAGTATTATGGATATTATACTAATTATAAAGGTCTCATAATATTTAGATGTAGTTTGAATAACTATACGTATTTGAAATATGTATATAAAAAAATCAAACTGACATATCTTATGTACATTTATATTGCCAATATGAATGTTCATCCATTATACATATATAAAATAAAAAAGGACTTCCAGTATCGCTAAATGAATTGCGTGTTTTCAACCACGCTAAACACCGTTTTCACTATTATAGAAAAAACAAACCTTGAATTTTCAAATTAGTTCGACCGTTTAAAACTCTGTTCGGATTGAAAGATAGCATAAAGAGTGAGTCCCAACATATCAAGTGTAATGTAGTGGAAATATAAATTAGTAACCATCAATAATGTAAACCTTATATGTTATTTTTGTATCGTTGGAGAAAAAAAAAGTAAAGTAAACATAAATCATTAGCAAAAGATTACAACCTAAAATCACTAGATTGACAGTAAAGCAAAGAAAAAGAGATGATAGTAATATAAATAGTGGAAAGAATCACTCAAAGTACAACACAATCCAAGGAGCAGATGTATAGATAAATCAAATCATACGTAATAAACTGAAGACACTGCATTATTAATGAACCGCATGAACTAAATAATGAATCACCAAAATTGCTCGAGGCAAAAAAATTATTATATATATATATATATATATATATATATATATATATGTGTGTGTGTGTGTGTGTGTGTGTGTGTGTGTGTGTTTGTGTGTGTGTGTGTCTGTATGTATGTATGTATGTATGCATTTGTATATGTATACGATGGGGAGCATTCAATAACCCTTGTTTTTTCTATAATTTTTACTATGATGTCGAAGGGAGAGAAACAAGTATTATTCAAATCAGATTGTTTGATGAAAATCAACGGGCTAGAGAAGTGCTATAAAATAAGTCTACCATTGAATGCTCTTATCTTATGTATGTGTGTGTGTGTATCCATAAAAGTAGTCAGTTAATTATTCATGGTAAGGAACATTTTGATTCTTTAAGATTATCAAATCTTCAACATCATAAATTACCGTAGTCCAACCAAATTTCCAGTTGTTCATGTTTTCCATTGTCAAAAGATATGAATAACTCATGTAGCTGATGATAAAAAAATTGTATGCACAACTCTCCAAAATATGAAAATAACCAATGTTTTCTACATCCCAATCAAGCAAAAACATGCACACCAAAAGAAAAACTATTTATCAATCTTTTTCGACTCTTCTACAATTTCTCAAATATTTCATTGGTGCTAACAACAAAATTAACCATTTTCCCTACCTATATACAATAATGGAAGAGATTAGTTCATGATGCAGATAGAAATTTAATTAAAGACTTATTGTTTTTCATTTATTACTTAATAAAAATCATATTTCATCAAAAAATTTAAGGAAATATTTTTTCCTTAAACAATGTGATTTCTTAAAGTTTATAAGCTTTACTTGGTAAGCCATGCCTTAAAAAAAATAAACTAAGCATATAAATAGTTCCCGAAAAGACATGCTTGTGAAATTATGAATATATAATTAAGGAACACTTTGCACATAAACTAAGCATATAAATAAGATTTACTTGGACCATTAAAAAGAATTATACATATAATTATAGAATATACAATAGGCAATATGAATAAGCAAAATTTCTTAATATCTCTATTATAGTGCAAAGTAATATAATAGCTAACTCTTTGTTTTTTGTCAATAGATCAAACTGTAATTGAGCAATCAATTTGCAAAAATAAAAAAGTTGGATAATATTCATAGTTTTCCACAAGTTAGTGACAACTGTAAATCTAAAAAAGGTAAAATTCTTTTGTCATCAAATCAATGAACCAAACATGAAAAAGATGATAGATAAATGTTGATCAAAACAATAGACAAATCCATACTTAAGATAATATTCCTAAAAAAGTTAATATTTTTCTAACTCTCCCAGAAAAGTTAATATTTTCCTAATGCTCCCAACAAAGATTACCAAGACATTAATTTTTGAAAAAAAATCAAAGTCTGAGCAGCTGAATTTCATAATAATACTTAGATCTAAACAAAGAACGTGCATTTAACCAACAAATTAAAAAGTAAGAGCGAAAAAACAATCATACCTAAAAGATCGAAAACCCTAATCTAGAAACAGACGAAATCGCAGTACAAGCTCTTCGATCGCTCATGTTTAGATCAAAGAAGAGAGAAGCCTAAAGAATATAAATCTGTTAATGTAAACAAAGAAAATAATCAATTTTCTCGATAGTACGAGGAGAGGATTAATTTCACAAGTGAATATAAGGCCCATTAGGAACGAAACTTATAGATTTAGAAGAGGGTTGATTTTCAAACTCCAATACAATGCATTTAAATGGTGAGAAGAGCACAAATAATCCATTTCTTAATGCACTTTCTCGGAGTATTTTAGAAAACATTTAATATAATAGTAAATGGTTACATGAAATAATACCATAATTTTTTTTACCAATTTACATTCATAAAAACTCTTTACTATACCATCAAATAAAGCTAGCACATATAAAAATCATCGTAAATTAAAACTGAGAAGACAGGGTCTTTAAACCTGAGAAAGCGATGAAGAAAACAAACTAAAGAAAATGTCAGTAGCAGAGATAAAGAACTAACGAATCCAAGTTTCCTTTCTTTCCCACAACATAAAAAAACTAAAATCGGATTTAGAGAAATTTCCTTCTGCAGATTCATGAATTTAAAGTGAAATCATCTTTTGCAAATTTGGACATTAGGAAAAATTGCATTTACTGGTTTCTAAATTAAGAGAACGTAAACTTGAAGCTTTGGAAAATTAAAGAAATTGTGGGTGGGCAAGTTGGTTGTTTTGCTTTGGGATATCTTCTTGATTATTGTAAATGGGTCGGGTAAGAAACTAAAACATTTAAATAGACTAGACCTGACCAATCTAATATTACTTTAAAACCACTTTGGTTATAATAATGCTAACTAATGTCACAAGGATGTTTGATACTCCAATTACACACATAAGGCAACATTGAACAATTAAAATGATAGCATAATATATAATTGACGTCATCGTTGATTACATAAATATAAAAAAGAATTGTGTATTTTTATAATTTGTACTATTATATTATTACCGAGTCACATTTAAACCATGCACAAGACCCTTTGTTGTTTTATGAAATCAAACATCACTTATTTTATCCCAACATTTTTCATGCCCAGCTATTCGCTCCCTCTTTTTGTTACCTCCAAATCCTAACCCTAGATATTAAAGTTGATATTTTAACCAAGGACGTTGACCTCTCATCCAATTGCCATCGCCAGCCCATTTAACTCTAATTTTTTTTCTTGAAATCGCGCTTTATCATGGTTTTAAGCCTCTCGAAGAAGTATAAAATTCCATTGACTTTTTGGACCAACATGAGTAGATCCTACCAGTTGTGTAACACCCCACCTCCGCCAGGGTCACTCTTGCAAGTACACTGGCTTTGGAGGGGCGTTGGACAAGGTAAACATGCGTGAAGATATCACAAGACAGAACATATAAGTAAACAGAGTAAATAAAGCAGCGGATAAAATTTCTACTTCAAAACCATAGTCAAGTTACATCAAAGTACTTAGTCATCATTTTCCAACAAACAAAGTCTAGAAAACATAAACTGAAAAATACATAAGTAAATTATTCCCCAAAGATAACAGTGGTGTAGCCATAGCAAAGCTCAAGTCCAAACCGTACATGAGCTGTCTGAAAAGCAAGCCAAAGATCCAAGCTAGGTGCTAGTGTTTCCACCCTGAAAACCTGAGGGGGAGGGGGGGGGGCGGAAGAAAAGAGGCGAAAGGAAAACAGGTCAGACATAAAGACTGTTAAGTCCTACCTACTATTAGTATAAAAACTAATGAAGTTAACTGAACATGAGAAACTGAGATTAAACATAATCATGGTAATTAAACTGGCATGGTGAATAGGTAACAAGATAGATCAAGTGTGGCATCGCATATACAAGGTTAAGTTTTGCACCAAAAGTGTACTAGTATCCCAACCCATGTCAAGTATAAACAAGAAATGATCCCTTGGCCCAATATCATGAGTTGACCCAAATCGAGGTCCAACTATACGATCTAGTCGATCGGCTCCCTATAAGCCTAACTCGTCGTGTATCGGTGTCATACAGCTTAATCATGAAATGTAGTTAACTGTGCAAGGTCCACCCCAGGGTGTATCCAACCCTAAGGTGTTAACCACTGACACAAAAAAAGCACGCACAGTCTAAACCTACTGGTGTCCATGTTCAACTCCGGAACTCATGTGCACGACCATGGTCCGCCTGAACTTAACTAGCGCACCCTATCAGCCGTCTCTTTTTGGTCTCTTACAATCAGCCAGTAATCGTGCCCCACCCTAGCCTAGTCCCAGGGTACCCTTGATACTCCCTTGTGGGTTACTGCTGAAAAGGACCACACAACTAGGATTTCAAATGGGTTAAGTGTGGTTAACCCCATCCTAACCATGTATTGAGTTGGTTAAGTGTGTCCAAGAAATTCATGACTTAACCCTATCAATACATCGTGTTCAACTGGTTAAGTATATTCAAGTGGTCCATGACTTAACCCTACCATGTGGCATTAATTAACTTAATGCACCCCAACCTCTCACATTAGACCTTGTTGTGGTTACTAGTTAAGCCGGGCGGGTCCGGGTAGCTTTACACCACAACCTAGTCTAACCTCGGGTTTTAAGCGCGACATGACCAACTACTCACATTTGGGTCCTATTGTTTGCAGCTACTAGTTAAGCCGGGCGGTTCCGGGTAGATTTATGCTACAAACTCAACCCAACCTCGAGTTGGCCACTCTCATGTTTTCTAAGTGTCATGTCCATGTTCATGTTTTCAAGCATAATCACATGTCAAACTTTCATGTCATGTTTCAAGTCATGTTTTCATGTCACTTAAGTTTACCCAACTACCCATGACGTATTCCCATCGCACGTAAATTCGCATCAACAAGAATAGATCAAAGAGGGAACATAATGATATGACAAAAGTGGGCATAAGGTGGCAAAGTCTATCACAAGTTAAACATGGTGATATTTGAGGCAAAGGTGTTCATCATAACTTGCATATAACATTATTGGCCTCAAAACATGTATGATATCAAACTTAGCAAATAGGTGATAACATGGTAATAGTGAACATGGTGATAAGCATAGTTAAATCATCATAGGCAAGTTACCACAAAGGTCATGAGGGGTTCTATGTTACATTATGCAAAATCACCACATAAAGGTCATAGCTTTATACCCACAAAGTCAAGATGATAGTTCCACAATCATATATCAAAGGAGTCATGTATAAATCTATGCATACAATGATAAATTCAAGGCAAATATCACACTTAAGCCCAATTTCAACTTGCATCATGTCATATTAAGTTCATAGTTTAAATCTAAGAGTAGAATAGGGCTTACAAATCGTGGTTATGAAGACTAGAACAAAATAGAACAAGATTGAGACGAAGCCACACTAGAGATCCCCAAATAAGATCCACTCCAAGCCTTGAGAAACAAGAAAAATAGCTCCTTTGATGAAGAAAGATGACTCCTTGAAAGAAGAAAGATGGCTCCTTGAAAGAAGAAAGATGGCTCCTTTGACTTAGATTTAGTTTAGAGCTCTCAAGCTCTCAAGAGGAAGATGATGGAGGCCATGATATGGAGATGGAGGCCATGATTAGGGAGCATTTAGGCAGCACTTAGTTGTAGGAATGATTTGTGTGGGTTTAGGCTAGGTCTTAGGGTCTTTTTATAGAAGCTAGGATTAGTTTAGGCCATAGGATTAACCCTAGTTTAGATCTGAGCCATCAAATCACGTCACAAGCCAACAAAACAAGACCCAAGAGCCAAAACAGGTGCACCAGGCCAACCTGGCCGACAGGGGAGGTCGACCCCCAGGTCGACTCCCAGGTCGACCTGGTCTGGGGAAGGTCGACCCCCAGGTCGACCCCAGTCGACCTGGGCTGGGCGGGAAATTTTCCCGCCCAGTCTGTTTTGTACTCTGGATTTTCTGAAAACTTCGTCGGGCCATAACTGGGTCATACGGACTCCGATTTTCGAAAACTCGGACTCTATTTTGCGTATTTTTCATAGACGAACGCAATGGCATAGCCCATTTCCCTTGATTCAGATTTTAAAATTTAATTCTGCCTTGATTTTATGATATAACATGTTATTCAAAATACGGGTTGTTACATTCTCCCCTCCTTAAAAGATTTCGTCCCCGAAATCTCTAAGTTAGGAAGAACGTATCCTACCAACCATCATCCATCTACTCAAAACATCATCCACGAGAAATCATTGTCCTTAAAAGATTCTAAATGCTGTATGAACATATGCAAAAAGTATGTGTATATGTACTTATCTAATGCGAAAAATCAGGTGGTTACAGATTCAGTAAACCTCCTTAATGCAAAGTATGTTAGTGAAATGAGTCCATATGTATGGAAATTCCTAACATAATTAAAAATTCCTACATGAGTGCACATAACATTCATTCATATGCAACATCCATGTGATAGCATAACAAGTTTCATCCATGAATAAGTATAAACACTCATGCATATGCAACATGAAGGTGTGTGAGCCGATCTAGTGCCTACTGTGTTTCATGCATCCACGAGTAACCACTTGCAAACACTTGCAACCACTTGCAAACATCAAGCATAACATGTTTCAAATACATGTTTCATCCAAAGGGTTTCTACCTAAGGTTCTCATAACAAGGTTAACGAAATAACAAGATAAACATGGATAGCAAAAGAAAGATATGCTAACTAGGAAAAGAGATCGAGAATGTACTCTCAAAAAGAAATGGGTGAAGCGCGCGCATCTTCTCCTCGGTTTCCCAAGTTGCGTCCTCTTCGGCTTCACTCCACTGAACCTTTACTAACTTGACTTCTCGATTCCTCAGCTTCTTGATCTACGTTCCCAAGATACGAATCGGAGCTCTTCTCAGGGTTGCCTCTTTCTCTACCTCCACGTCTTCAAGAGTGCTAGGCTCAACCACCTCGGCTGACTCATGCAAACACTTTCGGAGATGCGAGACATGAAAAACATTGTGCACTCCGGTCAGCTTCTCGGGTAATTCCACCTTATAGGCCATCTTCCCAATCCTCTCAATGATAGGGAAGGGTCCTACGAACCTTGGCGCCAGCTTCCCAACTTCTCCAAAATGAACCACACTACGCAAGGGAGAAACTTTCACAAAGACCATATCTCCAACTTCGAATTCCAAGTCAGTCCTTCGCTTGTTTGCATAGGATTTCTGTCTATCTTGGGCCGCTTTTATCCGTCTCTAAATCAACTCAACCTTCTCAGATGTGTCCCTTATCATGTTGGGCCCAAGTATAAGCTTATCCGTGGCCTCCCACCAACAAGTTGGGGACTTGCACGGTCTTCCATATAGAGCTTCAAATGGTGCCATTCCTATGCTTGCCTGGTAGTTGTTATTATAAGCAAACTCCACTAGAGGAAGGTGGTCTTCCCAAGTACCACCAAAGTCAAGAATGCATAGCCTCAACAGATCTTCTGGTACCCTATTCACCCTTTCGGTCTGACCATCCGTCTGTGGGTGATAGGCCGTACTTAGATTCAATCGCGTACCCATTGCTTCTTGCAAACTATTCCAGAACTGGCTAGTGAAAATTGGGTCACGATCGCTAACTATGATAGAAGGAACTCCATGCAATCGCACTATCTCTCGAAGATAAACAGATGCTAGCCATGATGCGGTCCTCTTGCTCTTCACTGGAATAAAGTGAGCACTCTTCGTGAGTCTATCAACTATGACCCATATGCTAGTATTCCCCTTCCTTGACCTAGGCAATCCATCCACAAAATCCATAGAGATACTTTCCCACTTCCATTGCGGGACCTCCAACGGATGTAATAGCCCACCGGGTTTCTTCGACTCGGCTTTTACTTGTTGGCAAACCATGCACTTTGAAACAAACTCGGCCACGTCCTTTTTCATTCCGACCCAAAAGAAAATGCGCTTCATATCCCTATACATCTTATCCCCTCCAGGATGTATAGTCATCTTCGAGTGATGCGCTTCATCTAGAACTTTATGCACTAAGTCTCCCACTTGTAGGACACATAGTCTTCCATCACGCCTTAGCCACCCCTTGTCATCAATAGTATATCTAGCGAGGTGACTAGACGTTTCACCATGAATCAACTTGTTCATGATCTCGACTATCTGTGGGTCTTCCTTCTGCGAAGTCCCTACTTGATCAAGAAGTGTAGGTCTAAGCTCAAGAGATGCTAACGAACCAGTCACCGCCTCAACAGCAAGTGTAAAATCAAAGGTTGCTAAGAACTCTAGATTCTTCATCTCAACAAACAAAGGGCTCAAAGTCAACCTTTTTCAACTTAACGCATCCGCTACAACATTACCCTTGCCAGGGGTATAAGCTATATCAAAGTCATAAGATGCCAAGAATTCCATCCACTTCTGTTGCCTTAGATTCAAATCTTTCTGCGAAAAGAGATACTTGAGCGACTTGTGATCGGTATATAACTCGAACCGTTCACCTAGAAGATAATGGCGCCACGATTTAAGTGCAAAGACGATCGCCGCCAACTCCAAATCATGTGTGGGATAGTTCTTCTCATGAACTTTGAGTTGCCTACCCCCATAGCATATCACTCTTCCTTCTTGCATCAGGACAACACCTAATCCCGTGCCACAAGCATCGGTGTACACGGTAAACATCTTACCTCCATCGGGTAATGCCAGAACTAGAGCTGTGGTAAGGGTTCTCTTAAGCCTTTGAAAAGCAAGCTCACACTCTAAGTCCCATGCAAAGACTAAGTTCTTCTTTGTTAACTTAGTAAGAGGGGCTGAAATCTTAGCGAAGTCCTTAATGAACTTCCTATAATAGCCTGCCAGACCGAGAAAGCTTCTTACTTCAGTTGCATTCTTAGGAGCTTTCCAATCTTGAACCGCAACCACCTTCGCGGGATCCACAACTATGCCTTGCTTAGAAACTATATGTCCAAGAAACCGAACTTCCCTTCTCCAAAAATGACATTTGGAGAACTTGGCTGTCAACTGATGAGCTCTAAGCGTATCCATCACTTCCTTGAGATGTGTAGCATGCTCTTCCTCATCCTTTGAGAAGATCAGAATATCATCCATGAAAACGACCACAAACTTGTTAAGGAACTCCCTAAACACCCTACTCATCAAATCAACGAAGTAGGCGGGTGCATTAGTCAAACCGAACGGCATGACGAGCCATTCAAAGAATCCATCTGGAGTCCTGAAAGCAGTCTTGTCAATACTATCCTCAGCCACTCTAAGCTGATGGAATCCGGTGGCTAGATCGAGTTGAGAGAAAACAGAAGCACCTACAAGCTGGTCAAAGAGATCATCGATCCTCGGTAGCGGGTGCCTATTCTTCTTTGTCAGCTTGTTTAACTCTCGATAATCAACACATAGACGAAGCGAACCATCCGCCTTAGTAGCGAATACCACCGGAGCACCCCATTCAGAAATGCTTCGTCTAATGAAATTTTTCTCAAGCAATTCCTTGACTTGCTTACTAAGCTCTCTTCTTTCTCGCGGGGCCATGTGCCTAACAGGCAATGAGACTGGCTTGGCATTATCCACCAGATAAATGCGGAAATCTATCTCGCGCTTAGGGGGTAACCCCTTAACCTCATCAAAGACATCAGGGTATTCTCGGACCACCCTCACAGATTGAAGATTATCAATGGACGAGTCGAGGGATTCAAGATAACATAACATGACGGGACCCATAGGGTTACAAGAAATTTCTAGGGTATTACTGAGGCGAGTCATGAGTCTCACCACCCTATGCTCACAATCAAGAATGGCTCCATAACTGGACAACCAATCCATGCCCAAAATCAACCTGTATCCCATAAACCCGAGAACATAAGCATTACACATGAATTCTACACTCAAGATAGAAATCTTCAAATCCATACAAATCATAGATAAATGGGAGGAACCCCCAATTGGATTTGAAACACTAACGGGATCATCAACTAGACTAGTACTTAGGTGCAAACTTTCAACAAGATCAGAAGAAATAAAACTATGTGATGCGCTAGAATCGAATAAGGTGCGAACAGGAAAATCAAAAATGTAAACAAGGCTTTCTACAGAAATACTACCTTGGTCAAGAACTGGAGCGGTGTTAAGAGCATGCACTTGCCCTCCAGAAGGTCCTGCTCGCTGAGTCTGTCCTTGCCCCTGTCCTTGCTTCTTAGGGCAATCCTTGCTATAGTGTCCAGATTCTCCACAATGAAAGCATTCGCCCAACTTCCTCTTCTTCTTCCTACAGTCTTTGGCTATGTGCCCAGTGATCCCACAGAAGTTGCACTTCCTTGTCTCTCTTGCCTTGTTGTTGCCCTTGTTCCCCTTCTTGTTGTTCTTGTTGTTCTGGTTGCTCTGATTGTTCTGGTTGCCTCCCCGCTTGGAGTCCACCTTCTTGGTTTGTGTCTCATTAGGCTTAACTTCTTTCTTGCCATTCTTATCATCTCCTTGAAGCAAGGCCATATCCACTAAGCTCTCAAAAGTGGCCCCCATGGGTATATGAGACATGGCCAAACCTTGCAATGGCTCATTTAATCCTCGAGCAAAGCGTAGAGCCTTCTTCTGAGGTGTGTTAACCATGTCTAAACCGAATCGAGCAAGCTGGTTAAACTTATTCACGTACTCCTTAACAGTCATGCCCCCTTGCTTCAAAGATATAAACCTCTCCATTTGCAGATTTTCTTCAGCAGATGATAGAAACTTAAGCCCAAACCTCATCCTAAAGTCGGCTCAAGTCTTTATAGGCCTAGTAGCGTTGGTGACTTCCCACTAATAAGCAGCTTCCTCTTTCAATAACCAAACCGCCAACAGAACTTTCCTATGATCTTCTACATCAAAGATAGCAAAAAGGTCTTCAGTTTCCTTCAACCAATTTCTTGCCTCAACAAAAGTCTCCGTCCCAACAAAACTCTTGCCACCCATCGCCTTAAAGTCCTTGCAAATCTTCGCGAAATCCACTTGTGGATGCTGAGGAGGAGGAGGAACCTCAGCTACGAGAGGAGGAGGAACCTCAGCTACAGGAGGAGGAGGAATGTTCGCGGGGCCGGCTTCATTTGCCCTTGCCTCCATGGACCTCCTAAACCAAATAGGTACTGCTACGCCCTCCGGAATGGCAAAATTATTGGCCATACTGAAACGAAGAAAAAGATAGATTGAGAACAAAGGATAGTGCTAATGGCTTTTGGGGAATAGCCTTTAAAATAAACTAGACTTTTCTTGGAAAAATACTTCTTTATAATCGATTTTGAAAATATTTTTTCAAAAGTTAAGTTTTAAAAACCTTTTGCTCAAATCTCGTAAACCTTATGCTCTGATACCAAATGTAACACCCCACCTCCGCCAGGGTCACTCTTGCAAGTACGCTGGCTTTGGAGGGGCGTTGGACAAGGTAAACATGCATGAAGATATCACAAGACATAACATATAAGTAAACAGAGTAAATAAAGCAGCGGATAAAATTTCTATTTCAAAACCATAGTCAAGTTACATCAAAGTACTTAGTCATCATTTTCCAACAAAAAAAGTCTAGAAAACATAAACTGAAAAATACATAAGTAAATTATTCCCCAAAGATAACAGTGGTGTAGCCATAGCAAAGCTCAAGTCCAAACCGTACATGAGCTGTCTGAAAAGCAAGCCAAAGATCCAAGCTAGGTGCTAGTGTTTCCACCCTGAAAACCTTGGGGGGGGGGAACGGAAGAAAAGAGGCGAAAGGAAAACGGGTCAGTCATAAAGACTGGTAAGTCCTACCTACTATTAGTATAAAAAATAATGAAGTTAACTGAACATGAGAAACTGAGATTAAACATAAGCATGGTAATTAAACTGGCATGGTGAATAGGTAACAAGATAGATCAAGTGTGGCATCGCATATACAAGGTTAAGTTTTGCACCAAAAGTGTACTAGTATCCCAACCCATGTCAAATATAAACAAGAAATGATCCCTTGGCCCAATATCATGAGTTGACCCAAATCGAGGTCCAACTATACGATCTAGTCGATCGGCTCCCTATAAGCCTAACTCGTCGTGTATCGGTGTCATACGGCTTAATCATGAAATGTAGTTAACTGTGCAAGGTCCACCCCAGGGTGTATCCAGCCCTAAGGTGTTAACCACTGACACAAAACAAGCACACACAGTCTAAACCTACTGGTGTCCATGTTTAACTCTGGAACTCATGCGCACGACCATGGTCCGCCTGAACTTAACTGGCGCACCCTATCAGCCGTCTCTTCTTGGTCTCTTACAATCATCCAGTAATCGTGCCCCACCTTAGCCTAGTCCCAGGGTACCCATGATACTCCCTTGTGGGTTACTGCTGAAAAGGACCATGCAACTAGGATTTCAAATGGGTTAAGTGTGGTTAACCCCATCCTAACCATGTATTGAGTTGGTTAAGTGTGTCCAAGAAATTCATGACTTAACCCTATCAATACATCGTGTTCAACTGGTTAAGTATATTCAAGTGGTCCATGACTTAACCCTACCATGTGGCATTAATTAACTTAATGCACCCCAACCTCTCACATTAGACCTTGTTGTGGTTACTAGTTAAGCCGGGCGGGTCCGGGTAGCTTTACACCACAACCTAGTCTAACCTCGGGTTTTAAGCGCGACATGACCAACTACTCACATTTGGGTCCTATTGTTTGTAGATACTAGTTAAGCCGGGCGGTTCCGGGTAGATTTATGCTACAAACTCAACCCAACCTCGAGTTGGCCACTCTCATGTTTTCTAAGTGTCATGTTTTCTAGCATAATCACATGTCAAACTTTCATGTCATGTTTCAAGTCATGTTTTCATGTCACTTAAGTTTACCCAACTACCCATGATGTATTCCCATCGCACGTAAATTCGCATCAACACGAATAGATCAAAGAGGGAACATAATGATATGACAAAAGTGGGCATAAGGTGGCAAAGTCTATCACAAGTTAAACATGGTGATATTTGAGGCAAAGGTGTTCATCATAACTTGCATATAACATTATTGGCCTCAAAACATGTATGATATCAAACTTAGCAAATAGGTGATATCATGGTAATAGTGAACATGGTGATAAGCATAGTTAAATCATCATAGGCAAGTTACCACAAAGGTCATGAGGGGTTCTATGTTGCATTATGCAAAATCACCACATAAAGGTCATAGCTTTATACCCACAAAGTCAAGATGATAGTTCCACAATCATAGATCAAAGGAGTCATGTATAGATCTATGCATACAATGATAAATTCAAGGCAAATATCACACTTAAGCCCAATTTCAACTTGCATCATGTCATATTAAGTTCATAGTTTAAATCTAAGAGTAGAATAGGGCTTACAAATCTTGGTTATGAAGACTAGAACAAAATAGAACAAGATTGAGACGAAGCCACACTAGAGATCCCCAAATAAGATCCACTCCAAGCCTTGAGAAACAAGAAAAATAGCTCCTTTGATGAAGAAAGATGACTCCTTGAAAGAAGAAAGATGGCTCCTTTGACTTAGATTTAGTTTAGAGCTCTCAAGCTCTCAAGAGGAAGATGATGGAGGCCATGATATGGAGATGGAGGCCATGATTAGGGAGCATTTAGGCAGCACTTAGTTGTAAGAATGATTTGTGTGGGTTTAGGATAGGTCTTAGGGTCTTTTTATAGAAGCTAGGATTAGTTTAGGCCATAGGATTAACCCTAGTTTAGATCTGAGCCATCAAATCACGTCACAAGCCAACAAAACAAGACCCAAGAGCCAAAACAGGTGCACCAGGCCAACCTGGCCGACAGGGGAGGTCGACCCCCAAGTCGACTCCCAGGTCGACCTGGTCTGGGGCAGGTCGACCCCCAGGTTGACCCCCCAGTCGACCTGGGCTGGGCGGGAAATTTCCCCGCCCAGTCTGTTTTGTACTCTGGATTTTTTGAAAACTTCGTCGGGCCATAACTGGGTCATACGGACTCCGATTTTCGAAAACTCAGACTCTATCTCGCGTATTTTTCCGAGACGAACGTAATGGCACAGCCCGTTTCCCTTGATTCAGATTTTAAAATTTAATTCTGCCTTGATTTTATGATATAACATGTTATTCAAAATACGGGTTGTTACAAGTTGAGTATTCTGCTTTTCAATTCTTACGATTCTACTCTATTTCTTTATGAATCTTTTTCCATCAATCTATATTTTTACCTTTATTTTTTATGATTCTTTTATTAATAATGTTATTGATGAGAAATTACAAAGTGGATCGATAGATCATGAGATGTAGATACTTATAAAAATTTATTTAGTAGCTTGATTTATCTACTATTTGTCTGTGGTTATTAAAAGGTAGCCTAGTGCACAAGGTGAAATCCTAAATTGTGGTTTGTTTAATCTATTTCATAAGATATTATTATATCTTATTTAACATAAAATATTCTAACTTTTAGACTATAAATTATTTCATGCTCTACCTATCATACGCCACACGCGGTCTTTTGAAAAAAAAAGAGATATACAACTTTTATTTCTATAACTTCCTCTAAAATAAAAAGATTGCTACATGAATAAAAATTACTTATTATTTTTATGAGCCAATAGTAAGGTTCTTTCTTTGACCCTTAGGCGCACATATGCCGATATTCAATGATGAAACAATATTTCATAGTGGTCTAAACACAAAGGGGTGTGGTATATAGTTTCTAATTAACAATACTTTATTTTATCTAGCTTGACTAATAAGATACAAGGAAACTAACATATATAAACCAATATTTTAGCGTTCTGTGGCTCAACGCTTCCATACTAGCTTCATCACCTCAGATATAAGTTGTACCGATGTGCATTGGAATATATCACGTCAGATATGTGTAATGATGTGCACTAAAATATATATACGATTTTTTTCCTACTCTATTATTGGGTAAAAAGAACGGAAAGGGTTTGGAAAAGAAATTCTTAAAGTTGTATAGTTGACATTTGCAGAATTGCAAGCTACAAAGTTGAATAATAGGAGATGGAGGAGATTCCACTCACAAGATTTGGTAGGGACGAGTTATATAGATCAAAATTTTACCTTCCTTCTTTTGATGGATTTTGTCTTGACTTGAAAAATGGTTGAATTACAATACTATTCTATTTTAAAACTAATATATATATATATGTATGTATATATATATGTATATATATATATGTATGTATATATATATGTATGTATATATATATAATCTATAGTAAGTAATCGTTGGTTTATCGAACAATGGAACGTAAAATATTGTCTTAGAATAACATACATTTTTTCGTAAAAGTACTCTCTACCTATTATATATATATATATATGTATCTGTAGTAAGTAATCGTTGGTTTATCGAACAATGGAACATAAAATATTGTCTTAGAATAACACACATTTTTTCGTAAAATTATTCCCTACCTATTGGCTTTTGTTGTAGTTTATTTTGTTAATAAAACGATGTCAAGTATGAAATATGTTGGTTATGCAGGTATGTAAATATTTTTATTTTGTACGGAGTTCATTTAGTCCGCAATTGCTTAGATTCTTAAGGAAGCTCAATGTGCCATTGATTATTGTAATAAGGAAAATACTTCCTAATTGGTTGCTATTGAAACCCAAAGGCATTCACAACGTAAGGTATAATTATATTACAAGTTTTTTATTTTAGTATAAACGGTAAGTGATGTAGATTGATGCAGAGAAGGAGTTTAATTTATACATAATTTGCTTGATATTTGTCTACATTGGTTTATTTGTACACAATTTGCTTGAGATTTTGCAACCTATATCTAAAAGCACTTGATGCAAAAAAATTCCAAATCATTGTTAACAAAATGAGAAGCGTGTAGTTTTTTAATTATTCTTCCTTACATCTTCTGTATATCGATAAAAGTAGAAGCTCTTACCATAAAAGTCTTAACTACATCTGTTGGATTTTTTGATTCAAATATTTTATGAAGAGAATGTAATCAATTAATTGATTGATTGATTGACTAATTGATTTGATTAATTTTATCATATAAGGAAAGAAATGAATGGTTATCTTTTGAAGATATTTTGAAGGGGCAATTTGGATATTCGCCTAGGTCTTCTATTCTCTATATATGCAGTCTTCTTGGTTAGATCAGAACAATAAACAATGAACCATGTGAGAATATCTGGTAAGGTTGTGTGCCCCCATGGGCTTACGCCCTAGAGAGGAAGATGTAGGAATTTGGGTTGAGGGTAGCTGTCACGCACCGAATTCCCCCGATCTCCGAGGAGGCAGAAAAATGCAGATTGTTTGAGAACACGACTCATCAGAACACAGAACAACATAACTTTTCATTGCTATTATGACAATATTACATCAGAGTACAAGAATATCAAAGTATGAATAAATATTACACAGAGGAAAAATAATATCAGAGATTAAATTACATAGTAGCGGAAATAAAAATATATAAATACAATCTGTAGCGGAAATACATCAACTAACATAACCGGAAGAAATATATGGATACAAAGCTTTCCGAATATAGCTCCAGCTGTAAATCAGGATCCTTCTAAATAGAAATCTGCAAAACCAAAACTACTAGCTGCTCGTGTGGAAAATATGAGCACCCTGAGTTTAGGTGAAAACAATGAACTCCGAGTCAGTCATGGTACTGGTGTGAGAACTAAAACAATTATTAATACTTTACTTTGAAAACAGGGTAAATCATGGGAGTACGCCGTATGACATAGAACGAGTTTTCTCCAGATGAACACTAGTTTAAAACATAAGACAACACAATGCTTTCCGAATAATGAAGCTATTATAAGACTCATATCCCATCACACAATGCAAGCAAGCCAGAGGATAGAGTTTTACCTTATAATAGCCAAACATGCTTGGTACGTTTTAAAACAAACCACTTTCATATTACTATAAGTGCATAGTGTCGAAAACAACTTCGAATATAAACATATCAATTATAGACGACATAGGTACTATATATTATGTCTCCATATAGGTTTACAACTAAAACCGTAAAAGTTGCGTATTGAAAATTGGATTCCACCTATGAGTAGAGGCATAGGATCTTCCTCACCGGTTTCGAATCACCTCTAGCAGATGTCCAGAATCACACCTATGGGCAACCCTTAGTTAGCGTCAGGGCCGGTCTACACCTAGCGTTTGTGGATTGGTTATTGCTGAACAATACGTTTTCTGGTCCTATTGGACCTCCAAAAATGGACATTGTCGACCAATCATATCCGAGGCGCCTTGCAATCCATCAACCACGTAAATAAAAATGTCTGGGCTACATACCACGACATCACCCATAGCTAGAAAAAAACGCATGTCCTCCCTGAGGTCCTCATCGCGTTTTTGACTAACATCGGGGTGTGAAGCTTGCGAATTAACGCTATACACAAAGCTGTGCCTTGATCATCATCCATAAGGCCTTTCTTTTCAACAAAAGTCCTGATCACTGCATCTCAACATGCCACATTGTCAGTCCATACCATACAATTGATGTCTACCGATATATTACCTCTGAGCTCGTACATCTCAGAGAAGGGTGTTAAGCAAGAGAATAAATTCTCTTCCACCACACAGATATATATTAAGTAGAGATCGATTAATATAGCACAAAATACGATGTTAGACATACGATCCATTTACAAGTTCGTTCTGGTTCTGAATGAAACTGAAGGCACCTTATTCCTCATCCCATATGTCTAATATAGGAGAGAGGTCCTCGCATATCCGGTCAATCTATAAGTACGTCTGGATGATCACCACTTATTACCTTGTCTTGGGTGTATAGCACAATCAAGACATCAGTAATCATCCATTCGATGTGAAGATCTCCGGTATTCAACCACCGTCTTCATCATCGACTTGTAATCGTCATAACAGTTATTTAGAATGGGTTAAACCCGGTCTTTCCGAATAACTAACGTATCTTTATAATCATGTGATAAATACACAAAGATAGACACATCTCATTCCAATCCAGAATATTCTTTTATTCAAATATTCACATCTTAGGCGAAAGGTTCCCATTAATTTTATCAAAGATAAGTTCTTTTAAACCAAAATTTTAATCTTCCTTGGGATATCATTTTCAAAAGATTTTATTTTATCTTTTCACAACTTAAACCCAAATATGGTTTATCAACTAGTCGGGATTATCGAGCCTTACCGAAGTAACCATTTATTTTATTACCCCAATCCCAGCATATTCATCCCATGGAGTAGAACTGGTAGCACTCCATATCTAACACCCGCTGTGTTATCGGTAAATTTAATTACCACTTAATGTTCAAATCTAATTAAATATTAATTACCGCATGGAGTAAAACTAGAGGTACTCCATCCCGAATAATTCTTGAATTTGATAAATTTAATTATCCCATTCTCATTTCAATCTAATCAAAGATTCAATAAAATTCCAACTTAATTTTGAATCCCAATAAACCCAAATTCATCTTCCATTACTTAGGTTAAAGAACAAATGTCATGTAAAAACACTGTTCACAATAAACCCAAATTCATCTTCCATTAAATATGGAATCTTCAAGGAAATCTAAATAATTTATAATCAATATAAATTTCCGTATCTGACCAATACTATAGGTGGAATAACGGCTAGGCCTTTTAAATTCCATAAATGGTAAAAGTCTTCCTTCACAGAAGTTCATCTCGGTTATTATTAATCGAATTCCATTCAATTCCAATTTAATTAAATAATCTGGAAAACTTTCTTAAACCTTAATAAAAAGATTACTTTCACAAGTGGCCTTGTTGTATATAACGGTTTTGTATACACAATTATATGATTTTTGTTTGATGATAACAACCAAATAAATATTAATTTAAATGTGTTTGTTATTGTAATGTTTTTTTTACATCACAAACACAAATATAATATTTATAATTAAATAAAATACTACTAGACAAGAATTTAAATATTCAAACAGTATTTTATTTGAATATAACATTTTATGTCAACATTCAAATAATACAGATTTATAAACTCCACTATTTGTACATTTCATTGATATTCTTTCCAATACAGTCAACTTCTTTGTATACAAAGTTCCTCACTACACCACTCACACTCAGTTATACAGACACATCACTCAATACAGTCACTTTGTTTTATACATTCAATGAATCTACACTTGATCTTCTGTCTTCACTGCTACAGTCAGTCCAGTCATCATCTACTTACCTGTCACATGAAACACACACACACTGTACACTGCAATAGGAATGAAACCGAATACATGCGAATATAAATTTTATTTTTAAAAATTCTATTTACCTCAGATTTCTGGTGTGTTGTAACGACCCAAATTTTCAGTCTATTTATTTTTAAATATTTAGTTGATAATATAAATCGATTTTTATATCGAGTTGTCAATTTCATAACTTAATACGATTTAATTTTGAATATATCGAATTAACGTAAGCCGAAACTGACGGATAATTGAATTCGAAGATAAAACTCAACCAATACAATCCGGATGATCAATGTGAATTCTATTTGAATATAGATGATAATAATAATAATATATCATCAATGAATTAATTGTTTTGAATTTAATTTATATCGATTTAAATTAATATCTTCTCCAGACAATAAAATGAGGCTTCGAAACCTGTCCCAGTGTGTTCAGAATAGTGGTGTAACCCTAGAAATGCCAATTGCTGTATTTAAATAGGAGTTCAGAGACACAAGATTGCTAAAATTAAATAAACACCGTACCAGTTAATATCTGCCCTTAATAAACCCGGTACCTAATAAAACCTACCTCTGATAAGTCCTAACCAGTGAACACCTACATTCGTTTTCTTAACATAGAAGTATTCACCTTTATAAAATCGCGACCATCCCTTGTTTTCCTGATCAAAAATCGAAGACTTCGAAATCAAAATTCCACAAATTAAAATGGCAGCACTTTAGTAACAACTCATTCGAAAATTAGAAAAAAAGAGGATGGCTTGCGAGTTAAAATCGAGACCGCGAGATCTGAATTCGATGCCAGGGGAGGAGCCTGCGTTCTCGGTGGAGTTTTTGGGGGCTCGTGTTATTTCTAGCGATGTTGTCGGTCGCGGTTGAGATAGGGTGGCAGGAGGGTCACTTCGACATCGCGTGAGGAGACTCCGATCAATGGAGAGGGGTCGCGACAGGTGATAGTAGGTGACAATATCGGGTTTGGATTTCTGGAAGAGGGTTAGTGCGGTTCAACAGCAGGGTCGAGATCGAGTAGGACTAGGGGAAGCACACGCGTGTTAATGGAGGAGGTCACGGTGGTTTCAGGGGATGGTGCGATGTCTGTTGAATGTTCACGAGAGGAAGGATAGTTGAAATTCACGGTTGGTGGTCTGTACAGTAAGGGTTTGGGGTCTGGTATTTTTGGTGATGAAAGGGGTGTATTGAATTGCGATTTTGACTGTGTAATGAAGGATGAATGAAGATGATGGTTGGGAAGTCTAAAAGTGGAGTTCGGTTGCATTTTGTTTAGAATACGAAGTTGCGGTTTATGACGAAGTCGAAGGACTGAAACCGATGAAGGGGTTCGACCATGTCTTGTTGGTGCTCGGGGAATGAGAGAGATCACTATATCGAAAATCACGTGATTAGTAAGGAAACAACAGTGATTTGAATCATTAATAAGGTTTAAATTATTTATAACTTTGTGTAAACTTATAACATTAATTTCTTATTCGTACAAAATCAGATTTGATCGCGGTCAGTGTTTAGAAATGGTAGAAGAATTATCTGCGATTTGAAATTGGATTGAACTAGACTGGAGTCGATGAGAATCAGCTTTGGGATTTAAATTTAAATCGAATGTCGTTCGATTTAAGTTAAAATTTGTTTCGAAATACAAGGAAAATCACTGTGAGTAATTCTCACTCAAGAATTTTATTTAAATTATTTTTATCGTTAAAAATAATTTGTTGGTTGTTTGGTTGCATTTAAATATCATTGTGGCTATTATATATATTAGTTATTTAGGATTGGTGTTTGTGGTTATTATATATATATTGGTGATTGGATAGTTCCCGCAGTACCATTAGCGGATGCCCGCAGTATCATTAGCGGATGACCCTATTCGCCCCCACGTTATGATAGTGGATGACCTCTATACCGCGATATCCTGCCGCGAAGTAGGATGGGTATTATTTATGTTGACTAACGTTTGTGGATGTAGGAAAACCGGTTGGAGGGATCCAACTGGATTCCTCAAAAATATTATTATTTGTTTGTTTTCACATATATTATCATATATGATATGTTGATTGATAATTGGGTGGTTTGATTGTTTAATTATCACTGGGGCTTGAACGTTGATCTATAAAATAATGTAAAAGAGATTGTGAGATTTTAAACGGGAAATTCTATTTTTTCTAAAAATAGAATTTGAAATTCGAATGGATTAAAAATATTGACTTGTTTCGAATAAATAAAACAAGTACTAAAATTTATAAACGATGTTTATAAATTAAAATATACAGGAAATTGAAGTGATGATTTTATAAATGGTATTTATAAATAAAATGAAATGATTTTCATTGGAAAATCAGGGAATCGAAATGAATTTATAAACGGAGTTTATTAATAAAGTGGAAAAGTTATCATTTGATAATTTGAATATTTAAATTCAAATGTGAATTTAAAAATAGAAATGGGGAAATCGTTTTAAAGAAATAAACGATGGAATTTATTCTGATGTTCAGAATATAAATTGAACTAAAATAAATCCGTTTGGATTTATGATTTGAATTCGATTAATTCGAATTTATTTAAATAGAAGTTAAATTGAATATGAAAATAAATTGGGTGTTATATATAAGTTATTATAAATGGAAATATTCCAAAATAAGATTTCGGTTTTAAATAGATTCGAAATAGACTTGTTTAAATATTAAACAAGGAAATTTATAAAATGGTGTTTATAAATATAACAAATTAATTATCAAGAGATAATTTGAATATTTAAATTCAAATATGAATTTTAAAATAGAATTTGAAATCATTCGAAAGGGAACAACTGTTTTTATTTTGCAATTCGGAATATCAAAGGGATGTAGTTTCAAATAGAAATTTGAAAAGGGAACTTCTTTAATTATATGAAACAAGGAAGTTGAATTTTATAAATAGTGTTATAAATTTGGTAAAATAAATTATCATTTGGATTATTTAAACCATTTAAATTCAAATAGGATTTAAAAGTAAGTTAGGAAGTGTTTTGAAACAAAACGATTGATTATATTTCGGAATTCGGAATATAAGCTAAATTGATAAGAATTCAATGGGATTATAATTGAAATTCGATTATATCGAATTTTATAAATAATTTATTTATAAAAGGAATCATAATTAAATAGAAGATCGAAGTATAAATAAATATATTACCGAGTAAGGAAAAATAGACAATTATAGATAATCGAAAATATTATGTTGAATTGGGAAACTGATTTTATATATATTAAAAATATATCAGAATGGAGTTGAATTTATTATAAACGAAGTTTAAACGTTTATATATATAAATATAATTAAAACGAACTTGCCGCAGCGCTGTAGTTCGTAAATTGGAGTTTCGAACTTCAAATGAGTATATAGAACTCAATTTAAGTCGGAATTCTTTGAAACAAGAACCCTCAGGACCGATTGAATAATAGTTTTCTAATGGAAGAGAAAAATCTGGATTTCGTCGTATATATTTTGAGTTATGTCAAAATCAAAATTTCAGAAAAGCAGCGCCAAAATCGTTTAAAAACCATAACGGTATTTAATTAAATAAAAAGGATTTTTAGGAAATAAAATCCGAATTGCCATTAGAAAAATCCAGACTGGAGATGTAAAATAAGTATGAACTCTAGTGAAGTAAGTGAAATGATTTTCGAGACAAAAATCAGATTTTTAGTTATTGAATAGAATTAACTAATTAGAAGAAAGATTAGTTAATGGATTTTTGGGTTGAATTGGACGTTGAATAGGTGGACGGGGTTTGTAATTCATATTCGAAATCGAATATGGAAATTGAATGGAAAAATGGAATTCAATTGATTTATAAGCAAGATTAAAATTTTATTTGAATGTGTTATGTTCAAATAAAAAGTGAAATAGGCAGAATAGCTAATTAATTAGCAAATTGAGTTTAAAATGACGAACTGAGTTAGAATAAATGGGGAATGGACGTATATGTGTTAAATTGGTATGGAATGCAGAGATGAAGATTTATAAATTTAGTGCCCGACAAAAAGGTACATGTTTAAATTCCATATGAGGTTTTATGCGCCGAATCGGCAAGCCACTTGGCTTTTTGATTTTCTTTTTGAATGGAAAGGGCATAGAGAGGCGAGTTGAACTTTGAACTATCGACCGGTACAAAGGAGGTTATGGCGAAATTTCCCGGAAATTTAAGGAGTTAGAATATTTTTAAGATAATTTGATAATTAGAAATCTATATATCAATATATATATAGAATCCGGTAAGGAAACGAACTTAAAAATAGAATATTATAAACAAAAAGGAAATCGAAAAATCTAGTAATAGAAAGATAAATATATATATATATATATACGTTTTAAAAATGAATAAGTGGTTTTTATTGTGTTGATGATTTGAGATAAGTGGTCTTGTTTGTTTTGAAGTTAATGATGTTATTCAGTCAAGGTCTGAGGGATAATTATACCCCAACTCGATTGATTTCATTATTAGCTGATAAATAGCAAGATTCAGTCTCGAAGATAAAGGTTTAAAGAAATTTAGTTGAATGCAGTATTTGGGTTGTCGTAATGATGTTTTACACAACATTCGTTTTAACCCAAGTAAGTGGAAATTTTGGAAATATAATAAATAAATATTTCCTGAGTGTAGAAATGAACAGTCGTGAAAGAGACAAGTAATTGGAATGTTTTCCAATTATAAATAAAAGATATGTTCTAAACATAGAAAATAAAATAAGTTGATATTTGGAAATGTTCTCTAAATAGCGTAAGAGGCCGAGATGATTATTGGAAATATTTGGTTAACAAATATTGACAAGGAAATGGAGAAGTGATTTAATTAATAAAATATTAATTAAGGGGCCCAGTGATTGTTTGATGTTTGAATGGATATTTGTTTTTCTTCGATAGTTAAATAACCGACTATCGAAGTGTTTGCCAGTATCGTTGTTAATATGGAGAGACCGGTTGGATTACTATCTGTGAACCACTCCCTATTGGCAGTAACGTTGCGAATCAGATTATATAAAGATAATCGAAGATGGAGTAAAGTGCAAGGACTTTTTCTATTAATAGAAATTGTGCCTTCGGTTTCGTTCAATCCCAGAACGAACGTATATGGGCGAATGTCTGACAAAGTATTTCCAGTGATTGCATATGTTGGTCTGTATAAATGTATATAGTGGCGGAGAATTTATTCTCTTAGCATAATATCTAGAATATATTTGTGCAAATAAATTAGTGATTAACGGATCTGACAATGTGGCATTCAAAGTGATTGTGCTATCAATGAATGATAAGAAATCATAGCCTCAACAACCGGGAAATGACAAAAATCGGACAGGCATCATGGCTATGTGGGTCGCTCCCATTAGGGTGTATAATCACCTATCTAGAGAAATTCCACTTGCTTCTTTAATCTATCGATGTTGTCCCTTTCGGGAAACGGTTGCTGATTCCAACCGTTGGTGATATACATTCGATACACTCAAGCGAAATGAGTGGTCGGTCATGTGTGGGCCGGGTTGCCAGACGTTCTTGTTGAACCCCAGTGTATTCCCTCTAGAGATACACTATCGGAAGGTGGTTCCATACCTTGTCATGTTGGAAATCCAATCTTCAATAAGCGCCCTACGGTTTTTGATTTTATATTATATATGGAGCGTGAGATGCAAGCGTTTCCACTAGATTGTTATTTATTTGATTTAGACACTATTATAATATCACTGGATTTTTGTATCAAAGTGTTTTGGGTTATAGTAAGGTAAAAACCTTCCATGTTTATATGTAGGCTGGTCTTACTATTATCTCTTCTTTCGAAAGGATTTTGAAAGTTAAACAAATGGTTGAAGTTTACTCACACTAGTCCCATGACTGACCCAGAGTTTATTTTGTTTGTTTTCCCTAAACTCTTGGGTGCCCAAATTTGTATGGGCAGTCAAGTAGTCGAGATTTTACAGATTCTCTTGGACGTGTTGGAAGCAGAAGGCTTCACCAGTTAGCTATAGACTATCATATATTCCGCTGTGTACCATGTTTGTATCTGGAAACAGGTGTTTATAACTGTTCCAGAAATAGCTGTTGTGCTCTGAAAATGGTATGTATATTCAAAATATATTTGTATTTCAAAAGTTATGTTATTTAATATATTTTATTCGTTCCGCTGTAAGTTTGTGATCTTCGTTTTTCTTTTATTCTAATATTTCTTTCTCTCTATTCCTCATCCTCTAACTTCTTTCTAATAATGATTCATATTTCTGTGCAATTTGGATTGGATGTGTGGTGTTATTAATCGACTCAGATAGTACGGATTTGCGGGCCGTTACAGTTGGTATCAGAGCTTAGGTTGAGCGAATACCTAGGCTTTGGTGGGATGTGCACATTAGAGATAGGGTCAGTAATACCCTACAATGAGTTGAGTGTATATATACGAGAGCGCGTATTTGTAAACAGATATAAAAGTTATTTTATATTGTGTTAACTAGTCTATTGAGTGGTTTATGAATTCTGATCGAATCGTAGGACGCCACGAAGTCGATAAGAATTTCTAAACATTTGAACAGAGAAATTCGACGTGATACTATTTTAAAATGGGTAAATGAAATAATTTTACCCAAAAATTCTATTTTTGATAGAAAAAGAATAATTTTCTGAAATTATTATAATATATGGATGTGTTGGATGTTAATATTATAATCAAATGAGATTATAAAATTGAAATGGTTATTTATAACCAAAATAATTTGTATATGAATGAAATATACAAATGAGATGAATTAAAATTGGATTCAAAGAAGAATCTAGAATTTAAAATCCTGGGAAGTTGGAAAATATTTCCAAAGTATATTAAAATAAAATAGTTTTATTTTAAAAGGATTTTTGAATAGAAATCATTTTGAATGGATTTTAAAAGCGATAAAGCACTGAACTCACTTCAGTGGCTGGGAAATAATTCTGATGATGGTTGCGACATCATCAGTGTTCATTTTCGAGTTTCTAAGTGATGGATTGCTACCTTAGAAAAGATTTTGATGGAAATTTGTTTAAAAGAAAACAAGTTAGTTTGAAAATTCAAATGTTTTGAATTTGTTATGGAAATAAATATATTTATATATTTATGTGATTTCAAAGGGATTTGAAATGAAAACCCGGGTATTTGAATTCTGGAATTTAAATTTAACTTAAGAAAGTTAAATAAATCAAAGTAAATAAATTGATCAGAATCAATTTGAATGAAATATGAATTGATTATAAATCATTCAGATAAAATGAATATAAGCATAATTGATATTCAATATGAATGGAAACCAAAAGTTTTGGTAGAACTAAAAATTAGTTGAAACTAAAATTGTTGAAATATGAAATGTCGAGTTTCAACATAAGTAGATTTTTGGAAAGTAAATGGGTTGTAGCATTTTTCTTATCTTAGTAATTTTGGGGACGAAATTCTTTTAAGAGGGGAAGGATGTAACGACCCAGATTTTCAGTCTATTTATTTTTAAATATTTAATATGGTTTTAAATATTTAGTTGATAATATAAATCAATTTTTATATCGAGTTATCAATTTCATAATTTAATACGATTTAATTTTGAATATATCGAATTAACGTAAGCCGAAACCGATGGATAATTGAATTCGAAGATAAAACTCAACCAATACAATCTGGATGATCAATGTGAATTCTATTTGAATATAGATGATAATAATATATCATCAATGAATTAATTGTTTTGAATTTAATTTATATCGATTTAAATTAATATCTTCTCCAGACAATAAAATAAGGCTTCGAAACTTGTCCCTGTGTGTTCCGAATAGTGGTGTAACCCTAGAAATGCCAATTGCTGTATTTAAATAGGATTTCAAAGACACAAGATTGCTAAAATTAAATAAACACCGTACCAGTTAATATCTACCCTTAATAAACCCAGTACCTATTAAAACCTACCTCTGATAAGTCCTACACAGTGAACACCTACATTCGTTTTCTTAACATAGAAGTATTCACCTTTATAAAATTGCGACCATCCATTGTTTTCCTGATCAAAAATCGAAGACTTCGAAATCAAAATTCCACAAATTAAAATGGTAGCACTTTAGTTACAACTCATTCGAAAATTAGAAAAAAAGAGGATGGCTTGCGAGTTAAAATCGAGACCGCGAGATCTGAATTCGATGCCAGGGGAGGAGCCTGCGTTCTCGGTGGAGTTTTTGGGGGCTCGTGTTATTTCTGGCGATGTTGTCGGTCGCGGTTGAGATAGGGTGGCAGGAGGGTCACTTCGACATCGCGTGAGGAGACTCCGATCAACGGAGAGGGGTCGCGACAGGTGATAGTTGGTGACAATATCGGGTTTGGATTTCTGGAAGAGGGTTAGTGCGCTTCAACAGCAGGGTCGAGATCGAGTAGGACTAAGGGAAACATACGCGTGTTAATGGAGGAGGTCACGGTGGTTTCAGGGGATGGTGCGATGTCTGTTGAATGTTCACGAGAGGAAGGATAGTTGAAATTCACGGTTGGTGGTCTGTACAGTAAGGGTTTGGGGTCTGGTATTTTTGGTGATGAAAGGGGTGTATTGAATTGCGGTTATGACTGTGTAATGAAGGATGAATGAAGATGATGGTTGTGAAGTCTAAAAGTGGAGTTTGGTTGCATTTTGTTTGGAATACGAAGTTGCGGTTTATGACGAAGTCGAAGGACTGAAACCGATGAAGGGGTTCGGCCATGTCTTGTTGGTGCTCGGAGAATGAGAGAGATTACTATATCGAAAATCACGTGATTAGTAATGTAACAACAGTGATTTGAATTATTAATAAGGTTTAAATTATTTATAACTTTGTGTAAACTTATAACATTAATTTCTTATTCGTACAAAATCAGGTTTGATCGCGGTTAGTGTTTAGAAATGGTAGAAAAATTATCTGCAATTTGAAATTGGATTGAACTAGACTGGAGTCGATGAGAATCAGCTATGGGATTTAAATTTAAATCGAATGTCGTTCGATTTAAGTTAAAATTTGTTTCAAAATACAAGGAAAATCACTTTGAGTAATTCTCACTCAAGAATTTTTTTCAAATTATTTTTATTGTTAAAAATAATTTGTTGGTTGTTTGGTTGCATTTAAATATCATTGTGGCTATTATATATATATATATATTAGTTATTTAGGATTGGTGTTTGTGGTTATTATATATATATTGGTGATTGGATAGTTCCCGCAGTACCATTAGCGGATGCTCGCAGTATCATTAGCGGAAGGCCCTATACGCCCCACGCTATGATAGTGGATGACCTTCTATACCGCGATATCCAACCACGAAGCAGGATGGGTATTATTTATGTTGACTAACGTTTGTGGATGCAGGAAAACAGGTTGGAGGGATCCAACTGGATTCCTCAAAAATATTATTATTTGTTTTTTTTCACATATATTATCATATATGATATGTTGATTGGTAATTGGGTGGTTTGATTGTTTAATTATCACTGGGGCTTGAATGTTGATCTATAAAATATTGTAAAAGAGATTGTGAGATTTTAAACGGGAAATTCTATTTTTTCTAAAAATAGAATTTGAAATTCGAATGGATTAAAAATATTGACTTGTTTCGAATAAATAAAACAAGTACTGAAATTTATAAACGATGTTTATAAATTAAAATATACAGGAAATTGAAGTGATGAATTTATAAATGGTATTTATAAATAAAATGAAATGATTTTCATTGGAAAATCAGGGAATTGAAATGAATTTATAAACGTTATTTATAAATAAAGTGGAAAAATTATCATTTGATAATTTGAATATTAAAATTCAAATGTGAATTTAAAAATAGAAATGGGGAAATCGTTTTGAAGAAATAAACGATGGAATTTATTCTGATGTTCGGAATATAAATTGAACTAAAATAAATCCATAAGGATTTATGATTTGAATTCGATTAATTCGAATTTATTTAAATAGAAGTTAAATTGAATATGAAAATAAGTTAAGTGTTATATATATAAGTTATTTTAAATGGAAATATTCAAAAATAAGATTTCGGTTTTAAATAGATTTCGAAATAGACTTGTTTAAATATTAAACAAGGAAATTTAAAAAATGGTGTTTATAAATATAATGAATTAATTATCAAGAGATAATTTGGATATTTAAATTCAAATATGAATTTAAAAATAGAATTTGTAATCATTCGAAAGGGAACAACTATTTTTATTCCGCAATTCGGAATATCAAAGGGATGGAGTTTCAAATAGAAATTTGAAAAGGGAACTTGTTTAAATATATGAAACAAGGAAGTTGAATTTTATAAATAGTGTTATAAATTTGGTAAAATAAATTATTATTTGGATAATTTAAACCATTTAAATTCAAATAGGAATTTAAAAGTAAGTTGGTAAGTGTTTTGAAACAAAATAATTGATTATATTTCGGAATTCGAAATATAAGCTGAATTGAGAAGAATTCAACGGGTTTATAATTGAAATTCGATTATATCGAATTTTATAAATAATTTATTTATAAAAGGAATTAGAATTAAATAGAAGATCGAAGTATAAATAAATATATTACCGAGTAAGGAAAAATCGACAATTATAGATAATCGAAAATATTACGTTGAATTGGGAAACTGATTTGATATATATTAAAAATATATCAGAATGGAGTTGAATTTATTATAAACGAAGTTTAAACGTTTATATATATAAATATAATTAAAACGAACTCGCCGCAGCGCTGTAGTTCGTAAATTGGAGTTTCGAACTTTAATTGAGTATATAGAACTCAATTTAAGTCGGAATTCTTTGAAACAAGAACCGTCAGGACCGATTGAATAATAGTTTTCTAATGGAAGAGAAAAATCTAGATTTCGTCGTATAGATTTTGAGTTATGTCAAAATCAAAATTTCAGAAAAGCAGCGCCAAAATCCTTTAAAAACCATAACGGTATTTAATTAAATAAAAAGGATTTTTAGGAAATAAAATCCGAATTGCCATTAGAAAAATCCAGACTGGAGATGTAAAATAAGTATGAACTCCAGTGAAGTAAGTGAAATGATTTTTGAGACAAAAATCAGATTTTTAGTTATTGAATAGAATTAATTAATTAGAAGAAAAATTAGTTAATGGACTTTTGGGTTGAATTGGACGTTGAATAGGTGGATGGGGTTTGTAATTCATATTCGAAATCGAATATGGAAATTGAATGGAAAAATGGAATTCAATTGATTTATAAGCAAGATTAAAATTTTATTTGAATGTGTTATGTTCAAATAAAAAGTGAAATAGGCAGAATAGCTAATTAGAAAAGTAATTAGCAAATTGAGTTTAAAATGACGAATTAAGGTAGAATAAATGGGGAATGGACGTATATGTGTTAAATAGGTATGGAATGACTAGATGAAGATTTATAAATTTAGTGCCCGACAAAAAGGTACATGTTTAAATTCCATATGAGGTTTTATGCGCCGAATCGGCAAGCCACTTGGCTTTTTGATTTTCTTTTTGAATGGAAAGGGCCTAGAGAGGCGAGTTGAGGTTTGAACTATCGATCGGCACAAAGGAGGTTATGGCGAAATTTTCCGGAAATTTAAGGAGTTAGAATATTTTTAAGATAATTTGATAATTAGAAATTTATATATCAATATATATAGAATCCGGTAAGGAAACGAACTTAAAAATAGAATATTATAAACAAAAAGGAAATCAAAAAAATCTAGTAATAGAAAGAGAAATATATATATATATATATATATATATACGTTTTAAAAATGAATAAGTGGTTTTTATGGTGTTGATGATTTGAGATAAGTGGTCTTGTCTGTTTTGAAGTTAATGATGTTATTCAGTCAAGGTCTGAGAGGTAATTATACCACAACTCGATTGATTTCATTATTAGCTGATAAATAGCAAGATTCAGTCTCGAAGAGAAAGGTTTAAAGAAATTTAGTTGAATGCAGTATTTGGGTTGTCGTAATGAAGTTTTACACAACATTCGTTTTAACCCAAGTAAGTGGAAATTTTGGAAATATAATAAATAAATATTTCCTGAGTGTAGAAATGAACGATCGTGAAAGAGACAAGTAATTGGAATGTTTTCCAATTATAAATAAAAGATATTTTCTAAACATAGAAAATAAAAGAAGTTGATATTTGGAAATGTTCTCCAAATAACGTAAGAGGCCGAGATGATTAATTGGAAATATTTGGTTAACAAATATTGACACGGAAATGGAGAAGTGATTTAATTAATAAAATATTAATTAAGGGGCCCAGTGATTGTTTGATGTTTGAAGGGATGTTTGTTTTTCTTCGATAGTTATATAACCGACTATCGAAGTGTTTGCCAATATCGTTGTCAATATGGAGAGACCGGTTGGATTACTATCCGTGAACCACTCCGTATTGGCAGTAACGTTGCGAATCAGATTATATGAAGATAATCGAAGACGAAGTAAAGTGCAAGGACTTTTTCTATTAATAGAAATTATGCCTTCGGTTTCGTTCAATCCCAGAACGAACGTATATGGACGAATGTCTGACAATGTATTTCCAGTAATCGCATATGTTGGTCTGTATAAATATATATATGGTGGCGGAGAATTTATTCTCTTAGCATAATATCCAGAATATATTTGTGCAAATAAATTAGTGATTAACGGATCTGACAATGTGGCATTCAAAGTGATTGTGCTATCAATGAATGATAAGAAATCGTAGCCTCAGGCCTCAACAACCGGGAAATGACAAAAATCGGGCCGGCAGCATGGATATGTGGGTCGCTTCCATTTGGGTGTATAATCACCTATCTAGAGAAATTCCACTTGCTTCTTTAATCTATCGATGTTGTCGCTTTCGGGAAACGGTTGCTGATCCCAAGCGTTGGTGATATACATTCGATACACTCAAGCGAAATGAGTGGTCGGTCATGTGTGGGCCGAGTTGCAAGACGTTCTTGTTGAACTCCAGTGTATTCCCTCTAGAGATACACTATCGGAAGGTGGTTCCATACCTTGTCATGTTGGAAATCCAATCTTCAATAAGCGCCCTGCAGTTTTTGATTTTATATTATATATGGAGCATGTAATGCAAGCGTTTCCGCTAGATTGTTATTTATTTGATTTAGACACTATTATAATATCACTGGATTTTTGTATCAAAGTGTTTTGGGTTATAGTAAGGTAAAAACCGTCCATGTTTATGTGTGGGTTGGTCTTACTATTATCTCTACTTTCGAAAGGATTTTGAAAGTTAAACAAATGGTTGGAGTTTACTCACACCATTCCCATGACTAACCCAGAGTTTATTTTGTTTGTTTTCCCTAAACTCTTGGGTGCCCAAATTTGTATGGGCAGTCAAGTAGTCGGGATTTTACAGATTCTCTTGGAGGAGTTGGAAGCAAGAGGCTTCACCAGTTAGCTATAGACTATCATATATTCCGTTGTGTACCATGTTTGTATCTAGAAACAGGGGTTTATAACTATTCTAGAAATAGCTGTTGTGCTCTGAAAATGGTATGTGTATTCAAAACATATTTGTATTTCAAAAGTTATGTTATTTAATATATTTTATTCATTCCGCTGTGAGTTTGTGATCTTCGTTTTTCTTTTATTCTAATATTTCTTTCTTTCTATTCCTCATTCTCTAACTTCTTTCTAATAATGATTCATATTTCTGTGCAATTTGGGTTGGATGTGTGATGTTATTAGTCGACTCAGATAGTATGGATTTGCGGGACGTTACATGTGTTTCTCATCATTTTTCATGACTTGATATGATTCATCTGTGTCTAGTCAGTTTGTATATATATATAGTACAGGGACAGGAAATTTTATCTGATGGCTGCCTATACACACCTGTATAAATACACACGTGTGCACTGCCTCTCCAAACTGAATGTCGCGACTGAGGAGCAACCACGTGGACCAACTCGACTCAGTGCAACAGACAAGCCATATATGGTCGAGCAAAACCGTGAAGAGCAATCAAGGCAAGAATACACATGTCAAGAATGGTGCAATAATGCATTGAGACAAGTTTTTCATTTATTCATGCAAGTGAACAAACAGATGGATGCTCATGTACATACAAGCCAACATTTACATGCAAGGTTCAACAACTTCCAGGATAAGGTGGTGCAGATAATTCTTGTACACAACTGTGTACAACAAGTTAGTTCAGTTCTATGAGTCGAGGATATTAATATGCCACAAACAAGACATATAGTTCGTGCACATGCAACAAGATTCAAGTTCAAAGCAGCATGAAGGGTGTGTTTACACAACATGTTTTAGTAATGAAAATCAGGCCAAAATATGTCGAGTTTCAACATAAGAATACAACGGAAAACAGAGCAGAAATGGTGAATAAACATAGTGGTGCAACATGGTTCAGTGGTGATTCATCACATGAAGGAATCAGGAACAACAGTGAGTGGTGCTACAGCTTAGAAGTGCATTAGTATGATCAATGATGCAGCAGTTTCAAGTGCAAAACAGGCATCACATGTTTCATAGTTTCAGTTTCAAAGAATGGAAAGTCACAATTGGAAATTACACAAGTTTGTGCACATACACATATACATATACATGGCTGTGTATGTATATATATATATATATGTACATGAAACTACATTGACGACCAACAAAATCAAGAGGAACACAACAATAGAGCTAGCGTCAAATATTGGTCAAGAACATATGGTCAAGACAATGTAGAAGATTGGTGTACATCAGCAAAGTCATGAATCATGGCGAGAAACATGTATGGCATGGTTTTTAAATGTTTTCTAGAATTCAACAATTTAGGTTCCAAAATTTGCAGAGATGTTGCGGGCAAGCATCATTGTTCACATTCAAGGCAGTTTTTATATTTGGCAAGAGTTTAAAATCATGCAAAGGTAAAAATCAATTCCAGTATATTTCCAGAAGTAAATATGTTTTGAGCAAAAATCATGCAAGGAATTGACTGCATTATCAATCAAGAATTCATGAATATATGCTTCCAGTTTTCTCAATGTACAAGAAATCTGCCTATCAAAAATCAGAATGCCATCAAGTTTAAACTTAGCCGAGGATCAAAAGGAGAAAGCATCAATATGTTTCCAGCTTTAAAACAAAATTATGTATGATTCATCATGGGAATTTGGGACTTTTCAAATTCGAATTTACAGAGTGGTTATTTCAGGAAACAAATATTTTATCTTTCAATTTGTTTCCAAAAATCGGAAACATTTTTATTAAGGCAACAAATTAGGCAAATTGATTATGGGTTCACAAATCATTCACGACATTTTTATCAAGGCAGAAAAATTCAATTTCAACCAAGAATTTAAAAAGAGGAAAGAAGGCAAAATCATCTCAAGTCACATGGTTGAAATCGGAGTTATTCGAGGGTTTGTTAACCCTATATATTATCACCATATCATCATCGACAGTGTGCATCGAATCCAAAAACCAACAAATTTCAAGCATAAAGAAATTCAGAGAAACTAACTGTTTTCAGAGGGATTCGATCAATCTCCTAATCGATCGAGCAAGGAACAAGAAGCATCAAAGCAACCGTGGACATCACTACATCACTTTCAGCAATCATTGATCTATTTAGGGATTAAATAGAAAACCATAAAAATTTTCTTCAAAGCCAGTCGACATTTTTCAAGAGACAAAGTGATCGGATATAAAGGAAGGATGGACCAAAACTAAAGTGGCCGGCCTATTTTTCTAAAGTGGTTCAAAGGGAGTTGCATATTCCTTTTATTTTTAAACTAGGGTTTTGAATTTTTTTTATTGTATTTTCAATTTCTTTTGTAATTCTATGGCAAAACAGTATCTAGTGTCTTTAAAATAATGGGGAAACCAGTTAGTGTGTTAACTGGTAGTTTACTAGAGTCTGTAAAAACTAGGGTAACTGGTTATGGGGTTGTAATCAGGGGAAATCTGATCTAGGGGATTAGATCAATCTAGGGTTTTGAGCGTAGGGTTAGTACAGAAGAAGGAATTGCGAGTTTACGTGGTCTTGTAAGCGGGATATGTTCTATCACCTAGTAGAAACCTTAGGAATGCAGCAGTAGGCAGGATTTTGCCGAAGTTGGGTATATCTTGTGTCATTTACTTTCTGTATTTTTATTTCTGCTGCATTCTATGTTCTGTGAATTTTTAATATCCTGTAAAAAGTGTGATAAACCCTACTCACCCCCCTCTAGGCTTAATCTAGATCCAACAATTGGTATCAGAGCCTGGTAATTTCATTAATTCTAGAGTCATGTATTCTCCTAGTTGTCAGTCCATAGAGAGTCAGTCCAGTCATATTCCATCTATTTTTAATGGTACAAAAATTTTAAATTGGAAATTAGAAATGGAGTCATATTTAAAATCTATTGATATTAAATGTTGGGATACCGTTATCAATGGATATGATTGGGTTGATAGGAATGATATTGGGTTTAACTCTCGTGCTATTCATACTTTATATTCTTATATTGATGATGTCCAATATAGTCTTATCTCCCATTGTTTAACTACGCATGAAATCCGGAATACTCTCAATACGAAATATGGACAAATTGACAACAATAGCTCAAAACCCCAGAAGGCCAACTCAGATTCAGATCTATGCCTAGAAGGAGAATCAGATGAAAATTCAAGTGAATCAGTCGATGGAGATTCAACAGACAATGAGATAGAAAATTTCTCATATGAAGATTTAGTTTATATGTGTGTTGATTTAACTAAATCTGTTGATAAACTCCAACTAAAAAATAAATCTGTGAAATCTAAAAATCATGAGTTGACCAGCAAAATTAACTACTTAGAATCAAAACATTCAAATGTCATAAAGTTAGAAAATTTTGATTATGAAAATTGTTTGAAATTGAAAACTGATCTCGTTCATCTAAATAAAACATTCAAAGACTTGAAGAGGAAAATTTGATTTTAAAAGATAACGAGATTGAGCTGAAAGATGCAAACAATTGTTTACAAAAGGAATATATAAATTTTAAGGCTATCAAAAATTCCAAACATGAAATTGCTGAAAATAACAGTTTGTTGAAAACAGATCTGATTTTGAGTGAGCTTGAAAAAGAGATTGAAAATCTCAAGAAATTTGAATTTGAAAAACAAATTAAATTTGAATCAGAGATCTTTGAATCCAAGACCAGAATTAAATTGCTTGAAAACGAAAACTTGGTTTTGAAACAAAACGATGTTGAAAAGAGAAAGATCAATATTAACCGTTGTTCAAATCTGATGAAAGAGAATAGCAATCTTAAATCTAAAATTCGACATCTCGAATTAACTTTGGATAAATTCTATAACGGAGAAAAATCTTTGAACATGTTATTAAAAAACCAGTTTTCTGTTGGAAATAAACGTGGCCTTGATTTTGGGAAATCAAATGCTTCTGAAAACTTGAATTCGTATGATTTGAAAAATCCTTCAAGTCGCTTTGGAAATAATGGATTTGAAAGTTCAATCTCTGATAATCTCAAAGGATTTCTGAATCCTAAACGTGATGTGAATTTGTTTTATAATAATTCATCTAAACTGTGACGGCCCGCCCCGCACCAACCGACATTTACTCCAAAAGTGCGCTGTACACATGTCCAGTTAGCACGGAAGGGGTCGTCAGAAGAAAAAGGGAAGAAGGAAATGAACATACAAAGAACCTGTAGAATGTCTCACAGCGCATAGAATAAAATATAATAATAACATACTTGACATAAAACAGGTGAGACAGTGCATAAGCTGAAAACCAGAACTAAACATCATAGCAGCGGAAATCCAAAATACAGCTTATTACAACTTTTCAAACTGTCTCAAAGCAAAAACAAGATAAAAGAGGTAAACTACTAATGCCCAAGTAGAGACCACCAACGACACAGGGAGAATGTGTATATATATATCATACGTGGAAGCCTCCTGCCCGCCTCCGAATCAGCTACTCGCGCATCACCTGCTAACCTGTCTCTAGTCTGCTCATGTGAGCACCCAGAGTAATAAGAGGAGACATAAAACTCTGGGTCAGACATAAAGCCTGGTATGAGCGATAAGCATCTAAAGTGAACAATAACAGGTAGACTAAAACATACCTGAACCTGGACCTGCAACCAAAGAGTTAGCACTACATACTATACAACACTCTAAGGTATCATATAAAACGGTGTAAAGATACGGAGGTGGGGGAGGTGTGCATGTCATAGTGATGGCAAACAATCAAACATAGCATCCATCCTCACATCTCTCACTCAGTGCATAAAGCATACGATATTCACCACTTCGATCACCCAACATACCTTACTACGATCACTTTGCCCCCATGAAGTCATGAATGGCTTCACTGCACTGATAACGTAGCCACAAATCCTTCGCTATGTACACTTTGCCCCATGGAGTCACAAGGACCCCACGACACTGGATCATAGCCTTACTAATCCTTACTATGTCCACTCTGCCCCATGGAGTCGTAGTGACCCCACTGCACTGGCTCATAGTCTTACTACGCATCACTTTGCCCCTCGGGTCATAATGACCCTACTGCACTGATAACATAGTCTTGCAACCATCACCTTGCCCCTCAGGTCGTAATGACCCTACTGCACTGATAAGTAGTCATTCTTCATTTTTAGTGGTGAATCGAAGTTATGAACGTCGACAACTCCTTAGCACACGTCCCGCAGCAAAGCCCAACCATGAAGTGAACTCATTGGTTCCCAACTGGATCCTGAGCTCTAACTTCCCATATTGGACTACCTTTGCATCTCGGGTTATTGGTCAATACTGGGTCGGGTCGGGTTCTTCCTCAAGCCATCGGTTCAGGTCGGGTGTCCTCCATCAATTCGGGTCGGGTCTTCTTCTGGTGCGGTTCGGGTCGGGTGTCCTCTTTTGGTGCGGTTCGGGTCGGGTGTCCTCTTTTGGTGCGGTTCGGGTCGGGTGCCACTCCCCCTCCAGTTCATGCTTCCGCTCCGCTCCGCCTCCTCTTCCTTTACGTGCTTCAATCCGATCCATCCTCCTCTATCCGCTCTGATCCCTACTCCCTAATCCGATCCGATCCCAGTTCAGCTAGCGTGGCCTTCCTTTTTGCCACTTTTCCCAAGTGTTGGGTTCCGATCCGATCGAATTCCTTGCTCAGTTCAACATATCCGATCTGAGCCCCATATCCGATCCGATCCGAAACCTGCACTGTTTTCTGAAACTGTTCCAGCAAGTGTTTACGCCATTCGACGGCGTTTTCGACCATTCTAACTATTGAAATCAATCACAAAGCATTTCATACAGTCATAGCAACATACATGATCAACCACAAACATCAAAACATCAATATGATAGGTTAAAATGGATCAAACATACCCAAAATCCCATATTTCCCCTTAAGCATGATTAGGTGAAACTAATGATAGGATTAGCAAAACTTAACCAAATTAACCCAAATTCATATCAGAGGTCTAAAACATCATTTAGGAATTTATGAACATTTTTCCCGAATTTTATCAAGTTTAAATTCACTAATTAATACTAATTACCCTTAACTAGCCATAATTAGTGTAAAACTATGTGAATCACTCACTTTAGCCACAAATAAACTAAGATCTGAAATAAATCTCTGATTTGATGTGAATCTCAATGCTAAACAGCAGCTCCAATGTTGCTTTGGTGTAGATCTTCCTTGATTAAAGATTTCTAAGCCAAATCCTTGACCAAAAGATGATTTGGAGGTGATTTAGAGATTGGAGGCCATTTTTAGGGTTCCTTGGTGATAAGTGGAGACTAGAAAACTGAAATGGAATGATTCTCTTTTTCATTTCAGCCTCCCCATAACCCTAATCCCGAAATGGGTTATGGGCCTATCCACTAATCACCCGATTTGGCCCGGTTAAGCAGTTTTTCACCCTCCAAACCTTATTTCAGCCATATCTGCCAAACAGTAAGTCCGTTTGGCTATTATGACCACTCTACGGAAAGGTAAACCATCAAACGAATCTAATGGAAGTGGTTTCAAGTCAGAATTCCTTTCCAATCAAAAGTTATGGCCAAAACAGTACCATATAGGGGCAAAATGGTCATTTAAAAATCGACAAAAATCATAAGTATGGGAAATGACTCTAATGGATGTTTCCCAAAGTTACATGACCATACGACTTCATACGGGAAAGAAATAATATTCTACGATCTCCCGATGCGTAGAATGCGGGTCATTACACTCTCCCCCATTAAGAAATTTCGCCTCCGAAATTACCTAATCAAAACACACACAAAGGTCCTGCATGCCTATCAATCATAAAACAACAATCAAACATGCAAACAAGCAAACAAGTCTACCCTAGCATGCGGAAAAACTAAATTACGAAGTAAGTCTTACCAGGCAAAGAGCTCTGGGTATGCCTTCCTAATGCTCTCCTCTGTCTCCCAAGTACAATCACTCTCGTTCTCGCCCCACTGGACCTTGACTAGCTTCGCTGCCTTCCTTCGAAGTTGCTTCGTATCGTGCCCCACAATACGAATCGGCTTGCGGTTCCCAACCGCCTCGGGTTCTACTTCGAAGTCCTCTAACTGATCAGGTGAAATAGTCATGTTTGAGTCGTGAACGAACTTCCTTAGTTGGGAAACATGAAACACATTGTGAACTCCCGCCATTTTCTCTGGTAAGCCAACTCTATATGCCAAATTCCCGACTAGTTCAAGAACAGGGAATGGGCCAACAAATCTTGGTGCCAACTTGCCTCTCCTGCCAAATCGTACCACGCTCTTCAACGGAGAGATCTTAACAAACACCAAGTCACCAACGGAGAATTTCAAGTCTCTTCTCCTCTTATCAGCATAACTCTTCTGCCTATCTTGGGCAGCCTTCATTCGTTGCTGAATGATCTTAATCTTATCTGAAGTTTCCCTCACCACATCTGGTCCAAGCATAAACTTCTCGCCAGTCTCTATCCAACATGATGGTGAGTTGCACGGTCTTCCGTACAAAGCTTCATATGGAGCCATACCGATACTGGATTGGTAGCTATTATTATATGCAAACTCTAGTAGATGCAAATAGTCATCCCATGATCCACCAAAATCCAATATACAAGCTCTCAGGAGATCTTCCAATATACAATTCACCCTCTCCGTCTGACCGTCAGTCTAAGGATGATATGCGGTACTGAGATGTAATCCTGACCCTAGAGCCTCTTGTAAGCTCTTCCAAAACCCACTAGTGAACAACGGGTCTCGGTCACTCACAATGCTTTTGGGTACTCCATGAAATCTCACTACCCACTTCATATACAATTCTGCCAACTTGGCTGCCGTTCTGGTCGATTTGACTGGTATAAATCTTGCACTCTTAGTCAATCGATCCACAATTACCCAAATGCTGTCGTATCCCGATCTAGTCCTTGGTAAACCATCGATGAAATCTATCGAGACTTGCTCCCATTTCCATTCGGGAATCTCTAATGGTTGCAACAAACCACTAGGCTTCTTTTGCTCGGCTTTAACTAGCTGGCAATTCATGCATTTGGATATAAACTTCCCAACGTCTCTTTTCATCCCTCCCCAGTAGTAGGTCTGTCTCATGTCTCGATACATCTTATTACCACCGGGATGTATAGTTAGTTTTGAGTGATGACATTCTCTAAGCACTTCATCTCTCAAACCATTCACGTTGGGCACAACTAGTCTTCCATTCTTTCTAAGCCATCCATCTCGATCAAGCCTATACACATTCATCTCCTCACCGTCGATGTTCATCTCTAACTTGGAGATGATTTCCGATAGATTAGGATCGTTCCTCTGGCTGGAACCAATCCGCTCTATCAAAGTGGGTCTGATCGCTAAACTAGCTAGCATAACTGGATCTAATTCGCACCTTGGTCTGAAATCAAACCCCGTGATATACTCCAATTGCTTCCATTCAAGAAACATTGCCCCTAAACTGGCATGTCTCCTACTCAAGGCATCGGCTACCGCATTACCTTTCCCGGGTGTATATGCGATATCAAAATCATACGAAGCCAAGAACTCTAACCATCTTTGCTGACGGAGATTCAGGTCTTTCTGAGAGAAGAGATACTTTAACGATTTATGATCGGTAAACAGCTCAAATCTTTCTCCCAAGAGATAATGTCTCCACATCTTCAACGCAAATACAATCGCTGCCAATTCCAAATCATGGGTAGGATACTTCTTCTCATGCGGCTTTAGCTGTCGGCTAGCATAAGCTACAACCCTACCTCCTTGCATCAATACTGCACCCAGTCCAGTACCACAAGCACGTGTATACCGTCATCTCTTCATTCCCTTTAGGAATGACTAACACTGGCGCACACGTCAACCTCTCCTTTAGACCTTTGAAGACATCCTCACACACTCCGTCCCAGACGAAGGACTGATTCTTCTTAGTCAATTGAGTCAACGGTGCTGCTATCTTGGAGAAGTCCTGGATAAACTTACGATAATATCCAGCTAATCCCAAGAAACTTCTTATATCTGTTGCATTCTTGGGCGTAGGCCAATCCTGTACCGTAGCCACCTTCGCAGGGTCCACGGCAATACCACTCTCTGAAACAACATGACCCAAGAATCTCACTTCCCTTCTCCAAAAATGACACTTAGAGAATTTCACTTTCAATTGGTGTTTCCTCAACACCTCCATCACTATCCTCAAGTGTCCCTTGTGTTCTTCCTCTGTCCTTGAGTAAACAAGGATATCATCCACGAACACAGGAACAAACTTATTCAACTGATCTCTGAATACTCGATTCATAAGACCCACAAAATAGGCTGGTGCATTGGTCAACCCAAATGGCATGACCAACCACTCATAAAATCCAGACGGCGTCCTAAATGCCGTTTTCGGAACACTCTCATCCACTACTCGTAGCTGATGAAATCCTGTCGCGAGGTCCAACTGGGAGAACACTCTAGCTCCTTCCAGTTGATCAAACAAATCATCAATCCGCGGTAGATGATACGTATTCTTCCTCGTTACCTTATTCAACTCGCGATAGTCCACACACAAACGAAGGGAACCATCTGCCTTAGTGGCAAACACAACTGGTGCTCCCCACTCGGAGACACTCCTCCTAATAAATCCCTTCTTCAAAAGATTGCTGACTTGCACCCCGAGCTCTCTCTGCTCCCTTGGTGCCATACGACGAAGTGGCATCACTATAGGTCTGGCATCTTTCACTAAATCAATACAGAACTCAATCTCTCGGTGTGGTGGAAGCCCGGTCACCTCCTCGAAGACGTCCGGATACTGGCCAACCACGGGCACATCTGACAACTCATCCTACGGGATGTCGAGGGAATTTACAAAACTAGCCATAACCCCATCACTAGGTAGACTACCAAACACTACCGTCTGCCCATCATCCGCCCTCACTGTCACCAAAAAGCCCTCACAGTCTACCACCACCCCGTATCTTTGGAGCCAATCGACTCCCAATATAATGCCATACCCAGTAAAGCCCAAAACAAAGCAATCACAAACAAACATACATCCATGACTCGATAAGACCAAATTCCTACAAATCATACTAAGGCTAGTCGAACCACCAATCGGGTTCGTCACAACCAATGGTCTATCGACTATCTCGGGTTCCAGTCCCAACCTATCTACCAGGTCACTAGATATGAAGGAACGGGAAGCCCCAGTATCAAACAAAACTCGAACTGGTACATCATAAATAGAAAGCATACCTTGAATAACAACATTCTTTCCTTTCTCCGCCGCAGTTGGGGCATTCGACGAAGAAGGAACAACATCGATAGCATATGCTTTCACAATCTGCTTCTCCTTAAGAGGTTGCGGACACTTATCCTTATGATGTCCCACTTGACCACAGTTGTAGCACTTCCTTTCCGCTGGCTTGGCCCGACATTCTTTAGCATAATGGCCCTTCTTTCCACAGCTGAAGCACTCAACATCCTTCTTGCTTTTTTTCTGACCACCTTTAGATTGGTCCTGCTTTCTCTTATTCTGAGAGTTATTCTTGCCTCCACCGCCTGCTTGCGGCTTTGGCCCTTCTGCAGATGCAGCCTCAGTCTTTGACTTAGGGTAAAGACTCTCTGATCTCAAAGCCTTCCCCACAATCGATTCAAAAGCCTCATCGATGTGGTTGATAAGCCTTTCCCCCAAGTATCCATCCAAACCAGTAATGAACTTCTCATTCTTCTTCTCAGGAGTATCGATAAGAGATAGTCCATACTTCGACAAAGTGTCGAACTCAGCAATATAATCAGAAACTGCCCTTCCGTTCTGCTTGAGTTCCAAGAACCTCTTAAACAACACTGACTTCTGGGCAGCTAGAATAAACTTCTCGCTAAAGCGAACCTTGAACTGATCCCAAGTAACCTGGTCCTCTGGAGTAGCTGTTCTAATGGCATTCCACCAATTCATCGCTCGCCCTTGCAGCTGACGAGACGCTAACCTTCTCTTCATCGCATCCTCAAGACCCAAGTCATCGAAGATACGATCACAGCTATCCATCCAGTCCTGAACATCCGTGGCCGACTCCGTTCCGTGGAACGGCTTTCCACCAAGATTAGTGTAATCTTTGCACAATTTGGCGAAATCGACCCTAGGCGCCTGCACTACTGGGCCAACACCAACTCCGGGATTGGGAACTGCCCCTTGCACTTCTCTAAGCATGTCTCTCATGAGGTTAGTAAACATCGCCCTCATGTCAGCGGCATTCCCCTGGTTGGTCCCTCTACCAGCACCCCTCGTGTCTCGGCTCATCGTCAATCTGAAAAAGGGGAAACGATTAACGACCCCATAGTGGTGCTAGTGCAGTGCGACTTCATTCTTATACTACCAATAGTATATACATATATAGCTTTTGAAAACCAAAATAATCACAATTACGCGCTCTCATATACGTACTATCTCTCCCTGGTGTCTTTCCCTAGGTTAACTACGCAACCTAGAGCTCTAATACCAAGTGTGACGGCCCGCCCCGCACCAACCGACATTTACTCCAAAAGTGCGCTGTACACATGTCCAGTTAGCACGGAAGGGGTCGTCAAAAGAAAAAGGTAAGAAGGAAATGAACATACAAAGAACCTGTAGAATGTCTCACAGCGCATAGAATAAAATATAATAATAACATACTTGACATAAAACAGGTGAGACAGTGCATAAGCTGAGAACCAGAACTAAACATCATAGCAGCAGAAATCCAAAATACAGCTTATTACAACTTTTCAAACTGTCTCAAAGCAAAAACAAGATAAAAGAGGTACACTACTAATGCCCAAGTAGCGACCACCAACGACACAGGGAGAATGTGTATATATATATATATATATCATACGTGGAAGCCTCTTGCCCGCCTCCGAATCAGCTACTCGCGCATCACCAGCTAACCTGTCTCTAGTCTGCTCGTGTGAGCACCCAGAGTAATAAAAGGAGACATAAAACTCTTGGTCAGACATAAAGCCTGGTATGAGCGATAAGCATCTAAAGTGAACAATAACAGGTAGACTAAAACATACCTGAACCTGGACCTGCAACCAAAGAGTTAGCACTACATACTGTACAACACTCTAAGGTATCATATAAAACGGTGTAAAGATACGGAGGTGGGGGAGGTGTGCATGTCATAGTGATGGCAAACAATCAAACATAGCATCCATCCTCACATCTCTCACTCAGTTCGTAAAGCATACGATATTCACCACTTCGATCACCCAACATACCTTGCTACGATCACTTTGCCCCCATGAAGTCATGAATGGCTTCACTGCACTGATAACGTAGCCACAAATCCTTCGCTATGTCCACTTTGCCCCATGGAGTCACAAGGACCCCACTGCACTGGATCATAGCCTTACTAATCCTCACTATGTCCACTCTGCCCCATGGAGTCGTAGTGACCCAATTGCACTGGCTCATAGTCTTACTACGCATCACTTTGCCCCTCGGGTCATAATGACCCTACTGCACTGATAACGTAGTCTTGCTACCATCACCTTGCCCCTCAGGTCGTAATGATCCTATTGCACTGATAAGTAGCCATTCTTCATTTTTAGTGGTGAATCGAAGTTATGAACGTCGACAACTCCTTAGCACACGTCCCGCAGCAAAGCCCAACCATGAAGTGAACTCATTGGTTCCCAACTGGATCCTGAGCTCTAACTTCCCATATTGGACTACCTTTGCATCTCGGGTTATTGGTCAATACTGGGTCGGGTCGGGTTCTTCCTCAAGCCATCGGTTCGGGTCGGGTGTCCTCCATCAATTCGGGTCGGGTCTTCTTCTGGTACGGTTCGGGTCGGGTGTCCTCTTTTGGTGCGGTTCGGGTCGGGTGTCCTCTTTTGGTGCGGTTCGGGTGCCACTCCCCCTCCAGTTCATGCTTCCGCTCCGCTCCGCCTCCTCATCCTTTACGTGCTTCGATCCGATCCATCCCCCTCTATCCGCTCCGATCCCTACTCCCTAATCCGATCCGATCCCAGTTCAGCTAGCGTGGCCTTCCTTTTTTCCACTTTTCCCAAGTGTTGGGTTCCGATCCGATCGAATTCCTTGCTCAGTTCAACATATCCGATCCGAGCCCCATATCCGATCCGATTCGAAACCTGCACTGTTTTTTGAAACTGTTCCAGCAAGTGTTTACGCCATTCGACGGCGTTTTTGACCATTCTAACTATTGAAATCAATCACAAAGCATTTCATACAGTCATAGCAACATACATGATCAACCACAAACATCAAAACATCAATATGATAGGTTAAAATGGATCAAACATACCCAAAATCCCATATTTCCCCTTAAGCATGATTAGGTGAAACTAATGATAGGATTAGCAAAACTTAACCAAATTAACCCAAATTCATATCAGAGGTCTAGAACATCATTTAGGAATACATGAACATTTTCCCCGAATTTTATCAAGTTTAAATTCACTAATTAATACTAATTACCCTTAACTAGCCATAATTAGTGTAAAACTATGCGAATCACTCACTTTAGCCACAAATAAACTAAGATCTGAAATAAATCTCTGATTTGATGTGAATCTCAATGCTAAACAGCAGCTCCAATGTTGCTTTGGTGTAGATCTTCCTTGATTAAAGATTTCTAAGCCAAATCCTTGACCAAAAGATGATTTGGAGGTGATTTAGAGATTGGAGGCCATTTTTAGGGTTCCTTGGTGATAAGTGGAGGCTAGAAAACTGAAATGGAATGATTCTCTTTTTCATTTCAGCCTCCCCATAACCCTAATCCCGAAATGGGTTATGGGCCTATCCACTAATCACCCGATTTGGCATGGTTAAGCAGTTTTTCACCCTCCAAACCTTATTTCAGCCATATCTGCCAAACAGTAAGTCCGTTTGGCTATTATGACCACTCTACGGAAAGGTAAACCATCAAACGAATCTAATGGAAGTGGTTTCAGGTCAGAATTCCTTTCCAATCAAAAGTTATGGCCAAAACAGTACCAACTAGGGGCAAAATGGTCATTTAAAAATCGACAAAAATCATAAGCATGGGAAATGACTCTAATGGATGTTTCCCAAAGTTACATGACCATACGACTTCATACGGGAAAGAAATAAATATTCTACGATCTCCCAATGCATAGAATGCGGGTCATTACATAAACAATCCTGGATCCCAAAAAGAAATAAAACAAACTTTTTTAAATTCAAACAGATTTGGGTTCCAAAGGGTACAAAGCTAAATTCGGATGGATTGTTATACAAACAAGTCTGGGTATCAAAACATATAAATACATCTGTGAGTGGTTTCACCAATTTTGTTAGACCATTCGATCCCCTCAACTGTTAGGTAACAAAGGAGGCCGAGGAACTGCATAGCTAAAGAAAAATTGGATTTAAACTGCTACATATCATAGAATCATTCACAGTTCCTTAGCCACATCTTTTGAGTTAGAGATTCATTTGCTTACATCGATTTCAGGTGTAATCTTTAAACTCATCTTTGTAAATATTTTCAGTTTTTTGTTTATCCCTCCTTCTATCCCTTCTGTTTATTTTCATTATCTCTTCGGTTTTGGTTTATCACTGTCATATCATTATAACTTCTTTTGGGCTTCGTTAACTTCAAATTGCAGAATTCATATTTTTATGGAAATTCGCTTCATTTAAATAGAACTTTGATGTTTTAATCTTTTCCAGATCTTGAATTTAAATTTGTAAATATCTGCAATTGTTTTGATGTTTATTTTCTGATTTTTGGATTCATAACAGTGTTGATGTATTCTTGTCATATCTTGAACACTATTGATCTAAATTCTAAATTTTGAAGACCTGGATAGTTAATGAAATTTCACACACCTCTGCTGTTTTGAGTTTCTTCTAATTCATTTTAGAAAATCTTGAAATATTATACTCATTACAACACTCTGCTATTTATCAGTTGTGATAAATTCATTGGTTTTCTGATTAGCTTGAATATTTTTAATTGTATTGAATTTCAGTGATACATCTTGGAATCCATCTTTATCCATGATAATTAGGTTTGAAAATTTGCTTGTTTGAAATCATCTGAAATTCTTGATATTTTGAATATCACACACCTCTTAAATTTGAAATTATCAATCTTGTGTGACTAATTCATTATATCTCAAAACTTGACATTGATTCAAGTGATTTCAAATAAATTATTGTTTAATTTTCTAGATCATGAATACCTCTCAAACTTGGTTTAAATGATCTGAAATATCTCTTATGCTTGTCAGAGAAAATTATGAAAAATTCTTTTGAAATACGGGTCTTAAAACTCACTACTATTTCATGATTATTTGATTTGAATATATGTTTGCATAAAATCATTTGAAATTATTGATTTTTTGAATCACACACATATCTTGAGTCTGAAATTTACATTCTAGTGTGATTGATTCACTGAATCTTGAGAGTTTCATATTTCTCACATAATTTCAAATAAACGGTATTTTTAATCATTGGATCATGAATCATCTTATGTGACCGTCATCTTGACAAGTCTGCTGTGATATTGGTTTCTGTGTTGCTCTGATACTATTTTGAAAAATGTTTGTTTTGGAATCGTCTGCTGCTCTGATAAATGTGCCTATCATATTATCATGTCTATTTGATATTTGTGCTTAAAATTCTTTTGTCTGTGATATCCTTGTTTGTTTCCCGTGTCATGTTAAAATCATCGTAAATAGAGACATCAAGTGGTATCAGATTAGAAGTGCGGTAATTTTTTTTGTATATATATATTTTTTGTTTGGTCCCTCTTGCCTTGTATAAATTCTTCTATTTTCCTTTTGTAATTGATTTTCAATTTTAAAATTATTTATTGATTATTCATTCAGAAATTGAAATCTATAACCAAACTAAACTATATTAAAATTATTATCATATTTTGAAATTTTATGAATTATGACTGCAGTATATTTCACAACAAGAGGAGATTTTATTTGGATTTTCGTGATGGTTGAACATTTATTATAATATCTTTGAATTGGCGATTATTTCACAACCATCTTCTTTATCTACCATTATTCTGTCACTCAACATGTTTTTTATATTAGTTTGGAGAGTTTAATATATTTTTAAAAATTTCTTGAATAAACAGTGGAAATATTTGTGATAGAAATTGGACTATGTTATTATTTAGAATTATTGATAATTGGAAATTGGAAATTTTCAATGATCCCGGTACAGTCGAGCATATTTCATAATATAATTAATTTAGAAATTTATTTCACAGTCCATTTCTGTACCTACCACATTTCTATCATTCATATTGGTTTTATATACCGAGGAGTTTTTTCCTTTAATTGCTGAAAATAATAAATATAATTAATATATAAGTGTGTCTCTAACCTCATTTAAAAATCCAAGCTCTGGTCATGCATGGTTAACAGATAACTTATAATTTAAGCTGCGACTGACCTCATTTAAAAATCCAAGCTATGGTTATGCGTGGCCAGTGTGCTCTTAAATAATTAATGAAAGAAAAAGGAAATAATGTGCTATAAATTGAAATTGATCTGAAATTCTCCTTCGTGTATGAAAACAGTCCATCAATCCATCCTCTAATCTGTGAAATGTGTTAATATTTTATGACATATTATGATTTGTTGATTGATAGATATTGGGATTTGAGACTATATGATTGCGTCACTTAAGTTGAAATTATAATTATAGTCCAAATCCATCACAGTTTTTGTGCTTCATTTTTTAATTTTTTATTGGAAAATAATTGGAAATCATATTTTTGAAACTCTCCCCATTATATATAAATTTCATCGTAAATCCGTCATTCTCTGCAATGTGAAATATGCCACTAGTTCTTAGTTTATTATGATTTTTGTTTGACTGATTGAGATTTATGATGCCCGTTATTCCTCTTAAGCTGATATTGTATTTTTTAGTCATTTTTCATCTATATTTTAAATTCTTAATCCTTTTGATGATAACAAAAGGGGGAGAATGGATTGAGATTCTGATTTATGAGTGAATATATTATAAATATTTTTAATTTTGAAAATTCATTCAATTTACACTCATGCACAGTTATAAGGGGAGTTTGGTTATAGGGGGAGCATACGAATAGGAGGAGTTCAATATTCTCTGCAAAACACATTTATTGTGCTCAAAATCTTTTATTTGTTAGTCATCATCAAAGGGGGAGATTGTTGTATATAACGGTGTTGTATACACAATTATATGATTTTTGTTTGATTATAACAACCAAATAAATATTAATTTGAATGTGTTTGTTATTGTACTGTTTTTTTACATCACAAACACAAATATAATATTTATAATTAAATAAAATACTACTAGACAAGAATTTAAATATTCAAACAGTATTTTATTTGAATATAATATTTTATTTCAACATTCAAACAGTACAGGTTTATAAACTCCACTATTTGTACATTTCATTGATATTCTTTCCAATACAGTCAACTTCTTTGTATACAAAGTTCCTTATTACACCACTCACACTCAGTTATACAGACACATCACTCAATACAGTCACTTTGTTTTATACGTTCACCGACTCTACACTCAGTCTTCTGTCTTCACTGCTACAGTCAGTCCAGTCATCATCTGCTTACCTGTCACATGAAACACACACAGAGTACACTGCAATAGAAATGAAACCGAATACATGCGAATATAAATTTTATTTGCCTCACATTTCTGGTGTGTTTCTCATCATTTTTCATGACTTGATCTGATTCATCTGTGTCTAATCAGTTTGTATATATATAGTACAAGGACAGGAAATTTTATCTGATGGCTGCATATACACACGTGTATAAATACACACGTGTATAAATACACACGTGTATAAATACACACGTGTGCACTGCCTCGCCAAACTGAATGTCGCGACTGAGGAGCAGCCACGTGGACCAACTCGACTCAGTGCAATAGATAAGCCATACATGGTCGAGAAAAACAGTGAAGAGCAATCAAGGCAAGAATGAATATGTCAAGAATGGTGCAATAATGTGTCGAGACAAGTTTTCCATTTATTCATGCAAGTGAACAAACAAATGGATGCTCATGTACATACAAGCCAGCATTTACATGCAAGGTTCAACAACTTCAAGGATAAGGTGGTGCAGATAATTCTTGTACACAACTGTGTACAGCAAGTTAGTTCAGTTCTATGAGTCGAGGATATTAACATGCCACAAACAAGACATATAGTTTGTGCACATGTAACAAGATTCAAGTTCAAAGCAGCATGAAGGTGTGTTTACACAACATGTTTTAGCAATGGAAATCAGGCCAAAATATGTCGAGTTTCAATATTCCGACAAACAGAGCAGAAATGGTGAACAAACATAGTGGTGCAACATGGTTCAGTGGTGATTCATCACATGAAGGAAGCAGGAACAACAGTGGGTGGTGCTACAGTTTAGAAGTGCATTAGTATGATCAATGATGCAGCAGTTTCAAGTGCAAAATAGGCATGGCATGTTTCATAGTTTCAGTTTCAAAGAATGGAAAGTCACAATGGGAAATTACACAAGTTTGTGCAAATACACATATACATATACATGGCTGTATATGTCTATATATATATACATACACACACACACACACACACGAAACTGCATTGATGACCAACAAAATCAAGAGGAACAAAACAATAGACGTAGCGTCAAATGTTGGTCAAGACAATGCAGAAGATTGGTGTACATCAGCAAAGTCATGAATCATGGCGAGAAACATATATGGCATGGTTTTTAAATGTTTTCCAGAATTCAACAATTCAGGTTTCAAAATTTGCAGAGATGTTGTGGGCAAGCATCAGTGTTCACATTCAATGTAGTTTTTATATTTTGCAAGAGTTTAAAATCATGCAAAGGTAAAAATCAATTCCAGTATATTTCCAGAAGTGAATATGTTTAGAGCAGAAATCATGCAAGGAATTGACTGTAGTATCAATCAAGAATTCATGAATATATGTTTCCAGTTTTCTCAATGTACAAGAAATTTGCCTATCAAAAATCAGAATGTGATCAAGTCTAAACTTAAGCCGAGGATCAAAAGGAGAAAGCATCAATATGTTTCCAATTTTAAAACAAAATTATGTATGATTCATCACGGGAATTTGGGACTTTTCTAATTCGAATTTCAGAGTGGTTATTTCAGGAAACAAATATTTTATCATTCAATTTGTTTCCAAAAATCAGAAACATTTTTTTTAAGGCAACAAATGAGGCAAATTGATTATGGGTTCACAAATCATTCACGACATTTTTATCAAGGCAGAAAAATTCAATTTCAACCAAGAATTTCAAAAGAGGAAAGCATGCAAAATCATCTCAAGTCACATGGTTGAAATCAGAGTTATTCGAGGGTTTGTTAACCCTATATATTATCACCATATCATCATCGACAGTGCGCATTGAATCCAAAAACCAACAAATTTCAAGCATAAAAGAAATTCATAGAAACTCACTATTTTCAGAGAGATTCGATCAATCTCCTAATCGATCGAGCAAGGAACAAGAAGCATCAAAGCAATCGTGGACATCACTACATCACTTTCAGCAATCATCGATCGATTTAGGGATTAAAGAGAAAAACCTAGAATTTTTCTCCAAAGCCAACCGACATTTTTCAAGAGACAAAGTGATCGGATATAAAGGAAGGATGGACCAAAACTAAAGTGGCCGGCCTATTTTTCTAAAGTGGTTCAAAGGGAGTTGCATATTCCTTTTATTTTTAAACTAGGGTTTTGACTTTGTTTTTATTGTATTTTCAATTTCTTTTGTAATTCATCGACAAAACAATTTCTAGTGTCTGTAAAATACTAGGGAATCCAGTTAGGGTGTTAACTGGCAGTTTACTAGAGTCTGTAAAAACTAGGGTTATTGGTTATGGGGTTGTAATCATGGGAAATCTAATCTAGGGGACTAGATCAGTCTAGGGTTTTGAGCGTAGGGTTAGTACTGGAGCAGGAAGTGCGAGTTTACATGGTCTTGTAAGCAGGATATGTTCTATCACCTAGTAGAAACCTTAGGAATGTAGCAGTAGGCAGGATTTTGCCGAAGCTGGGTATATCTTGTGTCATTTACTTTATGTATTTTTATTTCTGCTGCATTCTATGTTCTATGAATTTTTAATATCCCGTAAAAACTATGATAAACCCTATTCACCCCCTTCTAGGGTTAATCTAGATCCAATAGTCTCAAGAACAGTATCATTTAAGATACCATCCACAATGAACCCCAAAATCCAATTTGATATTAAACCCAAGATCTTAGATGGAGATCATGTCGGCTTACATTCAATACCAAATTCTGAAACTAACAGATATCATTTTGGAATAACGTTATCAATATCTTCCATATTCCCACAACAATATACGTATAATCACGGAATCCAACATCGAAATATTCGAAGATAATTCCCGTTCAAATCAATTTCAATATATATGTTGGAAACTTCTGATTACGTTAAAAACCATTCACTATCAAATTTATTAATTCTAAAAATCATTGGATTATTATTCTAGTTATTAACTAGTTCATTTGGATAAAAATACCTTTTATCCTTTCAAACTTGGAGTATTTCATTCAAAAATATGCCCAAATCATTTGTTATGATTTTACATAATTTTCCCATATTTTTAATAATTTTATTAAGGCCCTTACAATCGGTTACAAATATCGGCCACCAAACTGCATCCCCAGCGACCTTTTCCAAAACTGATTTGGATATATTTTAAAATCTCACCGTTCAAATTTATCATTTGAAAGATCTTTTCGATACGAGCCCAACAGTTCCGGTTTTAGGAAAATCTAACGGTCGGATCTCCCGTTACGTCCATTCGAAGTTAATGGTTGAAATTCGCGAACGGTCATTGTGCGACACGTTCTATTCAAATCATTTAAATATATATAATATATTTCATCGATTTTCATTCAAAACGTATTTTATAAAACGTTTATAAATTCATTTAAAAATGATTCTACTTCCATTTCAATTTTTTAATTGAAATTAAACATTGCATTTCATTATGATCTCAACATGATAATATTTTCAAAATGTCAGATTTTGAAATTCAGTCTTCTCGATATTCATTTTTAAAATGAATAAAATCGATATAAAAATCCATTCCAGTTCAAATAGTGTTTATATACTTAACTCGACTTCATATTTTTATATTTTTGTGTCCATCCAAAACCGGACATCAAAAATCTTATCTTCATTGAATATTACATTATAAAAATATTCATATTTATTCCGGATTGGAATAAAATTTCAACCAATATCCATATGAATAAATTCATAGGGATTACATTCCTTGTATACATCCAACAATAGTTGCAAACAACTATCAACATCCAAAATGATATCCAATGTACATTTTATTTTCATATAAGTTTTAATCAGATAGTTGACGCTTATACAAATCTGTCAATCAACCGATTAACCGCAATTCCACTAAAGGGAGAAGTGTGAGTCAAATATCATCCCAAGAGCCATGTGGGGTTTACAACCAACAACAATCAATTTAAATTCATTATTGATTCATGAATTTAACCATTTCTAATTCAATTCGAATTATTTTTCAAACTAACTAATTCTCACTGTTCGAATTATAAATGGATATTTATATCCAATTTCAACTACCACAATAATATTAACATTATTCTAACATTTTAAACCTTTCAAATTCACAATCGTCATCATAACACAACAAATCATCCATGGGTTTGCAAACAACTGTGATGTGAGCTACCAGGCACCATATAACAATTTATTATTGAATAACTTAACAAAATAATTTAGTGAGCGAGTTCTCACCTAATAGCTAAACCAATCGTCACGACACTTCTTATATAGATTGTCTCATCATGCACTCGCCGTTTTCACTCTCCGCAACAAAAATTTGCCTTTCTGGCCCTGCAGTTTTCATGCTACCTCCAATCTTCACCAAACCTAGTCACCAACATGGAAACGCCATTCCGGACAACTTTTACCTAGTGCACTTTGTTCCTAAAACCCTAGGATTCGCCAGAAATCGCCAATGTTTGCTCCAGATCTGCAAACTTCAATCGCATTTTCTGAGCAGCTCCGAATTCCAAAATTCAATTTTGATACGTGCACTTCATAGACAAAAATGAGATCTACGACTTTCGTTTATAGGGCCTTGGCTAGAAATGCACGGATCGAAAGTTATTGAGTAAAGAAGAAAGAGTGGTGTTTTTGCAAATTGTGCTTTTAGCAAAAATGTGATTTTTGGTGCCGTGGGGCCCACGGGCTCGCTGCCCGGGGCTGATGTGCAACAGTGACATGTCGGGTTGTTTGGTGGTAATGGGGTGGTGTCGTGGCCATGTGGGGGGACTAGGAGGAGTATATCTTGGTTTTGGGTGCTAAAGAAGCAACTTTTAACTAAAAGGAGAGAATAAAGAGGCTTTTAAGGAGGAGGAAGGGGATGGGCCCCCGGCCATGGCCTGGTGGTGCGACTACTAACGTGGCACAATAGTGGGGAGGGGTGGCGCATTCTCCTAGGGTTGCGTGGTGGAGCTAAAGGGAAGAGGGAGGGAGGGTAGCTTTCATTATTTGGGTTTTGAGTTCTTAAAATGCAATTTAGATAATGGAAGAATAACTTAAGGTAACTAAGCTTATTAGGAACCCATTAACTCATGAATGACCACTCCAACGAGATGATGCCACTTGGAAGAGAGAGAGTGTGTTTGTCTAAATTAAGTCGGTAGTAACTATTCATGATTGATGGTTTATGACAATGTATTAATTCCAACGTGCAAACTTCGTTCTAGTTCACGACCAATTGTTAACACCAAAAATTACGAAATTTGAAATCTCGCTACATTATGGAATTATGGTTCCAACGAACCTAGCCACGTCGAATTTGGAGACCGTTTGAAAAATGGCCTTATTTTGAGTTAAATTCAAATTCAAACCGAATTTTCAATGTACATTCATAGGTTGTTCTTCTACATACGAACTCCGTTGGACTTGAAATTTGAATCATGACATATTTCGACATTCCACATCCAACAAAAGTGGTTTCTTCGAATTCCGTGACTATCAGAAAAATGGACATTTTCAAGTGATCGATATAGCTTTTAAAATATCGATTTTTTAATTCATACTTATAAATCAAATTAATAATTTTAGTGAGCTTGTTTTAAGTCAAATAAAATATAAAAACTAATTTAAAAAGTATTCTCAAATTTTATTTAGCAAAATAACCAATCTATATTTCCATATTCCCTAAAATAGCTTAAATTAAAATTTTAAATTGGTTCCGAAATTCCGGGTTGTTACAATCTCCCCCACTTAAAACTTTTTCGTCCTGAAAAAGAATGAAGTTGAAAGTTATTTAACTAACCAACTCAACTTTCATTCTGGCTTGAGTTCTTTAACTTTTCAGTTTATAAGAACTTCCAAATTTCCCTGAAATTTGGGTAACACCTTAAATTTTTGAAAAATTTCGCCATAACCTCCTTTGTACGGGTTGATCTGAAAAATTTATTGGGCCGTATTAGGCACCCAATAAATCAATATATCGCATAAAAATCCATTGTGCACACCCATTATGATTTAAATACCCTTCTCCCCCCATGCCCACACATCGTAAGTAAATCAAGAGAGACGTGGTGTGTGTATTTATGTCATCTCAAGACCTGTGTAGGGTTTGTTATTAAATCCTGCAATTTACCGTTATAGGTTATTAAGTCCATAATCAGTCTTCGATCCAACCTGTAATTCAGTCCTCGCCATACAAGCATTTTGCTCATATGGTAATCCAAACCTCATCATATAAGCACCAAATGCTTATATGGAATATGATATGTTATGTCGTCTTCAGTAGTATGTTATGCGGTGTTGTCCATAATTTATTTGTTACTATCCTATGGCGTATGTTTTAATTTCACACATAACAACCATCACAGCGCAACCAAATCATTCACAGTATTTATAATAAATAATAAAATTGTGCAACCAACTAAATAAGGTGCACCTGCTTGTCAGGCATGCAATTTATTTCTCTACTCAGTGCATACAATAACATGTTCAACATATATATGTATATATATCCAATTACAACTAATTTGAAATTAGTTCATCATTAAATTTGATTTGGCTCAATTTAGCTTCTATACTCATTTGGTTTTATACCAATTTTATTTAACTTCTCTTAAGTTATATTCTGATTCATTTGATTTACTTTTGTATTTTCAATCAATTCAACTAATTAGTTAAATTTTAAAGCTCGAATCTTTTTCAAATGCCTACTTAAATTAGTTTAAGTATATTTCGATGTTTCAACTGGAATTATATAGTCATCCCACTTTCAAAACTCGATAATAAACACTGATGATGACGCGTCAATCACCAGATCATCTTCAAGCGACTAGAATGTGATTTTATATTAATCCAGTATATTGGAGACTTCGGATATACGTTTATTACGCGTATATGCAAAATCTTATTATACTCGATAATTCGACTTCGACGTCAAAATAACACCCAAAATCATATTAGAAAATATAATCTTTCATAATTAAATTCATTTTTACAAATAAACAAATTTATTATTTTCTATCTATAATACTCTTCCAACTCATTCTAGTGCGTTACTAACCCTATCTCTAACGGGTTTCTCATTGTAGGACGTTGTTGATCCTATCTCTAAGGAGTTATTCTTTAACAGGACATTACTAATCATATCTCCGATGAATTCTTTCATTTGGTTCTAATGTGTCCTGTTCTCGAGCTTTGTAAAGCAAAGCTCTGATACCAAGCTGTTACGCACCGAATTCCCCCGACCTCCAAGGAGACGGAAAAACGCGGATTGTTTGAGAACACGACTCATCAGAATACATAACAACATAACTTTTCACTGCTATTACGACAATATTACATCAGAGTACAAGAATATCAGAGTATGAATAAATATTACACTGCAGAAAAATAATATCAGAGATTAAATTACATAGCAGCGGAAATAAAAATATATAAATACAATGCGTAGTGGAAATACATCAACTAACTCAACCAAAAGAAATACACGGATACAAAGCTTTCCGAATATAGCTCCGGTTGTAAATCAGGATCCTGTTAAATAGAAACCTATAAAACCAAAACTACTAGCTGTCCGTGTGGAAAATATGGGCACCTAGAGTTTAGGTGAAAACAATAAACTCCGAGTCAGTCATGGGACTGGTGTAAAAACTAAAATAGTTATTAATACTTTTCTTTGAAATAGGGAAAATCATGGGACCACACCGTATGACACGGAACGGGTTTTCTCCACATGAACACTAGTTTAAAACATAAGACAACCTAATGCTTTTCGAATAATGAAGCTATTAAGACTCAGGTCCCATCACACAATGAAATGCAAGCCGGAGGATAGAGTTTTACCTTATAATAGCCAAATATGCTTGGTACGTTTTAAAACAAATCACTTTCATATTACTATACGTGCATATTGTCAAAAACAACTTCGAATATAAATGTATCAATCATAAATGGCATAAATACCATATATTATGTCGCCATATATGTTTATAACTAAAACCGTAAAAGTTGCGTATTGGAAATTGGATTCCACCTATGAGTCGAGGCAAAGGATCTTCCTCATTGGTTTCGAATCACCTCTAACAAGATGTCCAGGATCACACCTATGGGCAACCCTTGGTTAGCGTCAGTGCCAACCCATACCTAATGTTTGTGGATTGGTTATTCCTGAACAATACGTTTCCCGGTCCTATTGAACCTCCAAAAATGGCCATTATCGACCTATCATATCTGAGACGCTTCATAATCCATCAACCACATAAGTAAAAATGTCTGGGTTCCATACCATGACATCACCCATAGCTAGAAAGAAACGCATGTCCTCCCTGATGTCCTCATCCCGTTTTTGACTCACACCGGGGTGTGAAGCTCGTGAATTGACACTATACACAAAGCTATGATAATTAAAGTCGTGCCTTAATCATCATCCACAAGGCCTTGCTTTTCAACCAAAGCCTTGATCACTGCATCTCAACATTCGACATTGTCAGTTCATATCATACAATTGATCTCTACCGATATATAACCTCTAAGCTCGTACGTCTCAGAGAAGGGTATTAAGCAAGAGAATAAATTCTCTGCCACCAAACAGATATATATTAAGTAGAGATCGATTAATATAGCATAAAATACGATGTCAGACATACAATCCATTTACAAGTTCATTCTGGGTCTGAACTAAACCGGATACACCTTATTTCTCATCCCATCTGTCCAATATAGGAGAGAGGTCCTTGCATATCCGGTCGATCTCCAAGTATGTCTGGACGATCACCACTTATTACCTCGTCTTGGGTGTATAGCCCAATTAAGACATCAGTAATCATCCATTCGATGTGAAGATCTCCTGTCTTCAACCACCGTCTTCATCATCGACTTTTAATTGTCGTAACAGTTATTTAGAATGGGTTAAACTCGGTCTTTCCGAATAACTAACGTATCTTTATAATCATGTGATAAATACACAAAGATAGCACACATCTTATTCCAATCCAGAATATTCTTTTTTTCAAATATTCACATCTTAGGGGAAAGATTCCCATTAATTTTATCAAAGATAAGTTCTTTTAAATTTATTCTTTAATCTTCCTTGGGATATCATTTTCTAAAGAATTTCTTTTATCTTTTCACAAATTAAACCCAATTAAGGTTTATCAACTACTTGGGATTATCGAGCCTTACCGAAGTAACCATTTATTTTATTACCCCAATCCCGACCTATTCTTCCCATGGAGCAAAACTGGTAGCACACCATATCTAACACTTGTTTTGTTATCGGTAAAATTTAATTGCCAATTAACGTTCAAATTTAATTAAATATTTAACTACCGCATGGAGTAAAACTGGCGGTACTCCATCCCGAACAATTCTCGAATTTGATAAATTTATTTACCCCATTCTTATTTCAATCTAATTAAAGATTCACTAAAATTCCAACTTAATTTTAATCCCAAAAATCGTTACTTAATGATTATTCATCCTTTGGAAATTAATCTTGCCACTACTTAGGATAAAGAACAAATGTCATGTAAAAACACTATTCACAATAAACCCAAATTCATCTTCCACTAAATATGTAATCTTCACGGAAATCAAAACAATTTATAATCGATATAAATTTCTATATCTGACCAATAGTATAAGTGGAATAACGGCCAGGCCTTTTAAATTCCAAAAATAGTAAACGCCTTCCTTCACAGAAGTTCATCTCGATTATTGTTAATCGAATTCCATTCAATTCCAATTTAATTAAATAAACTGGAAAACTTTCTTAAATCTTAATTAAAAGATTTATTACTTTCATAAATGGGCTCAAGAACAGTATCGTTTAAGATACCGTCCACAACGAACCCCAAAATCCAATTTGATATTAAACACAAGATCTTAAATGGAAATCATGTCGACTTACATTCAATACCAAATTCTGAAACTAACAGATATCGTTTTGGAATAACGATATCAATATGTTCCAAATTCTCACAATAATATCCGTATAATCACAGAATCCAATATCGAAATATCTGAAGACAATTCCTATTCAAATCCATTCCAATATACATGTTGGAAGCTTCTAGTTACGCTAAAAACCATTCACTATCCAATTTATTATTTCTAAAAACCATTGGATTATTATTCTAGTTATTAACTAGTTCATTTGGATAGAAATATCTTTTATCCTTTCAAACTTGGAGTATTTCATCCAAAAATCTTCCCAAATCATTTATTGTGATTTTATGTAATTTTCCCATATTTTTAATAATTTTATTAAGGCCCTTACAATCGGTTTCCAATATCGGCCACCGAACTACTTCCATAACGACCTTTTCCAAAACTGATTTGGATATATTTTAAAATCTAACCTTCCAAATTTAAATCTCATATATTTATTTGAAAGATCTTTTCGATACGAACCCAACGGTTTCGGTTTTAGGAGAATCTGACGGTCGGATCTTCCGTTACGTCCATTCGAAGTTGATGGTTGAAATTCGCGAACAGTCGATGCGCAACACGTTCTATTCAAACCATTTAAATATATATTATATAATTCATCGATTTCCATTCAAAACATATTTTATAAAATGTTTATAAATTCATTTAAAAACGATTCTACTTCCATTTCATTTTTTAAATTAAAATTAAACATTGCATTTCATTATGATCTCAACTTGATAATATTTTCAAAATGTCAGATTTTAAAATTCATTCTTCTCGGTATTCATTTTGAAAATGAATAAAATAGATATAAAAATCCATTCAAGTTAAAATAGTGTTTATATACTTAACTCGGCTTTATATTTTTATATTTTCGTGTCCATCCAAAATCGGACATCAAAAATCTAACTTCTAATCTTCATTGAATATTACATTATAAAAATATTCATATTTATTTCGGATTGGAATAAAATTCCAACCAATATCGATATAAATAAATTCATATGGTTACATTCCTCATATACATCCAAAAAAAGTTGCAAAATCAACATTCAAAATGACATCCAATGTGCATTTTATTTTCATATAAGCTTTAATCAAATGATTGATGATTATATAAATTTGTCAATCAACCGATTAACCGCAATTCCACACAAGAGAGATGTGCGAGTAAAATTATCATCCCAAGACCCGTGTAGGGTTTTCAACCAATAAAAATCAATTTAAATTCATTATTGATTCATGAATTTAATCATTTCTAATTTAATTCGAATTATTTTTCAAACTAACAAATTTTCACTGTTCAAGTTATAATGGATATTCATATCCAATTTCAACTACTACAATAATATTAACATGTCATTCCGGACAACTTTTGCTTAGTGCACTTTCTTCCCAAAACGCTCGTATTCGCCAGAAATCGACAATGTTTGCTCTAGATCTGCAAACTTCAATCACATTTTCTGAGCAGCTCGAAACTCCAAAATTCGATTTTGATATGTGCATTTCGTAGAAAAAAAATAAGATCTACAACTTTCGTTAATAGGGCCTTGGCTAGAAATGCACGGATCGAAAGTTATTGAGCAAAGAAGGAAGAGGGGTGTTTTTGCAAATTGTGTTTTTAGCAAAAATGTGATTTTTGATGTCGTGGGGCCCACGAGCTCGCTGTCCAGCGTGGGCTGACGCGAGCCCATGGGCTGACGTGGCACAATGACATGGCGAGCTGTTGGGTGGTAGTGGGGTGGTGCCGTGGCCATTTGGGGGTGCCAGGAGGAGTAGATCTTGGTTTTGGGTACTAAGGAAACTACTTTTAGCTTTAAGGAGAGAAGAGAGAGGCTTTTAAAGAGGAGGAAGGGGGTGGGCCCGCGGTCGTGGCCTGGTGGTGAGCCTGCTGACGTGGCACAACATTGGGAAGGGGAGGCACAACCTCCTAGGGTGGCGTGGTGGAGTTAAAGGGAATAGGGATGGAGGGTGGCTTCCATTATTTGGTTTTTGAGTTCTTAAAATGCAATTTAGAGAATGGAAGAATAGCTTAAGGTAACTAAGCTTATTAGGAACCAATCAACTTATGAATGACTATTCCAATGAGAGGATGCCACTTGGAAGAGAGAGAGAGAGTTTTTGTCTAATTTTAATCGGGTAGTAACAATTCATGATTTGATGGTTTATGACAATGTATTAATTCCAACGTGCAAACTTCGTTCTAGTCTCACGACCACACGTTAATTCCAAAAATTACGAAATTTGGAATCTGGCTACATTATGGAATTACTGTTCCAACGAACCTAGCCGCGTCGAATTTGGAGACCATTTGAAAAATGGCCTTATTTTGAGTTAAATTCAAATTCAAACTGAATTTTCAATGTATGTTCGTAGGTTGTTCTTCTATATACGAACTCCGTTGGACTTGAAAATTTGAATCTTGACGTATTCGACATTCCGGATCCAACAAAAGTGGTGTTGTCGAATTCCGAGACTGTTAGAAAAATGGTTCTTTTTCAAGTGATCGATATAGCTTTTAAAATATCGATTTTTTAATTCATACTTATAAATCAAATTAATAATTTTAATAAGCTTGTTTTAAGTCCAATAAAATATAAAAACTAATTCTAAAATTATTCTCAAATTTTATTTAGCAAAAATAAGCAATTTATATTTCCATATTCCTTAAAATAACTTAAATTAAAATTTTAATTTGGTTTTAAAATTCCGGGTTGTTATAGTAGCTATTCTTATTTATGGCTGAAAGACGTAGTTGGTGCCTCCATATTGTCCAACAGTTTGTGTTGATTCATGAGCTTTTGATTCACGACAACATGTAAATGAAGACCGAATTAAAGAGTTAGTGTGTGTGTGTGTGTTTAGTGTGTTAGATGATTGTTAAAATTTATCCTCATTTTGTATAACACAAGTACATAAAACAAATATATATATATATATATATATATATATATGAGTAAATGGCTTTAAACAGCCTTTTATTGGGCTTGTTGCCCTGACCATTCGACTGGTTCATTTCCTACCAGTCGACTGGTCAGGAACAATAAGCCCAGTAATGGCTATTTTTTGCCATTTTTCAAATATATATACGATTTATATTTTTGACCAGTTGACTGGTGATTTGTATACCTGTCGACTGACCCAACAATAACAGCCATATTTCTGAAGGGTCACTTTCTTTCATGAAAAGATTTCTTTAGATTTCTAAAGGAAATGGTTGCTTCTTTTCAATAAAACTCTTTATGAACATTGACTACTCTTCAACCACTATAAATACATCACAAATTTGTTTATCAAATCACCAATTCTTACTGATTCTATTCTAATTCTTGATCTACATTTCCAAGCATTCTTGCATTCTAAAAAGCTCTCAAATATTCAAATTACTTATGGAATCTTTGAATGTATTTCAAATCTCTTGATTCAATAAGTAATATACTTCCTTCAATCTTCACATACACATTATATACTTGAGGATAAGACTGTAGAAAGGGTGTACTCAATTGTTGGCTATTCAGTATTGTTGAAGAACACAATCAGAAGTCAAACTCTTGTTAATTGTTAAAGTTCTGTGTTGGTGCTCTGGCAGGAAATCCTTGTTTGGGCTCGGATTGTTGTGAACCTATTCCTTCAAGTGAAGAGAGTGTGTTGATAGTAGAATTCCAAAAGGAGTCCGGGACTAGACGTAGGACGGGAAGTTCGAACTAGTATAAAATTCCTGGTGTCACTTTACTTAGTGCATTTACTTATTTATGATATCTTATTTTATCTAATATGTATTTGAATAACTATTGTATTATACAAGTTATAATTACATATTCACTTCCGCATATTCCATATAGAAAGATCCTACTCGAAGTCACAAGACACGACTTTTCATTTGGTATCAGAGGAGGATATCATATAACCTTACAACCGTTATTTGATACTTATTTAATAAGAAAAATAACTCTAGTACTAGCACAAACACTGGTTTCACAGAAGGCCAATCTACTGCACAACCACCCTTTTTCAATGGCATAAATTATAGTTATTGGGCTACACGTATGAGAATATATATGCAAGCAAATGGTTTGATGCTTGGAATATCGCATAAAAGAATATACACAACCTACTACACCTTAACTGAATGGTCAAATAATGAAAAAGCTGAAGCTACTGCCAATACTAAAGCTATGAATATGTTGCATTGTGCCTTGGATAGAAACAAGTTTAACTGAATTTGTATGTGCAATACTACATATGAAATTTTCCGAACACTCAAAGTAACTCACGAAGGAACTAGCAAGGTTAGATAAACCAAGATATCCATGCTTGAAAATCAATTCCAAAATTTTAGAATGAATGAGAGTGAGTTTATTAATGATATGTATTCATGGTTTCAAAATATTTATCATTCATTATTGGGCTTAGGAGAAAAATATACTGATTTTGATATAGTATCAAAGATTTTAAACTCTTTGAGGGATGAATAGGAAAGAAAGGGTTTAGCTATCGAAGAAGCTAATGATCTTTCAACCATGAAACCCTAAGAGTTGATTGGTAATCTGAAGTCGTATAAAGGAAATTTGCAGGCCAAAAAGACACATGCTCAAGACAAGAAAAATCTAGCTTTCCATGTTGAGAAAGATGAATCAGATTCTAATGAAGAGAACATAACATTTATTGCCAAAAATTTCAAAAAATTTCTGAAATATAAGGAGGGTCGGATGAAGAATATAAAGAAGAATTCTACAAAAGAAAATAAGGTTGATCCAGCCTTGGTTGAGTGCTTCAATTGCCACAAAACTGGACATTTTCAGAAAAATTGTCCGGAGCTAAAGAAAAATCACAACAAAAAGGAGAATTCTAAAAGGCGCGCTTTCTCGGTTACATGGGATGACTCAGACACTTCGTCTTCATAAAGTGATAGTGATAGCGACAGTGAACAAGCTAATGTGTGCTTCATGGCCAAAGAGATAGAGGTTAGTGATTTTACTTATGAAGAAATGGTTGAAATTAATACGAAAATTCTAGAATCTAGAAATATTTTTAGAAGAAAATATAAACAAGCAAAAGAAGATAAGAAAAAAACAGAATTTGAAAGAGACTTGTTAAAAGATGAAAAAGAGATTTTAGAGGATGAAATCAAAAAACTTCAAGAGTCTCTATGTAATACAAATTCTCAAATTTCTTTATTAAGTCAAGAAACTGAAAGTCAAAAAGAAAAGAATGACTCACTTATCTTTGAAAATCATGATTTAAAAACTAAGATTAACATTATTGGACTAGATAATTCTAGTCTTAAGTTAAAGTTAAATGATATTTCTAAGAATGTTAATAATTAAACAAAGGTAGAGAAAATTTATCTAGAATTTTAGAAAATTTTCAACCTACTTCTAGCAAAAAGGGATTAGGATATGTACATAAAACTAGTGCTAAGAAAAATTCTAAATCTAACAAACCTGTTCTTCCTAGTTCAAAGAAACAAGATATTGTTTCAAAAAAAAGTTTCTAAAAATATTAGTATATAGGTTCCGAAAACAATTAATCATTTGATTAGAAATAAATATATAGAAAAAACTTAGAAACCATGCATAATAATATCAATTGTATTTATAAAAGGGACACTGAACCCTCATGGGTTTGGTTAACTAAGATCTAACTCTTAGGACCCTAATGCAGGAAGTGGGTACCAACGTCTTTCATATTTTTTTTGTAGGTCCCACTCAAAAATAAAGGAAAATAGACGCTCACCAGTGATTATTCATGATAAGAGACAAGGATATAGCATTTGAAAAAGTCATTGAGTAATTACGGTACCTATTTGTTTCTCACTTCTTTTATATAGTTTTTATTTAGTGAAATTTCTTTTAGAAGAATATATGTGTTATTTTTGGTTATTTAAAAAAAAATTAAACTATATAGTCTAAAGAAAGAATTCAAAAACCAGATTTGGTGTACTCATAAAGTTTTGAACCTAGGTACTTGCATTCTCTAGCTAATCTATGCCACCAAATGAGTTACACTACTCTTCACATTTCAAATTATATTACTTCACAATTTTATTACTGAAACTATTTATAGATAATTCTAAAATTATCTAACAAACCATTTTTTCAAACCAGTGGTCTCAAATAAATTCACCACTCATTTCCTTTTTCAGCTGCTAATTATAGCTCTTTCCTTCTTTATATATGTTTAAAGAAGCTTTATCTTTCTTTCAAAACAATAGTATTTATCCCTCCAAATAAAAACAAAAGGCTTAATTTAACATGTTAAAGAAATCAAATTTCTCAAAATCGTCACCATCTACTCCAACAAAATCATCGAAGAAAACACCTTCCGAATCTATTGATATTGTGGTCTCTCCAACTCCAAATTGAGATCCGTAGTTATGGCGGCAAGAATATCGTACTGGATTTACTCCATATGCAAAGAAAAAAAGACAATTCTCTGCATCACCTTCTACAAAATATAAGATCGACGAAATACATCACTATTAGCAGGAGTTGATGAAGCTACAATGTGAACTTTATTTTGAACAAAAACAACCCTCACATAGATTGAGCTTCCTTGAACAAATTGCACTTCGAGCTTGCGTAAAATATGTTGTTTTAGAGCAATGACATCATTGTTATCCACAACTCTAGAAACTCCAAAAGCACCATCCACATCTTGGAGCCCATGGAAGAAAACCCCCAAGGCACCTAAGTATAGTCCCAATTCATGGGATAAAAACTACAAGAATAACGAGGGAGCTGAATCCAAAACTCCTAGAAAATCAACTTCTTCGGATTCAGACTAATGTGATGGTCTTGATATTTTTTCGCTATGTTAATAAAAATTGCATTGAGTAAAAATGAAAAAGATAAGAATGTATTTCTCGCTATTCATTAATAATTTTATAAATAATCTTATCGAATACATTTTATAAAGACGATCTTTAAATCACTAATCATAGAGATTGAATAACTTGATTTTAATAAAGTTTAATAAGAATTCTATTCTAAATTATCTGTTCAAAATAGGTACTAAAAATAGTTAAATTGATATATATTTAAATATATTTAAAAGTATAAAATAAAAATAAAAACTGGAAAACTAGTTTACTGTAACAACCCGGAAAATCTGGGCCAGTTTAAAATTTTTATTTTGGCAATTATAGCGAGTTTTGATTATTTAAAATGAATTATTTTAAATAATATCGGCGAGAAATTTATTTTGAATATAATTCGAACGTATACATTATATACGTCGTCGTTAGAATATTAAATATTTATATATAATTATAAATAAAATTGAAAATGGCGCGGTAGTTCGATAATTCGATTTCAAACTTCAATTGAATGTACCGGGTGCAAATCAATCCGGATTTTAGTGAAACCAAAAATAATAGGATCTAATAGTGAATATCTTTCCAACGAATCCGAAAAATTAAAAGTTCGTAGCGGGAATCAAAAGATATGTCCAGTTGAAAATTCTGAATAGTCGCTATGGAATTCAGGCCCTTAAAAATAGCAATTTTGCAAACGACCTCGGATTTCGACGAAACCAATTTTGTTGGATCCGCGGTGTCAAGTTATTGCTAGATTCCAAATTTCATAATTTTTCGAATCAATATGTGAGCGTGGCAAAGGAAAACGCGTTTGACCGGTTTCAATTGATTTTAATCGACTGGAAAATGACCATTTTTCCAACGGTCTCAGAATTCGACGAAACTAGTTTTGTCAGGACCGTATCGTCAATACGAAGCTAGAAAATATTTTTCTAGGATTTATAGAGTTGGTATGTGACTCCGGTAATTTGAAATGTACGTTTAAAATTCAATACAGTGATTTAAATGTAAATTCAACGGAAACTGATTGTAACTATCGAATCAGCTTACGATACATATCCCATTGTGTTCGGAATGGGGGTGAAACGCTATGGACGACAGGCAGTGGACCTCGTTTAGAGGTCGTATGTAAAAGTCAACTTTTTATAATTAAAATAAATAAAAAATCAAATCCTCTCTCCTCTCCCCCCCTATTTCTCTCTGGCCCCCCCTGTTTTTCACGATTCAAATCAATTCAGGTTTAGAAAAAAAAAAAGAAAAAAGAGGGAAGAACGCGTCGATCCTCCACCCGCCGCGCCTCAGGCAGTTGCGCCCCTCCAAGCCAACGTCGATCTTCCCCTCCCTCTCGCGCCCGACCTCCTCTCTCCCCACTTCTTCGGTTCCCTGAATTGAGCGAAATCCGCATCGCCTAGCAGCTCTGGCCAACGAACGACGAGCCGCCGCCACCGTGGCAAGACGCCGTGAAGGCGCACCGCCGGGCCCCCTCCGATCATCCCCTGGTGGCCTGGAAGTGAAGCGACGTGAAGCCCTAGCGGCGCAGCAATGGGTTCCTCCAGTATTTGCCGAGGAAGATGAAGATGAGCAGGGTGAGACCCTTATTTAATTAATTAATTACGCTTAGAAATTATCTGATTAAATATATGACAATGTTTAAAAAAAAATATATATATAGAAAGCTAAGACTTTTATATACAAATATGGTGAGTATTTTAATCATGAAAAGACTATATTTTTCATGTTAGAGAAATACGTTTTTTTTAGAAGTAGTGTATATAGAAAGGTAAAAGATATAATTTTTATATTTTTAAAGTATTAAAAATATAGTCTTTACTATATAGATGAAGTCAAAATATGATTTTTATATTTTTAAAGTAATAAAAATATGGTTTTTATATTTTTAAAGTATTAAAAATATAATCTTTACTATATAGGAGATAAAAATTTGATTTTTATATATTGAACTTCGAGATAAAAATTTGATTTTTATATATTGAACTTCGATAGAAAAATAGAATTTTTATATATTGAACTTTGAAAGAAAAATAGAATTTTTATATATTGAACTTCGATAGAAAAATAGAATTTTTATATATTGAACTTCGATAGAAAAATAGAATTTTTATATATTGAACTTCGATAGAAAAATAGAATTTTTATATATTGAACTTCGATAGAAAAATAGAATTTTTATATATTGAACTTCGATAGAAAAATAGAATTTTTATATATTGAACTTCGATAGAAAAATAGAATTTTTATATATTGAACTTCGATAGAAAAATAGAATTTTTATATATTGAACTTCGATAGAAAAATAGAATTTTTATATATTGAACTTCGAAAGAAAAATAGAATTTTTATATATTGAACTTCGATAGAAAAATAGAATTTTTATATATTGAACTTCGATAGAAAAATAGAATTTTTATATATTGAACTTCGATAGAAAAATAGAATTTTTATATATTGAACTTCGATAGAAAAATAGAATTTTTATATATTGAACTTTGAAATAAAAATAGAATTTTTATATATTGAACTTCGATAGAAAAATAGAATTTTTATATATTGAACTTCGATAGAAAAATAGAATTTTTATATATTGAACTTCGATAGAAAAATAGAATTTTTATATATTGAACTTTGAAATAAAAATAGAATTTTTTATATATTGAACTTCGATAGAAAAATAGAATTTTTATATATTGAACTTGGAAATAAAAATAGAATTTTTATATATTGAACTTCGATAGAAAAATAGAATTTTTATATATTGAACTTCGATAGAAAAATAGAATTTTTATATATTGAACTTCGATAGAAAAATAGAATTTTTATGTATTGAACTTCGATAGAAAAATAGAATTTTTATATATTGAACTTCGATAGAAAAATAGGATTTTTATATATGGAACTTCGAAATAAAAATGCGATTTTTATATATTGAACATGGAAGTAAAAATTCGACTTTTACATATGTAGTGGCTACAGCAAAGAAGATGACGAAGATGCAGTAGCGACGAAGATTTCTATCAATGATGTGCCGTGGAGCTAGGATAGCTATATGTGAGAACTTCTCACTCTAAAATTCTTTTTCTAGTTATATATATACTAGGATGCAGACGGTGCTTAGTAGCACCCGACACAATCGTCCACAGACCATGGACTTGTTTGTTTGACTGTTTGGTGATTGATTGCGATATTGGTTTGAATGTGGTTTGTGGTGTGAAAAATCGAATCGATAAATTGGTTAGGATTAGACGTGCGCCGTTATAAGGCGAAGGAGTAAGGCTAGGTTAGACTCTTACTCCAAATTTTGTGGTTTGCATAACGAATTGATTTGATTGATGTGTGAATGGCGTGGGCCTTCACTAGACCGGGGATAAGGCTAGGCCTCGTCCCGTTTCTAGTATCGTGCCGTTATGCCGTCGAAATTTTCTAAAATATGTTAGAAAAATAAAAATACCATTTTATTTAAAGAATGAACTGAATAGAAATTCATATGTTAAAATAAAATGTTTTATCGTTAAAAATACAATTTTTAACGTGAATGTGAATAAATAAATATTCATTTACAAGCCGGACGGTTTGTTTATGTACACCTATTTGAAGGACATTGATTGGGTCGATAAATTTTGCACATCGCCCAACAGCAAAAATAAAATGTGTGTTTGATTGTTTGAAACCCCACACGGGTGTTGGGATGAAATTTGAAGTTCACTCATCCTGATTTATTAATTATGTCGATCGGTTGATTGACAGGCTGTTTTAAGCGTTGAATATCTATATTTGATGCTTATACAGTATAGTGCACTTTGGTTGATGGTTGATTATTTTTCAATGCTATGATATACATGTGTTGTATGAAAATCCATATAATTAACTTTGTATGGTAATTGATTGGGCCTCATTCCAGTTTTAAAATAGAAATATTTGAAATAGAAATATTCGAAATGGAATATTTGAAACTATCAATATGTGAAGCCGTGATGATTAGATTGACGCCATTTTGACGTGAACGATATTTATATCGATTTTAAACGATTTCGAAATGAATTGAATTGAAAGCGATTTCGAAATGAATTGAATTGAAAGTGATTTCGAAATGAATTGAATTGAAAGCGATTTCGAAATGAATTGAATTGAAAGTGATTTCGAAATGAATTGAATTGAAAGTGATTTCGAAATGAATTGAATTGAAAGTGATTTCGAAATGAATTGAATTGAAAGTGATTTCGAAATGAATTGAATTGAAAACGAATTCAAAGTGAATTGAATTGAAAACGAATTCAAATTGAATTGAAAGCAAATTGAAATGAATTCAAATTGAATTGAAATTTGAATTGGATAGAAATGAATTTTAAAACGAATTTATAGAGAAGAATTCAATTTTGCTTTGAATTGAGATGGAAGTTGAAATAGATTTTGAAACGAATTTTAAAACTATTTATATAATTCGTTTTAAATAGAAATCGACGAAGTATATATTATATATATAATATAATGGCCTGAATAGAACGCGCCGCACAGCGGCAGTTCGCGAATTTCGACCATTGATTTCAAATGGACGTTACGGGAGATCCGACCGTCGGATTCTCCTAAAACCGGAACCGTTGGGTTCGTATCGAAAAGAGCTTTCTAGCGAATGTTAGAAATTTGAAATCTAACGGTTGGATTTGGAATTATGTCCAAATCAAATTTGAAAAAGGTCGCTGTAAGTGCAGTTCGATGGCCATTGATGGAAATCGACTGTACGGGCCTTGATAAAATTATTAAAAATAGTAATAATTTGTGTAAAATCATAAGAAATGATTTGTGAAGAGTTGGGATGAAAAACTCCATGTTTGAAGAGATAAAAATAGATTTTTATCGAAATGAACTAGTTTTGAACTAGAATTAAAATTCTATTTATTTTTAAGTAAATAAATTGAATTTGAAAAGGGTTTTGAAAATAACCAAAATTTCCAATGATTGCATTGGAGTGGATTTGAATCGAAATTGTCTTCGGAATATTTCGATGTTGGAATTCGTGATTATACAGATGTTGTTATGGAAATTTGAAAGATATATATTTATATCGTTATTTCCAATACGACATTTGTTAGTCGTAGAATTCGATATTGAATATAAGCCGATATATTTTCTATTCAGAGCCTTGTATTGAATATCGAATGTGATTTGGGTTTGTCGTGAATGGTGTTTTCACTAACACTTTCTTGAACCCAGTTGAGAAAAGATTAAATCTTTTTGTTTAGATTTAACGAAGTGTACCAATTAAACGATATTTAATTGGAATTGAATTGGTATTGATTTTTGGGTTTATCGTGAACAGTGTTTTAAACAACACTTGTTCTTTAACCCGATAATTAATGGAAGGTGATTTTGGGTTTATCGTGAACCGTGTTTTAAATGACACTGATTCTTTAACCCAGTTAACGATTAAAACTAAGTGGAGTTTTAATGAATCTTTAATTAGATTGAAATGATCGAAAATGGAGTATCACCAGTTTTTGCTCCAGGCGATAGTTAAATCTTTAATTAGATTTGAACGTGAAATGGTAATTGAATTTACCGATAACACTGTGGTGTTAGATATGAAGTATTACCAGTTTTACTTCATGGGATGAATAGGTTGGGATTGGGAAATAAAATAAATGATTACTTCGGTGTGGTTCGCTAATCCCGACTAGTTTGAATTGATATTCAAAGGAGATTAAAGAATTTATCTTGGATAAAATTAATGGGAACTCTTCCCAAAGTATAGGAATATTTGAATAAAAGAATATTCTGAATTGGAATGAGGCGTATGTTGTGTTTGTGTAACACTTTTATAATATATACGCGAGTTATTCAGAAAGACCGGGTTTATCCCATTCTGAATAACTGATTCGACGTGGTGTCGAAGATGAAGACGGTGGTCGAAGACCAGAAGTCTTCACGTCGTTTGGGTGATTACTGATGATCTTGATTGGGCTGTACACCCAAGAAGATGGAAACAGTTTGTGATCGTCCAGACGTACTTGGAGATCGATGGATATGCGAGGTACTAGGTGCCTCCGGTTTCGTTCAGCCCCAGAACGGACTTGTAAATGGACTGTGTGTCTGACATTGGATTTTAGTCTGTGTGATTGATTTCTATTAAATATATATCTGTCTGGCGGCGGAGAATTTATTCTCTTGCTTAACGCCCTTCTCTGAGACGTACGAGCTCAGGGGTTATATATTGATGGATATCAAACGCATGGAGTGAATTGCCTGTGTGGCATGCCTAAGTGGCAATTGATCGAGGCTTCTGTTGAAAAGCAAAGTCTTGTGGTGATGATCAAAGCACGGCCTGTGTGGCATAGCTTTGTGTAACGTTTACTTCGCGAGTTTCACACCCGGTATGAACCAAAAACGGAAGAGGACATCAGGGAGGACTTGCGTTTCTTTCTAGCTAGAAGTGGCGTCAGTGGTTTTACACGCCCTGACGAGTTTGACTTATGTGGTTGTTGCTGTTGCGAGGCGCCTCGGTTTGATCGGACGATCCGGGTCCGATGGAGTCATTTGTTGGCTCATTTACGCCCCATAGGGCGGAGAGACGTAGTGTTCAGGCATAATAATCCACATCGGTGGACCGGCCCTGACGATCCAAGGCCCACCTGAGTCTGGGACCTGAGACATGGGCTAGATTGTCTCGAATCGGTTGAGGACTATCTTTTGCCTCGGTTCATAGAGGGAAATCCAATTTCCAAATACGTGACATTTGCGGTTTTATTTGTAGAACCTAGTATGGTGACATAGTGGGATGGGGCGCTCATGCCGCCTATGATTGATACTTATGATTTGAAGTTGTTTTATACACTATGCACTTATTATAGTATCAAATAATGTGTTTTAAACATATCAAGCATGCTTTGGCTGTTATAAGGTAAAAACCCTATCCTCCGGCTTGCGTTGCATTGTGTGATGGGACCTGGGTCTTATAACAGCTTCATTTTTCTTTATTTAGCATTGCGCTGTTTGTTTTATGCACTAGTATTCTTGGGAGGAAACCCGTTCCGTGTTATACGGCGTGGTCCCTTGATTTACCGAACTTTAAAATAAAGAATAATAACTGTTTTAGTTCTCACACCAGTCCCATGACTGACCTGGAGTTTATTGTTTTGACCTAAACTCTGGGTGCCCCTATTTTTGACACGGGCAGCTAGTAGTTTCGGTTTTGCAGATTTATATTCACAGGATCCTGGTTTACAGCTGGAATGATATCCGGAAAGCTTTGTATCCGTATATCTCTTCTAGTTGTGTATTGTATTATTTTCCGCTGCTATGTATTTAAATGTAATTTAAATCTCTGATATTTCTGTGTAATATTCATTTATACTGTATATTCTTGTAATCTGATGCATTGTTGTAATATACAATGAAATGTTCTTGTGTATGTGTTCTGTTTTGTCCTGTTCTCAAACGATAGGACGTTTCGAACGGTCTGGGTCGGTTTAGCGACTGGTTCGGACCGAGCGAAATTCCTGTTCGTCACAGTTGGTATCAGAGCTTTGGTTTACAAAGCAGAGAACAAGACACATTAGAACCATACGAAAGAATTCATCAGATATTGGATTAGTAATATCCAATGAGAATGACTCGTTAGAGATAGGATCAGTAGTATCCTAGAACGAGTGTGAAGAGTATATTTTTGAAAATGAAAACAAATTTTTGGTTTTGAAGATTTAAATCAATTATTGGTATTTGATTATCTATTTATATTGATGTGGACAATCCAGTATATATAGATTTTGCGTATACGTCTGATCCGCGTGTATTCGAAATTTTAATATATTGGGTAGATATAGCATCACGCTCTAGTCGCCCGAAGATGGTACTGATGATTGTCATGACATCATCAGTATTTATGTTCGTGTTTCGAAGGTGTGATTTTCTATATATTTCCTATTGACTGGTGTGAGAACCAAAATTAGATAGGGCCTATTGTTGTGATTTGGCATCAAAAATCTGATTTTTGACTATGTATCGAAATTATGAATTTCAAACTCTAATTCACAAATTGATTGATGTTTGTGTTGTTTGTTTATTTGTTTGCAAATTTTGAACCATTATGCCTAATTTGATCGAATATTGAACTATACTGAAAATTGGTCGCATTTGCTTGCATATACATATATATCATTGAACAGGTCATAGCAAGGAGGCTAGAGCAGAGAATAAAATTTGTTTGCCCGACAAATAGGTACATGTTTACTACATAATTTCCTGTTTTGTTTGGGTGATGATGATTTTGTGAGCCTATTGGCTAGCCGCTTGGCTTTTTCTTTTTCTTTTTGAGATCTGAAGGACCGGGGAAGCTATTTGAAATTCCCCGATGCTCCCGGTGCAGGGGAGGTTATGGCGAAATTTTTCAAAAATTTAGGGTGTTAGCCAAATTTTTGAAATTTTGAAAATTCTCAGAAACTAAAGAGTTGGAGAATGGAAGCCTGATCGATCGTAGAGCTGATTAATCAAACCACTTTCGACTTTGTTCCTTTTCGGGGACGAAAAGTTTTAAGTGGGGGAGATTGTAACAACCCGGAAAATCTGGGCCAGTTTAAAATTTTTATTTTGGCAATTATAGCGAGTTTTGATTATTTAAAATGAATTATTTTAAATAATATCGGCGAGAAATTTATTTTGAATATAATTCGAACGTATACATTATATACGTCGTCGTTAGAATATTAAATATTTATATATAATTATAAATAAAATTGAAAATGGCGCGGTAGTTCGATAATTCGATTTCAAACTTCAATTGAATGTACCGGGTGCAAATCAATCCGGATTTTAGTGAAACCAAAAATAATAGGATCTAATAGTGAATATCTTTCCAACGAATCCGAAAAATTAAAAGTTCGTAGCGGGAATCAAAAGATATGTCCAGTTGAAAATTCTGAATAGTCGCTATGGAATTCAGGCCCTTAAAAATAGCAATTTTGCAAACGACCTCGGATTTCGACGAAACCACTTTTGTTGGATCCGCGGTGTCAAGTTATTGCTAGATTCCAAATTTCATAATTTTTCGAATCAATATGTGAGCGTGGCAAAGGAAAACGCGTTTGACCGGTTTCAATTGATTTTAATCGACTGGAAAATGACCATTTTTCCAACGGTCTCAGAATTCGACGAAACTAGTTTTGTCAGGACCGTATCGTCAATACGAAGCTAGAAAATATTTTTCTAGGATTTATAGAGTTGGTATGTGACTCCGGTAATTTGAAATGTACGTTTAAAATTCAATACAGTGATTTAAATGTAAATTCAACGGAAACTGATTGTAACTATCGAATCAGCTTACGATACATATCCCATTGTGTTCGGAATGGGGGTGAAACGCTATGGACGACAGGCAGTGGACCTCGTTTAGAGGTCGTATGTAAAAGTCAACTTTTTATAATTAAAATAAATAAAAAATCAAATCCTCTCTCCTCTCCCCCCCTATTTCTCTCTGGCCCCCCCTGTTTTTCACGATTCAAATCAATTCAGGTTTAGAAAAAAAAAAAGAAAAAAGAGGGAAGAACGCGTCGATCCTCCACCCGCCGCGCCTCAGGCAGTTGCGCCCCTCCAAGCCAACGTCGATCTTCCCCTCCCTCTCGCGCCCGACCTCCTCTCTCCCCACTTCTTCGGTTCCCTGAATTGAGCGAAATCCGCATCGCCTAGCAGCTCTGGCCAACGAACGACGAGCCGCCGCCACCGTGGCAAGACGCCGTGAAGGCGCACCGCCGGGCCCCCTCCGATCATCCCCTGGTGGCCTGGAAGTGAAGCGACGTGAAGCCCTAGCGGCGCAGCAATGGGTTCCTCCAGTATTTGCCGAGGAAGATGAAGATGAGCAGGGTGAGACCCTTATTTAATTAATTAATTACGCTTAGAAATTATCTGATTAAATATATGACAATGTTTAAAAAAATATATATATTTAGAAAGCTAAGACTTTTATATACAAATATGGTGAGTATTTTAATCATGAAAAGACTATATTTTTCATGTTAGAGAAATACGTTTTTTTTTAGAAGTAGTGTATATAGAAAGGTAAAAGATATAATTTTTATATTTTTAAAGTATTAAAAATATAGTCTTTACTATATAGATGAAGTCAAAATATGATTTTTATATTTTTAAAGTAATAAAAATATGGTTTTTATATTTTTAAAGTATTAAAAATATAATCTTTACTATATAGGAGATATAAAAATTTGATTTTTATATATTGAACTTCGAGATAAAAATTTGATTTTTATATATTGAACTTCGATAGAAAAATAGAATTTTTATATATTGAACTTTGAAAGAAAAATAGAATTTTTATATATTGAACTTCGATAGAAAAATAGAATTTTTATATATTGAACTTCGATAGAAAAATAGAATTTTTATATATTGAACTTCGATAGAAAAATAGAATTTTTATATATTGAACTTCGATAGAAAAATAGAATTTTTATATATTGAACTTCGATAGAAAAATAGAATTTTTATATATTGAACTTCGATAGAAAAATAGAATTTTTATATATTGAACTTCGATAGAAAAATAGAATTTTTATATATTGAACTTTGAAAGAAAAATAGAATTTTTATATATTGAACTTCGATAGAAAAATAGAATTTTTATATATTGAACTTCGATAGAAAAATAGAATTTTTATATATTGAACTTCGATAGAAAAATAGAATTTTTATATATTGAACTTCGATAGAAAAATAGAATTTTTATATATTGAACTTCGATAGAAAAATAGAATTTTTATATATTGAACTTTGAAATAAAAATAGAATTTTTATATATTGAACTTCGATAGAAAAATAGAATTTTTATATATTGAACTTCGATAGAAAAATAGAATTTTTATATATTGAACTTCGATAGAAAAATAGAATTTTTATATATTGAACTTTGAAATAAAAATAGAATTTTTTATATATTGAACTTCGATAGAAAAATAGAATTTTTATATATTGAACTTGGAAATAAAAATAGAATTTTTATATATTGAACTTCGATAGAAAAATAGAATTTTTATATATTGAACTTCGATAGAAAAATAGAATTTTTATATATTGAACTTCGATAGAAAAATAGAATTTTTATATATTGAACTTCGATAGAAAAATAGAATTTTTATATATTGAACTTCGATAGAAAAATAGAATTTTTATATATTGAACTTCGATAGAAAAATAGGATTTTTATATATGGAACTTCGAAATAAAAATGCGATTTTTATATATTGAACATGGAAGTAAAAATTCGACTTTTACATATGTAGTGGCTACAGCAAAGAAGATGACGAAGATGCGGTAGCGACGAAGATTTCTATCAATGATGTGCCGTGGAGCTAGGATAGCTATATGTGAGAACTTCTCACTCTAAAATTCTTTTTCTAGTTATATATATACTAGGATGCAGACGGTGCTTAATAGCACCCGACACAATCGTCCACAGACCATGGCTTGTTTGTTTGACTGTTTGGTGATTGATTGCGATATTGGTTTGAATGTGGTTTGTGGTGTGAAAAATTGAATCGATAAATTGGTTAGGATTAGACGTGCGCCGTTATAAGGCGAAGGAGTAAGGCTAGGTTAGACTCTTACTCCAAATTTTGTGGTTTGCATAACGAATTGATTTGATTGATGTGTGAATGGCGTGGGCCTTCACTAGACCGGGGATAAGGCTAGGCCTCGTCCCGTTTCTAGTATCGTGCCGTTATGCCGCCGAAATTTTCTAAAATATGTTAGAAAAATAAAAATACCATTTTATTTAAAGAATGAACTGAATAGAAATTCATATGTTAAAATAAAATGTTTTATCGTTAAAAATATAATTTTTAACGTGAATGTGAATAAATAAATATTCATTTACAAGCCGGACGGTTTGTTTATGTACACCTATTTGAAGGACATTGATTGGGTCGATAAATTTTGCACATCGCCCAACAGCACAAATAAAATGTGTGTTTGATTGTTTGAAACCCCACACGGGTGTTGGGATGAAATTTGAAGTTCACTCATCCTGATTTATTAATTATGTCGATCGGTTGATTGACAGGCTGTTTTAAGCGTTGAATATCTATATTTGATGCTTATACAGTATAGTGCACTTTGGTTGATGGTTGATTATTTTTCAATGCTATGATATACATGTGTTGTATGAAAATCCATATAATTAACTTTGTATGGTAATTGATTGGGCCTCATTCCAGTTTTAAAATAGAAATATTTGAAATAGAAATATTCGAAATGGAATATTTGAAACTATCAATATGTGAAGCCGTGATGATTAGATTGACGCCATTTTGACGTGAACGATATTTATATCGATTTTAAACGATTTCGAAATGAATTGAATTGAAAGCGATTTCGAAATGAATTGAATTGAAAGTGATTTCGAAATGAATTGAATTGAAAGCGATTTCGAAATGAATTGAATTGAAAGTGATTTCGAAATGAATTGAATTGAAAGTGATTTCGAAATGAATTGAATTGAAAGTGATTTCGAAATGAATTGAATTGAAAGTGATTTCGAAATGAATTGAATTGAAAACGAATTCAAAGTGAATTGAATTGAAAACGAATTCAAATTGAATTGAAAGCAAATTGAAATGAATTCAAATTGAATTGAAATTTGAATTGGATAGAAATGAATTTTAAAACGAATTTATAGAGAAGAATTCAATTTTGCTTTGAATTGAGATGGAAGTTGAAATAGATTTTGAAATGAATTTTAAAACTATTTATATAATTCGTTTTAAATAGAAATCGACGAAGTATATATTATATATATTATATATATAATATAATGGCCTGAATAGAACGCGCCGCGCAGCGGCAGTTCGCGAATTTCGACCATTGATTTCAAATGGACGTTACGGGAGATCCGACCGTCGGATTCTCCTAAAACCGGAACCGTTGGGTTCGTATCGAAAAGAGCTTTCTAGCGAATGTTAGAAATTTGAAATCTAACGGTTGGATTTGGAATTATGTCCAAATCAAATTTGAAAAAGGTCGCTGTAAGTGCAGTTCGATGGCCATTGATGGAAATTGACTGTACGGGCCTTGATAAAATTATTAAAAATAGTAATAATTTGTGTAAAATCATAAGAAATGATTTGTGAAGAGTTGGGATGAAAAACTCCATGTTTGAAGAGATAAAAATAGATTTTTATCGAAATGAACTAGTTTTGAACTAGAATTAAAATTCTATTTATTTTTAAGTAAATAAATTGAATTTGAAAAGGGTTTTGAAAATAACCAAAATTTCCAATGATTGCATTGGAGTGGATTTGAATCGAAATTGTCTTCGGAATATTTCGATGTTGGAATTCGTGATTATACAGATGTTGTTATGGAAATTTGAAAGATATATATTTATATCGTTATTTCCAATACGACATTTGTTAGTCGTAGAATTCGATATTGAATATAAGCCGATATATTTTCTATTCAGAGCCTTGTATTGAATATCGAATGTGATTTGGGTTTGTCGTGAATGGTGTTTTCACTAACACTGTTCTTGAACCCAGTTGAGAAAAGATTAAATCTTTTTGTTTAGATTTAACGAAGTGTACCAATTAAACGATATTTAATTGGAATTGAATTGGTATTGATTTTTGGGTTTATCGTGAACAGTGTTTTAAACAACACTTGTTCTTTAACCCGATAATTAATGGAAGGTGATTTTGGATTTATCGTGAACCGTGTTTTAAATGGCACTGATTCTTTAACCCAGTTAACGATTAAAACTAAGTGGAGTTTTAATGAATCTTTAATTAGATTGAAATGATCGAAAATGGAGTATCACCAGTTTTTGCTCCAGGCGATAGTTAAATCTTTAATTAGATTTGAACGTGAAATGGTAATTGAATTTACCGATAACACTGTGGTGTTAGATATGAAGTATTACCAGTTTTACTTCATGGGATGAATAGGTTGGGATTGGGAAATAAAATAAATGATTACTTCGGTGTGGTTCGCTAATCCCGACTAGTTTGAATTGATATTCAAAGGAGATTAAAGAATTTATCTTGGATAAAATTAATGGGAACTCTTCCCAAAGTATAGGAATATTTGAATAAAAGAATATTCTGAATTGGAATGAGGCGTATGTTGTGTTTGTGTAACACTTTTATAATATATACGCGAGTTATTCAGAAAGACCGGGTTTATCCCATTCTGAATAACTGATTCGACGTGGTGTCGAAGATGAAGACGGTGGTCGAAGACCAGAAGTCTTCACGTCGTTTGGGTGATTACTGATGATCTTGATTGGGCTGTACACCCAAGAAGATGGAAACAGTTTGTGATCGTCCAGACGTACTTGGAGATCGATGGATATGCGAGGTACTAGGTGCCTCCGGTTTCGTTCAGCCCCAGAACGGACTTGTAAATGGACTGTGTGTCTGACATTGGATTTTAGTCTGTGTGATTGATTTCTATTAAATATATATCTGTCTGGCGGCGGAGAATTTATTCTCTTGCTTAACGCCCTTCTCTGAGACGTACGAGCTCAGGGGTTATATATTGATGGATATCAAACGCATGGAGTGAATTGCCTGTGTGGCATGCCTAAGTGGCAATTGATCGAGGCTTCTGTTGAAAAGCAAAGTCTTGTGGTGATGATCAAAGCACGGCCTGTGTGGCATAGCTTTGTGTAACGTTTACTTCGCGAGTTTCACACCCGGTATGAACCAAAAACGGGAGAGGACATCAGGGAGGACTTGCGTTTCTTTCTAGCTAGAAGTGGCGTCAGTGGTTTTACACGCCCTGACGAGTTTGACTTATGTGGTTGTTGCTGTTGCGAGGCGCCTCGGTTTGATCGGACGATCCGGGTCCGATGGAGTCATTTGTTGGCTCATTTACGCCCCATAGGGCGGAGAGACGTAGTGTTCAGGCATAATAATCCACATCGGTGGACCGGCCCTGACGATCCAAGGCCCACCTGAGTCTGGGACCTGAGACATGGGCTAGATTGTCTCGAATCGGTTGAGGACTATCTTTTGCCTCGGTTCATAGAGGGAAATCCAATTTCCAAATACGTGACATTTGCGGTTTTATTTGTAGAACCTAGTATGGTGACATAGTGGGATGGGGCGCTCATGCCGCCTATGATTGATACTTATGATTTGAAGTTGTTTTATACACTATGCACTTATTATAGTATCAAATAATGTGTTTTAAACGTATCAAGCATGCTTTGGCTGTTATAAGGTAAAAACCCTATCCTCCGGCTTGCGTTGCATTGTGTGATGGGACCTGGGTCTTATAACAGCTTCATTTTTCTTTATTTAGCATTGCGCTGTTTGTTTTATGCACTGGTATTCTTGGGAGGAAACCCGTTCCATGTTATACGGCGTGGTCCCTTGATTTACCGAACTTTAAAATAAAGAATAATAACTGTTTTAGTTCTCACACCAGTCCCATGACTGACCTGGAGTTTATTGTTTTGACCTAAACTCTGGGTGCCCCTATTTTTGACACGGGCAGCTAGTAGTTTCGGTTTTGCAGATTTATATTCACAGGATCCTGGTTTACAGCTGGAATGATATCCGGAAAGCTTTGTATCCGTATATCTCTTCTAGTTGTGTATTGTATTATTTTCCGCTGCTATGTATTTAAATGTAATTTAAATCTCTGATATTTCTGTGTAATATTCATTTATACTGTATATTCTTGTAATCTGATGCATTGTTGTAATATACAATGAAATGTTCTTGTGTATGTGTTCTGTTTTGTCCTGTTCTCAAACGATAGGACGTTTCGAACGGTCTGGGTCGGTTTAGCGACTGGTTCGGACCGAGCGAAATTCCTGTTCGTCACATTTACCAGCCACCAGTCGACTAGTGGATTTGGTACCAGTCGACTGGTAGCCTTATACAGAAGCAAAAATTTGCTATTCGAACTCGGCATTTATAACCCTATAAATATATTTTCCTTCTTTTCTAAAACCTAGCTTTCTCAAATAAAAACCCAAGGATACCTTACTTCAGCAAAAACTCCTTTTTGTCACTTATTTGATTAATTTAATGGCTCCCCCACGCAAGAAATCAAAGAGAGGTGCCTCTTCATCTCAAGAAAAACCCATAAATCCTTACATCTCCAAATGACTATGGAATGATATTGCAAAAGAAAGGTGGAGGAAAATGGAAAATCTGAAGTATCTCGAAGGTATATTTGTTAAATTTTCTGATTTTGATACATATGGTTTACAACGTTTGGCTCAAAAAGAAAGATTAGAGTCTTTGATGAATTATGAACAAAATCATAGGCCAATATTGTTATGGTCAAACTTTTCTTAGCAAACTTGAATTTGGATCACTTAGTTTTTATAAATTCAGAAAATTGCGCATGGAGTTTGGTATGTGACAAGCCGGTTTTTCTTACCGTTGAAAGAATGGCTAATATATTAAACTCTTCATCCAACGGAATTCCAGTAGGCGCTTTGAATTGTGAAATTGGAGTAAGAGACGAAGTAAGACATCAATTTATTTATGATGATTCAGACGGCTCTAGAACAAAAGGATTAAGGCCGAGTGCAAGATTATTACATTGCTTTAACCCGAACCATCTTGCCAAGTACCGGAACTTTTGATTTGGTTTACGCCGAGACCTTTAAGCATTATATGCAGTCTATGACGAAGTTCAGATAAATTGGATGCAAACTATCTTAGATCACATCTTGCTTTTCAGTACCAGAACTCCAAGCTATTTTTATTATGGAGAATATCCTATACGAATCTTTGCAAATACCAATATACCTGAACCGACATCCGACAAGCTAGAGGTAAAAATTCTTGATAGTAAAATTTAAAAATGATGAAATTACCTCCTCCGGTTCGGAGAATTACGAGTTTGGAGGAATGGAAGAATAGGGAGACAGATCAACCATCGTCAAGTGCTTCTTATTCTAATCCAGAAGATGTTTGTTTAATCAATGCGTCTCAAACTACTAGACAAGCAATCGATGTTGTTGCACGTAATCAATTCCTTCTGGAAGCTAGGATTAAAAGACTTGATAAAAAGGTTGATACAAAATTTAATAAAATCAAGAAGTTTTCAGGGAATATGTGGAATGCTATTTCATGCTCGATTGCTTCCTCCAGTCATGCTGTGGATCCAGGAAAGAGGCCAATATCTCCTACAAACTAGACGTCATCAGAAAGAATAGAGTCCAATGCTTTTTTAATATCATGGCCGTAAATTTGCATATCTTTATATTTGAAATAAATGAACTCATGAGATTTGTATTAAGTGATCTCCTTTTTCTTACTTTGGCATATAAAACTCTAGAGGCTTGTACTAAATAGTCTCATCAAAACTTCATATTTTGTATACTGCTTGTACATCAAACCTATCTATGTTATGTACTAGAACTTTTGCTTACACCTTCTTAATCTGTGTTTTTTTACTAGTTTGTCGTCTTACATATTATTTTTAATAAATGACAAAGGAGGAGAAGATTATGTATTATATGCTAACATTTTGTTGTAGGAAAGCAAATGGTAAGTACTTTTATATATGCACTAACAAAATGTTGCATAGAAGCTTTTTATTCAGAGGGAGATAAAAATATGCAAGCATACATTCAAGGGGAGAAAATAAATAATTCTATACAAGTGCAAGAGGTTATCATCAATCAAAAAAGGGGGAGAATATTAATTCATGAGTTTTTGATTCACGACAACATGGAAATGAAAATTGCATTGAAGAGTTTGTGTGTCTATATATATATATATATATATATATGTGTGTGTGTGTGTGTGTTTACTGTGTTAGACGATTGTTAGAATTTATCCTCATTTTATATAACACAAGTACATAACACACACACACACAAACACACACACACACACATATATATATATATATGAGTAAATGCCTTTAAACAACCTTTTACTGGGCTTGTTGCCCTGATCAGTCGACTGGTTCATTTCCTACCAGTTGACTGGTCAGGAACAAAAATCCCAGTAATGACTATTTTTTCCATTTTTCAAATATATATACAATTTATATTTTTGACCAGTTGACTGGTGAGTTTTATACCAATCGGCTGAACCGACAATAACAGCCATATTTCTGAAGAGTCACTTTCTTTCATGAAAATATTTCTTTTGATTTTTAAAAGAAATGGTTGCTTCTTTTCAATAAAACTCTTCATGAACATTGACTACTCTTCAACCACTATTAATAAATCACAAATTTGTTTATCAAATCACTAATTCTTACTGATTCTATTCGAATTCTTGATCTACGTTTCTAAGCATTATTGCATTCTAAAAAGCTCTCAAATATTCAAATTACTTATTTAATCTTTGAATTTATTTCAAATCTCTAGATTCAATAAGTAATATACTTCCTTTAGTCTTCACATGCATGTTATATACTTGAGGATAAGACTATAGGTAGGGTGTACTCAATTGTTGGCTATTCAGTGTTGTTCAAGAACACAATCAGAAGTCAAACTCTTGTTAATGGTTAAAGTCATGTATTGGTGCTAAAGCGGGAAATCCTTCTTGGGGTTCGGCTTGTTGTGAACCTGTTCCTCCAGGTGAAGAGAGGGTGTTGATGGTAGAATTCCAGAAGGAGTCTGGGACTGGACGTAGGATGGGAAGTCTAAACCAGTATGAAATTCCTAGCATCACTTTACTTACTGCATTTACTTATTTGTGATATCTTATTTTATCTAATATTTATTTGCATAACTATTGTATTAGATAAGTTAGAATTTCATATTCACTTTCGCATATTCCATATAGAAAGATCTAAGTCACAAGACACGACTTTTCAGTTTGTCGTTCTTCATCGCTCTTCTACTCCAACAATATTTGTAGTCATCTAGGTATTCTTTTCCTATCTCAATAAGGTTATTAATTCAATTGTATTTTGTTTATTTTTTGTTTTTGTCCATTGAGTGTAAACAAAAATTGTTTTTGGTGAATTAATAAAGAGGATGGTTGGGTGAAATATCTTGTGTAGTGCTGTTATTTCCAATTTATTATTTTGTTATTTTCAGTCAAATTCTTCTTCAAATGATTGGATGAAAAAGTTCCTATTTTTCTGGTGTTTTGTCAAACTTCTGTTGCGCACAAAACCCCAACAGTTAGTATCAGAGCTCAGATCATTGCATAGTTTGGAGTGACTTTGGATTGAAGATTGTAGATGTCGGAGATGATGTTGCTTTCGTGGATGACTATTTTTGATGGAAGATAATGGGGGATTTGGAAGCCTATGATGGTGGGTGTTCCATGCCTCAATGGTTTGATTGATGGAGATGAGAAGTAGCCCTCTGATATGGATGAGGGAAGATGGAAGAAGACAAAGAAGAAGGCGGGTTAAGGTTGAAGAACCTAGTCCACAACAAGGTAGAGAGGTTAATATGGTCACTGCTGACGGTCCTAAGATGGAGGATCATGGTATCAACAAGGGTCTATATGTTGATGATGCTCGAGGGACCCCGAAGATCAAGAGATCATGTGTAACGACCCAGGGCTTTCGGCCCCGAAAATCGACATAAATACCTTTACTGTATCTCATGCCGACCTTTCAAACACCGAGAACACCTGATTGTTAATGAAAGAAATTATAGGGTGAGATAAGAAAGAAAGAAATATAAGAATAGAAGAAGAAGAAGAACACAATACAGAGTCTCACATCGCAGCGGAACAAGGTATAATATAGAAATAAATCTTTATTGAGAGCTTTGGAAAACACTTACAATATCAGAGTACATCAACATCACTGGACAGTTATAACAATCTGCCCTTATATACAATACAGCGGAATAACACTAAATATGTCTGGACTTCTCCAGCACACCTTTCGTCGTGTTCAATAACTTGAACCTGCAAACCCGGGCTAACCCGAGCATTTACAAAATACCGGGTCAGTTTGGTGGACCAGAGTGAGATAAACTCGCACAATATTAAGGGTAAATCATCCAATCATGATTTTAAAGTTCGAAATCTTTTCAAAAGAAAAGGATAATCGTAAGACCGAATCCACACATAAACACGGACGGTTTTTACCTTACGATAACCCAAAACAGTTTTGAAATCCAATATCTTTTCTGATATTATAATAATGTCTAAATACAAGTAAATAGCAATCTAGTGGAACGCTTGCATCTCACGCTCCACATATATATATATACAAATCAAAACCGTAGGCGCTTATTGGAGATCGGATTCCAACTCTGACAAGGTATGGGACCACCTGTCGATCGTGTATCTCTAGAGACAAATACACTGGGTTCAACAAGAACGTCTTGCAACCCGGCCCTCACATGACCGATGACTCATTTCGCTTGAGTGTATCGAATGTATATCACCAACGGTTGGGCTCAAACCACCGTTTCCCGAAAAGGGACAACATCGAATATAGATTAAAGAAACAAATGGAATTTCTCTAGGTAGGTGATCATACACCCTAATGGGAGCGACCCACATAGCCATGCTGCCTGCCCGATTTTTGTCATTCCCTGGTTGATGAGGCTTGAGGTCAGAATTTCCTTTACAGCACCTGGTCACTATTCACTTTGAATGCCACATCGTCAGATCCGCCAGATATCACACTAATTGACGTCCACAAAATACTCTAGTTTATTTGGCTAGAGAATAACCATTTCTCCGCCATCAACTATGGTACGTTTGGAGAAATCAACGCATGTAATTCCTTTGGAAATCCTCTGTCAGACATCCGTCCATACAAGTCATCCAGGAACAGGATGAACCGAAGGCACTCTCCTACTGCATTCTAGGAATCACTCTACAGATCAGTAGCGAGAAGTCCTTGCAATCCGTAGATTCCAAATCACGACAGAATTACTGTTGAAATATCTCCGGCCGCTAAACCAAATAAATCCAATCAGTAGTCCTTCCGTTCATGAAAATCAATGGTCTTCAACTGCTCTATATTCAATGATCTTCTTTTACGTATATGCTGGTCGGAATGGTTTTCGAATCTGAATTCGATCCCGGTCTTTCCCTACCAACGATCGTATGGGTCAACTTTGATAGTCGATGATTTAACTATCAAATAAATAATTATGTGAATAACACGAGTTTACTGGTTCAGTATTAACACTACAGGGCCTTTTTAAAACGATTAACGATATTTAATCTTAAACTCTTAAATATTTCATCATTTCAAATATAACTCATTTGATATATAAGATTTCAAATTTTCAAAACAATTTCACTTTCATATTAAATTCTTTATTTTCTTATCGTTTCAAAACCATCTACTATTTTATTACATATTATCCATATTTGGAAAACCAACTCAACTTATCGTTTATAAATTACTGTTATGGGATCTAATTTGGTTTGATTACTTGTATACGTTAATCCATACTCCTTTCTGTAGAACAAATCTATTTCTCGAACTTCACTTTCCAATTCCCTTTCATGTCGAAAGTATCACTTTAACTTCCTACCATCTCCCTTACTTTGGACATTTTATATGAATGCCAAATTCTTTCACTCCCGTCCCTTGGGAAATATTCTCGACCCTTTCATTTACATCCTGTTATTATTTCATATGAAAATAATGGATTGTTTCTCTCCTTTCACATTTACAACTAATATCATCCTTAGATGATCCCGAGGTCGTTCAAGTTGGGGGTATTTATTTACCTCTCAGACCTTGATCATCCACGTTCTCATCTTTAGATAGACACCAGTTGTAATTCAAAAGCCGACCAACATATCTCATCTAACTGCTTTATAAAACTTTTTACTTTTAAAGGTATCTCTCTCGAATATTAATATATATTTTTTCATTGATTAAGAAAATATCACCTTTCCTTTTTCTCCTTAAAACAGTACATTTTATTTCTTTGGATTTTGTAAAAAAAAAAAAATCTAGTTTCCCACTTCACCTTCAATCCCCCTCCTCCTTGCAAATCCTTCTTTACCAATTCCTACTTAATTCCATTAAGTAACGCTAATCCACGCTTTGGCAACTCATCTCTCTTTTATAAACTTCGTTTATAAAATTCTGGTTTTTGATGTAAAACCCTTTTCCTAAATTTCTTAACTCTAATGTTAATCCAACACTTATTTAAACAATCATATTGCCTAAAACCCTTTTTAAAATTAAAATAAATATTATTTAACCCATCTTGTTAATTCAAAACAATTTATCAACATAGTCAAATAGTTGACTTCGTCAATCCAAAATATGATAACATAGTTAACTAATTTCAAATAATACCTTAGTTAAATAATAAAATTCATAATTTTCCTTTTTATTTACCTCTCAAACGATTATCTTAAGTTAATTTCTGCTTATTCACTTAAGTATCAGAAAACTTTCTTTATAAAATTATTCAATAATCCCTTATAAGCTAAACTAATAAATAATAAATAATCATATTCTTTATACAAACTTTTATCCAAAAATACAGATTTAAAAATCTGTCTTTAGTTATAAAATAAATTTTATAACTTTACTTCGTCGATTTACCTGATGATAGATCGACGTTGATATAACGGTTTATTTATAGGCCCTATATTGTCAATTACTCAACCGATAGTACTCATTGGTTTAAACAAAGTAAATATTGAATTCCAGGTTAACAGTTAATAACCAAATCAACCATTAGTCCAATAATTCAATTTAAATAAATAATGGCCTCATAACAGTCAACACCGTCTATCCAAACACAACCCTGGCAGTTCAAACAACCCATTAGATCGGGTTTACTTTATAACGTGGCCAATAAGGTGGATTACCTTTACTTGGACCAGACGTTTAAATAACGGTTTTGTTTATCGCTGAAATTAAACCGTGTTTAATTTCAGAAATCAAATACATACATGTAACAAACAATCGCAGTCAAACATGAACAACAATAACACAAGGTAAAACCCAACTTATAAAATATAAGTGGAGAGAGAGCTGAGTGAGTTTAACTCACCTTGGTTTGATTCCATCGTTAGATCAACTCGTTTCAGTTAAATTAACCGATGTTTAATTTAACTGAAAAATCCAACTGCTGTCTGCCCTGCTCAATCCTCATCCATCGCGTAGTACTCGTCTTCAGGGTCCCGACGTTTTTCGTTTCGTCGAATTCTGATTACGTGTGGATTCAGAATTAATATTTGAAATTTATATAAAACTTAAGTTAAATAAACCTTTAGATTTTAAAAAAAAACATGGGCCTTACTTACTTTTGCTCAGCCCAATACGTGAATGGTTCAAGCCCGCTTCACCCTCATCCACTTAAAACCATCAAACCGTCGGTCCCCTTCATTCTCAAACCCTCAAATCGGCTTCTAATCTTCCGCCGCCACCATGTTTCCAGAAGAAGAAACCCCTCAACTGACGGCCGTCGTTCCTCCACAAAGCTCACCGTCGCTACTGCTATCTCTGGTCCCCACACCCTAGCCTTATCAGCGACGCCGCCTTCCTTCCACTCAATTCAACCCCGAACGAAGCCTCCCTCCAAAAAGCTAAGTAATTTTTCCCAAATTAATTTTTGTTTTGAATTTCCTTTTTGATTTGAATTCGGTTTTACCTTTCTGTGTTAATCTGGTTTGTGGTGCGTGGTTATGTATTTATACTAGTGAATGATCACTGTGATTCACGAATTGTTACATCCTAGTTTAGATTTTATAGTGCTTAGGTTCTAGGTGATTTCCCCTGTTTATTTCAGTCATGTGGCCGAACTGTTTTGAGATTTACTTGGTTTGTGTGATGTTCAACGTAAGGACTACGGATTTGTGATGGATTTTCTGTGTTGTCTTTGGTCAGAATCGAACTATTCCTATGTAGATTTGGTGAATTATGTGTTGTTAAATTCGTATAGTCTCGTCTGGGGAAAGATACAACTATCGAATTGAATTGTCAATCCATATTGTAGATGATAACTTTTGTACGGTCATGTTCAAATTGAAATTTCAGATATGTGGATCTGCATTCATTAGCTATCAAATTGTTTAAATTTGATTTCAGATTCGAACTCTGACAAGTATGTAGGTAGAATAGCCTTTGGTATAGGTTTGTACACGATTCATACATATAAAATTACGTATATTAGCTGTTTTGGTTTGCTATTGTATCCTACTGTTTCACGTGGTGTTTCTGATTGGAAATCTTCCAACTTTAATTATATTTACTTATTAGCTACACATAGCTTCCTTTTCCTCTCTTTTTTCTTTTCAGATCAGATCTATTGGTGATGAAGGCGAGATGTGGTGAGGGGATTTTGTTAGATTTCAGAATCGTTTGTCTGTTCAAAATAGATATGGTGCATGTATGGGTTAGGCTAGTCATTGTTTATTAAATTTTCAGATCTGAATTGATTTATGTATGGCTGTATGGTCTGTATATGGGATTTTCTGAACGAAATGTATATGTTCTTGTACCCATGTATATATATAAAGCTGTTTTATTTTACTGCTTCATTTGGTATATGTATTGGCTGAACTGTTTTAACATATGGATTGTATATTTGTTGTTTTGACCTGGGCGGATATGTATATTGATTTGCAAAAATGTATATTATAGTTTTGAGCCACAAAGTCCTATTTGTAGTGATCTGTTCAAGCTATAGTTTTGTGTATAATCCTTTTCATTATATACCAACCAAAATCAATCAGGTTAGTTAATACTTGGTTATTTTTGACTATATAGATCCAAGGTAAAATATTCAAATAAATTTTACATGTTTACCCTTTTTGTAAGCAAAATCATTATAGGGATAATTATTTAGTATTGATAACATAGAAATAAGTTCCCAAACCAATTTAATGAAACAATATTATCACAATTATATAGTTGTATATATAACCCAACATGGATTTTAACACCATTTACAATTTCTCGAGTTAAGCGGTACCCAAACATACATATATAAAAACCGTATTTAAATTCTTAAATAAACGTTATAATTTAATAACGATTTCCATAGCGACTAATTTAAAATTTGAACTGGACATAACTAACAAATTATAACATGAAATCTCAATTTTTCTTTTTCATGTGAAAATTATAGTCAAATCGATTCAAACGTTTCTGGTTTCACAGAATTCTGACTCAAACCGAATTCTGTATACTCAGTTAAAGTTCAGAACGAAATTTACGAACTACCGCGCCATTTCTAGTTCGTTTTATTATAAATTAAACGTTCTGACGTCGTTTTAATAACGAATATATTTATATAATTCAATATAACCCATATTTAAACCACTTTAAATCGCTCGTTCACCTTATACTGCAAATTCAACATTTTCTCAATATCCGAAAATAAAATATTATTATATTATTAATATAATTTAAATATTCAAATTAAAATGGTCAAATCCCATTATTTAAACTCAAATCAATATTTTAAATAAATAAAATATTTCAAATAAATGGTCAGAAAATACGGGACATTACATCATGTCAAACGGAAGACGGATGTCGAGTTGTGAAATCACAAAGACGAGATGGAGGTCTCTGTGGTATTACAAGCATTTTTAGACCGTTAGTTTTGTGCGGTGTAACTCAAGTGGTAGATGCATCTTTTGTAGGTGGTGGGTTGTGTTTGTAATTAAGGTGTGGTCGTAGTCCTTTCAAATCGACTGGGGGTGTATCTCGTTGCTTAGAAATCAAGGTTGGTTTTAATTGAGAGTAGATGTCATTGAAAGAGCTAGGTTGACTTGTTTGTGGATAGTTGGAGAATTTGTATATTTGAATCAAGGTGGAGTGTTGAATTTTTTATTCAAATATTTTATGAAGAGGATGTAATCAATTACTTAATTGATTGACTAATTGATTTGATTGATTGGTTGATCGATTTTATCATAAAAGGAAAGAAATGAATGATTATATTTTGGAGATATTTTGAAGGGGAAATTTGGATATTTGCCTAGGTCTTCTATTCTTTATATATGCAGTCTTCTTGGTTAGGTCAGAACAAAAAACAAGGAACCATGTGAGAATATCTGGTGAGGTTGTGTGCCTCCAGGGGCTTGCACCCTTGAGAGGAAGGTGTAGGAATTTTGGTTGAGTGTTGCTATTCCTATTTATTACTGAAAGACGTAGGTTGTGCCTCCAGATTGTCTAAGGGTTTGTCGTTGTTCTTCATTGCTCTTCGGCTCCAACAATATTTGTAGTCATCTAGATATTCTTTTCCTATCTCAATAAGGTTATTGATTTAGTTGTATTTTGTTTATTTTTGGTTTTGATCCATTGAGTTTAAACAAAATTTGTTTTTGGTGAATCAATAAAGAGGGTGGTTGGATGGAATATCTTGTCTAGTGATGTTATTTCCGATTTATTGTGTTGTTATTTTCAATCAAAACCATCTTCAAGTGATTGTGTGAAAAAGATCCTGTTTTTCGGGTGTTTTGTCAAACTTCCGCTGCGCACAAAACCCCAACAACTTCTTGCTAAATCAACACTTCCAACCATCTAAAGGAGATAACAAAAGACATTGATAACTCCTTGTCACATGTTTTCAAAATGAGATGCCACTCAGTTTGTTCAATTTTTGCTTCACTTAGTTTCATTTAACTAATTTTTTTTTTAAAAAGGTATTGTACTTGGTAATTGTTCACTTGATTAAAGAAAACATGGATATTACTAATTAATATTTAGCTCAAAATTTTCATTTTGGTTTATTTGAGTTAAGTAAATTCTAAGGTCTAATTTGTGTTTGAGTACACGAATACCACAAACCATTGATGGTTTAGATAAAACATCCATCTATATTAGATTTGTTTTCGTGTGCAACTTATAAATATAATTTTTGTTATGTTGAGAATTTAAGATTTTTGATCCTTACCACTATGAAATTTTAATATTTTGGATGTATGCACTATTCAACATTGAGTTGATTTTCAATTTGTTGTTTCAATAATAAATAGCATTTCCTTTTGATAAGATTTAGTCAAAATATAGTTGTTTTGTACCTACGATCAATCAAAATACTCAACCTTATCGTACAAGAGACTATAATCAAGTCATTAGCTAAATAATATAAATTAAAGCAATTAAAATGTTGTTTTGTAGGTTACTTTTTTAGTAACTTACATGTATATGTTTTTAATATCTAGAAAATTTTCATCATGTTATTCTCATTTATTTACACGTCGACTATTTTAGTACACACAGCCACTTCTTAAATAAGCACATCTTTTTTATCCTCAACCCAGAATTGAGAATCTTAATTTTATTTTTAATTATGACAAAAGTATGTGCCAAATCTGCAAAAAGCATAAATAATGGAAGAGGTGAGGGATGTGGATCAAATTTTAATGTGATATGGTAGACTTAGATAGCATTCCTTTTCTAATATGGGTGGTTCACGTTAGCGTCCGCGTTTGACGCATCGAGAGTGGACCCCACTAAACTGTCCAATTTGTCCTAACCATTGTGGAAGAGACTTTCTCATCTGAGGCTTCCAATGCATCGACAGTGTCAGACACGAATGTCACTCCCACATACTTCCTCTTCCCTCCTTTTATCCTCAGCTCTTTCCATCTTCTTCATCATCTCATCCAACTTTTTTCTCTTGTGCTTTCTTCACATCAAATGGAAGATCCTGGTTCAGGAAACGATGATTCTGATTTTGAAGATTTGCAAGAAAATGTGTTTATTAGATTGTATTATGCCACACGATGACCTAAATTTAATAGAATTCCATAACAAATATGTTCTTCTTTACGGTATTACACATTCTTTAGAAATTATATTGGAGCTATTGATGGTACACATGTAATGGCTCATGTTCCTCAAGGAGATATGCAATTTGCAGGACGTAAAGCTGTGCCTGCACAAAGTATAATGGTCGTAATTGCTTTTGAATTAACATTTACGTTCGTCGGGGAAGGGTGAGAAGGAACTGCTCATGATTCTAGAATCTTTCATAAAGTTGTAAATACTCTTAGTTTGAATTTTCCGCATCAATCGAGAGGACAATATTATTTAGTTGACGCAGAGTATCCACGATTGAAAGGCTATCTACCTTTTGTATCGCACTGTAAAATACAATTTCCAGATATCAATGATACAAAAAATGAACTAAAGATAGAAAATGAAGTTTTAAACTGCTACCATTCGAGTTTGCATATGGCAATCGAAAGGAGCTTTTGCATTTGGAATGAAAAATTTACAATCTTACGTAACATGCCAATATATTCATATAATGTTTAGGTAGATATTGTCGCTGCCACAATGACTGTTCACAATTTCATATGAATGTACAACACCGGGGATCCTAACTTTATGGCATATGACGATAATTCGTATGTGTAGTTCGAAGAATATCTGAAAGAGTGTTGTAGCATTCGAAACCATGGAAATAACGATCGTGAAAAAGTTAAAAGAAATGCAACAATAATCACTTTGGTGTTAGTTCGAGATACCATATGAAATGAAATTGTTGCTACTGGGTTACGTTAGGGACTGCCTATATTTTTTTATTATGCATTCTTCAGTTTGTAGTTTGTATTTGCAAACTCCGCTTTGTATTTCGTATTTTGTATTCTGCATTTTGAATTATGAAATATATGTATTTCGTATTACGTATTATGTATTAGGTTTATATCTATTTGCATTTGTATTGTGAATTCTGAACTATGTTTTTTTATTTTGTATGCCATATTATGTATTTTGTATTCTTTATTTGAAAATAATTAACATTCATGAAATAACAACATAGCCAAACAATGAAATAATAACTTTTCCCCTTTCATGTTGCCCCTTCGTAAAAAGAACGCATTCCCCTTTCACGAAATTTTTCCTTCCCTAGCCTCTTCAATTTGCCTAGTCAAATTTTCCACTTTCGGTTCAAAAAGAACGCACCTATATATGTTTTTGGCAGTTTCTAAATATATTTAATTCTTTTTTTAATCATTAAATCTTTTAATTTTTCCTTATTTTATTAGTTATACAATATAACGCTCAACTCAGAATCTTATCACTCTTCCCGTGGAGAATAGAAATTTTCGTTACTTTTTCATGAAAAGATTGAAAAGTACTTTTAGAAGAAAGTTTTCCATTGTAAAGTTTCTGCCACTAGGCTCATCAAAAATAACAATAATGATTTTTAGACAGGACTTAGATAAATGTAAATCTAGCTAATACTGCTGGAAATATCCAAATAAAGTTAGCGTTAAATTATAAGTAAAAAAAACATAGATCTATATATTTACTTCTTTTCTATTTCTATGTACACTTATTTTACTTAAATGTTAAAATTTACTGATTATGATATGATTAATATAGTTACATGATATATTCTTTAGAAAATACAGTTAGCAAAATAATAACTTTCTGTTCCGAACAATAAAATGTTAAAATTTAAGTAATTATGATATGATTAATGTAGTGATGTGATTACTTTTGCTAAGTTTAAATATCAATTTCAAAAAACTTCCATCATTCAGTTTTTTACTGTAACGCCCCACCCCGAGATCCACCCTAAAAAAGAGCATTACTAAGTAACATTATCTGTTGCAAGCGAGCTATAGATTGAGTAATATGAAAATGTAATAATGCAGAAGTGTATATGATAATAAGTAATAATTGCAGTAGAGAATATAAAAGCAATAAACTAAAATGACGTAAGATATTTTTATATTGGATTGGAGCTCCATCCTACGTCACATCCAAGAGTCCTTCTAGAATTTTGCCTAAACAACAGCCCTCACTTAATCCAGAGGAATATGTATTAAAACACCTGAGCGGCACAACAGGATTTCCCTTCTGCAGTCGAAGATGACTTTGACGTGCATGAGCAGGAGAACATGACTTTAACCAATACAAAAGATAATTAACTCTTTGCTTTCTTAATAACACAGATATGTCATTTTATAGTACACCTTTCCTCAAATCATATATATATATATATATTGTATGCGAAGATATGAATGAGAAAGTATTGCTTAGAATAATGAAATATAGTATGGATTCTGGCAATCGTAATCTAGAATGCTTAGAATATAGAGAGTATTTATGATAGAAAATAGAAACATAAGATTAGAAGATTTAGAAAATAAAAGTTATTTCATGTATATATAGTAGTTAAAAGGTTACATCTATCAGCGAAGAGGTTTGATCGAAAAGTAGCATCAAAATATCTTTGTAGACATTAATTCCTCTTCACGAATGAAAGTATCTTTACAGAAATTTGATTGTTTGAGGAAATTGAGTCAACTAAGTTCATAGGTGTCCAACTATATTTTGAATATATACGCGCATGTGTGAGTGGTGCACAAAATATGTCAGGTTAGTCTCCCCATAATGGGTAACCTAAGCTCTAATGCCACATGTAACAACCCGGAATGGGCCTAGATTCCGATCTAGAAAAGGGCCACCAGAACTTAGAGTCATTCTAAATGGATAGTTGGTTCCTATAAGGATTACCTAAATAGAGTCAACTAAAAATGAAATCAAAATATTACAGCAGAAAGGATAAAATATAATAATAGAACATATAACCACCGTAATTTCAATGCAATCGGATTCTGATTTCTACAAATGGTATGTTGGTAATAATAATATCCCGCAAAATACAATAAACTGCAAGTAATAATAACTATAGGATCACCTTTTCTAGGCTCCACTCTCTATGACTCCATCACTCAAATGTTCCCACCTACTAACCAGTTTAATTATCATGAGGAGGGAGGTCAGAACAATATGTTCTGGTGAATAAAAATCACATAAGTTTAAGGAACAACTATTTCCTATACTTGCCAGTATGAATTCATCAAATTATGTCTACGAGATCTAACATACAATCAGACATATGTAATAATGAAGCGGACTAGCCTACAACCACTTATGACCTTCATGTTATTCATTTGCTTAAGGCCGAATTCCATATAATCATTCAGTACCGTACATGTTACTCATTTGCTGAAGGGAATATTCTTTATAATCACTTAATACGCTACGAGGCGGACTCTCAGTTGGTCAGTTCAGGCCATTATATATTTGTATATTTGTTTATGGGTGGATTCCTTCGATCACTTAAGACCCTACGGAGGACCCGACTCACTTAAGACCTTGGCTTATAATTGTTAACCCTGTTAAATATACTCTCAATGTAAAGTCTGTCACTTAATACCAGGTTTAGGTAGACTCCCATTGTCATTTATGATCCTGATGGTGGACCCATGCATTATTATCTAGTTGTCTTTACCAGTGAACTCCTAGTCATTTAATGCTTCCCTTAGACGGGGGGTTCCTTAGGAACTCTTATACTCTCATCCCTAGGTATGCCCTCACATATCCCCTAAGTAAAAATCGGACACTTCCGGAGAACGACCCTACTCAAACGCATATCTTTTAATTAAGACCATTTAATACCTACTCAAGAGAAAGGCGGACCCAATGACCATTTAAGACCTTTATAAGGGCGGGTCCCATAACTTTGATCCTAAATCAAGGAGTGAACCTCAGGAAATGAACCTAGTCCTAACCACTTAATAACCAAACCAGGTAGGTCATCAACTTAATATCTTCTCAAGGCATGCCAACTGAGACGACCCGAACTTCCCCTTAAAGGAAAGCATAGATTGCTTTGAGAACAAGATGAATCAGAACACAAACAGAAGAACATTTCATTGCTTATTACAACAATTTCATCAGAATACAAGAATATACAGAGTATGAATATATATTACACATCAGAGATTAAAATACATTACATAGCATCGGAAAATAATACAAAACACAACTGAAAGTAATACACGGATACAGAGCTTTCCGAGTATCGTTCCAGCTGTAAATCAAGATCCTGTGAATATAAATCTACAAAACCAAAACTACTAGCTGCTCGTGGAAAATTGCGGCACCCAGAGTTTAGGTTAAAACAATAAACTCTAGGTCAGTCATGTGAATGGTGTGAGAACTAAAACAGTTATTAATCTTTATTTTAAAGTTCGGTAAATTAAGGGACCACGCCATATAACATGGAACGGGTTTCCTCCCAAGAATACCAGTGCATAAAACAAACAGCGCAATGCTAAATAAAGAACAATGAAGCTATTATAAGACTCAGGTCCCATCACACAATGCAACGCAAGCCGGAGGATAGAGTTTTTACCTTATAATAGCCAAGAATGCTTGGTATGTAAAATTTCATGTTTTATTATTACTATAAGTGTATAGTGTCAAACAATTTCAATCATAAGTATCAATTATAGACGGCATAAGTGCCCCATACCACTATGTCGCCATATATAGGTTTACAATTAAAACCGCAAAATGTCGTATTGGAAGTTGGACATCCATCTGTGAACCGAGGCAAGGGATCGTCCTCACCGCTTCGAGACGCTCTAGCCCGTGTCTCAGGCAAGTACTCTGTCAATCCTTTGGATCGTCAGGGCCGGTCCACTCGATGTGGAATAAAATGCCTGAACACTGCGTTTCCCCGCCTTATGGGGCGTCAATGAGCCAAATGACTCCATCGGTCCCGGATCGACCGATATAACCGAGGCGCCTCGCTATCCATCATCCACATAAGTAAAATGTCCGGGCGTGTAAAACCCAAAACACCACTCCTAGCTAGAAGGAAACGCATGTCCTCCCTGATGTCCTTCTCCCGTTTCTGGTTCACACCGGGGTATGAGGATCGCGAATTAACGCTACACAAAGCTACGCTGTATTAATGCCGTGCTTTGATCATCAACCACAAGACTCTGCTTTTCAACAGAAGCCTTGATCATTTGCATCTCAGCATGCCACACAGGCAATTCACGCTATGTAACCGATGTATATCAATTACACAGAATGAAGTCCGATGTCAGACACACATCCATTTACAAGTCCGTTATGTGTAACACCCCACCTCCATTAAGGTCACTCACAAAGGGAATGCCTTAACTTCAGTGGAGCGTTTTAGGTAAACAGACACAGAATATCACAAGACAGATATTAAAATTTTTGCAGCGGAAATAAATAACTTTATTAAATCACCAAAATACTTTGTTACATAATACCATGAGTTATAAAACCCTTACAAAAAACACTTCTGTCTTACATTATCAGAGTACATAGGTATTTTAAAAGAAAAACATCATTCCCCAAATTAAAGAGCAAGCCATATAAGAGACAGAGACTCGAGCCATACTTCAGAAGTAGCTCCTAGAAGATGATATCCAAATCCTGACTAAACCTGGGTGTTTCCTCCCTGAGAACCTGGGGGGAAACAGAAGAAAAGAGGCGAAACAAACTAGGTCAGACATACGTCTAGTGAGTCCAGTAACTTTTAGCCAGTAAATAAATAAAGGTAAACATGACAGGCATACAAAGTGGATAAGAGGATTCACAGTACAGATGGCAGGTATGACAGGACAAATAAGGTAAGGTGTATGCATGCTTCACTACAAACTACTCTGCACTATTACTAGTAAAATCAAGATGAGATGATCCCTTCCGCTAACCATAATAACGATAACGATGGTGGTAGTTTCGTGTATTCCTAGCAGCTGTCATAGGTGCCGCCTGCTCCTATCTCAACTAGTCGTACCCACTACCCTCCTACTATAAATTGGTAGATTTAGGGCATACGTCCGGGTATACCCTAACCACTACCCTAATCGATCGGCTCCCTATTCTGTAGATACCCTTTGCTGGTCCCACAACTAGGGGGTATCACTTCCCTAAAGTAACAACCCAAGGTGTGCACAGTTATACCTACTGGTGTCACGGTCGTCTTGTCCCCCTCTACCCGGCCCATGCACGCACATGTCCCCGGTCGGTTTGCGCCGCCCACACCATCCGTCTCGTTTTGGATCTCTTACAATCAATCAGTAAGCGTGCCCCTTCTTCGCTTAGTACGGAGTTCTTTACTTTGATACCCCTCCGGGTTACTGACTGAAATGGGTCCCACACAACATGATACAAGTTCTCCCATATGCCTTGTATCCCCACTAGGTTTTCTACTAATTATGTATACCCTAAGGTGTCTTTAATTACATAGCCCTCAATCAGTTATGCAATCCTATAGGTGTCTTTAATACATAACCCTTAATTTACCTATCAGTTATGCTTACCTATAGGTGTCTTTAATACATAACTCTATCCATTCCCATTAGTTATGCATACCCCTAAGGGTGTCTTTAATACATAACTTTACTATTTTTCCCCGGTTATGTACACTATTAGGTGTCTTTAATTACATAACCCTTTTTATCCGGTTAAGTTTGTGGGCCTATATATTTTAATATTACCAACCTACCCTTCAGTTGTACTTAACCCTCCCACTATTTTATCCAGTTTATTTAATGGTTAAGTTTGTGGGCCTATATATTTTAATATTACCCACCTACCCATCAGTTATACTTAACCTACCCACAATCCAACTCATTTTACTTAACCCTAACTTATGTCTATCATCATACAGTCCACATGTATTAAGTTAGGTTAAGTTGTCTTTTCCTATTACCATGTCCAATTATGGTTATATTGGGCTAGGCCTCCCACATTAGGCCTACAACATGTGGATGCTGGATATGCCGGCCGGGTCCGGGCAGTCTTATTCCACAGTTGGGTCTAACCTCGTGTCTTAGCCCAAGTCGTATTCACACACTTAGACCTCTCACATTAGGTTCAACATTAGTGGTTGCTGGATATGCCGGCCGGGTCCGGGCAGACTTCCACCACTAATGTAACCTAACCTCATGTCATAAGTGTTAATTAAATTTTCAGATTTTAATTGCTTAGACATTCCTCTTTTGATTAATTAAGTTAATTAATTAATCCTTTCCTTTTATAGGTGTCAATACCTATTTTATTAACAATTTGAATTTCCTATCCATAAATGGTCATATTCAAATTATACCATTTTTACTCCACTTTACCTATGTCATAATAGGTAATTATTTATATGTTTCCCTACTAGAATCATGTGCCCAATTTACATAAACACTATGTAAATTATGCCTATTACAAAATCCCCTTTTCCCCGTTTCTTAACTAGCGTAACCGTTTGCGTTTTTGGCGTCATCGAGGCTACAAAGTAGCCTCGCCATAACAATAAAATAAAGGGAATCACAAGGTGATCGTTTTCAGTACATTTTTTGGCATAAGCATGACAACTAGGGAAAATGACATGATAACTTCGCATATAATTATGATTCACCACATAATTAACAACTTGCATAGATTCATGATTTTGCAACATAACTACTTTCATAGGTTCATGGATTTCAACATAACAACTTGCATAGGTCCATGAATTAACAATATGATTAACGAAACTTGCTTAGGCTCAAGATTCACAACCTAACAAACTTGCATAACATAACAACTTGAACAGGTTTATGAATAATAACTTGCATAGGTTCATGAATTCGCAACATAAATATGATGCTATAGTAATATCTAAATTTAATATTTAGATGTCCCAAACATTCCAATCTAGCATAATAGGCATAAATGATAATTTAGACTTGATTATCAATTTAAATGTCAACATAGTTTGGATCTATAATAGATCTACCCAAATTTGCATCATAATATGTCATAGTTTAAACAAAGATTCATAACCGCGATGTCATAGTGAGCATACTAAGATCTAAATTAATAATTTAGATTTAGTTTTAACAGGATAAACACAAGATGATTCACTAATTAGATCCAACACCATTAAGATGACATAATAGTATGTTTGGATCTAATCATAGGTTCATAAGTCCAATTTTTACAATAGAATTGCATTAACCATAATATTGTTAATGACCAAGACCCACAATATTGTCATTCATAAATGTCCCAAATTTATATGTTCATATCCACCACAATGAGATTGCAAATCAAGATCCAAAATATTAACATAAGGTGATGACAACTGAATTAGATATTAAGATTATCATGTCATAGAATGAGAATTAAACGTATATCCAAATCACGGTCTGTCATAAACTACTTTTATTCATTTAGTTCTAAAAGTAATTGAAAACTCACAGAAAAAGAGGGTCTTGAGTTCTGGGATCTGAATTCTGTAATTGATTAGCATTCCCGTGACGTAGGCAATTTCGTTGTAGTAGTTTTAGGCTTGATTTGATTTGAATTGAGTTGCTTTACTTTGCTTCTAGTTGGTGGCGACTACTCTAGGTTTTGGAGTGACAACATGACGACCATTGTTCTAATTTTGTTTTGATTTTATGATATGAGTCTACACGTGTTTATATAGAATTTCAATTTAATTATAGCCGTCGGACGACCCTAGAGTTAACCACAACTAATTTAGTCAAGATAAGGTGACAAGTTAGCCTTAATGACTCAGCAAGGAGTCAGAAAGGACTCAACAATGAGTCTCAGTTTGGATCAGAACACACCAGAAAGCTGTGCAGGCTTTTACCTCGGCCTGGGCGCACTTGGGAAGTGCGCCAGTACAATTTTTGTACTGGCGCACTTCCCAAGTGCGCCTGTGCATTTCTACTTTTTTTTCTTTCTTCTTCTTTCTGGTTTTTCTATCTAACTTCGTTCGCCCATATCTCCTTCATACAGTATCCGTTTTACGCAAACTCGGACTCTATCTCAACCAGAATTCCGAGATGAACGCAATGGCGTACCCCGTATCCCTTAATTCTCACATTTACAATTAAGTATTCTTTAATTTTTTATCGTTAATATTAAAATTACGGGGTGTTACATTCTTCCCTCCTTAAAGGATTTCGCCCCCGAAATCTTCAAGTCAAGAAGAATGTGCATCCTACCATCCAATCAACCATCTACTCAACCATCAAACACAGGCATCCATTATCCTTAAAAGTCTTCTAATGCTTTTATGTTTATATGCATAGTGTGTGTACATGTCCCTATCTAATGCAAAATCAGGCGGTCTACTGATTCAGTTGACGTCCTTAATGCAAATTATGTCAGTGCCATGAGTCCATTATGTATGCAAGTAAACCTATTACATCATATAAGTTCTATATGTGTGCACACACATTAATCCAAATGCAACATCCATATGCTAGCTCATCCATTTCCATCCATAAAAATAAAAGAAAATGCACATACATCCATATGCAGAATGAGAGAGTGATTGAGCCAATCTAGTGCCTAATGTATGTGTGTATGCGTCCACAGGCAACCACTAGCAAACACTTGCATCCACTTGCAACCATCAAATATAACATGTCTCAAACACATGTTTTCATCCATGGATTTCCTATCTAAAGGTCGAAGATTCGGTCGATGGGATACAAACAAATGATATACCTAAAACAAAAGCTCGGTTCCCATTTAACATCGGTTAAGAGAATAATTCCCTAAGTCTCAGCCCCGAAGATCGAAATCGACATCAGACTGCCACTCAGAGAATTACCCCCATTAAACAATGTCAAAACTGGAAATCTACTTCATGCTTTGAGTAGAAACCCCTATCCTTCAGAAATATTCAGATACTTACAGACTACTAGTACAGATCAGATTACAGAATGATTCTCAGAAAGCTAAGCATAACAGACCCTTGCGGGTTACAAGAAACTTTGGGGGTCTTCCCATAACAAGTTAGAAACTTAACGACCCTCCTCTCAAAATCTAGAACGACCCTCTACATAGAAAGTTGGTCCATTTAGAACCAACCCATAGCCCATAAACTTGAGCACACAAATGTCACATTCAAATTTTTGACGCCTAACACAGATAATTTCAGCCCCTTACAAATCACCAATAAATGAGCCGAACCACCAAAGGGGTTTGAAACAACTACGGGATCAGAAACAAGACTAGTATTAAAGTGCAGGGTCTCAATTACAAAATCAAAATGCCAGAATCAAAAAGAGTCTTAACTTCTTAATCAGATAAGGAAATTAAACCTTTTACATATTTTTTTTCCTATCTCTATCCTATCCATCTGCCACGAGAGCATTCGCCTGCTCTCCAGAAGTCCCCTGCGGTCCCTGTCCCTTTAGGCATTCCTTGGAGAAGTGTCTGACCTCTTCGCACTTAAAGCAATTGAACTTCCTCCTTTTACATTCTTTGACTAGGTGACCTTCTTTCCCACAATAGTGGCATTTCCTCTTATCCTTGCCCTTGTCATCCTTCTCGCCTTTCTTCTGCTGTTGTTGTTGCTGTCCTTTCTTGGGTCCCACCTTCTCATTTTTCGATGTCCCTTCAACTTTTTCCTCTTTCTTTGCTCCCTTGTCCTCTTCATGCATTAGGGCCATATCCACAAGCTTTTCAAAAGTGGCCCCCATGGGAACGTGGGTCATAGCCAATCTGTGTAGCGGCTCATTCAAGCCTTTAACAAATCTCAGAGCCTTCTTCTCAGGTGTGTTCACAAAGTCTAAACCATACCTCGTCAACTGATTGAACTTGTTGACGTACTCTTTTACTGACAGACTCCCCTTCTTCAATGCCAAGAACCTTTCCATGTATAGATTTTCTTCTGCTCGTGAGAGAAATTTCGCCTCAAACCTACGCCTGAAATTCGGCCATGTCTCGATTGGACGCTCTCCATTAGTGACCTCCCACCAAAACGAGGCCTCATCCTTCATTAGCCAGGAAGCTAACTGGACCTTTCTTCTATCTTTTATCTCAAAGATTCCAAACAATTCTTCCACCTCCTTTAGCAAATTTCGAGCTTCAACAAACGTCTCCGACCCGTGAAAAGGTTTCCCGCCCATTGCCCGAAAGTCCTTACGTATCTTCGCAAAAGTATCAACACAAGGAGGGGGAGGAGGAGGAACGGGTGCAGCTGGGGGAGGAGGAACATCTGCTGGACCTGCGGTGGTGGCCATAGCCTCCAAATACCTCCTAAACCATCCTGGTATCGGTACATCCTCTGGAAGGTTAAGATCCTCAGACATGCTAAGAAGAAAAAGAGAGAGATTTTAGAAAAAGGACCGAAGGATACTGTATATGGCTTTTTAGGGAATGTTTTTCAAAACAAGCTTTCCTTTTTGAAAATACTTTCTTTTAAAACCTTTTTGAAAATAGTTTTTCAAAAGCTTTTTATCCAGTCTGGTAACCTTCAGCTCTGATACCAAGTGTAACACCCCACCTCCATTAAGGTCACTCACAATGTGAATGCCTTAACTTCAGTGGAGCGTTTTATGTAAACAGACACAGAATATCACAAGACAGATATTAATTTTTTTGCAGCGGAAATAAATATTATTAAATCACCAAAATACTTTGTTACATAATACCATGAGTTATAAAACCCTTACAAAAAAACACTTCTGTCTTACATTATCAGAGTACATAGGTATTTTAAAAGAAAAACATCATTCCCCAAATTAAAGAGCAAGCCATATAAGAGACAGAGACTCGAGCCATACTTCAGAAGTAGCTCCTAGAAGATGATATCCAAATCCTGACTAAACCTGGGTGTTTCCTCCCTGAGAACCTGGGGGGAAACGGAAGAAAAGAGGCGAAACAAACTAGGTCAGACATGCGTCTGGTGAGTCCAGTAACTATTAGCCAGTAAATAAATAAAGGTAAACATGACAGGCATACAAAGTGGATAAGAGGATTCACGGTACAGATGGCAGGTATGACAGGGCAAATAAGGTAAGGTGTATGCATACTTCACTACAAACTACTCTGCACTATTACTAGTAAAATCAAGATGAGATGATCCCTTCCGCTAACCATAACAACGATAACGATGGTGGTAGTTTCGTGTATTCCTAGCTGCTGTCATAGGAGCCGCCTGCTCCTATCTCAACTAGTTGTACCCACTACCCTCCTACTATAAATTGGTAGATTTAGGGCATACGTCCGGGTATACCCTAACCACTACCCTAATCGATCGGCTCCCTATTCTGTAGATACCCTGTGCTGGTCCCACAACTAGGGGTATCACTTCCCTAAAGTGGCAACCCAAGGTGTGCACATTTATACCTACTGGTATCACGGTCGTCTTGTCCCCCTCTGCCCGGCCCATGCACGCACATGTCCCCGGTCGGTTTGCGCCGCCCACACCATCCGTCTCGTTTTGGATCTCTTACAATCAATCATTAAGCGTACCCCTTCTCCGCCTAGTACGGAGTTGTTTACTTTGATACCCCTCCGGGTTACTGACTGAAATGGGTCCCACACAACATGATACAAGTTCTCCCCTATGCCTTGTATCCCCACTAGGTTTTCTACTAACTATGTATACCCTAAGGTGTCTTTAATTACATAGCCCTCAATCAGTTATGCGTACCTATAGGTGTCTTTAATACATAACCCTTAATTTACCTATCAGTTATGCTTACCTATAGGTGTCTTTAATACATAACTCTATCTATTCCCATTAGTTATGCAAACCCCTAAGGGTGTCTTTAATACATAACTTTACTATTTTGCCCCGGTTATGTATACCATTAGGTGTCTTTAATTACATAACTCTTTTTATCCGGTTAAGTTTGTGGGCCTATATATTTTAATATTACCCACCTACCCTTCAGTTGTACTTAACCCTCCCACTATTTTATCTAGTTTATTCAATGGTTAAGTTTGTGGGCCTATATATTTTAATATTACCCACCTACCCATCAGTTATACTTAACCTACCCATAATCCAACTCATTTTACTTAACCCTAACTTATGTCTATCATCATACAATCCACATGTATTAAGTTAGGTTAAGTAGTCTTTTCCTATTACCATGTCCAATTATGGTTATATTGGGCTAGACCTCCCACATTAGGCCTACAACATGTGGATGCTGGATATGCCGGTCGGGTCCGGCCAGTCTTATTCCACAGTTGGGTCTAACCTCGTGTCTTAGCCCAAATCGTTTTCACACACTTATACCTCTCACATTAGGTTCAACATTAGTGGCTGCTAGATATGTCGGTCGGGCCCGGGCAGACTTCCACCACTAATGTAACCTAACCTCGTGTCATAAGTGTTAATTAAATTTTCAGATTTTAATTGCTTAGACATTCCTCTTTTGATTAATTAAGTTAAATAATTAATCCTTTCCTTTTATAGGTGTCAATACCTATTTTATTAACAATTTGAATTTCCTATCCATAAATGGTCATATTCAAATTATACCATTTTTACTCCACTTTACCTATGTCATAATAGGTAATTATTTATATGTTTCCCTACTAGAATCATGTGCCCAATTTACATAAACACTATGTAAATTATGCCTATTACAAATTCCCCTTTTTCCCGTTTCTTAACTAGCGTAACCGTTTGCGTTTTTGGCGTCATCGAGGCTACAAAGTAGCCTCGCCATAACAATAAAATAAAGGGAATGACAAGGTGATCGTTTTCAGTACATTTTTTGGCATAAGCATGACAACTAGGGAAAATGACATGATAACTTCGCATATAATTATGATTCACCACATAATTAACAACTTGCATAGATTCATGATTTTGCAACATAACTACTTGCATAGGTTCATGGATTTCAACATAACAACTTGCATAGGTCCATGAATTAACAATATGATTAACGAAACTTGCTTAGGCTCAAGATTCACAACCTAACAAACTTGCATAACATAACAACTTGCACAGGTTTATGAATAATAACTTGCATAGGTTCATGAATTCGCAACATAAATATGATGCTATAATAATATCTAAATTTAATATTTAGATGTCCCAAACATTCCAATCTAGCATAATAGGCATAAATGATAATTTAGACTTGATTATCAATTTAAATGTCAACATAGTTTGGATCTATAATAGATCTACCCAAATTTGCATCATAATATGTCATAGTTTAAACAAAGATTCATAACTGCGATGTCATAGTGAGCATACTAAGATCTAAATTAATAATTTAGATTTAGTTTTAACAGGATAAACACAAGATGATTCACTAATTAGATCCAACACCATTAAGATGACATAATAGTATGCTTGGATCTAATCATAGGTACATAAGTCCAATTTTTACAATAGAATTGCATTAACCATAATATTGTTAATGACCAAGATCCACAATATTGTCATTCATAAATGTCCCAAATTTATATGTTCATATCCACCATAATGAGATTGCAAATCAAGATCCAAAATATTAACATAAGGTGATGACAACTGAATTGGATATTAAGATTATCATGTCATAGAATGAGAATTAAACGTATATCCAAATCGCGGTCTATCATAAACTACTTTTATTCATTTAGTTCTAAAAGTAACTGAAAACTCACAGAAAAAGAGGGTCTTGAGTTCTGGGATCTGAATTCTGTAATTGATTAGCTTTCCCTTGATGTAGGCAATTTCATTGTTGTAGTTTTAGGCTTGATTTGATTTGAATTGAGTTGCTTTACTTTGCTTCTAGTTGGTGGCGGCTACTCTAGGTTTTGGAGTGACAACATGACGGCCATTGTTCTAATTTTGTTTTGATTTTAGGGTTTGAGTCTACACATATTTATATAGAATTTCAATTTAATTATAGCCGTCGGATGACCCTAGAGTTAACCACAACCATTCAGTCAAGATAGGGTGACAAGTCAGCCCTAATGACTCAGCAAGGAGTCAGAAAGGACTCAGCAATGAGTCTCAGTTCGGATCAAAACACACCAGAAAGCTGTGCAGGTTTTTACCTCGGTCTGGGCGCACTTGGGAAGTGCGCCAGTGCAATTTTTGTACTGGCGCACTTCCCAAGTGCGCCGGTGCATTTCTACTTTTTTTTCTTTCTTCTTCTTTCTGGTTTTTCTGTCTAACTTCGTTCGCCCATATCTCCTTCATACGGTATCCGTTCTACGCAAACTCGGGCTCTATCTCAACCAAAATTCCGAGACGAACGCAATGGCGTACCCCGTATCCCTTAATTCTCACATTTACAATTAAGTATTCTTTAATTTGTTATCATTAATATTAAAATTACGGGGTGTTACATTCTGGGTCTAAACGAAACCGGAGGAACCTTATTCCTCGCATATCCATCGATCTCCAAGTACGTCTGGATGATCACCAACTGATTCCCTCCTCTTGGGTGTACAGCCCAATCAAGATCATCAGTAATTATCCAAACGACATGAAGACCTCCGGTCTTCAACCACCGTCTTCATCGTCGACTTATCGTCGATTCAGTTATTCAAAATGGGTATAAACCCGGCCTTTCCGAATAACTCGCGTATATAATAAACAAGTGTTATAAAACACAACGTGCGCCTCATTCCAATCCAGAATATTCCTTTATTCAAATATTCTTATATTTTGGGAAAGGTTCCCATTAATTTTATCAAAGATAAATTCTTTAAATTTATTCTTTAATCTTCTTTTGAATATCAATTCAAACCAAATTATGGTTTATCCAAACTAGTCGGGATTAGCGAACCTTACCGAAGTAATCACTTTTTAAATTTCCCAACCCCAACCTATTCATCCCATAAAGTAAAACTGGTAATACTTCATATCTAACACCATAGTGTTATCGGTAAATTCAATTACCATTTCACATTCAAATCTAATTAAAGATTTAACTATTGCTTGGAGCAAAACTGGTGATACTCCACTCTCGATCATTTCTTGAATTTGATAATTTTAGTTATCAAATTCACCTTTCAATCTATTTAAAGATTCATTAAAACTCTAATTCAGTTTTAATTTCCAAAAATCATTACTTAACGATTCTTCTAAGTTAAGGAATAAATCTTACCTTTAATGGGGTTAAAGAACTAATGTCATTTAAAACACAGTTCACGATAAACCCAAAATCTCATTCCATTAACAATGGAATCTTCACAGAAAACAGGTCAGTATATATCATCGATATGAACTTCCATATCTAACCGATAATATAAATGGAATAACGGCAAGGCCTTTTAAATTCCATATATATTAATAGCCTTCCTCTACAGAAGCTCACCTAGATTATTACCAAAACGAATTCCATTCAATTCCAATTTATTTTATTAAATTAGAAAACTTTACTTTGGAAAATCTCCTTTAAATCTTAACAAAATATTTATAAATTTCAAATTCCATTTCACTGTAAATCGGGTTAAAGAACGAATGTCGTTAAAACACAGTTCACAACAAACCCAATTCACATTCCATTAATTATTGGGTTAAAGAACAAATGTTATTTAAAACACCGTTCACGATAAACCCAAAAATCAATTCCAATTCAATTCCAATTAAATATCATTTAATTGGTATGCTTCATTAAATCTAAATAAAAAGATTTAATCTTTTTCTCAACTGGGTTAAAGAACAGTGTTAATGAAGACACCATTCACGACAAACCCAAATCCCATTTGATATTAAATACAAGGCTTTGGATAGAAAATATATCGGCTTATATTCAATATCAAATTCTACGACCAACAAATATCGTATTGGAAATAACGATACAAATATATCTTTCAAGTTTCCATAACAATATATGTCTAATCCCGAAATCCAACATCAAAATATTCCGAAGACAATTTCGATTTAAATCCATTTCCGATTTACTTTATTGGGAATTCTGGTTATTTTTAAAACCGTTTCAAATCCAATTTATTTATTTTTAAAAAAATATATTATTTTTCTAGTTAATAACTAGTTCATTTCGATAAAAATATATTTTTATCCTTTCAATTATGGATTTTTTTCATCCCAATTCTTTCCAAATCATTTCTTATCATTTTTCACTAATTATCAATATTTTTAATAATTTTATCAAGGCCCGTATAGTCGATTTCCATAAACGGCCATCGAACTGCACTTACAACGACCTTTTCCAATTTTTATTTGGACATAATTCCAAATCCAACCGTTAGATTTCAAATCTCTAATATTCTTAGAAAGCTCTTTTCGATATGAACCCAACGGTTCCAGTTTTAGGAGAATCTGACGGTCGGATCTCCCGTAATGTCTGTTCTAAATCAATGGTCGAAATTTGCGAACTACCGCTGCACGACGCGTTCTATTCAGGCCATTATATATATATGTATGTATAATATATATATATATATATATATATATATATATATATATATATATTATATTTCGTTGATTTCCATTCAAAACGTATTTTATAAATCGTTTTAAATTCGTTTTCAAAACGATTTCAACTTCATATTCAATTTCTAATCAAATTGAATATTTCATATCATCGATATATAAATTATAATATTTTCAAAATATTAGATTTTGAAATAATATCCTTTTCGATATACATTATAAAAATGAATAAAATCGATATAAATATCGTTCACGTCAAAATAGCGTTAATCTAATCAACACGGCTATATATATTTAAATATATTCGTGTCCATCCCAAATCGGACATCAAAATCAAATTTCAATCTTTTACTGAATATTATTTTAAAATATTCGTTATTTATAAATATTCAGTATTTTAAAATATTCATTATTTTAAAATATTCATTCTTTCTGAACTGGAATCAGACACGATCAATTACCATATAATGAGATTATATGTATTTCATACACATATGTACACAACTACAATCAAACACTTTCAACCATCATCCAAAGTGCATTCTACACTGCATAAGCATTAAATATAAATATTCAACGCTTACAACAGCCTGTCAATCAATCGACATACAACTAAATATCGGGATTAGTATATGTCCAATATCATCCCAATATCCGTGTGGGGTTTCAAACAATCAAACACAGGTTTATTGGCTGCAGTTGGGCGATGTGTAAAATTTATCATCCCAATCAATAACAGTCAAATGTGTGTACATAAACAAATCGTCTGATTTGTAAATGAATATTTATTTTATATACACATTAAAAATTATATTTTTAACTATAAAATATTTATTCAATCCACATCACACAATCAATTTTCACAACATATCATTCAAACAAACAAGTCATCCATGGTCTGTGGAAGACGGCTGTTGGGCGCTGCTAAGCACCGTCTGCATCCTAGTATATATTTCAACTAGAAAATGGAATAAAAGTGAGAATTACTCACCGAGGGTTCCACTCCTCCATTTCTTTCTTTCTGAACTGTATGGATTCCGTTTTGATTTCCATCGATACCACCGCTGTCTTTTCCCGCTGTTCACGTTAAAAATCACATTTTTACAATGGCATTTCATATATAAAATTCATATATTTTTATCGCTTCATTCCAATAAATAAAAATCATATTTTTATCTCTACTTCTTATATTTTTACGATGCTTCTTTCTATATAAAAATTATATTTTTAATACTTCTATAATATAAAAATCATATTTCTAATATTTCAATAATATAAAAATCATATTTTTATTATTCCTATAATATAAAAATCATATTTTTATTACTCCTATGTATAAAAATAATATTTTTATTACTCCTATGATATATAAATCATAATTTTATTACTCCTATGATATAAAAATCATATTTTTATTACTTCTATGTTATAAAAATCATATTTTTATTTACGATAAAAATTATAACTTTGTGTTGTTAAAAATCAAAGCTTTCATAAAAAAACAAAGCTTTCCTTAACTAAAATCATAGATTTCTATAGGATTAAAATCACTTTTTTTAATGTAAAATAAGATAATCAAATCTTTTTACATTAACAAATAAAAAAAAAACTGAAATTTAAAATTATGTTTTATATATAAATAAAAACTACTTTTTTAAAACTATGTTTTATATAAATTAAAACCAGGAAAAACTAAGTTTTACATAAATAAAATCAGGAAGAACTTACTGTTTCCCATCGATCTCGAGCTGGAGGGAGGCTAGGGGGTCGGCAGACGAGGTGGGGGGTAACTCTGGCCGGCGACATTGGGACTGGTTGGGCGGTGCGGTGGATTTTGGGTGGTTTGGGGCTGCGTGGCTTTTCTTGAATGGAGGTGGAGGAGAAGAGGTCGGGGAGGCGTGAGGGGGTGTTGTCGATGTGGGGGGAGGTGGCGTGGCGAATTCCGGTGGGCGGCGACGTGGGTGTCGGCGGTAGAGGGTGGAGCGCAGCTACGGTTTCCTTCCTCCAGCGTTTTTTTTTCTTTTCTTTTGTTTCGATTTCCGAGGGGAGAGAGAAACTGAGACGACCCGAACTTCCCCGTGAAGGAAAGCACGGATTGCTTTGAGAACAAGACGAATCAGAACACAAACAGAAGAACATTTCATTGCTTATTACAACAATTTCATCAGAATACAAGAATATACAGAGTATGAATAAATATTACACATCAGAGATTAAAATACATTACATAGCAGCGGAAAATAATACAAAACACAACTGAAAGTAATACACGGATACAGAGCTTTCCGAGTATCGTTCCAGCTGTAAATCAGGATCCTGTGAATATAAATCTACAAAACCAAAACTACTAGCTGCCCGTGGAAAATAAGAGCACCCAGAGTTTAGGTTAAAACAATAAACTCCAAGTTAGTCATGTGACTGGTGTGAGAACTAAAACAGTTATTAATCTTTATTTTGAAGTTCGGTAATTCAAGGGACCACGCCGTATAACACGGAACGGGTTTCCTCCCAAGAATACCAGTGCATAAAACAAACAGCGCAATGCCAAATAAAGAACAATGAAGCTATTATAAGACAGGTCCCATCACACAATGCAACGCAAGCCGGAGGATAGTGTATTTACCTTACAATAGCCAAGAATGCTTAGTACGTAAAATTTCATGTTTTATTATTACTATAAGTGTATAGTGTCAAACAATTTCAACCATAAGTATCAATCATAGATGGCATTAGTGCCCCATACCACTATGTCGCCATATATAGGTTCATAATTAAAACCGCAAAATGTCGTATTGGAAGTTGGACTTCCATCTGTGAACCGAGGCAAGGGATCATCCTAACCGCTTCGAGACGCTCTAGCCCGTGTCTCAGGCAAGTACTCTGTCAAGCCTTTGGATCGTCAGGGCCGGTTCACTCGATGTGGATTAAAATGCCTGAACACTGCGTTTCCTCTCCCTATGGGTGGTCAATGAGCCAAATGACTCCATCGGTCCCGGATCGACCGATATAGCCGAGGCGCCTCGCTATCCATCATCCACATAAGTAAAATGTTCGGGCGTGTAAAACCCAAACACCACTCCTAGCTAAAAGGAAACGCATGTCCTCCCTGATGTCCTTCTCCTGTTTCTGGTTCACACCGGGGTGTGAGGCTCACGAATTAACGCTACACAAAGCTACGCTGTATTAAAGCCGTGCTTTGATCATCAACCACAAGACTCTGCTTTCAACAGAAGCCTTGATCATTTGCATCTCAGCATGCCACACAGGAAATTCACGCTATGCAACAGATGTATATCAATCACGCAGAACGAAATCCGATGTCAGACACACATCCATTTACAAGTCCGTTCTGGGTCTGAACAAAACCAGTGGAACCTTATTCCTTGCATATCAATCGATCTCCAAGTACGTCTGGATTATCACCAACTGATTCCCTCTACTTGGTTGTACAGCCCAATCAAGATCATCAGTAATTATCCAAACGACATGAAGACCTCCGGTCTTCAACCACCGTCTTCATCGTCGACTTATCGTCGATTCCGTTATTCAGAATGGGTATAAAACCGGCCTTTCCGAATAACTCGCATATATAATAAACAAGTGTTATAAAACACAACATACGCCTCATCCAATCCATAATATTCCTTTATTCAAATATTCTTATATTTTGGGAAAGGTTCCCATTAATTTTATCAAAGATAAATTCTTTAAATTTATTCTTTAATCTTCTTTTGAATATCAATTCAAACCAAATTATGGTTTATCCAAACTAGTCAGGATTAGCGAACCTTACCGAAGTAATCACTTGTTAAATTTCCCAACCCCAACCTATTCATCCCATGAAGTAAAACTGGTAATACTTCATATCTAACACCACGGTGTTATCGGTAAATTCAATTACCATTTAACGTTCAAATCTAATTAAAGATTTAACTATCGCTTGGAGCAAAACCGGTGATACTCCATTCTCGATCATTTCTTGAATTTGATAATTTTAGTTATCAAATTCACCTTTCAATCTATTTAAAGATTCATTAAAACTCTAATTCAGTTTTAATTTCCAAAAATCATTACTTAATGATTCTTCAAAGTTAAGGAATAAATCTTATAACGGGGTTAAAGAACTAATGTCATTTAAAACACAGTTCACGATAAACCCAAAACCCCATTCCATTTACAATGGAATCTTCACGGAAAACAGGTTAGTATATATCATCGATATGAACTTCCATATCCAACCGATAATATAAATGGAATAACGGAAAGGCCTTTTAAATTTCATATATATTAACAGTCTTCCTCTACAGAAGCTCACCTCGATTATTACCAAAACGAATTCCATTCAATTCCAATTTATTTTATTAAATTAGAAAACATTACTTTATAAAATCTCCTTTAAATCTTAACAAAAGATTTATAAATTTCAAATTCCATTTTACTGTAAATCGGGTTAAAGAACGAATGTCATTAAAACACAGTTCACAACAAACCCAATTCACATTCCGTTAATTATCGGGTTAAAGAACAAATGTTATTTAAAACACCGTTCACGATAAACCCAAAAATCAATTCCAATTCAATTCCAATTAAATATCATTTAATTGGTATGCTTCATTAAATCTAAAAAAAAAGATTTAATATTTTTCTCAACTGGGTTAAAGAACAATGTTAATGAAGACACCATTCACGACAAACCCAAATCCCATTTGGTATTAAATACAAGGCTTTGGATAGAAAATATATCGGCTTATATTCAATATCAAATTCTACGAACAACAAATATCGTATTGGAAATAACGATATAAATATATCTTTCAAATTTCCATAACAATATCTGTGTAATCCCGAAATCCAACATCGAAATATTCCGAAGACAATTTCGATTCAAACCCATTTCCGATTTATTTTATTGGGAATTCTGGTTATTTTTAGAACCATTTCAAATCCAATTTTTTTATTTTAAAAAAACAAATATATTATTTTTCTAGTTAATAACTAGTTCATTTTGATAAAAATATATTTTTATCCTTTCAATTATGGATTTTTTTCATCCCAATTCGTTCCAAATCATTTATATTTTTAATAATTTTATCAAGGCCCGTACAGTCGATTTCCATAAACGGCCATCGAACTTCACTTACAACGACATTTTCCAGTTTTGATTTGGACATAATTCCAAATCCAACCATTATATTTCAAATCTCTAATATTCGTTAGAAAGCTCTTTTCGATATGAACCCAACGGTTCCGGTTTTAGGAGAATCCGACGGTCGGATCTCCCGTAATGTCTGTTCGAAGTCAATGGTCGAAATTCGCGAACTACCGCTGCGCGGCGCGTTCTATTCAGGTCATTATATATATATAATATATTTCGTCGATTTCCATTCAAAACGTATTTTATAAATCGTTTTAAATTCATTTTCATAACGATTTCAACTTCATATTCAATTTCTAATCAAAATTGAATATTTCATATCATCGATATATAAATGATAATATTTTCAAAACATTAGATTTTGAAATCATTTCCTTTTCGATATTCATTAACAAAATGAATAAAATCGATATAAATATCGTTCACGTCAAAATAACGTTAATCTGATCAACACGACTATATATATTTAAATATATTTGTGTCCATCCCAAATCGGACATCAAAATCAAATTTCGATCTTTTACTGAATATTATTTTAAAATATTCGTTATTTTAAAATACTCATTATTTTAAAATATTCGTTATTTTAAAATATTCATTCTTTCTGAACTGGAATCAGACACGATCAGTTACCATATAACGTGATTATATGGATTTCATACACATATGTACACAACTACAATCAAACACTTTCAACCATCATCCAAAGTGCATTCTACACTGCATAAGCATTAAATATTAATATTCAACGCTTACAACAGTCTGTCAATCAATCGATCGACATACAACTAAATATCGGGATTAGTATATGTCCAATATCATCCCAATACCCGTGTGGGGTTTCAAACAATCAAACACAGGTTTATTTGTGCAGTTGGGCGATGTGTAAAATTTATCGTCCCAATAAACATCAGTCAAATGTGTATACATAAACAAATCGTCTGATTTTAAATGAATATTTATTTTATATACACGTTAAAAATTATATTTTTAACTATAAAATATTTATTCAATCCACATCACACAATCAATTTTCACAACACATCATTTAAACAAACAAGTCATCCATGGTCTGTGGAAGACGGGTGTCGGGCGCTGCTAAGCACCGTCTGTATCCTAGTATATATTTCAACTAGAAAATAGAATAAAAGTGAGAAGTACTCACCGAGCGTTCCACTCCTCTATTTCTTTCTTTCTAAACTGTATGGATTCCGTTTTGATTTTCGTCGATACCACCGCTATCTTTTCCCGCTGTTCACATTAAAAATCACATTTTTACAATGGCATTTCATATATCAAAATCATATATTTTTATCGCTTCATTCCAATAAATAAAAATCGTATTTTTATCTCTACTTCTTATAATTTTCGACGCTTCTTTCTATATAAAAATTATATTTTTAATACTTCTATAATATAAAAATCATATTTTTAATACTTCTATAATATAAAAATCATATTTTTATTATTCCTATGATATAAAAATCATATTTTTATTATTCCTATGATATAAAAATCATATTTTTATTACTCCTATGATATAAAAATCATATTTATTACTCTTATGATGTAAAAATCATATTTTTATTACTCCTATGATATAAAAATCATATTTTTATTTAAGATAAAAATTATAACTTTGTGTTGTTAAAAATCAAAGCTTTCCTTAACTAAAATCATAGATTTCTATAAGATTAAAATCACTTCTTTTTAATGTAAAATAAAATAATCAAATATTTTTTCATTAACAAATAAAAAAAAACTGAAATTTTAAATATGTTTTATATATAAATAATAACTGCTTTTTAAAACTATGTTTTATATAAATTAAAACTAGGAAAAACTAAGTTTTACATAAATAAAATCAGGAAGAACTTACTGTTTCCCATCGAACTCGAGCTGGAGGGAGGCTAGGGGGTCGGCAGGCGAGGTGGGGGGTTACTCTGGACGGCAGCGGTGGGAATGGTTGGGCGGTGCGGTAGATTTTAGATGGTTTGGGGCTGTGCGGCTTTTCTTGAATGGAGGTGGAGAAGAAGAGGCCGGGGAGGCGTGAGGGGGTGCTTTCGATGTGGGGGAGGTGGCGCGGCGAATTCCGATGGGCGGCGGCGTGGGTGTCGGCGACGAAGGGTGGAGCGCGGCTGCGGTTTCCTTCCTCAAGCGTTTTTTTTTCTTTTCTTTTGTTTCGATTTCTGAGGGGAGAGAGAAACTGAGGGGTGGAGTTATATATATATATATATAATTTTATTTTCTAAAAAGCAACTTTTTATTTCGACCTCCAAATGAGAACCACCGACTGTCGTCCATAACTAATTACCCCTATTCCGAACACAATGGGATATGTATCGTAAGCTGATTCGATCTGTTTTCGTCAAAATCAAAATATAAATCTATATATTGAATTTGAACGCACATTTCAATTTACCAGGACCACATACGGACTCAAAAAATTCTCAAAAATTATTTTCTAGCTTCGTATTGACGGTACGGTTCTAACAAAACAAATTTCGTCAAATTTGAAGACCGTTTGAAAAAATGGTAATTTTCTTGTAGATCTAAATTGATTGAAACTGTTAAAACACGTTTTACTTTGCCTCACAAATTGATTTAGAAAATTACGAATTTTGGAATCTAGCAATAATTTGACATCCCGGACCCAACAAAAGTGGTTTCGTCGAAAACGGTGGTCGTTTGCAAAATTTCCATTTTTAAGGGCCAAAATTCCATAGCGACTATTCTGAATTTTCAACTGGGCGTAACTTTTTATCCCCGCTATGAAATTTCAGTTTTTCGAATTCATTGGAAAGATGTTCTCAAATAGATTCTAATATTTTTGGTTTCGTCAAAATCCGGTTTATTTTGAATCCTGTACATTCATTCGAAATTTGAAATCGAATTTTCGAACTACCGCGCCATTTTCAATTCCTTTTATAATTAAAAATAAATATTTATATTCTAACTACGATTCAAATAAATATATACGTTCTAATTCTATTCAAAATAATTTCTCGTCGTTATTGTTTAAAATAAATCATTTTAAATATTCAAAATTCACTAAAATTGCTAAAATAAAATTTTTAAAATGGTTCGGATGTCTGGGTTATTACAATCTCCCCCACTTAAAATCTTTTCGTCCCCGAAAAGGAACGGAGTAGAAAGTTGTTTTACAAATCAACTCAACTTTCATTGTTTTCATTATGGCTTAAGTTCTTCAACTTTTCAGTTTCTAAGAACTTTTCAAATTTTTCAAAAATTTGGCTAACAACCTAAATTTTCGAAAAATTTCGCCATAACCTCCCCTGCACGGGAGCACCGGGAAAATCCCGAAATTGCCGTACAGGCCTCTCCAATCGAAAAAGAAGAAGAAACAGCCAATCGGCTCATAAAATCATCAAAAACCCCAAGAAATACAATAAACATGTACCTATTTGTCGGGCAAACAATTTTATTATTCTGCTCTAGCCTCTTTGCAATGACTTGTTCACACATATATATGTACATGCATGCATTTCCAAATAAATTTCAATCTTATTCAACATTCGATACAATTTGGTTAAATTTACCGTTCATTCACATAATGGTTTAAATGAATAATCATATAACACAACCATCAATCAATTAGTGAATTAACGTTTCAAATTCATAATTTTGATACATATACAGAAAATCATGTTTTTGATGCCACTTCACAATAGTACGCCCTATCTAGTTTTGGTTCTCACACCAGTCTAATGGAAATATATAAACATCCCACTTTCGAAACTCGAATACAAATGCTGATGACGCCGCGACATCATCAGAATCATCTCCGGGTGACTAGAGTGTGATTCTGTATATATCTAGTATATTTGAGGCTTCAATACACGTGGATCAGACGTATATTCAAATCTCTATATACTGGATTGTCCAAATCAATATAAAAATATTCAAATACGAATAATTGGTTTAAATTTTTAAAACAAAAAGGGTTTCATCTTTATTTTTAGAAATACACTCTTCACACTCGTTCTAGGATACTACTGATCCTATCTCTAACGAGTCATTCCTATTGGATATTACTAATCCAATCTCTGATGAATTCTTCCGTTTGGTTCTAATGTGTCTTGTTCTCCGAGCTTTGTAAACCAAAGCTCTGATACCAAACTGAGACGACCCGAACTTCCCCGTGAAGGATAGCATGGATTGCTTTGAGAACAAGACGAATCAGAACACAAACAGAAGAACATTTCATTGCTTATTACAACAATTTCATCAGAATACAAGAATATACAAAGTATGAATAAATATTACACATCAGATATTAAAATACATTACATAGCAGTGGAAAATAATACAAAACACAACTGAAAGTAATACACGGATACAGAGCTTTCCGAGTATCATTCCAGCTGTAAATCAGGATCCTGTGAATATAAATCTGCAAAACCAAAACTACTAGCTGCCCGTGGAAAATAGAGGCACCCAGAGTTTAGGTTAAACAATAAACTCCAGGTCAGTCAGGTGACTGGTGTGAGAACTAAAACAGTTATTAATCTTTATTTTAAAGTTCGGTAAATCAAGGGACCACGCCGTATAACACGGAACGGGTTTCCTCCCAAGAATACCAATGCATAAAACAAACAGCGCAATGCTATACAAAGAACAATGAAGCTATTAAAAGACTCAGGTCCCATCACACAATGCAACGCAAGCCGGAGGATAGAGTTTTTACCTTACAATAGCCAAGAATGCTTGGTACGTAAAATTTCATGTTTTATTATTACTAAAAGTGTATAGTGTCAAACAATTTCAATCATAAGTATCAATCATAGATGGCATAAGTGCCCCATACCACTATGTCGCCATATATAGGTTTACAATTAAAACCGCAAAATGTCGTATTGGAAGTTGGACTTCCATCTGTGAACCGAGGAAGGGATCATCCTCACCGCTTCGAGATGCTCTAGCCTGTATCTCAGGCAAGTACTCTGTCAAGCCTTTGGATCGTCAGGGCTGGTCCACTCGATGTGGTTTAAAATGCCTGAACAATGCGTTTCCCCGCTCTATGGGGCGTCAATGAGCCAAATGACTCCATCGGTCCCGGATCGACCGATATAACCGAGGCGCCTCGCTATCCATCATCAACATAAGTAAAATATCCAGGTGTGTAAAACCCAAAACACCACTCCTAGCTAGAAGGAAACGCATGTCCTCCCTGATGTCCTTCTCCCGTTTCCGGTTCACACCGGTGTGAGGTTCGCGAATTAACGCTACACAAAGCTATGCTGTATTAAAGCCGTGCTTTGATCATCAACTACATGACTCTGCTTTTCAACAGAAGCCTTGATCATTTGCATCTCAGCATTCTACACAGGCAATTCACGCTATGCAACCGACGTATATCAATCACACAGAATGAAATCCGATGTCAGACACACATCCATTTACAAGTCCATTCTGGGTCTGAACGAAACCGGAGGAACCTTATTCCTCGCATATCCATCGATCACCAAGTATGTCTGGATGATCACCAACTGATTCCCTCCTCTTGGGTGTACAGCCCAATCAAGATCATCAGTAATTATCCAAACGACATGAAGACCTCCGGTCTTCAACCACCGTCTTCATCGTCGACTTATCGTCGATTCAGTTATTCAGAATGGGTATAAACCTGGCCTTTTCGAATAACTCACGTATATAATAAACAAGTGTTATAAAACACAACATACGCCACATTCCAATCCAGAATATTCCTTTATTCAAATATTCTTATATTTTGGGAAAGGTTCCCATTTATTTTATCAAAGATAAATTCTTTAAATTTATTCTTTAATCTTCTTTTGAATATCAATTCAAACCAAATTATGGTTTATCCAAACTAGTCGGGATTAGCGAACCTTACCGAAGTAATCACTTGTTAAATTTCCCAACCCCAACCTATTCATCCCATGAAGTAAAACTGGTAATACTTCATATCTAACACCACGGTGTTATCGGTAAATTCAATTACCATTTCACGTTCAAATCTAATTAAAGATTTAACTATCGCTTGGAGCAAAACTAGTGATACCCCATTCTCGATAATTTCTTGAATTTGATAATTTTAGTTATCAAATTCACCTTTCAATCTATTTAAAGATTCATTAAAACTCTAATTTAGTTTTAATTTCCGAAAATCATTACTTAATGATTCTTCTAAGTTAAGGAATAAATCTTACCTTTAACGGGGTTAAAGAACTAATGTCATTTAAAACACAGTTCACGATAAACCCAAAATCCCATTCCATTAACAATGGAATCTTCACGGAAAACAGGTCAGTATGTATCATCGATATGAACTTCCATATCCAACCGATAATATAAATGGAATAATGGCAAGGACTTTTAAATTCCATATATATTAAAAGTCTTCCTCTACAAAAGCTCACCTCGATTATTACCAAAACGAATTCCATTCAATTCTAATTTATTTTATTAAATTAGAAAACTTTACTTTGGAAAATCTCCTTTAAATCTTAACAAAAGATTTATAAATTCAAAATTCCATTTCACTGTAAATCGGGTTAAAGAACGAATCTCGTTAAAACACAGTTCACAACAAACCCAATTCGCATTCTATTAATTATCGGGTTTGTAACGGCCCGGATTCCGCCCAACCCGATCGATCGCAAAATCGACCAAGACCGTTCAAAACCCGAGTACGTTAACTTTGGGAATACAACAACATCAGAACAATAACAGTAGACTTTTATTACATCATGGTAATGTAACATCAGAGTATAGAATATCATAGTACATCGATAATTACAGCGGAAGATAAATTACAATATTTTAATACATTGCAGCGGAAACAATAAAATAGATACAGCGGAAGATAACTATGCTCTGGACACAGCTTTAAGCTTCAATCCAGCATCCTGCTCGAGATAAGGACCTGTAGACAAACTACTCGACTGCCCGTGTGGAAAAGAGGGCACCCGAGTTTGCAAAGGTGGAAACAAACAACGGGTCAGTCATGGGACTGGTGTGAGAATTCTTAACTAATTTAACTAATAGTAATAAGGCAAATGCAAGGACTACGCCGCTAACGCGAAACGGGTTTATTCCAATGGATTGCCGTGCATAATTTAAGTGAATCGTCAAAACAGCGTAATGCTTTTGGAAAAATGGAATCACCATAAGACTCAAGTCCCACCACACAATGCAACGCACACCAGAGGATAGAGTTTTACCTTATGGTAATTAAACATGCTAAATACGGTAAATACAAATTTAATACTATCATTAGTGTATATATGTTTCAAAACGTTTCAAAGTAAATGTATCAATCCTAGGAAGAATAGTATCCCATACTACTATGCCTCCATACTAGTAATACAATCAAGTCCGTAGAGTCGTATTTGGAATTTGGTTTCCATCATGAGCCAAGGCTAGGGAGGAGCTTCTTATCGATTCGAGCCACTCTAGCTAATGTCTCAGGATCCCCCGCAGTGAACCCTTGGAAAGCTGCAGGGCCGGTCCTCACATACAGCTTTGAGGATTGGCAATTCCTGAACACACTTTTCCCGGTCCTATAGGACCTAATATCCGAGGCGCCTCATTCCATCATCCACATAAGTAAATATCAGCCAGTTTAAGCACCGACACTACTTCTAGATAGAAAGAAACGTGCTGCTCTCCATGCGTTCCCTTCTCCCGTTTTAGACTCAACCGGGTTGTGAGGCTCGCGAAGTAACGTTATAACCACAAGTCCTGCTTTTCAACAAAGCCTTGATCATCTTCATCTTAGCGTGCCACGTTGAGAATTCACGCCATGTGATTGATAACTATTAATACACAACCTCTAAGGGCGTTGAGCAAGAGAATAAATTCTCCGCCACCAACGGTCGTAAATTAATAGAAATCAATTTACATGGAACAAAATTCACCGTCAGACACACATTCCATTTAAAAACTTATGCTCTGGGTCTGAGCGAAAGCCAAATCCGTACAAATCAACACTACGTCCGGACGACCACCACTTTAGCCCCTTCAAGGTAGCTACTCCAATCATGGGCCTCATTAGTATCACATCCATTCGATGTGAAGATCGTCGGTCTTGCCACCGTCTTCATTTCTTCGAATGTTCATCGTCGTATTCATTATTCGGAATGGGTTGAACCCGGTCTTTCTGAATAACTCACGTGATTTTAAAAAAAATATCAAGTGCTATAGATAAAATACATCCAACGTCTCATTCCATTTCAGAATATTCTTTAAAATTAAAATATTCACGTTTTTAGGAAAGGTTCCCAATAATTTTATCAAAGACAAATCTTTACGTTAAATCTTTAACCTTCCTTTATCTCAGTATTCATAATTAAATGGATAAAATAATTTGATAAATACGTTTGGGTTAAAATGGTGTTACTATTTTAAAATGGGCTGAATAGCCCAATTCGTTATTATATCCATTGATATTTCATAGCGGTCAGACCTCTCACATGAGGCCTACAACTTGTGGATGCTGGATATGCCGGTTGGTTCCGGGCAGACTTATCCCACAAGTTGGGCTTAACCTCGTGTCTTGGCCCAATTCGTATTTGGGCACTTGGACCTCTCACATTAGGTTTGACATTAGTGGCTGCTGGATATGCCGGTTGGGTTCGGGCAGGCTTATACCACAAGTGTAACCTAACCTCGTGTCCAAGTACAATTATAATTTATAATTATAATTATCCTACTGAAAATATTAGTTTGAAATATTATTTATTTCAATGTATATTGCTTCTTAAAATATCACTTATTTCAAAATATCCCCTTAAATTAAAAATCTTCATTATTCTTGAAATACCATTTATTCTTATATTTAAACTTTAAATAAAAATTGAAACCTTTCATATTATAATAACATTATAATAATTATTGAATGACAAACTCTTCATATTAATTAATCATTTAATACAGCGTTTGTTCCTATAATAATAGCATTTTCAAAATGTAAAATTTTTGAATTTCAAATCTTCAATATTGATTAATCATTTATTACTGCATTAACCTCGGGTTAAGCAATATTCATTTTATTATAATAACCATTAAAATAAAATTCTAAAATGTTAAATTTCAAATTTCAAATTCTAATCCTTCATCATTTATTACATAATAAATGAAATTCATGGTAATAATCATTCTCGTAAACATAGCGCGAGCCTACTCACTCGGCTTCATACACATTAAATGATATTTAATGTCATTAAAATCACAATTAATTCTTTAACGTAAAACCATATTTGAAAACTTTCAGAAATCCCTCATTGGAATGAGACCCACATCAATACCATTAATTAATGGATTTCAAACAACGCATTTGCAACATAATGACAAACACCCTTTTATTACCCAAATTACATTCCAATCACAATATCCAAATAACATTCATTTATTCATGTAATTGACATTCAAAACAATATACATTCAATTGACAACATACAATAACTTTTCACAACAAAATTCAAACAACAATAGATTATTTGTACACTTGGGCGATGTAGGAAAATATCAGCCCAATCAACATATACAAGTCAGGTAACTTGTATATGGCAGTGTAACATATTTGAATTATCATACATAATAAAATAACATTAGTCGGTATGTTACACATTCTCACATTTTAAACATCGCATCACGACCAAACATTAATACACAACAAATCATGCATAACATAGAAATAAACCACAAACATTTCATTACATACAATTAAATATACTTATTTATGAAAATAAATAATTACTGAAGATAAAGATTTAGTGAGAAAGAGCTCTCACAAAACATTATCCTAAACAAAAGACATATTCATTATTCTGATGTATGTGACATATTGTGACGGCCCGCCCCGCACCAACCGACACTTCCTCCAAGTGTGCGCTGTACACATGTCCAACTGGCACGGAACGGTCGTCATAAGAAAAGAAAGAAGAGAATGAACTAATCAAGGAACCTGTAGAATGTCTCACAGCGCATGGAATAAAGTATAATAATAACATACTTGACATAAAACAGGTGAGACAGTGCATAAGCTGATAACTAATAATAAATGTCAACATCAGAGCAGCGGAAATCCAAATACAGCTTATTACAACTTTTCAAAATCTAATGTCTCTAAACAAAAGAAAGCTAAAGTGGAAGATGCACCACCAATGCCCAAGCAGTGATCTTCGACAACACAGGGAGAATACTATATATATATTACGTGGAAGCCTCCTGCTCGTCTCCGGATCATCTACCCGTGCATCACCAGCTAACCTGTCTTTAGTCTGCTCGTGTGAGCACCCAGAGTAATAAGAAGAGACATAAAACTCTGGGTCAGACAAAAAGTCTGGTATGAGCGATAAGCAGCTAAACAGAACAATAACAGGTATACTAAACCATACCTGAACCTGGACCTGCAACCAAAGAGTTAGCACTACATACTGTACAATACTCTAAGGTGCCATCAACATATGGTGTAAAGAAATACGGGGGTGGGGGTGTGCATGTCATAGGGATAGCAAACAATTCAATCATGGCAACCATCCTCACATCTCTCACTCAGTGCATAAAGCATACGATGTATATCGCTTTCAACCACTAGACCCATCGAAGTAGTGACGGAGTTCGGCTTGTACAACTACTGCTACCACCAAGCTTACCCCATGGAGTCATGACTAAACCTTTACAAATGACCCCACTTCATTGGTCTATAGCTCTTTTAGTCGTACCTAGACCACTGTGGCCCTGAATCCGTTCACGTACCCCCTATACATAGTGATCCAAAGTTACAGACATCGACAGCCCCTTAGCACACGTCCCGCAGCAAAGCCCAATCATGAAGTTAACTCGTTGATTCCCATCTGAATCCTTGGTACAAACTTCCCATTTGGACTACCTTTGCATCTCGGGTTATGGTCTTCTTCGGTTCGGTTCGGGTCTCTTCCTCCTATTCGGTTCGGTTCGGGCATCCTCCTCCTATCCGGTTCGGTTCGGGTCTCCTCCTCTATCCGGTTCGGTTCGGATCTCCTCCTCCTATCCGGTTCGGTTCGGGTGTCTCCTCCTATCCGGTTCGGTTCGGATCTCCTCCTTCTATTCGGTTCGGATCGGATCTCCTCCTCCTATCCGGTTCGGTTCGGGTGTCTCCTCCTATCCGGTTCGGTTCGGATCTCCTCCTTCTATTCGGTTCGGATCGGATCTCCTCCTCCTATCCGGTTCGGTTCGGGTGTCTCCTCCTATCCGGTTCGGTTCGGATCTCCTCCTTCTATTCGGTTCGGATCGGATCTCCTCCTCCTATCCGGTTCGGTTCGGGTGTCTCCTCCTATCCGGTTCGGTTCGGGTGTCTCCTCCTATCCGGTTCGGTTCGGATCTCCTCCTTCTATTCGGTTCGGATCGGATCTACTCCTCCTATCCGGTTCGGATCGGATCTCCTCCTCCTATCCGGTTCGGATCGGATCTCCTCCTCCTATCCGGTTCGGATCGGGTGTTCTTCCTAACCGGTTCTGAAAATCTGCAACTTTTTCCAGCAAGCTATTTTCGCCGAACGACGGCGTTTTCAACCATTCTAAACTTCCTATGACATTACAAAACATTCCAAACAGCAGTAACAACATATAGAATCAATCACAAACATTAAAACATCATTTACATGAAATACTTTAGATCAAACATACCCAGAAACCCATGTTTTCCCCTTAATCCTTCTTAACCGTGATTATGCATACAATTAGCAAAACTTATCCAAATTAGTCCAAATTTTTATCAGAGCCATAAAACATCATTATAGAATTTTAGGAATTTTTCCAGAATTTATTAATGTATAAATTCGCTAATCTTCACTAATTACCCATAATTAACCGTAATTAGTGTAAAAGCAAGCTAATCACTCACCTTTGCCACCACTAAAACCCCAAAACAGAAATATTCTCTGATTTGGCGCTGTTCCCAATCTTACACAGCAGCTCTACCTCAGTTCTCGTGCTAATACTCCTTGATTTGATGTTTGCTAAGCCTAATCTTCAATTAGAAAGTGATTAAGAGGTGTTTTGAAGAGATTTAGAGGGTGGAGGCCATGGCTAGGTTAAGAGGAATGAATAGTGACGGCTGAAAAATGAGAAAAAGGTATTCTCCAAACCCTAACAGCCCTTTTAAACTCCTAATCCCGAAATTCCCCTTTGGGCCTAGCTGTTAATCACCCGGTTAAGCCCAATTAAGCTGTTTTTCACCATCTGAAACTTGTTTCAGCCATATCTCCCAAACGGTGAGTCCGTTTGGCTAATATGACCACTCTACGGAATTGTAAACCATCAACCGGATCTAATGGAAGTGGTTTCAGGTCAAAATTCCTTTCCAGTCAAAAGTTATGGTCAAAACAAGTTCAACTAGGGGCAAAACGGTCATTTAAAAATCGACAAAAAATCATGAACATGGGAAATGACCCTACTAGTCGTTTCCCAAAAGTACACGACCATACGACTTACTAAGAAAAAGAAATAAATATTCTACGATCTTTCGATGCGTAGAATGCAGGTCGTTACATTCTCCCCCCCTTAAGAAATTTCGCCCCCGAAATTCCTTAACAAAGAAACAAACAATGAATCCCGCATGCCTAACAATCATTCACAGCGACCAAACATGCAAAACAAGCAAAACAAACATAACCTAGCATGCGGAAAACTAAATCGCTAATTAAATCTTACCAGGCAAAGAGTTCTGCATACTTCTTCCTTATGTCCTCCTCTGTTTCCCAAGTACAGTCTTTCTCATCCTCACCCCACTGGACTTTGACTAATTTCACCGCCTTCCTTCGAAGTTGCTTCGTATCGTTCCCAACGATACGCATAGGCCTACGGTTCCCAACCGCCTCAGGTTCAACCTCGATATCGTCCAACTGATCAGGTGAAATAGCCACATTAGGGTCGTGCACAAACTTCATTAACTGGGAAACATGAAATACGTTGTGAACTCCCGCCATCTTGTCCGGTAAGTCAATTCTATATGCCAAATTCCCAACTAGTTCAAGAACAGGGAATGGGCCAACGAATCTTGGTGCCAACTTTCCTCTCCTGCCAAATCGTATTACGCTCTTCAACGGAGAAATCTTGACAAACACCTAGTCGCCAACGGAGAATTTTAAGTCTCTTCTCCTCTTATCGGCATAACTCTTCTGCCTATCTTGGGCAGCCTTCATTCGTTGTTGAATGGTCTTGATTTTATCTGAAGTTTCCCTCACCACATCTGGTCCAAGCATAAACTTCTCGCCAGTCTCTATCCAACATGATGGTGAGTTGCATGGTCTTCCGTACAAAGCTTCAAACGGAGCCATACCGATACTGGATTGGTAGCTATTATTATATGCAAACTCTACTAGATGCAAATGGTCATCCCATGATCCACCAAAATCCAATATACATGCTCTCAAGAGATCTTCCAAAATACAATTCACCCTCTCTGTCTGACCGTCGGTCTGAGGATGATATGCGGTACTGAGATGTAACTCTGACCCTAGAGCTTCTTGTAAGCTCTTCCAAAACCCACTAGTGAACAACGGGTCTCGGTCACTCATAATGCTTTTAGGTACTCCATGGAATCTCACTACCCACTTCATATACAATTCTGCTAACTTAGCTGTCGTTCTGGTCGATCTGACTGGTATAAATCTTGCACTTTCGGTTAATCGGTCCACAATCACCCAAATGCTATCATGTCCCGATCTAGTCCTTGGTAAACCATCAATGAAATCCATCGAGACTTGCTCCCATTTCCATTCGGGAATTTCTAATGGCTGTAACAACCCACTAGGCTTCTTTTGCTCGGCTTTAACTAGCTGGCAATTCATGCATTTGGATATAAACTCCCCAACGTCTATTTTCATCCCTTCCCAGTAGTAAGTCTGTCTCATGTCTCGATACATCTTATTACCACCGGGGTGTATAGTCAGTTTTGAGTGATGACATTCTCTAAGCACTTCATCTCTCAATCCATTGACATTGGGTACAACGAGCATTCCATTCTTTCTAAGCCATCCATCTTGATCAAGCCCATACTTGCTCATCTCCTCATCGATACCCATCTCTAACTTGGAGATGATTTCCAATAGGTTAGGATCGTCCCTCTGACTAGAGCCGATCCGCTCAATTATAGTGGGTCTGATCGTCAAACTTGCTAACATTTCTGGGTCCAATTCGCACTTTGGTCTGAAATCAAACCCCACGATATACTCCATTTGCTTCCATTCAAGGAACATAGCCCCTAAACTGGCATGTCTTCGACTCAACGCATCGGCTACCGCATTGCCCTTTCCCGGTGTATATGCGATGTCGAAATCATATGAAGCTAAGAACTCTAACCACCTCTGCTGACGAAGATTCAAATCCTTTTGAGAGAAAAGATACTTCAGCGACTTATGATCAGTAAACAGCTCGAATCTTTCTCCCAAGAGATAATGTCTCCACATCTTCAATGCGAATACGATCGCTGCCAATTCCAAATCATGGATAGGATACCTCTTCTCATGCGGTTTCAGTTGCCTGCTTGCATAAGCTACAACCCTACCACCCTGCATCAACACAGCACCTAGTCCGGTACCACAAGCATCTGTATATACCGTCATCTCTTCACTCCCCTTGGGAATGACTAACACTGGTGCACTTGTCAACTTTTCTTTTAGACTCTTGAATGCATCGTCGCACCTTTCGTTCCAAACAAAAGCTTGATTCTTCTTTGTCAACTGAGTCAACGGTGCTGCTATCTTGGAGAAGCCTTGGATAAACTTACGATAATATCCCGCTAATCCCAAGAAACTTCTTACGTCTGTTGCATTCTTGGGCGTAGACCAATCTTGCACCGTAGCCACCTTAGCAGGATCCACGGCGATACCATTTTCTGAAACAACATGGCCCAAGAATCTCACTTCCTTCCTCCAGAAGTGACACTTAGAAAACTTTGCTTTCAATTGGTGTTTCCTCAACACCTCCATCACTGTCCTCAAATGTTCCTTGTGTTCTTCCTCGTTCCTTGAGTAAACCAAAATATCATCCACGAACACAAGAACAGACTTATTCAACTGATCTCTGAATACCCTATTCATAAGATCCACAAAATATGCTGGGGCATTAGTCAGCCCAAATGGCATAACCAACCATTCATAAAATCCAGACGGCGTTCGAAATGCCGTTTTAGCTATACTCTCAGCTTCCACTCTAAGCTGATGAAAACTTGTCGCGAGATCCAACTGGGAGAACACTCTCGCGCCACTCAACTGATCGAACAAATCATCTATCCGCGGGAGAGGATACTTATTCTTCCTCGTCACCTTGTTCAACTCGCGGTAGTCTACACACAAACGAAGGGAACCATCCGCCTTGGTAGCAAACACAACTGGTGCTCCCCATTCAGAGACACTCCTTCTGATAAATCCCTTCTTCAAAAGATCGCTGACTTGCACCTCGAGCTCTCGCTGCTCCCTTGGTGCCATACGACGAAGTGGCATCACTATAGGTCTGGCATCTTTTACCAAATCAATACGGAACTCAATCTCTCGGTGTGGTGGAAGTCCGGTCACTTCTTCGAAAACATCCGGATACTGGCCAACCACGGGCAAACCTGACAACTCACTATGCGGAATGTCGAGGGAGTTTAGAAAACTAGCCAATACCCCCTCACTGGGTAGACCACCAAACACTATCCTCCGCCCATCATCCGCTCTAGCTGTCACCAAAAAGCCCTCACAGTCTACCACCACCCCGTATCTTCTGAGCCAATCTACTCCCAAAATAATGCCAAACCCAGTAAAGCCCAAAACAAAGCAATCACAAACAAACATGCATCCATGACTCGATAAGACCACATTACGACAAATCATGCTAAGGCTAGTAGAACCACCAATCGGGTTCGTCACTACTAAAGGTCTATCGACAATCTCGGGCTCCAATCCCAACCTATCTACCAGGTCACTAGATATGAAAGAACTGGAAGCTCCGGTATCAAACAAAACTCTAACAGGAACATCATAAACAGAAAGCATACCTTGAATGACAACATTCTTTCCCTTCTCCGCCGCAGTTGGGGCATTCGACGAAGAAGGAATAGCATTAAGGGCGTATGCTTTCACCATTTGCTTTTCTTTAGGGGGTTGCGGACACTTGTCCTTGTGATGTCCCATTTGGCCACAGTTGAAGCACTTCCTATCCGCTGGCTTGGCCCGACAATTACTAGCATAATGGCCCTTCTTACCACAGCTGAAGCACTCAACATCTTGTTTATTCTTTTTCTTCTGGCCATCCTTAGTCTGACTCTGCTTTCTTTTATTCTGGGAACCACCCTTGCCTCCACCACTTGCTTGTGGCTTTGGCTCATCTGCGGATGCAACCTCAGTCTTCGGCTTAGGGTAGAGACTCTCTGATCTTAATGCTTTCCCCACAATCGACTCAAACGTCTCATCGATGTGGTTAATAAGCCTTTCCCCTAAGTACTGATCTAACCCAGTTATGAATTTCTCATTCTTCTTCTCGGCAGTATCAATAAGAGATAACCCATACTTTGACAAAGTGTCGAATTCAGCAATGTACTCCGAGACAGCTCTGCCATTCTGCTTGAGCTCCAAGAATTTCTTAAACAACACTGACTTCTGAGCAGCTGGAATGAACTTCTCGCTAAAGCGAGCTTTAAACTGCTCCCAAGTAATCTGATCTTCGGGAGTAGCTGCCTTTATAGCATTCCACCAATTCATTGCCCGCCCTTGCAGCTGACGGGACGCTAGCTTTCTCCTCATCGCATCCTCGATACCCAAATCCTCGAAGATACGTTCGCAACTATCCAACCAATCCTGAACATCTGTGGCCGACTCCGTTCCGTGGAACGGCTTCCCACCAAGGCTAGTATAATCCTTATTCAGCTTGGCGAAGTCGACTCTTGGCGCCTGCACTATTGGACCACCACCATTTCCACCATTGGGAGCTGCCCTCCGTACATCTCTAAGCATCTCTCTCATGAGGTCAGTAAACATCGTCCTCATGTCAGCAGCATTCCCATTATTGGCTCCCCTACCAGCACCTCTAGTATCTCGGCTCATCGTCAATCTGAAAAAGGAAACGATTAACGATTCCATAGTGGTGCTAGTGCAGTACGACTTCATTCTTATACTACTAATAGCATATATATAGCTTTTGAAAACCAAAATAACCACAAATACGCTCTCTCGTATACGTATATTATCTCTCCCTGATAACTTCCCTAGGTTAACTACGCAACCTAGAGCTCTGATACCAAGTGTGACGGCCCGCCCCGCACCAACCGACACTTCCTCCAAGTGTGCGCTGTACGCATGTCCAACTGGCACGGAACGGTCGTCATAAGAAAAGAAAGAAGAGAATGAACTAATCAAGGAACCTGTAGAATGTCTCACAGCGCATGGAATAAAGTATAATAATAACATACTTGACATAAAACAGGTGAGACAGTGCATAAGCGGATAACTAATAATAAATGTCAACATCAGAGCAGCGGAAATCCAAATACAGCTTATTACAACTTTTCAAAATCTAATGTCTCTAAACAAAAGAAAGCTAAAGTGGAAGATGCACCACCAATGCCCAAGCAGTGATCTTCGACAACACAGGGAGAATACTATATATATATTACGTGGAAGCCTCCTGCTCGTCTCCGGATCATCTACCCGTGCATCACCAGCTAACCTGTCTCTAGTCTGCTCGTGTGAGCACCCAGAGTAATAAGAAGAGACATAAAACTCTGGGTCAGACAAAAAGTCTGGTATGAGCGATAAGCAGCTAAACAGAACAATAACAGGTATACTAAACCATACCTGAACCTGGACCTGCAACCAAAGAGTTAGCACTACATACTGTACAATACTCTAAGGTGCCATCAACATATGGTGTAAAGAAATACGGGGGTGGGGGTGTGCATGTCATAGGGATAGCAAACAATTCAATCATGGCAACCATCCTCACATCTCTCACTCAGTGCATAAAGCATACGATGTATACCGCTTTCAACCACTAGACCCATCGAAGTAGTGACGGAGTTCGGCTTGTACAACTACTGCTACCACCAAGCTTACCCCATGGAGTCATGACTAAACCTTTACAAATGACCCCACTTCATTGGTCTATAGCTCTTTTAGTCGTACCTAGACCACTGTGGCCCTGAATCCGTTCACGTACCCCCTATACATAGTGATCCAAAGTTACAGACATCGACAACCCCTTAGCACACGTCCCGCAGCAAAGCCCAATCATGAAGTTAACTCGTTGATTCCCATCTGAATCCTTGGTACAAACTTCCCATTTGGACTACCTTTGCATCTCGGGTTATGGTCTTCTTCGGTTCGGTTCGGGTCTCTTCCTCCTATTCGGTTCGGTTCGGGCATCCTCCTCCTATCCGGTTCGGTTCGGGTCTCCTCCTCTATCCGGTTCGGTTCGGATCTCCTCCTCCTATCCGGTTCGGGTGTCTCCTCCTATCCGGTTCGGATCTCCTCCTTCTATTCGGTTCGGATCGGATCTCCTCCTCCTATCCGGTTCGGTTCGGGTGTCTCCTCCTATCTGGTTCGGTTCGGATCTCCTCCTTCTATTCGGTTCGGATCGGATCTCCTCCTCCTATCCGGTTCGGTTCGGGTGTCTCCTCGTATCCGGTTCGGTTCGGATCTCCTCCTTCTATTTGGTTCGGATCGGATCTCCTCCTCCTACCCGGTTCGGTTCGGGTGTCTCCTCCTATCCGGTTCGGTTCGGGTGTCTCCTCCTATCCGGTTCGGTTCGGATCTCCTCCTTCTATTCGGTTCGGATCGGATCTACTCCTCCTATCCGGTTCGGATCGGATCTCCTCCTCCTATCCGGTTCGGATCGGATCTCCTCCTCCTATCCGGTTCGGATCGGGTGTTCTTCCTAACCGGTTCTGAAAATCTGCAACTTTTTCCAGCAAGCTATTTTCGCCGAACGACGGCGTTTTCAACCATTCTAAACTTCCTATGACATTACAAAACATTCCAAACAGCAGTAACAACATATAGAATCAATCACAGACATTAAAACATCATTTACATGAAATACTTTAGATCAAACATACCCAGAAACCCATGTTTTCCCCTTAATCCTTCTTAAACGTGATTATGCATACAATTAGCAAAACTTATCCAAATTAGCCCAAATTTTTATCAGAGCCATAAAACATCATTATAGAATTTTAGGAATTTTTCCAGAATTTATTAATGTATAAATTCGCTAATCTTCACTAATTACCCATAATTAACCGTAATTAGTGTAAAAGCAAGCTAATCACTCACCTTTGCCACCACTAAAACCCCAAAACTGAAATATTCTCTGATTTGGCGTTGTTCCCAATCTTACACAGCAGCTCTACCTCGGTTCTCGTGCTAATACTCCTTGATTTGATGTTTGCTAAGCCTAATCTTCAATTAGAAAGTGATTAAGAGGTGTTTTGAAGAGATTTAGAGGGTGGAGGCCATGGCTAGGTTAAGAGGAATGAATAGTGACGGCTGAAAAATGAGAAAAAGGTATTCTCCAAACCCTAACAGCCCTTTTAAACTCCTAATCCCGAAATTCCCCTTTGGGCCTAGCTGTTAATCACCCGGTTAAGCCCAATTAAGCTGTTTTTCACCATCTGAAACTTGTTTCAGCCATATCTCCCAAACGGTGAGTCCGTTTGGCTAATATGACCACTCTACGGAATTGTAAACCATCATCCGGATCCAATGGAAGTGGTTTCAGGTCAAAATTCCTTTCCAGTCAAAAGTTATGGTCAAAACAAGTTGAACTAGGGGCAAAACGGTCATTTAAAAATCGACAAAAATCATGAACATGGGAAATGACCCTACTAGTCGTTTCCCAAAAGTACACGACCATACGACTTACTAAGAAAAAGAAATAAATATTCTACGATCTTCCGATGCGTAGAATGCAGGTCGTTACACATATCTAACTAAATGACCTTATGACATTCTTGTCTAAAATGATAATTTTAACTAAAATGTCTATTTTATTCTTAGGTGACATTATTAACTAAAATGACACTTTTATATTTGGCATAAATGACCTTTTATTGTGGCAATCCTAGATGATCATAAATGATATTTAATTTGACATACATGACATTTTTTTATCTTATATTCACCAATTCTAATCTCAATAAAGATGACATGTGTTGAATTTTATTAATGCATCCTCAAAATGACACGTTTTAAATAAAGATAATGCATCCACAGCTAATATGACATTATTCTAAATAATGTATTTTTATTTCACTAAACATGTCCTAACTAAATGTCATATTTTTTTCTGACAATGTTAAGTGACACTATTTTTAATGAATCAACACATGTTTCATAAGGAAACATCTTTTTCTATTCCTCTATCATATAAATGATAATGTTCTAATTAACAAAATAAATTAATAAGTTGCATTTCATGTTTTATAACAAAATGAATCAAAAAGTTGAAACTTTATAATTCATCCTTTACAATATATTGAAAATGACATTAAGATGCAATGTCAAAATTCATCTAATCTTTTAATGTCAACAAAAATCCAATCTTTTATTGTATTAAAAATCCCATCTTTTTATTGTCATCAAAATTTGCATCGAAATGCAAATAAAATTCTAACCTCTTTTATCTATATGAAAGTGCAATAAAAATCCCAATCTTTTTATTCATATGAAAAATGCAATAAAAATGCATTGACCAAAATCCCATCTTTTGGCATCCTCAATCTTTCCTTTCAACTTTCAATATAAATCAAATCTTTTTATATTTTCCATATTCTTATTTTCATTTCCAATAAAAATCCAAGAAGGTATAAGTATGATTCAATAACTAGAAAGATTTAAGTCCACATCCATACATATGAACCCATTATGATTTCAGATCTATACTTCAAACCATCCCAAACATCACAACATCGATGAAAAATCATAACACCGCAATTCAGACGTAATAACATACATAACAAAGATTTATGAATGAGAAATTAATTAAAGATTAATTTTATAAATAGGAATTCTCACCAATCAATTCAGATCTGAAACTTTCCTCAAATCTTGATTTGCTCAGAATTGGTTCTAGTTTGTCCCATGTTGTAGTATTTTTCGTTGCAAATCCAACGCGACTGATTTCATCAATTTCTGATTTCGTTTGAATGAGTTACAAAATTTTATACGTTAGATATAAATTAATTTTAAATTACATAATTAAATATAAATAAATTGATTACATTAGGCCAAGAAGAATCGTTCCCCTTCATTTTGCTTTCTTCCAGGTCTTCACGCACTAAAGGAAACCCATCGGTCGACTTCAACTTGCTCCTACCGCCATCACCATATGGAATGAAAGGTCTTGCTTTGCTCTTCGATTTGCCTTTGAGTTGATCGAATAATATTGTGTGGATTGAAATATTAAGAGTTGAATTCAAGACATTTTCAACCATCCACTTAAGAGAGGCGGCGGCTGTAGAAACAAGTTAGGGTTTGGGGTATTTTCCAAAGGGTATATTTATATTAAAACATTATTTGATTAAACCCTTAAGGCCTGTTTCTCTTATTCAAATTTCAAAATAGAATAATACAAAGAGAAAGAATGGAAAGGTATTTAATTGGATGGATAGGAATAAAAAGAATAGAAATGTACTCGTGGTTTTCATATTCACATTTCAAAATAGAATAAGACAAAGAGAAAGAATGGAAAGGTATTTAATTGGATGGATAGGGATAAAAAGAATAGAAATATACACGTGGTTCTCTTATTCAAATTTCAAAATAGAATAAGACAAAGAGAAAGAATGGAAAGGTATTTAATTGGATGGATAGGGATAAAAAGAATAGAAATATACACGTGGTTCTCTTATTCAAGTTTCAAAATAGAATAAGACAAAGAGAAAGAATGGAAAGGTATTTAATTGGATGGATAGGGATAAAAAGAATAGAAATATACACGTGGTTCTCTTGTTCAAATTTCAAAATAGAATATGACAAAGAGAAAGAATGGAAAGGTATTTAATTGGATGGATAGGGATAAAAAGAATAGAAATATACACGTGGTTCTCTTATTCAAATTTCAAAATAGAATAAGACAAAGAGAAAGAATGGAAAGGTATTTAATTGGATGGATAGGGATAAAAAGAATAGAAATATACACGTGGTTCTCTTACAATTTATATTTATAACCTTCTCATTATGATTTATATTAATAACTTAATTCTTTATATACATATAAAAACGTAACTTTTGATTTCATAATATGATCACATTGAAAAATGCAATTTTCCATTTCAAGATAAATGTATAATGCAATGTTCATGCATTTCTATATGACAAATAACTATTTTTAATGTTGGGTTACATCAAAATATATATTTTACAGGTAAAGACATTTCAATATAACAATGGTCATTTAATGTTTACATTAAAAATGTAAAGTTCTATGAAAACCTTTTTTTTTGTTAGTGCACTGACCATTTTAAAAAGGTTCACTTACATAAGAATGTAAAACATTAATGTAAAACATTATTATCATAACAGTGTTCATTTTAATATAAAACATCTAGAATGCAAAATCCAATGTAAATACATTTCCTGTATTAATGGACATTTTTATAATTTCGTTCTTTTCGTTAAAAATGTCAATTGCAATGTACAAGCATTTTTATATAACAACAGTCATTTTTAATGTCTGCCATAAAAGTCCCATTTGCTTAATTTAATGACAAGGAATATATTTAATATGTTTACTAATCAAGTAATCATCTTTTTATTCCAAATTTTAGTTTTCCCATTACTGTAAATTCAAACCTATCATGCTTATGCCATTCCCAAGACAAACTAAATTGTCTAATGCAATTACTCAAAATTTCTACACAAATGTTTACAGCATTTAAAATAACTGAATATTGCAATTTACATTAAAAGTAATCAATCCAATAATTAAATGGGAAATCAACCGATAACGGAATATTTACTAAAAGTGAATAATTAAATCCACTCACCACGCCATTTCAAACTCCCTTTAAAATTAAATAAAATTTATTCGTTTTAACTTCGATAATTTTTTTTTTATTAAAATAAATAATTTTAAATATTAAAATCCATTAAAATTTTAAATTGGCCCCAAAATTCCGGGTTGTTACAGTCTCCCCCACTTAAAATCTTTTCGTCCTCGAAAAGGAACGAAACTAAAAGTGTTTAATTATCCTACCCAATTTTAATTCTCCTTTATTAATCTCAATAATTTTATTTGTTGATTAAATTTTAAAATATATAACTTTTATATATTCAAAAATCATATTTTCTAAAATAGACTATAATTACAAATATGTATATTATAAGCTTGTTACTCTCAACTCATTCTAGGGCATTACTAACCCCATCTCTAATGAGCTTTCTCATTGTAGGATACTGCTGATCCTATCTCTAATGAGTATTCTTATTGGATATTACTAATCCAATCTCTGATGAGTCTTTTGTTCCGTTCTAATGAGTTGTATCCCAAAGATTTGAGCTAACCAAAGCTCTGATACCAACTGTAACGGCCCGGATTCCGCCCAACCCGATCGATCGCAAAATCGACCAAGACCGTTCAAAACCCGAGTACGTTAACTTTGGGAATACAACAACATCAAGACAATAACAGCAGACTTTTATTACATCATGGTAACGTAACATCAGAGTACAGAATATCAGAGTACATCGATAAATTACAGCGGAAGATAAATTACAATATCTTAATACATTGCAGCGGAAACAATAAAATAGATACAGCGGAAGATAACTATGCTCTGGACACAGCTTTAAGCTTCAATCCAGCATCCTGCTCGAGATAAGGACCCGCAGACAAACTACTCAACTGCCCGTGTGGAAAAGAGGGCACCCAAGTTTGCAAATGTGGAAACAAACAACGGGTCAGTCATGGGACTGGTGTGAGAATTCTTAACTAATTTAACTAATAGTAATAAGGCAAATCCAAGGACCACGCCGCTAACGCGGAACAGGTATATTCCAATGGATTGCCGTGCATAATTTAAGTGATTCGTCAAAACAGCGTAATGCTTTTGAAAAAATGGAATCACCATAAGACTCAAGTCCCACCACACAATGCAACGCACACCAGAGGATAGAGTTTTACCTTATGGTAATTAAACATGCTAAATACGGTAAATACGAATTTAATACTATCATTAGTGTATATATGTTTTAAAACATTTCAAAGTAAATGTATCAATCCTAGGAAGAATAGTATCCCATACTACTATGCCTCCATACTGGTAGTACAATCAAGTCCGTAGGGTCGTATTTGGAATTTGGTTTCCATCATGAGCCAAGGCTAGGGAGGAGCTCTTTACCGATTCGAGCCACTCAAGCTAATGTCTCAGGATCCCCCGCAGTGAACCCTTGGAAAGCTGCAGGGCTGGTCCTCACATACAGCTTTGAGGATTGGCAATTCCTGAACACACGTTTCCCGGTCCTATAGGACCTAATATCCGAGGCGCCTCATTCCATCATCCACATAAGTAAATATCAGCCAGTTTAAGCACCGACACTACTTCTAGCTAGAAAGAAATGTGCTGCTCTCCCTGCGTTCCCTTCTCCCGTTTTAGACTCAACCGGTTGTGAGGCTCGCGAAGTAACGTTATAACCACAAGGCCTGCTTTTCAACAAAACCTTGATCATCTTCATCTTAGCGTGCCACGTTGAGAATTCACGCCATGCGATTGATAACTATTAATACACAACCTCTAAGGGCGTTGAGCAAGAGAATAAATTCTCCGCCACCAACGGTCGTAAATGAATAGAAATCAATTTACATGGAACAAAATTCACCGTCAGACACACATTCCATTTAAAAACTTATGCTCTGGGTCTGACCGAAAGCCAAATCCGTACAAATCAACACTACGTCCGGACGACCACCACTTTAGCCCCTTCAAGGTAGCTACTCCAATCATGGGCCTCAATAGTATCACATCCATTCGATGTGAAGATCGTCGGTCTTGCCACCGTCTTCATTTCTTCGAATGTTCATCGTCGTATTCATTATTCGGAATGGGTTGAACCCGGTCTTTCTGAATAACTCACGTGATTTAAAAAAAAATATCAAGTGCTATAGATAAAATACATCCAACGTCTCATTCCAATTCAGAATATTCTTTAAAATTAAAATATTCACGTTTTTAGGAAAGGTTCCCATTAATTTTATCAAAGACAAATCTTTACGTTAAATCTTTAACCTCCTTTATCTCAATGTTCATAATTAATTGGATAAAATAATTTGATAAATACGTTCGGGTTAAAATGGTGTTACTATTTTAAAATGGGCTGAATAGCCCAATTCGTTATTTTATCCATTTATATTTCATAGCGGTCAGACCTCTCACATTAGGCCTACAACTTGTGGATGCTGGATATGCCGGTTGGTTCCGGGCAGACTTATCCCACAAGTTGGGCTTAACCTCGTGTCTTGGCCCAATTCATATTTGGGCACTTGGACCTCTCACATTAGGTTTGACATTAGTGGCTGCTGGATATGCCGGTTGGGTCCGGGCAGGCTTATACCACAAGTGTAACCTAACCTCGTGTCCAAGTACAATTATAATCTATAATTATAATTATCCTACTGAAAATATTATTTTGAAATATTCTTTATTTCAAAGTATATTGGTTCTTAAAATATCATTTATTTCAAAAATTCCCCTTAAATTAAAAATCTTCATTATTCTTGAAATACCATTTATTCTTATATTTAAACTTTAAATAAAAATTGAAACCTTTCATATTATAATAACATTATAATAATTATTGAATGACAAACTCTTCATATTAATTAATCATTTAATACAGCATTTGTTCCTATAATAATAGCATTTTCAAAATGTAAATTTTTTGAATTTCAAATCTTCAATATTGATTAATTATTTATTACTGCATTAACCTCGGGTTAAGCAATATTCATTTTATTATAATAACCATTAAAATAAAATTCTAAAATGTTAAATTTCAAATTTCAAATTCTAATCCTTCATCATTTATTACATAATAAATGAAATTCATGGTTATAATCATTCTCGTAAACATAGCGCGAGCCTACTCACTCGGCTTCATACACATTAAATGATATTTAATGTCATTAAAATCACAATTAATTCTTTAACGTAAAACCATATTTGAAAACTTTCAAAAATCTCTCATTGGAATGAGACCCACATCAATACCATTAATTAATGGATTTCAAACAACGCAATTGCAACATAATGACAAACATCCTTTTATTACCCAAATTACATTCCAATCACAATATCTAAATAACATTCATTTATTCATGTAATTGACATTCAAAACAATATACATTCAATTGACAACATACAATAACTTTTCATAACAAAATTCAAATAACAATAGATTATTTGTGCACTTGGGCGATGTGGGCCAATCAACATATACAAGCCAGGTAACTTGTATATGGCAGTGTAACATATTTGAATTATCATACATAATAAAATAACATTAATCGGTATGTTACACATTCTCACATTTTAAACATCGCATCACGACCAAACATTAATACACAACAAATCATGCATAACATAGAAATAAACCACAAACATTTCATTACATACAATTAAATATATTTATTTATGAAAATAAATAATTACTGAAGATAAAGATTTAGTGAGAAAGAGCTCTCACAAAACATTATCCTAAACAAATGACATATTCATTATTCTGATGTATGTGACATATCTAACTAAATGACCTTATGACATTCTTGTCTAAAATGATAATTTTAACTAAAATGTCTATTTTATTCTTAGGTGACATTACTAACTAAAATGACACTTTTATATTTGACATAAATGACCTTTTATTGTGGAAATCCTAGATGATCATAAATGATATTTAATTTGACATACATGACATTTTTTTTATCTTATATTCACCAATTCTAGTCTCAATAAAGATGACATGTGTTGAATTTTATTAATGAATCCTCAAAATGACACGTTTTAAATAAAGTTAATGCATCCATAGCTAATATGACATTATTCTAAATAATGTATTTTTATTTCACTAAACATGTCCTAACTAAATGTCATATTTTTTTCTGACAATGTTAAGTGACACTATTTTTAATGAATCAACACATGTTTCATAAGGAAACATCTTTTTCTATTCCTCTATCATATAAATGATAATGTTCTAATTAACAAAATAAATTAATAAGTTGCATTTCATGATTTATAACAAAATGAATCAAAAAGTTGAAACTTTAAAATTCATCCTTTACAATATATTGAAAATGCATTAAGATGCAATGTCAAAATTCATCTAATCTTTTAATGTCAACAAAAATCCAATCTTTTATCGTATTAAAAATCCCATCTTTTTACTGTCATCAAAATTTGCATTGAAATGCAAATAAAATTCTAAACTCTTTTATCTATATGAAAGTGCAATAAAAATCCCAATCTTTTTATTCATATGAAAAATGCAATAAAAATGCATTGACCAAAATCCCATCTTTTGACATCCTCAATCTTTCCTTTCCACTTTCAATATAAATCAAATCTTTTTATATTGTCCATATTCTTATTTTCATTTCCAATAAAAATCCAAGAAGGTATAAGTATGATTCAATAACTAGAAAGATGTAAGTCCACATCCATACATATGAACCCATTATGATTTCAGATCTATACTTCAAACAATCCCAAACATCACAACATCGATGAAAAATCATAACACCGCAATTCAGACATAATGATATACATAACAAAGATTTATGAACGAGAAATTAATTAAAGATTAATTTTATAAATATGAATTCTCACCAATCAATTCAGATATGAAACTTTCCCCAAATCTTGATTTGCTCAGAATTGGTTCTAGTTTGTCCCATGTTGTAGTATTTTTCGTTGCAAATCCAACGCGACTGATTTCATAAATTTCTGATTTCATTTGAATGAGTTACAAAATTTTATACGTTAGATATAAATTAATTTTAAATTACATAATTAAATATAAATAAATTGATTACATTAGGCCAAGAAGAATCGTTCCCCTTCATTTTGCTTTCTTCCAGGTCTTCACGCACTAAAGGAAACCCATCGGTCGACTTCAACTTGCTCCTACCGCCATCACCATATGAAATGAAAGGTCTTGCTTTGCTCTTCGATTTGCCTTTGAGTTGATCGAATAATATTGTGTGGATTGAAATATTAAGAGTTGAATTCAAGACATTTTCAGCCATCCACTTAAGAGAGGCGGCGACTGTAGAAACAAGTTAGGGTTTGGGGTATTTTCCATAGGGTATATTTATATTAAAACATTATTTGATTAAACCCTTAAGGCCTGTTTCTCTTATTCAAATTTCAAAATAGAATAAGACAAAGAGAAAGAATGGAAAGGTATTTAATTGGATGGATAGGAATAAAAAGAATAGAAATATACACGTGGTTCTCTTATTCACATTTCAAAATAGAATAAGACAAAGAGAAAGAATGGAAAGGTATTTAATTGGATGGATAGGGATAAAAAGAATAGAAATATACACGTGGTTCTCTTATTCAAATTTCAAAATAGAATAAGACAAAGAGAAAGAATGGAAAGGCATTTAATTGGATGGATAGGAATAAAAAGAATAGAAATATACACGTGGTTCTCTTATTCACATTTCAAAATAGAATAAGACAAAGAGAAAGAATGGAAAGGTATTTAATTGGATGGATAGGGATAAAAAGAATAGAAATATACACGTGGTTCTCTTATTCAAATTTCAAAATAGAATAAGACAAAGAGAAAGAATGGAAAGGTATTTAATTGGATGGATAGGGATAAAAAGAATAGAAATATACACGTGGTTCTCTTGTTCAAATTTCAAAATAGAATAAGACAAAGAGAAAGAATGGAAATGTATTTAATTGGATGGATAGGGATAAAAAGAATAGAAATATACACGTGGTTCTCTTATTCAAATTTCAAAATAGAATAAGACAAAGAGAAAGAATGGAAAGGGATTTAATTGGATGGATAGGGATAAAAAGAATAGAAATATACACGTGGTTCTCTTACAATTTATATTTATAACCTTCTCACTATGATTTATATTAATAACTTAATTCTTTATATACATATAAAAACGTAACTTTTGATTTCATAATATGATCACATTGAAAAATGCAATTTTCCATTTCAAGATAAATGTATAATGCAATGTTCATGCATTTCTATATGACAAATAACTATTTTTAATGTTGGGTTACATCAAAATATATATTTTACAGGTAAAGACATTTCAATATAACAATGGTCATTTAATGTTTACATTAAAAATGTAAAGTTCTATGAAAACCTTTTTTTTGTTAGTGCACTGACCATTTTAAAAAGGTTCACTTACATAAGAATGTAAAACATTATTATCATAACAGTGTTCATTTTAATATAAAACATCTAGAATGCAAAATCCAATGTAAATACATTTCCTGTATTAATGGACATTTTTATAATTTCGTTCTTTTCGTTAAAAATGTCAATTGCAATGTACAAGCATTTTTATATAAAAACAGTCATTTTTAATGTCTGCCATAAAAGTCCCATTTGCTTAATTTAATGACAAGGAATATATTTAATATGTTTACTAATCAAGTAATCATTTTTTTATTCCAAATTTTAGTTTTCACATTACTGTAAATTCCAACCTATCATGCTTATGCCATTCCCAAGACAAACTAAATTGTCTAATGCAATTACTCAAAATATCTACACATATGTTTACAGTAATTAAAATAACTGAATATTGCAATTTACATTAAAAGTAATCAATCTAATAATTAAATGGGAAATTAACCGATAACGGAATATTTACTAAAAGTGAATAATTAAATCCAGTCACCACGCCATTTCAAACTCCCTTTAAAATTAAATAAAATTTATTCGTTTTAACTTCGATATTTATTATTTATTTTTTTATTAAAATAAATAATTTTAAATATTAAAATCCATTAAAATTTCTAAAATAAAATTTTTAAATTGGCCCCAAAATTCCGGGTTGTTACAGGGTTAAAGAACAAATGTTATTTAAAACACCGTTCTCGATAAACCCAAAAATCAATTCCAATTCAATTCCAATTAAATATCATTTAATTGGTATGCTTCATTAAATCTAAATAAAAAGATTTAATCATTTTCTCAACTGGGTTAAAGAACAGTGTTAATGAAGACACAATTCACGGCAAACCCAAATCCCATTTGATATTAAATACAAGGCTCTGGATAGAAAATATATCGGCTTATATTCAATATCAAATTCTACGACCAACAAATATCGTATTGGAAATAACGATATAAATATATCTTTCAAATTTCCATACCAATATTTGTATAATCCCGAAATTCAACTTCGAAATATTCCGAATACAATTTTGATTCAAATCCATTTCCAATTTATTTTATTGGGAATTCTGGTTATTATTTAAAACCATTTCAAATCCAATTTATTTATTTTAAAAAAATAAATATATTATTTTTCTAGTTAATAACAAGTTCATTTCGATAAAAATATATTTTTATCCTTTCAATTATGGAGTTTTTCATCCCAATTCTTTCCAAATCATTTCTTATGATTTTTCACTAATTATTGATATTTTTAATAATTTTATCAAGGCCCGTACAGTCGATTTCCATAAACGACCATCGAACTGCACTTACAACGACCTTTTCCAATTTTTATTTGGACATAATTCCAAATCCAACTGTTAGATTTCAAATCTCTAAAATTCGTTAGAAAACACTTTTTGATATGAACCCAACGGTTCCGGTTTTAGGAGAATCTGACGGCCGAATCTCCCGTAATGTCCGTTCGAAGTCAATGGCCGAAATTCGCGAAGTACCGCTGCGCGGCGCGTTCTATTCAGGCCATTATATATATAAACATATTTTATAAATCATTTTAAATTCGTTTTCAAAACGATTTCAACTTCATATTCAATTTCTAATCAAAATTGAATATCATATCATCGATATATAAATGATAATATTTTCAAAACATTAGAGTTTGAAATCATTTCCTTTTCGATATTCATTATAAAAATGAATAAAATCGATATAAATATCGTTCACGTCAAAATGGCGTTAATCTAATCAACACGGCTATATATATTTAAATATATTCGTGTCCATCCCAAATCGGACATCAAAATCAAATTTCGATCCTTTACGAATATTATTTTAAAATATTTGTTATTTTAAAATATTCATTATTATAAAATATTCGTTATTTTAAAATATTCGTTATTTTAAAATATTCATTCTTTCTGAACTGGAATCAGACACGATCAATTTCCATATAATGTGATTATATGGATTTCATACACATATGTACACAACTACAATCATACTCTTTCAACCATCATCCAAAGTGCATTCTACACTGCATAAGCATTAAATATAAATATTCAATGCTTACAACTGCCTGTCAATCAATCGACCGACATACAACTAAATATCGGGATTAGTATATGTCCAATATCATCCCAATACACGTGTGGGGTTTCAAACAATCAAACACAGGTTTATTTGTGCAGTTGGGCGATGTGTAGAATTTATCGTCCCAATCAATATTAGTCAAATGTGTGTACGTAAACAAATCGTCTGATTTGTAAATGAATATTTATTTTATATACACGTTAAAAATTATATTTTTAACTATGAAATATTTATTCAATCCACATCACACAATCAATTTTCATAACACATCATTCAAACAAACAAGTCATCTGAGACGACCCGAACTTCCCCGGTAAGGAAAGGCCGGATTGAATTGAGAACAAGCCACAATCGAACACAGACGGAAGAACATTTCATTGTATATTACAACAATTTCATCAGATTACAAGAATATACAGAGTATAAACAAATAAATAATACACATTATAAAATATCAGAGATTACAGTACATTACATAGCAGCGGAAAATAATACAAAACACAACTGAAGGAGATATACGGATACAAAGCTTTCCGGATATCATTCCAGCTGTAGCAGGACCCTGTGATAATCTGCAAAACCAAAACTACTAGCTGCCCGTGTCGAAAATAAGGGCACCCAGAGTTTAGGTTAAAACAATAAACTCCAGGTCAGTCATGTGACTGGTGTGAGAACTAAAACAGTTATTAATCTTTATTTTAAAGTTAGGTAAATCAAGGGACCACGCCGTATAACACGGAACGGGTCTCATCCCAAGAATACCAGTGCATTAAAACAACAGCGCAATGCTAAATAAAGAACAATGAAGCTATTATAAGACCCAGGTCCCATCACACGATGCAACGCAAACCGGAGGATAGGGTTTTCCCATATAATAGCCAAAGCATGCTTGATACGTTTAAAACAAATCATTTGATACTATAATAAGTGTATAGTGTTTAAAACAATTTCAATCATAAGTATCAATCATAGACGACATGGGTACCATATATCATGTCGCCATATATAGGTATACAATCAAAACCACAATATCACGTATTTGGAAATTGGATTATCATCTATGATATGAACCGAGGCTAGGGATCGTCCTCACCGATTCGAGACGCTCTAGCCCGTGTCTCAGGATCAGTGCTCGAGTGACCCTTGGATCGTCAGGGCCGGTCCACCGATGTGGATTAAAATTCCTGAACACTGCGTTTCCCCGCCCTTTGGGGCGTAGGTGAGCCAACTAAATGACTCCATCGGTTCGAGAACGACCGATATATCCGAGGCGCCTCGCAACAGCAACAACCACATGAGTCAAACTCGTCAGCCAGTTCAAGCACTGACACCACTCCTAACTAGAAAGAAACGCATGCCCTCCCTAAGGTCCTTCTCCCGTTTTTGGTTCACGTCGGGTGTGAAACTAGCGAATTAAACGTTACACAAAGCTACGCCACAAAGGCCGTGCTTTGATCATCAACCACAAGACTTTTCTTTTCAACAGAAGCCTTGATCATTTGCATCTCAGCATGCCACACAGGCAATTCATGCTATGCAACCGATATCAATCACACAGAATGAAATCCGATGTCAGACACACAGTCCATACAAGTCCGTTCTGGGTCTGAACGAAACCGGAGGCACTTTATACCTCGCATATCCATTGATCTCCAAATACGTATGGACGACCACCAACTATTTCCCTCCTCTTGGGTGTACAGCCCAATCAGGATCATCAGTAATTATCCAATCGATGTGAAGACCTCCGGTCTTCGACCACCGTCTTCATCTTCGACTTATCGTAGATTCAGTTATTCAGAATGGGATTAACCCGGTCTTTCCGAATAACTCGCGTATATAATAAATAAGTGTTAAACAAACACAACATACGCCTCATTCCAATTCATCAGTCACTAACCGTAAATTAGCCAGAGAATAATTCCCCAAATATTAACCCCGAAGGCCGAAACCAACATCAGATCAATACCCAGGAAACCATTCATCTTAACCAACCTACAGTTAGTTTCTAAATTTCACATTCTTAGGGAAAGGTTCCCATTAATTTTATCAAAGATAAATTCTTTTAAATTTATTCTTTAATCTTCTTTTGCATATCAATTCAAACCAAATTATGGTTTATCCAAACTAGTTGGGATTAACGAGCCTTACCGAAGTAATCAATTGTTAAATTTCCCAACCCCAACCTGTTTATCCCATGAAGTAAAACTGGAAATACTTCATATCTAACACCACGGTGTTATCGGTAAATTCAATTTCCATTTCACGTTCAAATCTAATTAAAGATTTAACTATCGTCTGGAGTAAAACTGGTGATACTCCATTCTCGATCATTTCTTGAATTTGATAATTTCAACTATCAATTTCACTTTTCAGTCTAATTAAAGATTCATTAAAACTTCACTTAGTTTTAATCTTTGATTGAGTTAAAGAATCAGTGTCATTTAAAACACGGTTCACAATAAACCCCAAAATCACATTCTGTTCTATCAGCCTTTAACCGTAAATTAGCAAGTGAACAATTCCCTAAGTAACAACCCCGAAGGCCAAAACCAACATCAGATCAATACCCAGGAAACCATTCAACTTAACTAATCTTTAGTTAATTTCTGATTCTCTTAACTCCATTGGGTCTAAGAACAGTATTATTAAAGATACCGTTCACGACAACCCAAAATCACATTTCATTAATTATCGGGTTAAAGAATAGATGTTATTTAAAACAAAGTTCATGATAAACCCAAAAATCAATTCAAATTCAATTCCAATTAAATATCATTTAATTGGTACACTTCATTAAACCTAAACAAAAAGATTTAATCTTTTTCTCAACTGGGTTTAAGAACAGTGTTAATGAAGACACCATTCACGACAAACCCAAATCCCATTTGATATTAAATACAAGGCTCTGAATAGAAAATATATCGTCTTAAATTCAATATCAAATTCTACGACCAACAAATATCATATTGGAAATAACGATATATATATATCTTTCAAATTTCCATAACAATATCTGTATAATCACAAAATCCCACATCGAAATATTCCGAAGACAATTTCGATTCAATTCCATTTCCAATCTATATATTGGAAATCCTGGTTATTTTTAAAACCGTTTCAAAACCAATTTATTTATTTAAAAATAAATTATTATTCTAGTTTAAAACTAGTTCATTTCGATAAAAATCTATTTTTATCTTTTCTAACATGGAGTTTTCATCCTAATTCTTTCCAAAACATTTCTTATGATTTTACATTAATTATTAATATTTTAAATAATTTTATCAAGGCCCGTATAGTCGATTTCCATCAATGGCCATCGAATTGCACTTACAGCGACCTTTTCCAAATTTGATTTGGACATATCTCCAAATACAACCGTTCGATTTTAGATTTCTAATATTCATTGGAAAGCTCTTTTCGATTCGAACCCAACGGTTCCGGTTTTAGGAGAATCCGACGGCCGGATCTCCCGTAATGTCCGTCCGAAGTCAATGGTCGAAATTTTCGAACTGCCGCAGCGCGGCGCGTTCTATTCAAGCCATTATATTATATATATAATATATATTTCGTCGATTTCTATTTAAAACGAATTTTATAATTCGTTTTAAATTCGTTTCAAAAACAGTTTCAACTTCCATTTCAATTTTATATCAAAATTGAATATTCACTTATAAATTCGTTTTAAATTCATTTCAAATTGATTTCAATTCAAATGGATTTTAATTCAATTCTAATTCGTTTTCAATTCAATTTCAATTCGAATTCAATTCTATTCAATTTGAATTTCAATTCAATTTATTTCGATTCAATTTCAATTCGAATTTATTTTCGATCCATTTTAATTCGAATTCATTTAATATTCAATTCGAATTCATTTTCTAAATATTCGATTTTTAAATCTCTTTTCAATATTCATTATAAAAATGAATATAATCGATAAAAATATCGTTCGCGTCAAAATAGCGCATCTCTAATCAACACGGCTTTATATTTTTCAAAAACTTCTTTATTCTATTCAACAAATGAATATTTATCCTATTCAACACATGAATCTATATTTCTTTCTTTAACACATGACTAATCTCAACAAATGAGTACTGTCAACACGTGACTATTTTTGTTATTTAATATATTTTATAAAATTAGGGTATCTATCGTTAAATTTTTAATCAGACTCCAACCGTAAATTAGTAAGAGAACGATTCCCTAAATATTAACCTCGAAGGCCGAAACCAACATCAGATCAATACCCAGGAGACAGCTCATCTTATCTATTTTCCAGTTAGTTTGTAATTTTATATATGATAAAGATGTAAAATTTATTGTTAAAATATTTCGTTCAACACATGACTAATCTCAACGAATGAGTACGGTCAACACATGAACCTTTATTTTATAATATTCTTTATTTTCCCAATTGGAATGAGGCCCAATCAATTACCATATAATGTTAATTATATGGTTTCCATACAACACATGTATATAATAGCAACGATAAATAATCAACCATCATCCAAAGTGCACTACACAGTATAAGCATCAAATATAGATATCTAACGCTTATAACAGTCTATCAATCTATCTATCGACATACAACTAATTATTGGGATTAGTGTATGTCGTATATTATCTCAGTACCCGTGTGGGGTTTCAAACAACCAAACACAGATTTTTATTTGTGCAGTTGGGCGATGTGTAAAATTTATCATCCCAATCAATATCAGTCAAATCAGTGTATATATATACAAATCGTCCGATTTGTTTATATTTATTTATTTTAAATACACGTTAAAAATTCTATTTTTAACCATACAATATTTTTAACTATATAAATATTATATTTCATTTCATATCACACAATCAACTACACATCAATATCAAATAAACAAACAAGCCGTCCATGGTCTGTGGACGACGGGTGTCGGGTGCTACTAAACACCGTCTGCATCCTAGTATATATAATAATATAACTAGAAAAATAAAATTAAAGGTGAGAAGTTCTCACAGAAGGTTCTACTCCACCGTGCTCTGATTTTGAACTGTTGAACCGTCTGGATTTGATTGAAATTCCAATGCAGTCTCTTTTCACGCTGTTCAAATAAAAATTATATTTTTATTACTTCATTCAATAAATAAAAATCGTATTTTTATTTCTCCTTTACATGTATTTTCTCGACGCTTATTCTAATAAATAAAAATCCTATTTTTACTTCTACAATATAAAAGATTATATTTTTATGCTTCTATAATATAAAAGATTATATTTTTATACTTCTACGATATAAAAGATTATATTTTTATACTTCTATGATATAAAAGATTATATTTTTATACTTCTACGATATAAAAGATTATATTTTTATACTTCTACAATATAAAAGATTATATTTTTATACTTTCTATGACATAAAAATTATATTTTTAAATCAATATCGTTCATATGAAAATCACTTCTTCATGTATACAAAAATCGTTCTTCTTATATTGCTACTTCAAATTGATAAAAATCATACCTTCACTTTAAATAAAAATCCTTCCTTTACTTTAAATAAAATCCGACCTTTCTTCTAAATAAAAATCCTTTATTCGTTCACTTTCATAATAAAAATCAAATCTTTGTGGTTTATAAAATCTATTCTTTTTATTATGCTTGTCATATTTTTATTCAAAGAAAATCCGTTTTTAAATCACAGAAAAGCAGTTTTGAAATCAAATAAAAAATCAGTTTTTACTCAAGGAAATAAGTAACGCGATGAAAGGAATAATAACTCACATTTCAATCGGCGGAAAGGGGGTTTCCGGGTGCGAACAGTGGAGGAGGAGGTTCGGGGGGGGGGGGGTGCGTCGGTGGAGCTCGGCGGTGGACCCCTTCTGGCATAGCGTGGGGGTTTACTGGAGGGTGCGGTGGGTGTTCGATTTAGGGTTTCGAGGCTGGGCGTGGCAGTTGTTCGCTGGGGGGGGGGGATTGGAAGGAGGAGGAAGCGAAGTAGAAGAGGGGGAGTGACGGCGGAGGAGTTGTCGGAGATGTGGGGGAGGAGCGCGCTCGACGGTGCGATGGCCGACGTGGCCATGAGCGAGATTGACAGTCGTCCATTTTTTTATTTAATTTCTCAGTGGAATGGGTCAACGGGGGGGGGGGGGGGGGGTGAGAGAGTATAGTGAGAGAGAGGGGGGTTTTCTTTTTATTTTATTATTAAATTTCAAAAAGTACCTTTTTATTTTGAACTCGAAATCAAACCCACCGACTGTCGTCCATAGCTAATTACCCCCATTCCGAACACAATGGGATATGTATTGTAAGCTGATTCGATCGTTTCGATCAGTTTCCATCAAAATCAAAATATAACTCTATATATTGAATTTGAACGCGCATTTCAATTTATCGGGGTCACATACTAACTCGAAAAATTCCAGAAAAATAATTTTTAGCTTCGTATTGACGATACGGTCCTAACAAAACTAATTTCGTCAAATTCTGAGACTATTTGGAAAATGGTCATTTTCCAGTCGATTAAAACCAACTGAACTGGTCAAACGCGTTTTCCTCTGCCACGCTCACATATTGATTCAAAAAATTATGAAAACTGAAACCTAGCAATAACTTGACAACCCGGATCCAACAAAAGTGGTTTCGTCAAAATCCGAGGTCGTTTGCAAAATGGCTATTTTTAAGGGCTAGAATTCCATAGCGACTATTCTGAAAATTCATTTGGCCATAACTTTTGATTCCCGCTATGAAATTTTGGTTTTTCGGATTCATTGGAAAGATATTCTCAATCAGATTCTATTATTTTTGGCTTCGCTAAATTCATGTTTATTTTGAATCCTTTACATTCATTTGAAGTTTGAAATTGAATTATCGAACTACCGCGCCATTTTCAATTCCTTTTATAATTTAAAATAAATAATTATATTCTAACGACGATCTATATAATATATACGTTCGAATTCTATTCAAAATAAATTTCTCGTCGATATTATTTAAAATAATTCATTTTAAATGTTCAAAATTCATTAAATTTGCCAAAATAAAAATTTTAAACTGGCTCAGATTTCCGGGTTATTACAATCTCCCCCACTTAAAACTTTTCGTCCCCAAAAAGGAACGAAGCCGAAAGTTGTTTTACAATTCAACTCAACTTTCTTTATTTTCATTACGGCTTAAGTTCTTCAACTCTTCAGTTTCTAAGAACTTTTCAAATTTTTCAAAAATTTGGCTAACACCCTAAATTTTCGAAAAATTTCGCCATAACCTCCCCTGCACCAGGGACTTCGGGATATTTCATATACCCTCCCATGGCCTTCTTCAATCCAAAAGAAAAAGAAAAAGCCAATCGGCTCATAAAATCACCCAAAACTTAAGAAATACAATAAACATGTACCTATTTGTCGGGCAAACAATTTTATTCCTCTTCTCTAGCCTCCTTGCTATGATCTGTTCAATAGATATACATGTATATGTATGCAATTGCAATCAATTTTCAATACAGTTCAATATTTGACCAATTTGGTTAAAGGTTCAACATTTAATTATTCAAACAATAATCAAACAACACAACCATCAATCAATTAGTGAATTATCATTTCAAATTCATAACTTTGATATATAGTCAAAAATCACATTTTTGATGCCAAATCACAACAATAGGCCCTATCTAATTTTGGTTCTCACACCAGTCAATTGGAATCATATAGAAATCTCACTTTCGAAACTCGAACATATATACTGATGATGTCGCGACATCACCAGAATTATTCCCGAGCGACTACAATGTGATTCTATATCTATCCAGTATATTAAAACTTCAAATACACGCGGATCAGACGTATACGTAAAATCTCTATATACTTGATTGTCCAAATTCAATATAAAGTAAATAACCAAATACGAATAATTGATTTAAATTTTCAAAACAAAACTTGTTTTCATTTTAAAAATATACTCTTCACACTCGTTCTAGGATACTACTGATCCCATCTCTAACGAGTCATTCCCATTGGATATTACTAATCCAATCTCTGATGAATTCTTTCGTATGATTCTAATGTGTCTTGTTCTCTGAGCTTTGTAAACCAAAGCTCTGATACCAAACTGAGACGACCCGAACTTCCCCGATAAGGAATGGCCGGATTGAATTGAGAACAAGCCACAATCGAACACAGACGGAAGAACATTTCATTGTATATTACAATAATTTCATCAGATTACAAGAATATACAGAGTATAAACAAATGAATAATACACATTATAAAATATCAGAGATTACAGTACATTACATAGCAGCGGAAAATAATACAAAACACAACTGAAGGAGATATACGGATACAAAGCTTTCCGGATATCATTCCAGCTGTAGCAGGACCCTGTGATAATCTGCAAAACCAAAACTACTAGCTGCCCGTGTCGAAAATAAGGGCACCCAGAGTTTAGGTTAAAACAATAAACTCCAGGTCAGTCATGTGACCGGTGTGAGAACTAAAACAGTTATTAATCTTTATTTTAAAGTTAGGTAAATCAAGGGACCACGCCGTATAACACGGAACGGGTCTCATCCCAAGAATACCAGTGCATTAAAACAACAGCGCAATGCTAAATAAAGAACAATGAAGCTATTATAAGACCCAGGTCGCATCACACAATGCAACGCAAACCGGAGGATATAGTTTTCCCTTATAATAGCCAAAGCATGCTTGATACGTTTAAAACAAATCATTTGATACTAAGTGTATAGTGTTTAAAACAATTTCAATCATAAGTATCAATCATAGACGGCATGGGTACCATATATCATGTCGCCATATATATGTATACAATCAAAACCGCAATATCACGTATTTGGAAATTGGATTATCATCTATGATATGAACCGAGGCTAGGTATCGTCCTCACCGATTCGAGACGCTCTAGCCCGTGTCTCAGGATCAGAGCTCGAGTGACCTTAGGATCGTCAGGGGCGGTCCACCGATGTGGATTAAAAATCCTGAACACTGCGTTTCCCCGCCCTTTGGGGCGTAGGTGAGCCAACTAAATGACTCCATCGGTTCGAGAACGACCGACATATCCGAGGCACCTCACAACAGCAACAACCACATGAGTCAAACTCGTCAGCCAATTCAAGCACTGACGCCACTCCTAACTAGAAAGAAACGCATGCCCTCCCTGAGGTCCTTCTCCCGTTTTTGGTTCACGTCGGGTGTGAAACTCGCGAATTAAACATTACACAAAGCTACGCCTAAAGGCCGTGCTTTGATCATCAACCACAAGACTTTGCTTTTCAACAAAAGCCTTGATCATTTGCATCTCAGCATGCCACACAGGCAATTCACGCTATGCAACCGATATCAATCACACAGAATGAAATCCGATGTCAGACACACAGTCCATACAAGTCCGTTCTGGGTCTGAACGAAACTGGAGGCACTTTATACCTCGCATATCCATTGATCTCCAAATACGTCTGGACGACCACCAACTATTTCCCTCCTCTTGGGTGTACAGCCCAATCAGGATCATCAGTAATTATCCAAACGATGTGAAGACCTCCGGTCTTCGACCACCGTCTTCATCTTCGACTTATCGTCGATTCAGTTATTCAGAATGGGATTAACCCGGTCTTTCCGAATAACTCGCGTATATAATAAACAAGTGTTAAACAAACACAACATACGCCTCATTCCAATTCATCAGTCACTAACCGTAAATTAGCCAGAGAATAATTCCCCAAATATTAACCCCGAAGGCCGAAACCCACATCAGATCAATACCCAAGAAACCATTCATCTTAACCAACCTACAGTTAGTTTCTAAATTTCACATTCTTAGGGAAAGGTTCCCATTAATTTTATCAAAGATAAATTCTTTTAAATTTATTCTTTAATCTTCTTTTGAATATCAATTCAAACCAAATTATGGTTTATCCAAACTAGTCGGGATTAACGAGCCTTACCGAAGTAATCAATTGTTAAATTTCCCAACCCCAACCTGTTTATCCCATGAAGTAAAACTGGTAATACTTCATATCTAACACCACGGTGTTATCGGTAAATTCAGTTACCATTTCACGTTCAAATCTAATTAAAGATTTAACTATCGTCTGGAGTAAAACTGGTGATACTCCATTCTCGATCATTTCTTGAATTTGATAATTTCAACTATTAATTTCACTTTTCAATCTAATTAAAGATTCATTAAAACTTCACTTAGTTTTAATCTTTGATTGGGTTAAAGAATCAGTGTCATTTAAAACACGGTTCACGATAAACCCCAAAATCACATTCTATTCTATCAGCCTTTAACCGTAAATTAGCAAGTGAACAATTCCCTAAGTAATAACCCCGAAGGCCAAAACCAACATCAGATCAATACACAAGAAACCATTCAACTTAACTAATCTTTAGTTAATTTCTGATTCTCTTAACTCCATTGGGTCTAAGAACAGTATTATTAAAGGTACCGTTGACGACAACCCAAAATCACATTTCATTAATTATCGGGTTAAAGAACAAATGTTATTTAAAACACAGTTCACGATAAACCCAAAAATCAATTCAAATTCAATTCCAATTAAATATCATTTAATTGGTACACTTTATTAAACCTAAACAAAAAGATTTAATCTTTTTCTCAACTGGGTTTAAGAACAGTGTTAATGAAGACACCATTCACGACAAACCCAAATCCCATTTGATATTAAATACAAGGCTTTGAATAGAAAATATATCGGCTTATATTCAATATCAAATTCTACGACCAACAAATATCGTATTGGAAATAACGATATATATATATATATATCTTTCAAATTTCCATAACAATATCTGTATAATCACAAAATCCCACATCGAAATATTCCGAAGACAATTTCGATTCAATTGCATTTCCAATCTATATATTGGAAATCCTGGTTATTTTTAAAACCCTTTCAAAACCAATTATTTATTTAAAAATAAATTATTATTCTAGTTTAAACTAGTTCATTTCGATAAAAATCTGTTTTTATCTTTTCAAACATGGAGTTTTTCATCCCAATTCTTTCCAAATCATTTCTTATAATTTTACATTAATTATTAATATTTTTAATAATTTTATCAAGGCTCGTACAGTCGATATCATCAATGGCCATCGAATTGCACTTACAGCGACCTTTTCCAAATTTGATTTGGACATATCTCCAAATCCAACCGTTCAATTTCAGATTTCTAATATTCATTGGAAAGCTCTTTTCGATTCGAACCCAACGGTTCCGGTTTTAGGAGAATCCGACGGTCGGATCTCCCGTAATGTCCGTCCGAAGTCAATGGTCGAAATTTTCGAACTGCCGCAGCGCGGCGCGTTCTATTCAGGCCATTATATTATACATATAATATATATTTCGTCGATTTCTATTTAAAACGAATTTTATAATTCGTTTTAAATTCGTTTCAAAAACAGTTTCAACTTCCATTTCAATTTTATATCAAAATTGAATATTCACTTATAAATTCGTTTTAAATTCATTTCAAATTGATTTCAATTCAAATGGATTTTAATTCAATTCTAATTCGTTTTCAATTCAATTTCAATTCGAATTCAATTCTATTCAATTTCAATTTCAATTTGAATTTCAATTCAATTTAATTCGATTCAATTTCAATTCGAATTTATTTTCGATCCATTTTAATTCGAATTCATTTTATATTCATTCGAATTCATTTTCTAAATATTCGATTTTTAAATCTCTTTTCAATATTCATTATAAAAACGAATATAATCGATAAAAATATCGTTCGCGTCAAAATAGCGCATCTCTAATCAACACGGCTTTATATTTTTCAAAAACTTTTTTATTCTATTCAACAAATGAATATTTATCCTATTCAACACATGAATCTATATTTCTTTCTTTAACACATGACTAATCTCAACAAATGAGCACTGTCAACACATGACTATTTTTGTTATTTAATATATTTTATAAAATTAGGGTATCTATCGTTAAATTTTTAATTAGACTCCAACCGCAAATTAGTAAGAGAACGATTCCCTAAATATTAACCCCGAAGGCTGAAACCAACATCAGATCAATACCCAGGAGACAGCTCATCTTATCTATTTTCCAGTTAGTTTGTAATTTTATATATGATAAAGATGTAAAATTTATTGTTAAAATATTTCGTTCAACACATGACTAATCTCAACGAATGAGTACGGTCAACACATGAACCTTTATTTTATAATATTCTTTATTTTCCCAATTGGAATGAGGCCCAATCAATTACCATATAATGTTAATTATATGGTTTCCATACAACACATGTATATAATAGCAACGATAAATAATCAACCATCATCCAAAGTGCACTACACTGTATAAGCATCAAATATAGATATCTAACGCTTATAACAGTCTGTCAATCCATCTATCGACATACAACTAATTATTGGGATTAGTGTATGTCGTATATTATCTCAATACCCGTGTGGGGTTTCAAACAACCAAACACAGATTTTTATTTGTGCAGTTGGGCGATGTGTAAAATTTATCATCCCAATCAATATCAGTCAAATCAGTGTATATATATACAAATCGTCCGATTTGTTTATATTTATTTATTTATTTTAAATACACGTTAAAAATTCTATTTTTAACCATACAATATTTTTAACTATATAAATATTATATTTCATTTCATATCACACAATCAACTACACATCAATATCAAACAAACAAACAAGCCGTCCATGGTCTGTGGACGACGGGTGTCGGGTGCCACTAAACACCGTCTGCATCCTAGTATATATAATAATATAACTAGAAAAATAAAATTAAAGGTGAGAAGTTCTCACAGAGGGTTCCACTCCACCGTGCTTTGCTTTTGAACTGCTGAACCGTCTGGATTTGATTGAAATTCCAATGCAGTCTCTTTTCACGCTGTTCAAATAAAAATTATATTTTTATTACTTCATTCAATAAATAAAAATCGTATTTTTATTTCTCCTTTACATGTATTTTCTCGACGCTTATTCTAATAAATAAAAATCCTATTTTTACTTCTACAATATAAGAAATTATATTTTTATACTTCTACGATATAAAAGATTATATTTTTATACTTCTACGATATAAAAGATTATATTTTTATACTTCTACGATATAAAAGATTATATTTTTATACTTCTACGATATAAAAGATTATATTTTTATAATTCTACAATATAAAAGATTATATTTTTATACTTTCTATGACATAAAAATTATATTTTTAAATCAATATCGTTCATATGAAAATCACTTCTTCATGTATACAAAAATCGTTCTTCTTATATTGCTACTTCAAATTGATAAAAATCATACCTTCACTTTAAATAAAAATCCTTCCTTTACTCTAAATAAAATCCGACCTTTCTTCTAAATAAAAATCCTTTATTCGTTCACTTTCATAATAAAAATCAAATCCTTTTGGTTTATAAAATCTATTCTTTTTATTATGCTTGTCATATTTTTATTCAATGAAAATCCGTTCTTAAATCAAAGAAAAGTAGTTTTGAAATCAAATAAAAAATCAGTTTTTACTCAAGGAAATAAGTAACACGATGAAAGGAATAATAACTCACATTTCAATCGGCGGAAGGGGGTTTCCGGGTGCGAACAGTGGAGGAGGAGGTTCGGGGGGGGGGGGGGGGTGTGGCGTCGGTGGAGCTCGACGGTGGGCCCCTTCTGGCGCAGCGTGGGGGTTTACTGGAGGGTGCGGTGGGTGTTCGATTTAGGGTTTCGAGGCTGGGCGTGGCAATTGTTCGCTGGGGGGGGGGATTGGAAGGAGGAGGAAGCGAAGCAGAAGAGGGGGAGTGACGGCGGAGGAGTTGTCGGAGATGGGGGGAGGAGCGCGCTCGACGGCGCGATGACCGACGTGGCCAGGAGCGAGATCGACAGTCGTCCATTTTTTTTATTTAATTTTGATTTCTCAGTGGAATGGGTCAACGGGGGGTGGGGGGGGGGGGGCTGAGAGAGTATAGTGAGAGAGAGGGGGGTTTTCTTTTTATTCTATTATTTAATTATTAAATTTCAAAAAGTACCTTTTTATTTTGAACTCGAAATCAAACCCACCGACTGTCGTCCATAGCTAATTTCCCCCATTCCGAACACAATGGGATATGTATTGTAAGCTGATTCGATCGTTTCGATCAGTTTCCGTCAAAATCAAAATATAACTCTATATATTGAATTTGAACGTGCATTTCAATTTATCGGGGTCACATACTAACTCGAAAAATTCCAGAAAAATAATTTTTAGCTTCGTATTGACGATACGGTCCTAACAAAACTAATTTCGTCAAATTCTGAGACTGTTTGGAAAATGGTCATTTTCCAGTCGATTAAAATCAACTGAACTGGTCAAACGCGTTTCCACTGCCACGCTCACATATTGATTCGAAAAATTATAAAAACTAAAACCTAGCAATAACTTGACATCCCGGATGCAACAAAAGTGGTTTCGTCAAAATCCGAGGTCGTTTGCAAAATGGCTATTTTTAAGGGTCAGAATTCCATAGCGACTATTCTGAAAATTCATTTGGCTATAACTTTTGATTCCCGCTATGAAATTTTGGGTTTTCGGATTCATTTGAAAGATATTCTCAATTAGATTCTATTATTTTTGGTTTCGCTAAATTCCGGTTTATTTTGAATCCTGTACATTCATTTGAAGTTTGAAATCGAATTATCGAACTACCGCGCCATTTTCAATTCCTTTTATAATTTAAAATAAATAATTATATTCTAACGACGATCTATATAATATATACGTTCGAATTCTATTCAAAATAAATTTCTCGTCGATATTATTTAAAATAATTCATTTTAAATGTTCAAAATTCATTAAATTTGCCAAAATAAAAATTTTAAACTGGCTCAGATTTCCGGGTTATTACATCATCCATGGTCTGTGGAAGACAGGTGTCGGGCGCTGCTAAGCACCGTCTGCATCCTAGTATATATTTCAACTAGAAAATAGAATAAAAGTGAGAAGTTCTCACCGAGGGTTCCACTCCTCCATTTCTTTCTTTCTGAACTGCATGGATTCCGTTTTGATTTCCGTCGATACCACCACTATCTTTTCCCGCTGTTCACATTAAAAATCACATTTTTACAATGGCATTTCATATATAAAAATCATATATTTTTATCGCTTCATTCCAATAAATAAAAATCATATTTTTATCTCTACTTCTTATATTTTTACGACGCTTCTTTCTATATAAAAATTATATTTTTAATACTTCTATAATATAAAAATCATATTTTTAATACTTCTATAATATAAAAATAATATGTTTATTATTCCTATAATATAAAAATCATATTTTTTTATCATTCCTATGATATAAAAATCATATTTTTATTACTCCTACGATATAAAAATCATATTTTTATTTACGATGAAAATTATAACTTTGTGTTGTTAAAAATCAAAGCTTTCCTTAGAGAAAATCATAGATTTCTATAGGATTAAAATCACTTCTTTTTAATGTAAAATAAAATAATCAAATCTTTTTACATTAACAAATAAAAAAAACTGAAATTTAAAATTATGTTTTATATATAAATAAAAACTGCTTTTTTAAAACTATGTTTTATATAAATTAAAACCAGGAATAACTAAGTTTTACATAAATAAAATCAGGAAGAACTTACTGTTTCCCGTCGAACTCGAGCTGGAGGGAGGCTAGGGTGTTGGCAGGCGAGGTGGGGGGTTTCTCTGGCCGGCGGCGGTGGGACTGATTGGGCGGTGCGGTGGATTTTGGGTGGCTTGGGGCTGCGCGGCTTTTCTTGAATGGAGGTGGAGGAGAAGAGGCCGGGGAGGCATGAGATGGTGCTGTCGATGTGGGGGAGGTGGCACGGCAAATTCCGGTGGGCGGCGGCGTGGGTGTCGGCGGCGAAGGGTGGAGCGCGGTTGTGGTTTCCTTCCTCCAGCGTTTTTTTCTTTTCTTTTGTTTCGATTTCTGAGGGGAGAGAGAAACTGAGGGGTGGAGTTATATATATATATATATATTATTTTATTTTCTAAAATGCAACTTTTTATTTTGACCTCCAAATGAGACCCACCGACTGTCGTCCATAACTAATTACCTCCATTCTAAACACAATGGGATATGTATCGTAAGCTGATTCGATCGTTTCGATCTGTTTTCGTCAAAATCAAAATATAAATCTATATATTGAATTTGAACGCACATTTCAATTTACCGGGACCATATACGGACTCTAAAAATTCCCAAAAAATATTTTCTAGCTTCGTATTGATGATACGGTTCTAACAAAACTAATTTCTTCAAATTTGAAGACCGTTTGAAAATATGGCCATTTTCTGGTCGATGTAAATTGACTGAAACTGTTAAAACACGTTTTACTTCGCCACGCTCACATATTGATTCAGAAAATTACGAATTTTGGAATCTAGCAATAATTTGACATCCCGGACCCAACAAAAGCGGCTTCATCGAAAACGGTGGTCGTTTGCAAAATTTCCATTCTAAGGGCCAAAATTCCAAAGCGACTATTCTGAATTTTCAACTGGGAGTGGCTTTTTATCCCTGCTATGAAATTTCAATTTTTCAAATTCATTGGAAAGATATTCTCAAATAGATTTTAATATTTTTGGTTTCGTCAAAATCCGGTTTATTTTGAATCCTGTACATTCATTTGAAATTTGAAATCGAATTTTCGAACTACCGTGCCATTTTCAATTCCTTTTATAATTAAAAATAAATATTTATATTCTAACAATAATTCAAATAAATATATATGTTCTAATTCTATTCAAAATAAATTTCTCGTCGTTATTATTTAAAATAAATCAATTTAAATATTCAAAATTCACTAAAATTGCCAAAATAAAATTTTTAAATTGGTTCGGATTTCGGGGTTATTACACCTACTTCACACACAATTATTATATACACACATACACAAAACGCGTCTCACATGAAACTGTTGACTTGTAAAAGCTGGATTTGCCAGGCGGTTCAGGGAAGGCTTCTACTTCAACTCGAGCTTAATCGCGTGCCTTTGTATAATAATTACAATGGCCCATGAATCATAGATTCTCAAATTCACCAGTCTTACTTATAGATGCTAGATATGTCGATCAGTTTAGGGCAGACTTCTACTGCAAATAATGGTTAACCTCATGTCTGGGTGTCTTTAATATTGATAAATCCATTAACTTACACACATATAAATTTCCTATTGGGACGTTTAATTTCTACTTTCCTATTTTAATGCATTTAATATGCTATTTAACACGAATTTTATACACATTAATAATACATTAATAACACTAATAAATAATAGTTAATAAACATAAATCAAGTGCATATGAATAAACATCCTAATTCATTTGAAATGTCAGTCATAACAGCATAATCACGGTATACATATTTATTTCCCTAAATTCATCACATGGCATAGATATGCATATTCACATTCAATAAAAAAGGAAAATAATAGGATATACATTAAACTAGTAACCACGATTTGAATAATTATCTCAGTAACAAAAGATAGACAAGGTACAATAATCCAATTATATATGTAAAACTTCCTTTTTGATATAGCTTCACTTTTATTCAATTTTATATAGAAAACTTAAGACTTTAGTAATTTTGTGAATAATACATTCAAACGATCTATTGAAAATAGATGCTTAAACCTATTAATTTCACAATACTCAAGTCTTATGCTTTAGTAGACATAAATATAAATATTTATAACAAACCAGTGATCAAACCAATTTTAGAAATTGTACAACACCCAAACATCTATCTTACATTACTTCAATAACAAATCCCAAAATACAACAATCGATTGACCATTTCCAAAATTAATAAAAATAAGGGATTTGGAGGATTTCTATTGTTTGTTTTCATTCAAATCCAAATTCCTTCAGACATAATAATCAAATTTACACTAACAAGATATAAGGAATAGAAAATTCATATAATTTCCCCTCATGGAGATAGGAAAGGGAAGAATAATGGTTTTAGTGTAGAATATACCAAAAATATGAATTTTAGCCTTTGAACCAACGTACTCCAGTTTCCCCTAAAATATATATACAAGAATAAGATTTAAAATCTCGTATATACATAGTATACTTAATTCTAGAATCTATATATGAATTTTGATTAGAGGAGATATAATATAGGTTAGAGAAGGAGAAGAAGCCTGACCGTTCTTTTGGAATTAAAAAATGGTAGAGAGACAAAATGGAGGCGTAGAATTTAATAAAATGTAGGGTTTAGGGAGACGCTAGGCGGTCTCTATTTAGTTGCTAGTGTGTATATAGAACATAGTATTAGTTATGTAAAATCAGAACAGTCCATCGGTGCAAAACTATAGATAAATTCCTAAAAATTAAACCTCCTCTACCCATTACTCTTAAGGGCGATCGACCCCCTCTATAGACGGATGGTCAACTCACATCTTGACCTCCTTCTAAAGGGGCGATAACCCCTTTTCTGGGGTCGAGCCATGGAATTTTTTCCCTGTAATGTTGTTTTAAATTAATTATATTATTAATGCTTCTTAATTCTTTCCATTTCTTGTTTATCCTTGTCCCCTTATATATATATACACAAATTCAATTTTTCATGGAATATTCCATTATGCCAATTCTTATTTAATTATATTCCAGATTTATATTTAATTAGTTTGGATTTCATGCCTTGTGTGTACATATTTTACGTTTAACTTGTTTTATTTATAACTCCTTCATACGGACTCCGTTTTCGGCAAATAAAATTTGAAAACGGACTAGAATCTCGCGACGAATACAATGGTAATATTGTCATGGCCTGATTCTCAATTATAAAAAAGTCTTCTTTTCAGCCCATTATATTTTAGAAATTTATTATTGTTTATTTAATTAAATTTCCTATGTCTATTTAAGGTATATTTTACATGGTGTTACTGATTGATATCGATCTCTTATATTATGAGGGATTTTGGATCGACTTCTTTGGTAGTACCCCATGGATGCTTCTGACTTCTCCGAAGTTTCATCGGGTTCTGACTTGAGGTTGGAGAGATATGGTTTGTCGATTGTTAAAGTTTAACCATTCTGCCAGTTCTTCGGGGATTTATACCAATCCCTTATTCTCATCTATGACGATCCCTCACTTCTTTAGCTCTCGGTCATTCATCCACTAGGCTCGTTTGAACTTTGTCTCATAATGCAAACCGATCTTGATATCTGGGCCTTCAGAATATCTTTATGGGCTGTTAGTCATGATAAATGCCTAGTTGTGCTAATCCGAAAAACTATAGATGGTCGGGCACAAAGGCTTGGTAACAGAAGTTGAATCGAATAATTGTACATTGTTTGAAACATATATAAACATGAGCATACAATATATGTACATAAATATATGTATCACAATTATTCAAATCAAAGACAAAGAAAATATATAAAAGTATGCATGCATATACAAGTTCCTTATACATGCATACTTCACCCTTAAGTCAACAATTAATGTTATCGAAGAAAGAAGCATTGTTTGAAGTGACGGAAAGGAACGGAATGAGGGTTGTGGTGTGTTGAAAGGAGAAGGTAAGGAGGTATAAGGGTATGGTGATGATCTGATGGGTTATGTTGAGTCCAATGCAAAAAATCCCCATGATTTTCCTATAAACAAGCATGCATTTCTGTAACGCTTAGGATTTTTTCGATCATGTGGATTGAATATTTAAATCTATTTTAAATATTATATTTATTAATGGATTTTAATATTGAATCCGTTATTAAACGACGACTAAACGGTATATATTTAATTTAAAACGAATTCGAAATGGCGTAGTAGTTCGTAATATTAGGTTTTGAACTTCAACTGAATATACAAAATCCGTTTTAAGTCGGAACTCTGTGAAACAAGAAATATTAGAATCTATTTGATAATAATTTTCTAATAAAGGAGAAAAATTGAGATTTTATCGTATATATTTTAATTTATGTCCAAATCAAATTTTAAAATAATAGCTATGGAATTGTTATGTAAACGATAACGTTTATTTAATAAGTATAATAGAAATTTTTATATATTTTGGATATCATTTAAATCGAAATATAAACGTTGAGTTGGTTAATATTTAAAGATGTAATGCCATATGGAATTGTTGATTTCATGGCTTCACAAATATTAAGCATGATATCCCAAACAGCTGGCAGTAAAATGTACAATATGTCATAAAATTTAATATGCAAGTCAAATAATAAATAAAAAGGTGCAAATTGCATGGCTCTACAAAATTTACTCCAAAAATGCATTAAAACAATAATAATCTAGTAAAACGATTCAAATAAACTGCAACAAGTAATTTTATGTGAGTGTAGAATAACTTTCCTTCTCAAGACATACATATATCATGAGGAATGAAATTTGCAGAGTATGTGAATTGCAATATGATATTCACATTTTGCAATTAGCTAGTGATAAAACAATTTGGTGATGATTTTAGATATAAATTTATAGCTAACTTCTGCCGTAGTTAAGTACAACACACATGGCTATCCAGTTCTCTATCAGCTGCCATATCTTCTTTTTTGCCTACCTGTCTGTTCGTTCTTTCTCATGAAAATACGGTTGTTGAAAAATCTTTTCCTACCTATTTCTTCACTTCAAAGTAAACTAGCTAGGCACCGCTACAAATCGGTTATGCACAAAACCTATCAAAAATTCCATCACAACAGCTAACCTACGTTTATCCTCTGCATGCCTATGCACAGCTGAAGGGACATGCGTGTTAACATTGATCATATTTACAAATATCCATATATATATATATATTCTCCACTTAGTCCCATTTCGTTCATTCATTCAGTGCAAGAATCGATCCCTCCAGCAAAGGAAAGAAGAAAAGAAAGAACACTGTTGATGAGAGTGATTGTACAAATAGCCTCCCCTAAGTTCTACCCTGAGCTACCTCATTCTTCATTGATAAGTCACATTGAAATGAACCGTGTCCTTAATAGTATAGCTTACCCTGAAAATATATATGTGTGTAGCTACACTTTGTGTTATCCCCATCATGCAGGCCTACACTTTAAAAAGAAAACCAAGTGCTCAGCTAACCTAAGCAACCTACGGCACATGCTATCACTACAAAGTACATTGGCATCCTAAGTATATGAATGCCAACAAGTTTACTTCAGGGTTAAGTAAACAAAAGGCTACCCTATAACCTTATGTACGCAAACCCAACTATATAATGAATTCTGTGGTATGTACATCACCCCTGAATTCGAAAAGAATACATCTACACGGTGTCCAGATTTGCATACCCATTTTCGTTCTGCAAGCCTACATACCTCAAGAATTTTTGCACACCCTGTACCTTTCGAAGATGCAGTGTACAAACAGCCTTGTAACGTCGAATTCATGTAAAGCAAACCTACTCTACATTTGAAACTCCTATACTGTAACATGTTATCTTAATCGAAATATATAGGAGCACATAAAAATGTCTGCAATATCACAGTCCTTCTTCATTAAGTTTCCAGCGAACCACATGCTCTCTTACCCATCTGTACAAACGCAGGCCTATAAAACGCAAATCACTTAGACACGGATATGAAAGCACAAACGGCTAATACATGCTAATCGATAACCTAAGATGTACCATGGATAGAACGTTGTTCTTATCCTGTAATTCTTCCACTATAAATACGCATGGTTCCTGTTCAAAAACCAAACCAGTTGAGGAAAACTACTCCTAAAATACAATTAAATAACTTTAAACACAATTCGCGTTTGCCAATATGATCAACAGACAAGTCTAAGTGGAAAATGGGATCTTGCGAGTTTGGTATTTTGAAATGGCGGTACGAAGAAGTGGTGAATGGGAAAAAGGGAAACTGACGTGAGAAAATGTGTGAAATGTGTGGGGAAGGAAATCGGAACAGTAGGAGTTAGGTGGGCAGTAGCATGGAATGGGTTCGGAAATGAATACTGTGTAGTGGGGATGGTGCTGTGTATGCATTAAAATGGGTTCACGAAGAATCACGAGGAAGATGCTTCAGAAAATCATACATTGGAGATGCTCAGGTGGTTGAGGATGGGTGCGGTGCGGTAGTGGATGGAAGAAGGAGTAGCGGTGATCGGCCATGAAAATGAAATCGCGAGCATCAAGTAAGTAGAAAATGGAGAAACCACAAGTTTTAAGTTGGGGAGGAAAGAACACCTAGGAAATGGAAAAATATAGATCCATGGGTATGGCCTGTCTTCAGTAATGGCCTTTCGGACCTTGTATTTAAAAAAAAGGGGTTAGAAAATGGACATGAGAGAACTGCATGAGAAAGAAATTGGTTTTGAGGAGCTTACCTGAAATGGAAATACAAGCTGGTGACGTGGCCGAATTTTAATACATTGTTAAAAGGTACTTAATCCCGTGATTTACAGTAGTTAAAATAGCCTAATCTATTATATGTTAATTAAAATTTCAAATTTCTTAATTTCTTAATTACCCTTAGACATGTCTAATCATGTTTAACAATAGAGTATGTTAATATGCCAGTTAACCTCTTTTTGGCAAAAGCCGCGACGGGCCAGATCGAAGCCCAAACGCGCAATCTGCCGAATCGGATAAATCATGCTTTAGGAAGCCCAGCGGAAGCTCGGCCCGGAACAGTCGCATATTGGCCCAAGCCAATTCTCATCAACTGATGAATCACTCTAGAAGAATCGTTCTCCCAGTCGACCGGGTATCTCGTTCCCATACAAAGCGCATCGGCCGAATATCTCGAACCAGCATGGAAATATTCAGCTGAGCTATTCCGATGCTTAGCCCGACTTTCAAGGAAGTAATGGCGGTCAACCACATCCGGACAAAGCTCTACTTTTGATACACCTCACAGTGGATGCCACGTAAGCCACAACTTCTGAAGATACTATTTATGAATAGTGGAATCAGTCTTCCAGCCGCTATTCTAACCAAGAAATGGACTCCATGCGTCCAAGCTTTCCCGAAAAGGCTTGGCCACGTCACAACAGCCCAAGTCGCCATCTCCACCTATAAATACCTCAAAGCTCTTCGGTACTCCAAAGGCTGAAGTACTATAAGCTTTCTCCTCCAAAACTTCTCATCTCTCACATTTCTTCAAATAGAGAAAAAGCATTGTACTTGCAATCAAAAAAGCAAAAGTAATACATATAAAGTGGATGTAGGCACAGTCTTTGCCGAACCACTATAAAAATTCTGTGTGTGCTCCCCGTTTTCTTTATTATTTCTGCATCTTATAATCATTATTCTTATGCTCTCCACACGATTGGGGGTTGATTGTCACTAGTGACCAACTTTTGATGTCAACACTTTGGCGCGCCAGGAAGGGGAACACACGCCCAACGACAACTGTTTTCCTTAGTCCATGGCGAACAAGAGAAAGAAAGATTCAACATCCTCTCATCCCGCAAAGACCGACGCAGCCAATACCAATGCTACGGCGGCAAGCCACGAAGATTCCTCTCATGAAGACATGTCTCGATTTATTATCCGGGACGACATGGATAAAATCATGGTCGAATTCAGAGACCATATGACATCTCAAGGTAAACTCCTTAAACGACATCAATAGTTGATGAATCACCTTCTTGGCCGAATGGAGACGGGATTGAATGCTTCAACATCAATTCCTCCACCAACCAGGACTGGGGAAACAACAGATCCTCGGTCTGCACGGAATCAGGTCACTGATCGGGCTACACCTTTATTTCATCCCGGCTTGGCTCTACTTCCCAACCAATCACAGCCAGGAATATCGCTTCCAGCGACCAGCGCAGTTGCAGAAGCAGAACCCTAGGAGGCTCGCGATTAAGATCTAGATCGGTCGAACACTTTGCCTCCAGTCTGGGAAACAACTCGACCTCTCATGTCTGTCGAGCGATTATCGGGTCCACCAGAATCGATGTCATTCCCATTACAACCCGGAATCTTACTGCAGACCAGTCTAACCACTCTTCCCCTTCAACGAAGAGATGACAGTGTAGCCTTCCATTCGAACCAGGGGGAACAGCCTACCATACCGGTCATCACCATGGCGGAAGAAAATGCTACCACAGACCCTCCTAACCTCTCTCCTACGGGGGGCAACCCCGAGCTCCGAACATCACATGCTATGCCAGATCGGCTTAGATCCTCTGTCATGGGTACAGCTCAACCCAATACTCATCAGGTTTAAGAGGGGCCATTCTTCCTAGAACAGCCTACCAGATCTCACCCTCACTCTCACCTTCACTCAACTCTCGAAGGCCGAGCCCAGCCAACGACCGCCCATCCGAGCATGATTTTGCCAGATCCTCGCATCGAAGCTCTCCCAAATGCGGAATTGAATTCAAAGACTCCTCGAAGATGGAAGCCATCTTGCAAGTATCATCCAACGTTTCACTCGGGGCACTTCCTCATAGTAGGACAGAGATAATGTCAATTGCAGCCCCTTTACTAGATAAATCAGAAACTCCCGAAACCCTCCGAACTTCAAGTTCCCAGCTATCGAACCATACAATGGTCGCACTGACCCGACCATCCACCTCATGCGATACATGCGACACATGGAAGTACTTGGTGCATCGACCAACATCATGGCAAAGTGCTTCCCGCTCTTCCTCACAAATATAGTCGGCATGTGGTTTCGGCAACTAACAACGGAGTCGATCATCAGCTGGAACACGCTGGTCACCCACTTCATCGAGCAATTCAGAGTTCATATCTCTTGACCAAAGGGCGTTATGTTCTTATCCACCATCAAGCAACGATCATGAGAGATGCTCAGATCCTTCCTCGAAAGGTTCAACGCAGCAGTAGCGTCAGTCAATCGGCCCGAGCCATCATCGGTACTTATGGCCACCATTGCAGGAGTTCAGAACCGATCAGAATTCTCAATCTCTTTAACCAGAGATCACCCCAAGGATATAGATTGCTTCTATTCTGAGGCTGAGTAATTCCTCCGACAAGAAGACGCCAAAATTGAGATGGAGAGCCTTGAGGTCCTAGCCGCCAAACAACAAGGTCTATTCAACAACAACGGCTAGAATAAAGGAAGAGGAAAGGCCTAGGAAAAGAACGAGCGTCACGAACGACCTCGCATCGAAAATAAGTATGACCAGTACACCGAGCTCAATTCCTCTCTGCTCGATATCTACCTTGACATACGAGGGTCCCTTCCTACACCGCGACCACCTCGAAGAGAACCAACCCAGATGGAACTCGATTCCGGTAAACATTGTGTATTCCGCAACGTAGCTGGACATAGCACCGGTGAGTGCTGACATCTGCGCGATCTCATCGAGGATCGAGTCAGACGAGGGGAGCATCCCGAGTATGTTAAGAGGCGCGCCCCGGCCATGCCTCCGTGATCTTCTGCCCAAGCTCCTTAGGTCGGTCCTCGAGCTCCTAGAGACGGAAAGGACCCTGAGACTAGCACTCGCGGCATTATCATTAATTAGATTTTTTTCTTATTTTAATGTACACATGTATGAGGTTAGGATTTAGCTCCTAGGAATGCTCTGGAATCAGCCGTTGTCCTCTTAGAATTTCTTTTCTTTGTAATAATTCTTTAGCTGCTATGAATTTTCTTTTACAAACATGGATCATGTTTGGAAACTCTAAGCTAAGCATGGCTGATGCTCGTCCCCTTTCTTTAATGTGGTCCGTGCAAAAGCCCACCACTATTTTCAAAAACCTACTCCACCAGCCCAATACGGTAGAAATCTTAAACCGAGTATGGATTATACTCACCCTTTTATTTGCACCACGAGCGTTTACTGCTCGCTAGATATACTAATTTAACATGAGTCGAGCATAAAAAACACTTGCACCAAGCCGAGTATGGATAATGCTCACCACCTCTCTAAGGCGAGTATTGATAATGCTCGCCACCTCTCTAAGCCGAGTATGGATAATGCTCGCCACCGCTCTAAGCCAAGTATGGTTAATCTCGCCACCAAGACGAGTATGGATGATACCCGCCACCCCTTAAAGCCAAGTGAAAAAAAATACTCGACCCATCTGCCTTCTCCAGGCCGAGAGTGTCTTATTTTTTCTTTGCAGAAACTAATTCTCATACAGACAGTGATCATCATCTCAGCCTTCGTACGGTTCCCGATAGTTGCCGGTTTTCCGACCTTAATACGATCTAGTTCGGTCATCGGTTTTCTGGCCTTAATACAACATCGGGGACGTCAGATTTCTGGCCTTAATATGGTTCGGCGCGACCATAGCTGCTCGAGCGATTGTGCTTCGATTCATATTTCAGAACACACCTCCCTCTACCGAAGAAGATGCATTCTGAGGGGCAAAGTGTTAACCCTCTTTTTGGCAAAAGCCGTGACGGGCTAGATAGAAGGCCAAATGCGCAATCAGCCGAATCAGATAAATCATGCTTTAGGAAGCCCAGTGGAAGCTTGGCCCGGAACAGTCGCATATTGGCCCAAGCGAATTCTCATCAACTGATGACTCACTCCAGAAGAATCGTTCTCCCAGTCTACCGAGTATCTTGCTCCCATACAAAGCGCATTGGCCGAATATCTCGAACCAGCATGGAAATATTCAACTGAACTATTCAGATGCTTAGCCTGACTTTCAAGGAAGTAAAGGCAGTCAACCAAATCCGGACAAATCTCTACTTTTGATACACCTCACTGTGGATGCCACGTGAGCCACAACTTCTGAAGATACTACTTATGAATAGTGGAATCAATCTTCTAGCCGCTATTCTAACTAAGGAATGGACTCCACGCGTCCAAGCTTTCCCGAAAAGGCCGGGTCATGTTACAACAACCCAAGTCGCCATATCCACCTATAAATACCTCAAAGCAAAAAGAAGGATAGAGGAGTTTTCTTTCTAATCTCTTCGGCACTCCAAAGGCTGAAGCACACTAAGCTTTCTCCTCCAAAACTTCTCATCTCTCACATTTCATCAAACAGAGAAAAAGCATTGTACTTGTAATCAAAAAAGCAATAGTAATACATATAAAGTAGATGTAGGCACAGTCTTTGTCGAACCACTATAAAAATTCTGTGTGTGCTCCCCGTTTTCTTCATTATTTCTGCATCTTATAATCATTATTCATGTGCTCTCCACATGATTGGAGGTTGATTATCACTAGTGACCAACTTTTGACGTCAACAATGCTTGAATGTGACTTACGTGCCTAACCATTTTCATAACATGTCGATCTATTTTAACATGGCCGATTAACTAGATGTATAATCAACAAAAAATGAAGATGTAACTAGTTAGATAATATTTGTATTAATAAGGTAGTTAGTTAAAAGATAATTAGGCAGTTAATTCATTAAATTAAATTCGTATAACGTATAATTAATAGCTTGTTCATTCAATAATAGGATTGGACAAAACCAGGAATATTGGGACCGTACCGACGAACGCTTCATTTGGAGCTGGTTTGGACATAGTTAGATGCAACCAGATGTTTTAACTAAATTAGACGCTTGTTTAATTTAATTAAAATAAACCGTTATGACCATGAATGGAATCCAAGGTGAGTTAAACTCACTCAGTTCTCCCACTTATAATTATTATAAGTTAGGTTTTAATGATTGCATGCTATGGTTGCTAATTGTTTATTGATTTGACTATTTGGATGTTGTTAAATATTAAACGTTGTTTAATTTAAATGAAATGACATCTTATTTTTAATGATGATTTCTAATTAAGGTAACTTACCTTGTTGGTTATGTTTATTTTAATATAAGCGTATTTAAATTAAATTGGATGCTTGAATTATTATTGTTGGTTGACCATTATCGGTTGAGTTGATTATTTATGTGCATATCATCGTTACATGAATTGTTTAACCAATATGGTTGAATTATTGATTTGAGTATTGATTGTTGAATATAAATTCAACGTTTGTTTGTTATTAACCAATGTGTGATATTGTTTGAGATATAATAGCAAATGGCCTAATAAGACATCGATTTTTAAGATTTGATTTACCGTAAGGTAATTCAAAAAGAAAATGAAGTTATGAAATTTATTTTATAACTAGATATAAATTTTTAAATATATATTGTAACACCCCGAATTTCAGTTAATACTAATATTCACTAATTACAGAATTAATAATCTCAGATGTGAGAATCAGGGGAAACAGGTTACGTCATTGTGTTCGTCTCGGAAAAATACGCGAAATAGAGTCCGAAATTTTGTAAATCGGAGTCCGTATGACCCGGTTAAGGCCCAAAGAAGTTTTCGGGAAATTTGAATTTCGAAACATGCAGAAATGCGGGCCAGGCGGGAAAACTCCCGCCCAGCCAAGTCGACTTGGCTGTCGACAGGGCTGTCGACTTGCCTGTCGACATGCCTGTCGACTTGGCAGTCGACAGGGCTGTCGACTTGCCTGTCGACATGCCTGTCGACTTGGCAGTCGACAGGGCTGTCGACTTGCCCTGTCGGCTGATTCTGGCCTGGGTGCACCTGGTTGAGTTTTGGGCTGGGTTGGAGGGCTTGGGACGAAATCTGACGGACCTAAACTAACCTAGGGTTAATCTAAGGGTCTAAAACACAACCTAATCCTATAAATACACCCTAAGACTACCCTAATCCATACTAAAAATAGAATCTATGCCATCATGCCGCCAAAATGCAACTTAGAAGGAGCCTCCACTAATTAGAGAAGAGGATTGCAAGCTAATCAACTACTAATCCACCTCTACTTCAACTCTAGCAACTATCTAAGGAGCTAATCTTGGAGTTTGTGAGTTTCTATCACTTTAATGACCAATTGCTAAACTAAGTAGATGAGATGTGATGAGATCATATGGTTTTGCTTGCGGATCAATGGGTTTTAGGTCATATGTTATGATGCTAGTTTGCTAATCACTATGTTTAACACTTATTCATGATGACACTATGTTTATGCAAGTTAAGTGTTTGGGTTTATGCATGTTAAGTGGTGGGTTTTATGCATGCTAAGTATTTGGTTTTATGCATGCTAAGTGTTTGGTTTTATGCAAGTTAAATGCTTGGTTTTATGCTAGAATCATGTGTGAAATAAGTGACATGACATGCAAGTTTAACCTATGAGTTTGGATCTATAATATGCATAATCTATGCAAGTTGTTTGGATTAGTGATATGCATAACATATGCGAGTTTACCTTTGTATGTCATACAAACATATGCAAGTTCATATGTAATATGTTACGCAAGCTATATGTGAGATTATATGCAAGTTCATATGTAACATGTTATGCAAGTTATTTGTTTGGATATATGCAAGTTATATGCATGATTATATGCAAGTTCATATGTAACATGTTATGCAAGTTATGTGTTTGGTTATATGCAAGTTATGTGCATGATTATATGCAAGTTCATATGTAACATGTTATGCAAGTTATGTGTTTGGTTATATGCAAGTTAACATGTGACATGCTATGCAAGTTCACACCTTTGTATGACATAAGAATCATATGCAAGTTACCCCCTTTGTGACATATGTGCTTCATGCAAGTTTGGGTTAAATGCTAGTTGGGTTTAATGTATGCTCATATATGCAAGTTGACACCTTTTAAACCCATGATAAAGTTATATGCTATGTTGGTTAAACCCATGACATTTGTGAGGAATCTTCCCTTTATTATGTCATGTTATGAGAACGAATTACGTGGGGAACGATGGGGTTAATATGCATGTTAATAAAATGGTGTGAAATGGGTATGCTTAAGCATAACATAAAGTGAATGGACATAATTGGGAATTTACCTATTAAGTTAGGTCTACCCATATTATGGAATTGGGAATTTACCTATTAAGTTAGGTCTACCCATATTATGGAATTGGGAATTTACCTATTGAGTTAGGTCTACCCATATTCTTGAAATTGGTAATTAATTAGGGATAATTAATACAAATTATGGGGGTGATTAATTAGGTGTAATTAATCGATTAAGACACGAGGTTGGACCCTTTTGTAGCATAAGACTGCCCGGAACCGACCGGCAAATCCAGCGGCTACAAATGATTGGCCCAATGTGAGAGGTCTTAGTCATAAACTAAATACGTGACAAGTGTAAAGACACGAGGTTAGACTCTGTTATGGTGTAAGGCTGCCCGGAACCAACCGGCATATCCAGCTGCCATAAAAGACAGTCTAATGTGAGGTCTTTACAAAGGTTACGATCTTAATTAATTAAGAAACACTTAACCAAATTAGCATGTAGTGGGGCATGAGGGGTTAAGTGGGTGCCTTGGGTGGCATGTAGTAACTAGTGGGGGTGCCTTGGGTGGCATGAGGAAACTAGTGGGTTGCCTTGGGTGGCAATAGAAAATACGATTAGAATACTTAACCAAAGTGGAACATGTAATTAAACATGATTAAAGGGTTAAGTAAGTGTCTTGGGTGGCATGTGGGAATCAAGTAAGTGCCTTGGGTGGCATGTGGAAATCTAGTGGGTGCCTTGAGTGGCAATTAAAATATGATTAAAAGACTTAACCAAAATTTATAACATGTAAGTGGACATGGTTAAAGGGTTAAGTGGGATTCACTAGAAATGACAAGCTTAGGTGGGTAGCTTGTGGGGCCCATTTCAACCAATATCCCAAACGTATCTTTGTGGGCTCGACCCAAGTCGAGGACGGGACACGCATATTGGGCTTGACTGTAAGAGGCCAAAACGGGTTAGCGGTGGCAACGCAAGTCCAATGGGTTTCATATGCGTGTGTGGACCCGGGCTGGTAAGTAAGACGTTGTTGCATCGTGTAGGTATAAGCCGTGCACCGTTGATATTATCAGGTTGCCACTTTGGGGAATGATACACCCCACTGTGGGGCCAGTACGGGTATCTACGTTAGGGAGCCGATCGCTTGGGGAGTAGTGGGTACACCTAGTGGAGATAGGGGCAGACGGCACCTATGTAGTCAGCTAGGGGTACACGAAACTACTATTAAAAATTACTAAGTACACTTAGTGGGATCAACCTTTAAGTAGGAATTACCCTTGGGTGGGTAGAACTGGTGTGGTGCAGTGTAGGAATTACCCTTGGGTGGGTAGATCTGGGGTGGTGCAGTGTAGTAATTATCCTTGGGTGGGTAAATGCGTCTTTACGGTTATCTTAGTTCATCCTAAGTCTAGTTGGCTGCTTAGTGTAGCCATTTATCCCCAGTCGTTACCGTATATCAAGCTTATGTCTTACTCTGGTTACTTTAATGATTGTATTGTTAAAGTTATAGGACTCGCTCAGACTTATGTCTGACCCCGTTGTTTTTATCTTTTTCCCAACCCTCAGGTTATCAGAGTGGGCCTAGCACTAGTGGGCTTTGATCAGACTGCTTTATCTATCTTTTGGAGCTTGGACCGTGGATGTAAAGCTCAGTTTATCTTTTCTATTATGGCTATTAAGTTATGTAGTGGGATTATGTACTTTTGTTTTATCAGGATGGATATTATGTACTTGACTCTTGTTTATGGTTTTGGTGTAACCAAACATGTTTTACTTTCCGCTGCAATGAAATGATGTTTTAAATTCTCAAGTATTACTTATATCTGTCTTGTTGTAATTTTTTTTCTGTTCTATATTCACTTAAAATACTCCACCGATGTTACGGCATTCCCTTAGTGAGTGACCGTAGCGGGTGTGGGGTGTTACACGTGGTATCAGAGCTTAAGGTTACCAGAACAGATATTTTTTTTTTTTTTTTTTTAGAAAAAAACTATTTTCTAAGAATATTTTTGAAAGGAGTATTTTCAAAAACATGTCTTTTAAGAGAAAAGTTTTTGAAAGAAAAGCATAATCCCCGATAGCCATATCTTTATCTTTCGAATTCTCCGTTTTGAATCTCTTCCTCTCTCATTTTGTGTTTCCCCTCCGTGTATAGGTGATCTTTCTAAGATAGATAAGAATGGAAAACCACTTCAAGGGACTTAGACGTTAGTCGGATTAGAAGTTGGTTCAAGAAGGAGGAGGACTGGTAGGTACCTATAGGATAGACGATGGGAGGAAGGCTCAAATAGTTGTTTGGTTAATGAAGGATGAAACCTCATTGTTGGGAGGTTACGAGTGGAGAATGGGAAGAAGAAGGCGAGTAGTTATCCTTTTGGGAGGAATAGGACACCTTATTAGGATTGTCCAAAGAGGCAAGGTACGGAATCTCCTGGAGGGTAGTTGTATTCCCTCACGGCTAGTGTACCAGATGGGGATAGGACCGTCTAGGTTGGAATTTGGATTTCTTTATTTTCTGGTTCGAACTTTATTTGATTCTGACGCATCGAGTTCGTTTATCTCATCATTGTTAGTTGAGTCACTGCACTTAGACACCAGTTTAGTAGATGATCCCTTAGTTGTTTCAAACCCAATTGGGGCTCCATGATGTGTTTGGGTTTGAAAGTTTCTATACTTAGCGTTGAGTTTAGATGTGATGCTTTTTGGGCTTCACGGGCTATGGGTTAGTTTTGGGCATGGACTGGTTATCCAGTAGTGGTGTCGTTCTTGTTTGTGGAAGGAGAGTTGTTAGGCTTATGACCCACTTGGGTAACACTCTCGAGATCTCTTGTAATCCCATGGAATATGTTATGCTAAGCTATCTAGAATCGCTTGACACGTCGGTCGAGAGTTTGCGATCTGTTAGAGTGGTCCGGGAATACTCGGATGTGTTTGAGGAGGTGAAGGGCTTACCTCCGGAGCGGGAGATTGACTTTCGAATATATCTGGTAGACAATGCCAAACCAGTATCTTGGCCAGTGTGCCACATGGCCCCTCGTGAGAGGAGGGAACTCCATAAGCAAGTAGGCGATTTGCTTGAGAAGGGGTTCATAAGACGAAGTATATCGGAGTGGGGTGCTCCAGTAGTTTTTGCCACGAAGGCGGATGGGTCCCTCAGACTTTGTGTAGGCTAAAGAGAACTAAATAAACTCACAAAGAAGAATAGACACCCATTGCCGAGGATTGATGATCTCTTTGATCAGTTGGTTGGCGCCTTAGTGTTTTCGTAGTTGGACTTAGCCACGGGGTTTCATCAGTCGAGAGTGGCTGAGGATAGTATAGAGAAGACTACATTTAGGACTCCGGATGGTTTTTATGAGTGGCTGGTGATGCCATTTGGTTTGACGAACGCCCCCGCATACTTTGTTGATTTGATGAGAAGGGTGTTCAGGGAGTACCTAAATAAGTTTGTGATGGTCTTTGTAAATGACATCTTGGTCTTTTCTAGGAGCGAAATGAGTTTTCGTGTGTGCTTAATAGGTTGAGCAAAGCCAGTTATGGGAAAAACGGTGGTTTTGGAGCGAGACTGGCGAGGACATCCAAAGTTGGTCAAAGGCTTAATTGTTTAGCCATTTTTACTAGTATCATCTCACGTAGGTCGTCTGAACTCGAAGGAGATATCCCTTGGGTGTTTGTCTGATATTGGTTTAGGCCTTTGGGGCTTGCACTTGGGGGATGTCAAGTTCGACTAGGATGGTCTGCGTGAGAGATGGACAGTTGTGATGATTTTGGATGGGGTAATATCCTGGTTTTCTCTAAAAGTGGAGAAGAGCATGCCCTACATCTTAGGGAAGTGTTGGAGACTCTTCGAGCGCATAGTCTTAGGACAGCAAAAGTGGATGGGATTCTTAGCATCCTATGAGTTTGAGATAGCGTATACCCATGGCAAGGGTAACGTGGTAGCGGACGCCTTAAGTAGAAAAAGGTTGTCCTTGAGTTCATTGTTCGTTGAACGACGGAGCTTAGAGTTTATTTCTATGTTTGACTTTAGACCTTCCGTTGACTTTGTACCCGGTTTGCTAGCCTCCTTGGAGGTTAGCCCTACTCTTTTGGGGCGGATTGGCGGAGCACAGCGAGACGACCCACAGTTGGTTGAGTTAGTAGAGAAGCTCATGAGGAGGGGGAGTCGTCCAGCCATTTGAGTAGGTACACCCTAGATGGTAAGGGGTGGTTGCGTAGAGACGGTAGACTTTGTGTACCGCAAGACGAGGGTTTGAGGAAGGCTATACTTGATGATGCACATCGTTCGAAGATGACCATTCATCCCGGTAGGGACAAGATGTACCAAGACATGAAGCGAGTTTTCTTTTGGGCCGGTATGAAGAAAGACGCGGCCGAGTATGTCGCTAGATGCTTGGTGTGCCAACAAGTAAAAGCGGAGCAAAAGAAACCCGGTGGGTTGCTCCACCCATTGGAGGTTCCGCTATGGAAGTGGGATAGTGTCTCGATGGATTTCGTCAATGGATTACCAAGATCGAGGAAGGGTAATACGGGAATTTGGGTTGGGGTAGACAAACTTACTAAGAGTGCCCATTTTATACCCGTGAAGAGTAAGAGGACTGCTCAATGGCTAGCTTCAATCTACATTCGAGAGATTGTTAGATTGCATGGTGTACCTTCCAGCATAGTGAGTGATCGAGATCCTATCTTCACTAGCGAGTTTTGGAAGAGTTTGAAAGAGGCGGTAGGGACTCAGTTGTGTTTGAGCACCGCAAATCATCCTCAGACGGACGGCCAGACCGGGAGGGTGAATCGCATTTTAGAAGACCTTTTGAGGCTATGTATCTTAGATTTTGGAGGTACATGAGAAGAGCATCTTCCATTGGTGGAGTTCGCATATAATAACGGCTTTCAGTCTAGTATTGGCATGGCTCCTTTCGAAGCTTTTTATGGAAGGCCTTGTCGATCACTTACATGTTGGTGGGAATCTACGGATAAGATCTTGCTTGGGCCCGATATGGTTAGGAAAACTTCGGAAAAGATTGATTTGATTCGAAGAAGGATGAAAGCGGCGCAAGACAGACAGAAATCTTATGCGGACAAGAGGAGAACAGGGCTTGAGTTTGATGTTGGGGACATGGTCTTTGTCAAAGTATCTCCGTTACGGAATGTGGTTCGCTTTGGATCTGTTGGAAAGTTAGCACAAAGGTTTGTTGGACCGTTTCCTATTAAGGAAAGGATTGGACAGATGGCATATAGAGTGGAGTTGCCCGACAGGCTTAGTGGTGTACATGATGTATTCCATGTGTCACATTTGAGGAAGTGCCTTCATGAGACCGCTGAGGTGGTAGAGCCGAGCTTGCTTAAAGAAGTAGAGATAGAGCGTGATGAGACGATTCGACGAGCTCCTACTCGCATCCTTGGGTCAGAGACTAGGAAGTTGAGGAATCGAGAGGTTCAACTAGTCAAAGTGCAATGGGGAGAAGATGAGAGCAACGCTACTTTAGAGATGGAAGAGAAGATGCGTTCATTATACCCATTCCTTTTTAGGATATGCCTTTTAATTTCTCCTTTATCGTTTGACTAGTACTTATCTTATCTGTAGTATGTCCTCTCGTTAGTACCTTTGACCTTTAGATAGGATAAACCTATGGTTGAAACATGTGTTTGAGACATGTTATGATTGATGGATGCATGTGGATGCAAGTGTTTGCTAGTGGTTGCTCGTGGATGCATATACACACACTCTAGACACTAGATCGGCTCAGTCACTTCATATTGCATATTGCATATTGCATACAATTGTGTGTAGGTAGCTAAATTGATGGATGTATAATGGTTGTGTTATCATATGGATAATGCATTTTGGTGAATGATTGTGCACTCATATAGATACAGTATGTGTCGATAGGGTTCTCTCGCATACATATTGGATGCATGGCACTATCATGGTTTGCATATGTTCATACATTAGATAGGGAACATATACACACACTCTTTGCATATGCTCATACATCATTAGAAATTTTTTTAAGGACAATGGATGCCCGTGTTTGATGGATTGAGTAGATGGTTGTTTGGATGGTAGGATATGCATTCTCCTTAGCTTAGAGATTTCGGGGACGAAATCCTTTAAGGAGGGGAGAATGTAACACCCCGAATTTCAGTTAATACTAATATTCACTAATTACAGAATTAATAATCTCAGATGTGAGAATCAGGGGAAACAGGTTACGTCATTGTGTTCGTCTCGGAAAAATACGCGAAATAGAGTCCGAAATTTTGTAAATCGGAGTCCGTATGACCCGGTTAAGGCCCAAAGAAGTTTTCGGGAAATTTGAATTTCGAAACATGCAGAAATGGGGGCCAGGCGGGAAAACTCCCGCCCAGCCAAGTCGACTTGGCTGTCGACAGGGCTGTCGACTTGCCTGTCGACATGCCTGTCGACTTGGCAGTCGACAGGGCTGTCGACTTGCCCTGTCGGCTGATTCTGGCTTGGGTGCACCTGGTTGAGTTTTGGGCTGGGTTGGAGGGCTTGGGACGAAATCTGACGGACCTAAACTAACCTAGGGTTAATCTAAGGGTCTAAAACACAACCTAATCCTATAAATACACCCTAAGACTACCCTAATCCATACTAAAAATAGAATCTATGCCATCATGCCGCCAAAATGCAACTTAGAAGGAGCCTCCACTAATTAGAGAAGAGGATTGCAAGCTAATCAACTACTAATCCACCTCTACTTCAACTCTAGCAACTATCTAAGGAGCTAATCTTGGAGTTTGTGAGTTTCTATCACTTTAATAACCAATTGCTAAACTAAGTAGATGAGATGTGATGAGATCATATGGTTTTGCTTGCGGATCAATGGGTTTTAGGTCATATGTTATGATGCTAGTTTGCTAATTACTATGTTTAACACTTATTCATGATGACACTATGTTTATGCAAGTTAAGTGTTTGGGTTTATGCATGTTAAGTGGTGGGTTTTATGCATGCTAAGTATTTGGTTTTATGCATGCTAAGTATTTGGTTTTATGCAAGTTAAATGCTTGGTTTTATGCTAGAATCATGTGTGAAATAAGTGACATGACATGCAAGTTTAACCTATGAGTTTGGATCTATAATATGCATAATCTATGCAAGTTGTTTGGATTAGTGATATGCATAACATATGCGAGTTTACCTTTGTATGTCATACAAACATATGCAAGTTCATATGTAATATGTTACGCAAGCTATATGTGAGATTATATGCAAGTTCATATGTAACATGTTATGCAAGTTATGTGTTTGGATATATGCAAGTTATATGCATGATTATATGCAAGTTCATATGTAACATGTTATGCAAGTTATGTGTTTGGTTATATGCAAGTTATGTGCATGATTATATGCAAGTTCATATGTAACATGTTATGCAAGTTATGTGTTTGGTTATATGCAAGTTAACATGTGACATGCTATGCAAGTTCACACCTTTGTATGACATAAGAATCATATGCAAGTTACCCCCTTTGTGACATATGTGCTTCATGCAAGTTTGGGTTAAATGCTAGTTGGGTTTAATGTATGCTCATATATGCAAGTTGACACCTTTTAAACCCATGATAAAGTTATATGCTATGTTGGTTAAACCCATGGCATTTGTGAGGAATCTTCCCTTTATTATGTCATGTTATGAGAACGAATTACGTGGGGAACGATGGGGTTAATATGCATGTTAATAAAATGGTGTGAAATGGGTATGCTTAAGCATAACATAAAGTGAATGGACATAATTGGGAATTTACCTATTAAGTTAGGTCTACCCATATTATGGAATTGGGAATTTACCTATTAAGTTAGGTCTACCCATATTATGGAATTGGGAATTTACCTATTGAGTTAGGTCTACCCATATTCTTGAAATTGGTAATTAATTAGGGATAATTAATACAAATTATAGGGGTGATTAATTAGGTGTAATTAATCGATTAAGACACGAGGTTGGACCCTTTTGTAGCATAAGACTGCCCGGAACCGACCGGCAAATCCAGCGGCTACAAATGATTGGCCCAATGTGAGAGGTCTTAGTCATAAACTAAATACGTGACAAGTGTAAAGACACGAGGTTAGACTCTGTTATGGTGTAAGGCTGCCCGGAACCAACCGGCATATCCAGCTGCCATAAAAGACAGTCTAATGTGAGAGGTCTTTACAAAGGTTACGATCTTAATTAATTAAGAAACACTTAACCAAATTAGCATGTAGTGGGGCATGAGGGGTTAAGTGGGTGCCTTGGGTGGCATGTAGTAACTAGTGGGGGTGCCTTGGGTGGCATGAGGAAACTAGTGGGTTGCCTTGGGTGGCAATAGAAAATACGATTAGAATACTTAACCAAAGTGGAACATGTAATTAAACATGATTAAAGGGTTAAGTAAGTGTCTTGGGTGGCATGTGGGAATCAAGTAAGTGCCTTGGGTGGCATGTGGAAATCTAGTGGGTGCCTTGAGTGGCAATTAAAATATGATTAAAAGACTTAACCAAAATTTATAACATGTAAGTGGACATGGTTAAAGGGTTAAGTGGGATTCACTAGAAATGACAAGCTTAGGTGGGTAGCTTGTGGGGCCCATTTCAACCAATATCCCAAACGTATCTTTGTGGGTTCGACCCAAGTCGAGGACGGGACACGCATATTGGGCTTGACTGTAAGAGGCCAAAACGGGTTAGCGGTGGCAACGCAAGTCCAACGGGTTTCATATGCGTGTGTGGACCCGGGCTGGTAAGTAAGACGTTGTTGCATCGTGTAGGTATAAGCCGTGCACCGTTGATATTATCAGGTTGCCACTTTGGGGAATGATACACCCCACTGTGGGGCCAGCACGGGTATCTACGTTAGGGAGCCGATCGCTTGGGGAGTAGTGGGTACACCTAGTGGAGATAGGGGCAGACGACACCTATGTAGTCAGCTAGGGGTACACGAAACTACTATTAAAAATTACTAAGTACACTTAGTGGGATCAACCTTTAAGTAGGAATTACCCTTGGGTGGGTAGAACTGGTGTGGTGCAGTGTAGGAATTACCCTTGGGTGGGTAGATCTGGGGTGGTGCAGTGTAGTAATTATCCTTGGGTGGGTAAATGCGTCTTTACGGTTATCTTAGTTCATCCTAAGTCTAGTTGGCTGCTTAGTGTAGCCATTTATCCCAAGTCGTTACCGTATATCAAGCTTATGTCTTACTCTGGTTACTTTAATGATTGTATTGTTAAAGTTATAGGACTCGCTCAGACTTATGTCTGACCCCGTTGTTTTTATCTTTTTCCCAACCCTCAGGTTATCAGAGTGGGCCTAGCACTAGTGGGCTTTGATCAGACTGCTTTATCTATCTTTTGGAGCTTGGACCGTGGATGTAAAGCTCAGTTTATCTTTTCTATTATGGCTATTAAGTTATGTAGTGGGATTATGTACTTTTGTTTTATCAGGATGGATATTATGTACTTGACTCTTGTTTATGGTTTTGGTGTAACCAAACATGTTTTACTTTCCGCTGCAATGAAATGATGTTTTAAATTCTCAAGTATTACTTATATCTGTCTTGTTGTAATTTTTTTTCTGTTCTATATTCACTTAAAATACTCCACCGATGTTACGGCATTCCCTTAGTGAGTGACCGTAGCGGGTGTGGGGTGTTACATATATATATTCTAAATGAAATTTAAAAAAAAGGAAATAAACCAACCACATATATATATTGTTTGTTTAACCAGCAATCACCATTTTTGTACCAAAAATATGCCATGTGCGAAGCACGTGTTTCATCTTAACTATTGGATGATTTATAAAGCGAATTCGTATATTACTAAGATGGATATGCAAGTGAGCAAGGATTAATATAACGATGTATAATTGAAATAAATTATTTATAAGTTACAATTAAAATTTAAATTTTTTTGAATCAATAATTGTTTATTTAATAATAATCAAAGTGGAAATCTTAGGATTTAAAAATCTATTTAATGAAGTTATATGAAACTATTATGGTAAAGTGAAGTTTTTAAGAAAATTATATTAATGGTAATATAAATTAAGTTAAATTTGTTGTTTTAAAGTAAATTATTATTGGAAATTCCATTTAATTGGATTTAAATAAATCCAAGTTGGATGGACTTTTAAAATCCAAGTTTACCTGAAAATATTATGGAAACAGGGTTATTAGAAATGGCTTTGGAATGAAATATAGGTCAGGAAATGAAATTAATGAATTAAAACTTAACTGGAGATCGCTTGAGATTAATGATTTTCTAAATACTGATCTAATGTTGGTATCGACCTTCGGGGTTGATATTTAGGGGATTATTTTCTTACTGATTAATGGTTAGGAACTGATGAAGTTACGAAATGAAAATTGGAATGGAAACCAAGTTTGAATTAAAGTGGGCAAACGAGTTAAGTTATAAAGACGTGATTTAAATTTACCATATTAATAAGAGATGAGATTTCATGAAGAGATAACTAAAATGGGATTTGTTTTGATATTGAAAATGAATATGGGGTTTTGGTATTACAACTGATATTTATCTTAAGATAAGAACGATGTTGATCAAGGTCTGAGAGGTAATTAAAATACCCCAACTTGAACGACTTCAGGATTATCGAAGGATGATATTAGTCGAAATGGTGGAGATGTTAAAATTAATTTATCTGGGAAACAATAACGTAACGTGATTTGGAGGTTTTGGGAATATATATATATATATATATATATATATATATATTACGGAATCCCAAATTAAAAAGGAAATAATATGGGCTTGAGGATATGAAATGATTTGTGAAAATATAAAGATAGTTTCAAAGTAAAGGAAATGAGATTTGAAATGAGTTTATTTTGAGAAGAAAAGTGACGATTTTAGTGTTCGAATAACGAAACAAAGGAGATATCGTAACGATTGTTTAAAATGATAAGTTAAAGGGTTTTGCAATTATTGATAATAAGTAATGTTGTAGTAATGTTTTGAAATGAGAATTGATGGGAGAATTGGATATGATTTTAAGATAATTTTTCTAAGTATATAAATGAAATGATTTAAGAATATATATATATATAAATATATTAAAAATGAGATATTATTATGGTATTGCAACTAATATTTTATTTTAAAGGCCAAGTGATGCTGTATACTAAACCAGTGGATTAGATTTATTTTTATGATTGTTTATTTTGATAGTTTAATAATCAACTATCAAAATCATGCCAATGCGCTGTTGGTACGGAAAAACTGGAATCGAATTTATATTCGAAAACCATTCCGACCAATAAATACGAATACGTAGAAGATGCCGATCGAGATGGAGCAATTGAAGACCATAGTTCTTTATAAAATGGAAGAGTTACTTACAATCTCTGACTGATCCCTAGAGATTTACTGTGATTCTGTCGTGGTTGAAATCTACGGATTTGCAAGGACTACTCGCTGCAGATCTATAGAGTGATTCCTAGGATGTGGTAGGAGGGTGTCTTCGGTTCATCATGTTCCTGGATGACTTGTATGGATGATGTGAGCGGTGGCCAGATGTTCCAAAAGTCGATTATAACCTCAAGCCTCATCCACCGGGAAATGACAAAAATCGGGCAAACATGGCTATGTGGGTCGCACCAATTAGGCTGTATAATCACAATCTAGAGAAAATCCATTTCAATCTTTAATCTATTTCGATGTTGTCCCTTTTCGGAAAAACTTGGGTAGCTCCCGACCATTGGTGATATATGTTCGATACACTCAAGCGAAATGAGTGGTCGGTCATGTGTGGGTCGGGTTGCAAGACGTTCTTGTTGAACCCAGTGTATTCACCTCTAGAAATACACTATCGGCAGGTGGTTCCATACCTTGTCATAGTCGGAATCCAATCCCCAATAAGTGCCTGCGGTTTTGTTTGTATAATATATACGTGGAGCGTGAGATGAAAGCGTTCTGCTAGATTCTATTTATTTGTATTTTGACACTACTATAATATCAGAATAAGATATGATTTCAAAAATGTTTTGGGTTATCGTAAGGTAAAAGACGTCCGTATTTATGTGTGGATTTGGTCTTAGGATTATCCTTTTCTTTCAAAAAGAATTTGAACTTTAAAATCAAGTTGGATGATTCCCCTTAAACTTTGCGAGTTTTTCTCACTCTAGTTCACCAGAATGACCCGGTGTTTTTAATGCTCGGGTTAGACCGGGTTGTACAGATTCAGGTTAACAGATGTTGTGAAGACCAATGACGAGCTGAAGGTGTTCGGACGTATGATATTATCTAGTAATATTCCATTGTGTATTGTATATGAGGACAGGTAATTATAATTGTCCAGATGTGTTGATGTACTCTGATGGTTGTAAGTTTTTATTTCAAAGCTCTCTATGAAGTTTATTTCTATATTATATTTTGTTCCGCTGCGATGTGAGACTCTAATGGTGTTGTGTTGTTATTCTACTTCTTCTATTCTGATATTTCTTTCTTATCTCACCCTCTAATTTCTTTCTAATAACGTTCTAGTGCTTACGATGCTTGAATGTTCGACATGGTGTTTCATGTCGATTTTCGGGGTCGAAAATCCCTGTTCTTATAGTGGTATCAGAGCAATGGTTTAGAAATAACCTTGGCTCTGTGTTGTTACTCGATAGAGATGGGGTTAGTAATACCCTAGATCGAGATTGAGTGTATATATATATATATATGTATGTACGAGAGCGTATTTGTAAATTTTATATACAAATGTTTTGTATTGTGTTGTTTGGGTTTAAGTTGAACTGTCACTTTACACAATATTGTTTTGTAAAGAGGGCAAATGGAATAATTTTACTCAAACTTTTTTTTTAATTTCATTGAATTATTAATATTGGTTTTTTGGTTGATTTGAATGGAAATTCAAATTGGATTATAAATTTGAATGGTTTAATAAAACTATAAGGAAATTCAAATTATGGGATTTATGAATGAAAATTTTAATATGGAATTAAATAAATTGGAATTTAACTTAAAGATAAGTTAAATATGGAATGTTTTGATTACGTTGATTGTTTTCTTATTGGATATTAGAATGGTTGGTAATATTATTCATCAAATGTTAAATGAACTGAAAACTAAAATAAATGAAATTGGATAATGAATTTGAATAGAATCAATTTGAAATGAAATTGAAAAAAATTAATCCTGTATCTGTTATTTGCATTATATATCGAGTTTAAGTGCAGGATCGGAGGAAGAGCTGTTAGTTGTTGTGCTTCATAACTAGAGCATGGATTGCCCGACAAATAGGTAAACCTTAATATATTGATTTGGTGATTGATTTTATACCCCTGAGATCGGTGGCCACTTGGTTTTGTTTTCTTTTGATCGATGTGAGGCCTGGAGTGGCGTTTATAGTTGTTGCGATTAAACCTTGCAGAGGAGATGTTGATGGTTTTTTGTAAAAATTTTAAAATTAGAAATATTTTTGATAATATTTTAATATAATTATTTTGAAAGTTATTGGGTTTGGTGCATTCTTCTTACTTAGCAATTTCGGGGACGAAATTCTTTTAAGGGGGAAAGAATGTAACGACCCGGATTTTTTCGATCATGTGGATTAAATATTCAAATCTATTTTAAATATTATATTTATTAATGGATTTTAATATTGAATCCGTTATTAAATGACGACTAAACGGTTTATATTTATATTTAATTTAAAATGAATTCGAACAGCGCGGTAGTTTGTAATATTAGCTTTTGAACTTCAACTGAATATACAGAATCCGTTTTAAGTCAAAACTCTGTGAAACAAGAAACACTAGAATCTATTTGACAACAATTTTCTAATAAAGGAGAAAAATTGAGATTTTATCGTAAATATTTTAAGTTATGTCCAAATCAAATTTTAAAATAATCGCTATGGAATCGTTATGTAAATGATAACGTTTATTTAATAAGTATAATAGAAATTTTTATATATTTTGGATATCGTTTAAATCAAAATATAAACTTTGGGTTGGTTTATATTTGAAGATGTAATGCCATACGGAATTGCCGATTTCATGGCTTCACAAATATTAAGCATGATATCCCAAACAGCTGGCAGTAAAATGTATAATATGTCATAAAATTTAATATGCTAGTAAAACAATAAATAAAAAGGTGCAAATTGCGTGGCTCCACAAATTTTACTCCAAAAATGCATTAAAACAATAATAATCTAGTATAACGATTCAAATAAACTACAACAAGTAATTTATGTGAGTGTAGAATAACTTCCCTTCTCAAGACATATATATATATATCATGAGGAATGAAATTTGCAGAGTATGTGAATTACAATATGATATTCGCATTTTGCAATCAACTAGTGATAAAACAATTTGGTGATGATTTTAGATATAAATTTATAGCTAACTTTTGCCGTAGTTAGGTACAACACACATGGCTATCCAATTCTCTAATAGCTGCCATATCTTCTTTTTTGCCTACCGGTCTGTTCTTTCTTTTCATGAAAATACGGCTGTTGAAAAATCTTTTCGTGCCTGTTTCTTCACTTCAATAGCTAGGCACCGCTACAAATCGGCTATGTACAAAACCTATCAAAAAATTCCATCACAACAGCTAACCTACGTTTCTCCTCTGCATGCCTATGCACAGCTGAAGGGACATGCGTGTTAACATTGATCATATCCATAAATTTCCATATATATATATATATATATATATATATATATATATATTCTCCACTTAGTCCCATTTCTTTCATTCAGTCAATGCAAGAATCGATCCCTCCAGCAAAGAAAAGAAGAAAAGAAAAAACACCGTTGATGAGAGTGATTGAACAAACAACCTACCCTAAGTTCTACCCTGAGCTACCTCTTTCTTCATTGATATGTCAAATTGAAATGAACTATGGCCTTAATAGTATAGCTTACCCTAAAAAGATATATGCGTATAGCTACACTTTGTGTTATCTCCATCATGCAGGCCTACACTTTCAAAAGCAAACCAAGTGCTCAGCTAACCTAAGCAACCTACGGCACATGCTATCACTACAAAGTACATTGGTAGCCTAAGTATATGAATGCCAACAAGTTTGCTTTTGGGTTAAGTAAATAAAAGGCTACCCTATAACCATATGTACGCAAACCCAACTATATAGTGAAGTCTTGGGTATGTACATCACCCCTGCATTCGAAAAGAATACATCTACACGGTGTCCAGACTTGCATACCATTTTCCTTTTGCAAGCCTACAGACCTCAAGAATTTTTGCACACCCTGTACCTTTCGAAGATGCAGTGTACAAACAGCCTTGTAACGTCGAATTCATGTAAAGCAAATCTGCTCTACATCTGAAACTCCTATACTGTACCGTGTTATCTTAATCGAAATATATAGGAGCACATGCAAATGTCTGCAATACCACGGTCCTTCTTCATTAAGTTTCCAACGAACCACATGCTCTCCTACCCACCTGTACAAACGCAGGCCTATAAAACGCAAATCACTCAGACATGGATATGAAAGCACAAACGGCTAATACATGCTAATCTATAACCTAAGATGTACCATGGATAGAACGTTGTTCTTATCCTATAATTCTTCCACTATAAATACGCATGGTTCCTGTTCAAAAACAAAACCAGTCGAGGAACACCACTCCTAGAATACAATTAAATAACTTCAAACACAATTCGTGTTTTCCAATATGATCAACACAAAAGTCTAAGTGGAAGATGGGATCTTGCGGGTTTGGTACGCGGAAATGGCGGTACGAAGGAGTGGTGAACGGGAAAAGGGAAATTGATGTGAGAAAATGTGTGAAATGTGCGGGGAAGGAATTCGGAACAGTAGGAGTAAGGTGGGCGGTAGCATGGAGTGGGTTCAGAAATGAATACTGTATAGTGGGGATGGCGCTGTGTATGCATTAAAATGGGTTCAGGAAGAATCACGAGGAAGATGCTTCAGAAAATCATACATTGGAAATGCTTGGGTGGTTGAGGATGGGTGCGGTGTGGTAGTGGATTAAAGAAGGAGTAGCGGTGATCGTCCATGAAAATGAAATCGTGAGCATCAAGTAAGTAGAAAATGGAGAAACCACAAAATTTAAGTTGGGGAGGAAAGAACACCTAGGAAACGGAAAAATATAGATCCGTGGGTGGGGTCTGTCTTCAGTAGTGGCCGTTCGGGCCTTGTATTTAAAAAAAACGGCTTAGAAAATGGACATGAGCGAACTACATAGGGAGGGTGTTGGTTTTGAGGAGCTTACCAGAAATGGAAATACAAGCCGATGACATGGCCAAATTTTAATACATTATTAAAAGGTACTTAATCCCTTGATTTACAGTAGTTATAATAGCCTAATCTATTATATGTTAATTAAGATTTCAAAATGCTTAATTACGCTTAGACATGTCTAATCATGTTTAACAATAGAGTATGTTAATATGCCCGAATGTGACTTATGTGCCTAACCATTTTCATAACATGTCGATTTGACATGGCCGATTAACTAAATGTATAATCAACAAAAAAAATGAAGAGGTAATTAGTTAGATAATATTTTTATTATTAGGGTAGTTAGTTAAAAGATAATTAGATGGTTAATTCATTAAATTAAATTCGTACAATGTATAATTAATAGCTTGTTCATTCAATAATAGTATTGGACAAAACAAGGAATATTGGGACCGTACAAACGAACGCATCATTTGGAGCTGGTTTGGACATAATTGGATACAGCCGGATGTTTTAATTAAATTAGACACTTGTTTAATTTAATTAAAATAAAACATTATGACCATGAATGAAATCCAAGGTGAGTTAACCTCACTCATTTCTCCCACTTATAATTATTATAAGTCGGGTTCTAATGTTTGCATGCTATGGTTGCTAATTGTTTGTTGATTTGATTGTTTGGATGTTATTAAATATTGTTATATCAATTATTTAAATTAAACATTGTTTAATTTAAATGAAATGACATCGTTATTTTTAACGATGATTTCCAATCAAGGTAACTTACCTTGTTGGTTACGTTTATTATAATATAAGAGTATTTAAATTAAATTGGATGCTTGAATTATTATTGTTGGTTGACCACTATCAGTTGAATTGATTATTTATGTGCATATCATCGTTACATGAACTGTTTAACCAATATGGTTGATTTAATGATTTGAGTATTGATTGTTGCATATGAATTCAACGTTTGTTTATTATTAACCAATGTGTGATATTGGTTGAGATATAATAGCAGATGGCCTAATAAGACATCGTTTTATAAGGTTTGATTTACCGTAAGGTAATTCAAATAGAAAATGAAGTTATGAAATTTATTTTATAACTGGATATAAATTTTTAAATATATATATTTTAAATGAAATTTATAAAAAGGAAATAAACCAACCACATATATATTGTTTGTTTAACTAGCAAGCACCATTTTTGTACAAAAAATATGCCATGTGCGAAGCACGTGCCTCATCTTAACTATTGGATGAATTATAAAGCTAATTCGTATATTACTAAGATGGATAAGCAAGTGAGCAAGGACTAATATAATGATGTATGACTGAAATAAATTATTTATAAGTTACAACTAAAATGGAATTTTTTTGAATCAAGTATTGATTATTTAATAATAATCAAAGTGGAAATCTTAGGATTTAAAAATCTATTTAATGAAGTTATATTAAACCATAAGAAACTATTTATGGTAAAGTGAAGTTTTTAAGCAAATTATATTAATGGTAATATAAGTTAAGTTAAATTTGTAGTTTTAAAGTAAATTCTTATTGGAAATTCTATTTAATTGGATTTAAATAAATCCAAGTTCGATGGAGTTTTAAAATCCAAGTTTACCTGAAAATATTATGGAAACAGGGTTATTAGAAGTAGCTTTGGAATGAAATATAAGCCAAGAAATGAAATTAATGAATTAAAACTTAACTGGAGATCGGTTGAGATTAATGATTTTCTAAATACTGATATGATGTTGGTTTCGGCCTTCGAGGGTTGATATTTAGTGGATTATTTTCTTACTAATTTACGATTAGGAACTAATGAAGTTATGAAATGAAAATTGGAACGAAAACCAAGTTTGAATTAAAGTAGTCAAACGAGTTAAGTTATAAAGATGCGATTTAACTTTGCCATATTAATAAGAGATGAAATTTCATGAAGTGATAACTAAAATGGGATTTGTTTTGATATTTGAAATGAATATGGGGTTTTGGTATTACAACTGATATTTATCTTAAGATAAGAACGATGTTGATCAAGGTCTGAGAGGTAATTAAAATACCCCCAACTTGAACGACTTCATGATTATCGAAGGATGGTATTAGTCGTAATGGCAGAGTTGTTAAAATAATTTATCTTGGAAATAATAGCGTAACGTGATTTGGAGGTTTTGGGAATATATATATATATATATATATATATATATATATTATGGAATCCCAAATTAAAAAGGAAATAATATGGGCCTGAGGATATCAAATGATTTGTGAAAATATAAAGATAGTTTCAAAGTAAAGGAAATGAGATTTGAAATGAGTTTATTTTGAGAAGAAAAGTGACGATTTTAGTGTTCGAATAACGAAACAAAGGAGATATCATAACGATTGTTTAAAATGATAAGTTAAAGGGTTTTCCAATTATAGATAACAAGTAATGTTGTAACTATGTTTTGAAATGAGAATTGACGGGAGAATTGGATATGATTTTAAGATAATTTTTCTAAGTATATAAATGAAATGATTTAGGAATATATATATATATATATATATATATTAAAACTGAGATATTATTATGGTATTGCAAGTAATATATTATTTTAAAGGCCAAGTGATGCTGTATAATAAACCAATGGATTTGTTTTATTTTTATGATTGTTTATTTTGATAGTCAAATAATCGACTATCAAAATCATGCCAATGCGCTGTTGGTATGGAAAGACCAGGATCGAATTTATATTCGAAAACCATTCCGACCAATAAATACGAATACGTCGAAGATGTTGATCGAGATGGAACAATTGAAGACCGTAGATCTTCATAAAACGAAAGAGTTACTTACAATCTCCGGCTGATCCCTAGAGATATACTATGATTCTGTCGTGGTTGAAATCTATGGATTTGTAAGGACTGCTCGCTACTGATCTATAGGGTGATGCCTAAAATGTGGTAGGAGAGTGACTTCGGTTCATCCTGTTCCTAGATGACTTGTATGGACGATGTGAGCGGTGGCCAAATGTTCCAAAAGTAGATTATAACCTCAAGCCTCGTCAATCTGGAAATGACAAAAATCGGGCAGGCAGCATGGCTATATGGGTTGCACCCATTAGGGTGTATAATCACCTATCTAGAGAAAATCCATTTTCATTCTTTAATCTATTTTCGATGCTGTCCCTTTTCGGGAAACGGTGGGTAGCTCCCAACCGTTGGTGATATACATTCGATACACTCAAGCGAAACGAGTGGTCGGTCATGTGTGGGCCGGGTTGTAAGACGTTCTTGTTGAACCTAGTGTATTCACCTCTAGAAATACACTATCGGCAGGTGGTTCTGTAACACCCCGTATTTCCTGTGAATATTAAAGTAACAAATTAAAGAATACTTGATTTTAAAAGTGGGAATTAAGGAAAACAGGTTACGCCATTGCGTTCATCTCGGAATTCTTCTTGATATAGAGTCCGAGTTTGCGTAAATCGGACACCATATGAAGAAGTTATAAGCTTTAGAAGTTTGTATATGCCCAAGGAAGTATATATATACACATAAAATAATTCCAGAAGTCAAAACAGGGTTCAAATCTCGAATTCGGGTTAAAGCAGGCTGAGCGGAAAATTTCCCGCTCAGAGGTGTCGACCCCCCCAGAGGGAGTCGACATACGTGTCGACCCCGCTATAGGGGTGTCGACATAGGTGTTGACCCCCCTATAGGGGAGTCGTTCCCTGTCGGCCCAGATCTGGCCGATGACGAGTTTCGCCACATGTCGCTTTCTGATTAGTTGTGTGATGTGTTATTCTACTCTGGACGATTCTGATGACTTCTAGACTGATCTGAAGGCTCTAAATATCCCTATACACCTATAAAAAGACCCCTAAACCTATTGTTTTCTCCACACGAATTCATAGGCGTCTATATGCTACTAAAACCTGAAGTGACCTAGCCTCCACCTTAATCAAATCAAAACTATAGAATCAGTAGTCTACATCAAAGGATATCTTTTCAGTTTCAGAAAGCAGATCCCAGAAAACAAGATTTGTTCTTTTGTTTGTAAGTTCAAGTTACTTTCAGATATGAATTCTTAATTGAAATTCTTGGCATGTAAAAATCTGAATCCAAGCTATACTTGATTTTGAGATAATCCTTTCAGATTTATCAAATATATTTTATCAGATTTGTTCCTGCGATGTTATTCAAATCTATTTTATCAGATTTGTTCCTGCGATGTTATCCAAATCTATTTTATCAGATTTGTGCCTGCGATGTTATTCAAATCTATTTTATCAGATTTGTGCCTGCGATGTTATTCAAATCTAGTTTATCAGATTTATGCCTGCGATGTAATTATTCAGATCTATACTTCTTTTATGTTCCTGATATTGCTATTATCAAATCTAACGTCGTACGACTATTTTATGCCTAATCTTTTATGTTTCCTTTTCTTCCCCTTTTATTATGGATCTAGGTCGCCTCGAACCTAGACGAAATCTTGTTATATATATATATATATACACACACACGATTGGAATACGGGGGAATTGGGCCTAATCTATTTTATGTACTATTGGGCGTAACTTGTAATTGAGATTTGGGTATAACTTGTAATTGATATTGAGGCATTATTACCATTATAACTGCAAGTTTGGGTTAATTGGCATATAAATCAAGTTTTGGGCATAATTGTTATTGTTGCGAACATGGGGTAAATTGAAATATTAAATCTGGATTGGGCGTAAACTGTAAATTGGAATATAAATCTAGATTCGGCATAACTATTGGTTGGGATGCCAAGCATAATGTATATTGTGATTTTGGGGCATGACTATTATTGCAAATTTCGGAAAATTGGATGTAACCTATTTTGAGTAATAACTTGAATTTGAATTTGTGGGGCATAACTTGCAATCAGCTTTGTTGTGGTATAACTTGAGAATTGGAACATGACTAGTTTTGTGAATTTGGGATGATTAGCATATAAAATCTAGACTTGGACATGTATGGTAAATATGCTAAAAGATAAACATGCCTAACCCGAGGTTAGATTGAGTTGCGGTGTAAAATTGCCCGGAATCGCCCGGCACATCCAGTAACCGCAACAACGCAGATCTAATGTGAGAGGTTAGCGCATTTAGCCTAAAACCCGAGGTTAGAATGAGTTTGCGGTAGAAGTCTGCCCGGAATCGCCCGGCGCATCCAGCAACCGCAAACAACAGTTCTAATGTGAGAGGTTGGGGCATTAATAAATTAATTAATGCCAATAAACATACATGCTAAGAATGGTAAGTATAAGTAACATATAAATAGGCGACACTTAACCGTTATAACATGTTAATTAGACAAGAAGGTGGGGTTAAGTAAATTTAGAACACTTAACCGTTATAACATGTTAATTAGACAAGAAGGCGGGGTTAAGTAAATTTAGAACACTTAACCGTTATAACATGTTAATTAGACAAGAAGGTGGGGTTAAGTAAATTTAGATCACTTAACCGTTATAACATGATGAATGAGAAGGGTTAAGTTAATAAGAAACACTTAACCAACATGACATGATGAGTGGATGGGTTGAGTTAACTTGAATGGACAACATTTAACCGATATAACTTGATGAACGAATGAGGTTAAGTTAATGGGGAAGACTTAACCAATATGACATGATAAATGAACGGGGTTAAGTTAATAAGAAATACTTAACCAATACAACATGATGCGTGGGTGGGTTAAGTTAAAATGAATGGAAAACACTTAACCAATATTACTTGAACGAAGCAGATAGGGTTAAGGCAAACTTAACCAATAATTATTGACTTGATCAGTGGGAGGGTTAAGTACATCTCGTGTAGGTGGGTAATATTAGTATATATAGGCCCACAAACTTAACCATTGAATAAACATGCTTGAATCGGTGGGAGGGTTAAGAACATCTTGTGTAGGTGGGTAATATTTGTATATATATAGGCCCACAAACTAAACCAGTAGGAAACCCTAGCAACGGGGACCCATTTCAGCAGTAACCCACATAGATGTATCATGGTACCCTGAACTAGGAAGGGTGGGGCACGATTACTGGGCTGATTATAAGCGGTCAAAATAGCGGCATGGGGTGCAACAGTGTAGTTCTGACAGAGTATGGGCGTACACGTGCTCTGGAGTGGAAAAGCAGGCACTGGGCATCAGTAGTATACACAGTGCAACTTGAATCGTGTCGGGTTGCTATCATATGGATTGATACACCTTATGGTGGGGCTAGCACAGGGTATCTACATGCAAGAGAGGGCCGATTGACACAGACACAAGTAAAAGTTATACAAGTAGGGAGCCGATCGATAGGACGTAGTAAGGGTACATCTAACATCTTCATGGCAAATAGGCTAATTGAGGTAAGATCCTCATACCAGATGTACACCTGAAGGCTACCACAATTGCGGGGATGGGATCACCTTATTATATAACATAGGATACTAGTTGGGACACTAGTGGGGGATACAGACGCTTTTTCATAGGATACTAGTTGGGATACTAGTAGGGAATATGAATCGTTCTATAAAAGATACTAGTTAGGATGCTAGTTGGGTGGTGCAGAGAAAATAGGAAATCAGAGAAAGAACAGAAGCGCATTCAGTGTATCTTACCTTGTCATATCTAACGATCATCATTTGTTGTCTTGCTATGCTTATTATCATGGTTATGGTTTGGTATCCAGTTTATTCATGTCATGATGCTTTTACCTATTTACATTCTGAAAGTCACTGGACTTACCAGGCTTATGTCTGACTCTGTTTTGTTTCGCTTTCTTTTCTTCCGTTTCCCCCCTCCCGAGGTACACAGGGAGGGAATATTACCACTTAGCTCAGTTTACTTTCCAAGCTCGAAGATAGTTGATGTATTGCTTTGGACTCTCTCTTCCACTGCTATGGCTGGTTCATGCTTTACTGGGGAATATCATTGCTATTTTTATGCTTCTTTTATACTTGGAAGTTTTTGAATCAAGACAGAAGTTCTATGTATTATTTTTAAGCATGATTGAGATAATTTTTGGAAAAGCTTGACTGAACCACATTGTTTTGTAAAATGACTTTATTTTCCGCTGCTTTTTTTGTATGTCTTGTAATTTATCTGCATCTTTTACCTAAAACGCTCCACCGAAGTTAAGGCATTCCCTTTGTGAGTGACCTTAACGGAGGTGGGGTGTTACACGTGGTATCAGAACTGAAGGTTACCGGATTAGATAAAAGATTTGAAAAAAATTATTTTCAAGACGGTTTTAAAAGAAGCATTTTCTAAAGAAAAGTTTTGTTTTGAAGGCATATTGCCCAAAGCCATATGCACTATCTTTTGATTCTCTGTTTGAATCCTTGTTTTCCTTCTTTACTGAGTCTCCGAGGCTCCTGGCTTTCTGGGAGGTAACCTCATCGCGGCATGGTTCCGTAGGCTTGATGAGACTACGACACCTGTCAAAGGGTGAAGAAGTGCCCAACTTCTATCTATAGCCACAGTAGTTTCACCTGCGGCTAATTTTCTTTCAAGCTTTGTAGGGTTTTCCATGCGATGGAGGCAGCTTTCGAGAGACCTGTCAACATGTTACGCAAGGGTGGTAAAGATGAGAATGAGGGAGTTTGGCTGAGGAGCACAACCCAAGGATGAGAAACTCATGGATATGGACTTGGTTCACAAGAAGGAAAGAATAGTAAAATCTAAGACAAGAGGTAGTGTCTTTATTATGGTATAACGGGTCATATAATTAAGGACAAGGGCAAGAACAAAGGACAGGATTTTCCGGAGGGCAAGTGCATGCTCTTACCGCCAGCGTACCTGAGAGAGAGGTAGTAAAGCTTCTTTTGAAAAAGTTTAGTTTTTTTTTTTGATCATCCTGTTAGTACTTTTTTTGATTTTAGCGCTTCACATACGATTCCATAGTTGAGTCTCTGTACCTTAGTGCTTGATCCTATTATCGTCTCAAATCCAGTTGGTGGTTCGGCTCATTTATCTTTGGTTTGTAAGGATTTGAGAATAGATATTAAGTATTGAGTTTATGTGTAATGCTTATGTTTTTGGTTTCATGGGCTATGGGTTGATTCTAGGCATGGATTGGTTAACTAGTAATTGTGAAAGGAGGGTGGTTAGACTTTTGACTTGCCTCAGGAATACCCTCGAGATTTCGTGCGATCTTATGGGATAAGTTAGGCTTAGCTACCTAGAATCACTTGATGCATCTAACGACGATTTGCAATCCGTTAGAGTAGTCCATAAGTACGCATATGTTTTTGATTAGGTTAGGGGTTTGTCCCCTAAAATGCGAGATAGACTTCCGCATATATCTAGTTGGCAATGCAAAGCCAGTTGCATTACCTGTACGACACATGACTCCAAGGGAAAGGAAGGGCTCAGTAAACAAGTAAAAGAGTTACTTGAAAAAGGGTTCATAAGGCGAAGTATTCCTGAATGGGGTGCTCTAGTCATTTTCGTTACAAAGGAGGATGGTTCACTTCGCTTATGCATAGATGATATTTTGGTTTCCTCTAAGAATGAGGAAGAACATGCTTTGCGTCTAAGGGAAGTCTCGGATACCCTCCAAGCGCATCATCTCAAAGCTAAGTTCTCCAAATGTCATTTTTGGAGGAAAGAGGTGAGGTTCTTAAGACGCGTGGTCTCTAAGGAAGGGATAGCAGTGGATCCTGAAAAGGTGATGGCAATCCAAGATTGGAAGATTCCTAAGAACGCAATGGAAGTAAGAAGTTTTCTTGGACTAGCGGGCTAATATAGGAAGTTCATTAAGGACTTTGCGAAGGTATTAGCCCCATTTACAAGATTGACGAAGAAGAATCTGACCTTTGCTCAGGATATTGGTTATGATTTCGCTTTCCAACAATCGAAGAGGGCTCTTAAAACGGCCCCAGTTTTGACTTTTACCTTATGGTAGTAAAAGGTTTACGGTATACACGGATGCATGTAGCATGGGCTAGGCGCCATTTTGATATAAAAAAGAAAAGTTCGGAATACATATCAAACTTTGATTTAAAAAACTTCGGTTAAGTTAGTAGTTGGCATCGCTAGGAGTTAGACCTACGCTTTTGAATTAAATAGGGACTTCACGAAGAAAAGACTCTCAGATAGTTGACGCAATGGATAAGTTAAGACAGTCAAAGCACAATGGAGTGAAGCTCAAGAAGATGCGACTTAGAAGACTGAAGACTAGATACGCGCATCATACCCTTTTTGAGGGTATATCCTTGATTCCTCTTTTTCTGTAAAGTTTATTTGCATGCTAGTCTTTATCTTTTAAGTATATCCTCTCGGTCCTATCCTCGATCCTTAGGTAGAAGCCAATGGATGTAAACATGTGTTTGATATATTTTATGTTTGGTGGATGCAAGTGGATGCAAGTGTTTGCTAGTGGTTGCTCGTGGATGCATATACACACGTTAGGCACTAGATCGGCTCAGTCACTTTCATGTTGCATATGCATATATGTATTTATATATGGATTGAAACTTGATGTGTTATCATATGGATGTCGCATTTATATGAATGATTGGGCACTCATGTAGAAGTTATAAAATATGATTAGGAGTAATTGCATGCATGATGGACTCATAGCTTCGCATTAAGGAGGTAAACTGAATCAGTAGACCTCCTGATTTTGCATTAGATAAGGACATGTACACACACTATGAATATGATCATGAAACCATTAGAAATCTTTTTAAGTACAATGGACACCGGTGATTGAATGGTTGAGTAGATGGATGTTGGATGTTAGGATACATTCTCCTTGACTTGGAGATTTCGAGGATGAAATCCTTTAAAGGAGGGGATAATGTAACACCCCGTATTTCCTGTGAATATTAAAGTAACGAATTAAAGAATACTTAATTCTAAAAGTGGGAATTAATGGAAACAGGTTATGCCATTGCGTTTGTCTCGCAATTCTGCTTGAGATAGAGTCCGAGTTTGCGTAAATCAGACACCGTATGAAGAAGTTATAAGCCTTAGAAGTTTATATACGCCCAAGGAAGTGTATATATACATATAAAATAATTATAGAAGTCAAAATAGGGTTCAAATCTAGAATTTGGGTCAAAGCAGGCTGAGCGGGAAATTTCCCGCTCAGAGGTGTCGACCCCCCCAAGGGGAGTCGACATAGGTGTCGACCCACCTATAGGGGTGTCGACATAGGTGTCGACCCCCCTATAGGGTAGTCGACCCCTGTCGGCCCAGATCTGGCCGATGACGTGTTTCGCCACGTGTCACTTTCTGATTCGCTGTGTGACGTGGTATTCTGCTCTGGACGATTCTGGTGACTTCTAGACTGATCTGAAGGCTCTAAATCTCCCTATACACCTATAAAAAGACCCCTAAACCTTTTGTTTTCTCCATACGAATTCATTGGCGTCTATACGCTGCTAAAACCTGAAGTGACCTAACCTCCAACTTAATCAAATCAAAACTAGAGAATTAGTAGTCTACATCAAAGGATAGCTTTTCAGTTTCAGAAAACAGATCCCAGAAAACAAGATTTGTTCTTTTGTTTGTAAGTTCAAGTTACTTTCATATGAGAATTCTTAATTGAAATTCTTGGCATGTAAAAATCTAAATCCAAGCTATACCTAATTTTGAGATAATCCTTTCAGATTTATCAAATCTATTTTATCAGATTTGTTCCTGCGATGTTATTCAAATCAATTTTATCAGATTTGTTCCTGCGATGTTATTTAAATCTATTTTATCAGATTTGTGCCTGGATGTTATTCAAATCTATTTTATCAGATTTGTGCCTGCGATGTTATTCAAATCTAATCTATCAGATTTATGCCTGTGATGTAATTATTCAGATCTATACTTCTTTTATGTTCCTGATATTGCTATTATCAAATCTAACGTCGTACAGCTATTTTATGCCTAATCTTTTATGTTTCCTCTTCTTCCCCTTTTATTATGGATCTAGGTCATCTCGAACCTAGACGAAATCTTGTTATATATATATATATACGATTGGAATACGGGGGAATTGGGCCTAATCTATTTTATGTACTATTGGGCTTAACTTGTAATTGAGATTTGGGTATAACTTGTAATTGATATTGGGGCATTATTATCATTATAACTGCAAGTTTGGGTTAATTGGCATATAAATCAAGTTTTGGGCACAATTGTTATTGTTGCGAACTTGGGGTAAATTGAAATATTAAACCAAGATTGGACATAAATTGTAATTGGAATATAAATCTAAATTGGGCATACCTATTGGTTGGGACGCCAAGCACAATGTATATTGTGATTTTGGGGCATGTCTATTATTGCAAATTTGGGAAAATTGGGCGTAACCTATTTTGAGTAATAACTTTAATTTGAATTTTTGGGGCCTAACTTGCAATCAGCTTTGTTGGGGTATAACTTGAGAATTGGAACATGACTAGTTTTGTGAATTTGGGATGATTAGCATATAAAATCTAGACTTGGACATGTATGGTAAATATGCTAAAAGATAAACATGCCTAACCCGAGGTTAGATTGAGTTGTGGTGTAAAACTGCCCGGAACCGCCCGGCACATCCAGTAACCGCAACAACACAGATCTAATGTGAGAGGTTAGTGCATTTAGCCCAAAACCCGAGGTTAGAATGAGTTTGCGGTAGGAGTCTGCCCGGAACCGCCCGGCACATCCAGCAACTTCAAACAACAGTTCTAATGTGAGAGGTTGAGGCATTAATAAATTAATTAATGCCAATAAACATACATGCTAAGAATGGTAAGGTTAAGTAACATATGAATAGGCGACACTTAACCGTTATAACATGTTAATTAGATAAGAAGGTGGGGTTAAGTAAATTTAGAACACTTAACTGTTATAACATGTTAATTAGACAAGAAGGTGGGGTTAAGTAAATTTAGAACACTTAACCGTTATAACATGTTAATTAGACAAGAAGGTGGGGTTAAGTAAATTTAGAACACTTAACCGTTATAACATGATGAATGAGAAGGGTTAAGTTAATAAGAAACACTTAACCAACATGACATGACGAGTGGATGGGTTGAGTTAACAAGAATAGACAACACTTAACCGATATAACTTGATGAACGAATGAGGTTAAGTTAATGGGGAAGACTTAACCAATATGACATGATAAATGAACGGGGTTAAGTTAATAGGAAACACTTAACCAATACAACATGATGTGTGGGTGGGTTAAGTTAACATGAATGGACAACACTTAACCAATATTACATGAACGAAGAGGATAGGGTTAAGGAAAACTTAACCAACAATACGTATTGACTTGATCAGTGGGAGGGTTAAGTACATCTCGTGTAGGTGGGTAATATTAGTATATATAGGCCCGCAAACTTAACCATTGAATAAACATGCTTGAATAGGTGGGAGGGTTAAGTACATCTCGTGTAGGTGGGTAATATTTGTATATATATAGGCCCAAAAACTTAACCAGTAGGAAACTCTAGAACCGGGGACCCATTTCAGCAGTAACCCACATAGATGTATCATGGTACCTTGAACTAGGAATTGTGGGGCACGATTACTGGGCTAATTATAAGCGGTCAAAATAGCGGCAGAGGGTGCAGCAGTGTAGTTCCGACGGAGTATGTGCGTGCACGTGCTTTGGAGTGGAAAAGCAGGCACTGGGCATCAGTAGTATACACTGTGCAACTTGAATCGTGTCAGGTCGCTATCATAGGGATTGATACACCTTATGGTGGGGCTAGAACAGGGTATCTACACGCAAGAGAGAGCCGACTGACATAGACACAAGGAAAATTTATACAAGTAGGGAGCCGATCGATAGGGTAGTAAGGGTACATCTAACATCTTCATGGCAAATAGGCTGATTGAGGTAAGATCCTCATACCAGATGTACACCTGAAGGCTACCACAATTGCGGGGATGGGATTACCTTATTATATAACATAGGATACTAGTTGGGACACTAGTAGGGGATACAGACCCTTTTTCACAGGATACTAGTTGGGAATACGAATCGTTCTATAAAAGACACTAGTTAGGATGCTAGTTGGGTGGTGCAGAGAAAATAGGAAATCGGAGAAAGAACAGAAGTGCATTCAGTGTATCTAACCTTGTCATATCTAACGATCATCATTTGTTGTCTTGCTATGTTTATTATCATGGTTATGGTCTGGTATCCAGTTTATTCATGTCATGATGCTTTTACCTATTTACATGCTTAAAGTCACTGGACTTGCCAGGCTTATGTCTGACTCTATTTTGTTTCACTTTCTTTTCTTCCGTCCCCCCCCCCAAGTACACAGGGAGGGAATATTACCACTTAGCTCAGTTTTCTTTCCAAGCTCGAAGATAGTCGATGTATTGCTTTGGACTCTCTCTTCCACTGCTATGGCTGGTTCATGCTTTACTGGGGAATATCATTGCTATTTTTATGCTTCTTTTATACTTGGAAGTTTTTGAATCAAGACAGAAGTTCTATGTATTATTTTTAAGCATAGTTGAGACAATTGTTGGAAAAGCTTGACTGAACCACATTGTTTTGTAAAATGACTTTATTTTCCGCTGCTTTATTTGTTTGTCTTGTAATTTATCTTCATCTTTTACCTAAAACGCTCCACCGAAGTTAAGGAATTCCCTTCGTGAGTGACCTTAACGGAGGTGGGGTGTTACAGGTTCCATACCTTGCATAGTCGCAATCCAATCCCCTGTAAGTGCCCGTGGTTTTTGTTTGTATAATATATATGTAGAGCATGAGATGCAAGCATTCTGCTTGATTCTATTTAATTGTATTTAGGCACTACTATAATATCCGAATAAGATATGATTTCAAAAATGTTTTGGGTTATCGTAAGGTAAAAGATGTCCGTATTTATGTGTGGATTTGTTCTTACGATTATCCTTTTCTTTCAAAAAGAATTTGAACTTTAAAATCAAGTTGGATGATTCACCTTAAACTTTGCTAGTTTTTCTCACTCTGGTTCAACAGAATGACCCAGTGTTTGTAATGCTCGGGTTAGACCGGTGTTGGCTCGCTTTTTGACCAAGCCACCCAGGATCATTCGTAAGAGGAAAGCAGGAAACCACGTTCCCCAAGAATATGAAGGTACGGATCGCACTCCATCGTCTCGCCCACTATCGGATCGCGCACCATCGTCTTGACCACCGTCGGATCGCGTACCATCGTCTCGTCCAATATCGGATCGCGCACCATCGTCTCGCCCCCATCTCATCAGCGAACGACGCATCCAGGCGATCCGATCCAAACTTATATTGTTGCCCAGAGCGAACCGATCCGATCCCTTGGTGCATGGCGAACCCTCTGACCCATTCAAGCGCGAGCTGGTCTTCAGCGATCCGAATCGCACGGATCTGGCGACACGTGTCCCTAACCGTCATCTGGACCAATTCTCCCCATCTGCCCGATCCGATTTTCAAGCAGATCGCGACACCTGTCCACAACGGCTAATTTGACCATTTCCTCAATGGTGGTGATGCGATCCGATGTTCTTGGGATCTGTGCCACGTGTTATCACGACCCGCCTGACAAAATCAGCTATAAATAGCCCAGAGCTTGGCATTTTTCGGAATCTTTTTGGCAATATTGAGGACTGAATCCGCCATTGTTGTCAAACTACTGAAATATTGAGAGAAATCCTTGTTGTATTAGCTTTCAAAGCATAAACAATAATATATAAAGTGGACGTAGGCTCGTTAACGCCGAACCACTATAAATTCTGAGTGTTATTTTCATTTTCCTCGTTCTTCATTTGAAATTCTATAACATTCATAACAATTTGGGTGTTAGGTCCAAATTTCGTTCTAACATTTTTGGTGCTTTCACTGAGAAGTCAGTCCTAAAGTTTCACTATTCGCTTCTTTGAAGATTCCAGCGATCCGGATATCATGGCTGGAAAAAGATCTAAAGTTTCACAGACCAACGAAACGATTGAAGAGAGCGTGCACGAACTGGGCAACGAAGAAACTCTGGATCGCAGAGCGCAGGGGGCGAACCGATCCGATGAAGACACCACGTTCCGAGTCGATGAGAACGAGACGATCCAGGCCGCTGAAGGCGTTGTTACTCGATCCCGAGGTAACGCCTCACAGCCTCCGCGTACCACGACCACGAGTCGACCTCAGGGGGGCGCAGCGAGTCGCCATCCACGAACCGCAGCTATCCGAATTGATGATCAAACTACAACTCGACCTGGAAAGGAACCTATGACCCGCTCCTATCGTCCTGGAACCTCTGCTCGACCCGGTTCGAGCTCTTTGCGCATAAGAGAGAGCGATGATGACCAATATGATCCTGCTGCTCCTGTCACTGAGGGGGATCTCTCTCGCTTCGCCGAAATGTGGGATAGGTTGTTTGATGAGTTGGCTGCCCAAAGGCAGGAAAGTTCCATCCTGCGGCAAAATTTGACAGCTATGGATAGAAGACTTGATGAGCTAGCAAGGCAAAGAACATCGCCGATTCGTCCACTCACCCCAGTATGTTCTTCTTCGTCTGAAGAATCGCCGAGACCTCCGCGACGACCGTATGAGAGAGCCGAAAACATAGAACAACTTCGGCTCGGAACCCTGCCCTCCCAGGAAGAAGAAGAGCTAGGGGCGGGACCCTCAAACCATAATGTGAATGGTCAAGCAACGGCTCTCAGGACTCGAGATTTGAACAGTCCTGTGCATAACAGACCACCTCAGCCCCGTCGCCGCACGCATACTCATGATAACAGGGGGCAGCGAAGCCCTATCCGAGCCCCGGATTTTGTGACTGCTTCCCGAAGAGAGATCAGAGAACCTCGTCGGGCCAGAGGTACTGACCCTGAACCTCCTTTGACCAGTGCAAATGTTGCAGCCATGGTCCACCAGATTCTGGCAGATAGCCGTGGACAACGGAACGAAGATTGGGGGATCGACCGCAATCACACCCCTTTCACCGATGATATTTTGGATGCGACTTTTCCAAGGCGTTTCAACATGCCACAAATGAACCAATATGCGGGAAGATCTGATCCTGTCCAGCACCTAATGAGATACTCTTGGTCGATGACCGCTGCCGCAGCCTCTGACGCTGTTAAGTGCAAAGCGTTTCCCATATTTCTGGAGGACGTGGCTTTGTTATGGTTTACTCGCCTGCCGGCGAGGTCAATTTCTAGCTTCAGGGAGCTGAGCGAGAAGTTCGTAGAACAATTCCGTATCTACGCACAGAAGACAAAAGTGTGATCGATTTGTTCCTTGTCAAACAGCGACCAGGCGAGAGTTTAAAGGTGTACCTGGATCGTTTCAATTTGGCCGCCGCTGAGGTTAAAGATCCCCATGAACCGACCGTTGTCGCAGCACTGATTGACGGAGTAGATAAGGACACTGAATTCGGGAGGTACCTGGCAGGCAAACCGCCCCACACTAGAGAGTTATTCTACGAGAAAGCCAACGTACATTTACGCCGGGAAGAGGTGTATGCTAACCGAAAGGCTAAAACATCTGATAAGGAGGAAATTCAGAGCAATGTCGCCATCAAACAGACGGGAGACAGCTCGGGGAAAGTTAAAGTTAACGTTGGAAATCAGAATCAGGGTGGACGCCAGCCAGGTAACAACAATAATAATGGTAACGGCAGTAACCGGAAGAGGAACCGATGGAACGACTCCCAGAGAAGGACTCGTCCCAGGGCCTTTGAAAGTTATACACCAATAAGTGATACTCTGGAAAATATCTTCATGGATGCGTACAAAGTCCTCCAGAATAAGAGACCACCTCCTAGAGAGTCGACAGAGAAAGAGCGTGAAACAGGGAAGTTTTGTCTCTTTCATCAGATTCACGGCCATTCGACGAATGAATGTCGTCACCTAAGGGATGTAGTCGAAAGGCTGCTTCGAGAAGGAAAGTTAGATGAATACAAAGTAACGCCCAGGGACAGGGGGCAAGCGGTGCAGGCCCCGAATCAGAACCAAAATCAACTTGCTGCTAGGCCGACTGCTCAGCAAAAAGGAAAGAATATTGTTATCAATACCGTGATCGGAGGACTTTATCTTGCTGGGCACAGTTCCAAAGCATTGGATCAATATGTCAATGCGGCCAAACAACACCTCGAGGTAGGGGAATGTAGCAACCCCGAGGACAGTACCCCGGTGAAGCAGCAGAAGATGATGACCGATGATGTTGTTTTCCGAGAACGAGAAAGCATCGGAGTCCATGCTCCAACTGAAGATCCACTTGTAATTACGGTACCCATTGGGCCAGCCACTGTTCATAAGGTTCGGGTTGACAACGGGAGTTCCGTTAATATTCTTTTCAAAAGGCCTTTGACCAGATGAATCTCGAAATAAAAGACTTGAAGCCCCGCCAAGGATGGATCCGTGGATTCAACGGAGCATCCACCGCTCCAATGGGTTATGTAGAGTTACCGGTTACACTTGGGGAAGGAGAACGCCAGAGAGTGAGAATCCTTCCCTTTGTGGTTTTGGATGTTGAGTCGCCCTACAATGCCTTCTTGGGCCGACCGGCCCTCTCCAAGTTCAGAGCCTGTATAGCCCCCTGGTGCTTGTTATTGAAATTCCCCACAGAAGCTGGCATTGGTATCGTCAGAGGGGATCAAGTTGCTGCGCGAGCGTGTTATGTTGCCGAACTAAAGTTACTTCGCAATGGAGGGGATATCGAAACTAAAGGCACCTCTCCCCCTTCGGGGGCGGAGACCTTATAGCAACCAAAGAGGATAATCGTTGGAGAGTCGCCCAGAGAGATGCCCGAGGATATAGATCCCAGAGAGGATCAAGAACCCGGGGGCAGAATGGCGACTCCCAACGAGACAACTGTGGATGTACCAATCGATGACAGTGACCCAGAGAAGGTCCTTAAGATTGGATCCTAGTTAAGTCCTAATCTTGCTAAAGAATTGATGGATTTCTTTAAAAACAATTTGGATGTATTTGCTTGGACCCACGCGGACATGTGTGGGATATCCCCATCAATCATAAGCCATTCCTTGAGCATTGACCCTAAACACCCTCCAGTAAAGCAAAAAAGGCGAATGCTGGGCCCAGAGAGGTCCGCTGCCTTGAAAGAAGAGGTTGGAAAGCTAAAGAGTAATGGATTTATCAGAGATTCGACCTACCCAGACTGGATTTCGAATCCAGTCCTGGTAAAGAAGGCCAACGGGAAGTGGCGAACGTGTATCGACTTCTCGGATTTAAACAAAGCCTGTCCAAAAGATAGTTTTCCGTTACCTCGGATTGACCAGTTGGTAGACTCGACGGCAGGTCACGAGCTTCTCTCATTTATGGATGCTTATTCAGGATACAACCAGATTCCGATGCATGTTCCCGATCAAGAGCACACTAGTTTTATCACTGATCTGGGATTATATTGTTATGTGGTGATGCCCTTTGGCTTGAAGAATGCGGGTGCTACATATCAGCGTTTGGTCAACAGGATGTTTTATAACCAGATCGGGAAAACAATGGAAGTATACGTCGACGATATGTTGGTTAAGTCCAAGCAATCTTCTCGACACACTACAGACTTGGCAGAGATGTTCGGCATTCTTCGAAAGTATGGAATGAAACTCAATCCGACCAAATGTTCGTTCGGTGTTGCTTCTGGAAAATTCTTGGGATTCATTGTCAGTTCCCGTGGTATTGAGATTAATCCAGACTAGATCGCGGCAATCAGGAACATTCAGGAACCTAGGCAGATTAGGAATGTGCAAAGCCTTGCCGGAAAAGTGGCCGCGCTAAGCAGATTTATCTCCAGGGCTACGGATAAGTGCATCCCATTCTTTGAATTAATAAAGCGAGGAAAACGCCACTTTAAATGGACACCTGACTGCGTAGAAGCGTTTCAGAATTTGCTCAGGCACTTGGAGAAACCTCCGATTTTATCTAAGCCAATAGATCACGAGGATTTATTCGTGTATTTGGCTGTGTCATCCCATGCGATCAGCTCAGCATTGGTAAGGGAAGAGGATAAGGTCCAAAGACCTGTGTATTATGTGAGCAAAAAATTGACAGCAGCAGAGCGTAATTATCCACGGATAGAAAAGTTGGCGTATAGTTTACTGATTGCCTCTAGAAAACTTCGGCACTATTTTCAGGCACATCCTATCACCATATACACCGATCATCCACTCAAGCAAGTTCTACAGAGACCAGAGGCATCTGGAAGGTTACTCAAATGGAATATTGAGTTAAATCAATTTGATTTGAACTTTCAGCCCAGACGATCAATTCGGGGGCAAGTGATAGCTGCCTTCATAGCAGAGTTCACTGTCCCTGAGGAACATATAGCAAACGAGGAAGTTGATCCTTCAAAGTTACTTTTCGATCCTAATGCCTGGAGATTGTATACTGATGGTGCTAGGAACGATGAATGATCCGGCGCTGGAATAGTGCTTGAAACCCCCAAGAAACGATTGATAACCTATGCCATTCGAATGGAGTTTCATGCCACTAACAATGATTCCGAATATGAAGCTCTGATAGCCGGATTAAAGATTGCAAAGGAACTAGAAGTCACAAAGCTGAACATCTTCTGCGACTCCGAGTTAGTCGTGAATCAAGTCACTGGAAGATTCCAAGCTAAAAGTGCAAGATTGATTTTATACTTAAAGAAAGTGAAAGAACTGCTGAATGATTTTGATCACTACAGCATATCTCATATTCCGCGGTCAGAGAATCAGCAGGCAGACAAGTTGGCAATGATGGCTAGTTCTAACGATCCTGAAGTGACTGGGCTAGCCCCCGTTGAAGTACTTCGGTCCCCTAGCATAGATCAGATGGAAATTGATCTAGTACTAGAGACGGAACCAGAAAGGGAGTCCTGGATGACCCCTCTAAAGAATTTCCTGATGGATGGAACGCTTCCGACCAAGAAAAGCGAGAGGCGTAAAGTGATCCGTAAAGCCGCCCGATACGTTCTGCAAGGCGGAGTTCTTTATAGACAAGGATTTTCAATGCCCCTCCTTCGGTGTATAGCCCACGATGACATTAAACGTGTGCTGCAAGAAGTCCACGAAGGTGAATGTGGCGACCACACTGGAGGGCAAACTTTGGCAAAAAAGGTATTGCGGCATGGTTATTTCTGGCCTACCATAAACAAGGATGCAGTAAGATATGCACGACGATGTGATGCGTGCCAGAGATTTTCAAAGATACCTAGAGCGCCTCCAAGTCAGTTAAAAACAATGATGAGTCCATGGCCTTTCGCTATGTGGGGAATTGATATCATAGGAAGTCTCCCCATAGCAAGGGGCGGAGCAAAGTTCGCTATTGTGGCCGTAGATTATTTCACTAAGTGGGTCGAGGCTGAACCACTAACTACAATCACAACCAAACGAGTGATCAACTTCATCGTGAGAAACATCATATGTCGATTTGGGATTCCAAAGATTGTAATAACAGACAACGGAACTCAGTTCGATAGTGCTGAATTCAGAAACTTCTGCCAAAAATACCACATCGAGAATCGGTACACCTCTGTGGCGCACCCACAATCGAACGGGCAAGTCGAAGCGGCAAATAAAGTAATTAAGTCCATTCTGAAAAGAAGAATGAAGCGGGCTAGAGCCATGTGGGCTGATGAATTGCCCTTGGCACTATGGGCCTACAGGACAACATATAAATCGGCAACAGGACATACCCCGTTCTCCCTTGCTTTTGGAACAGAAGCAGTCATCCCGGTTGAGATAAAGGTACCTTCTCATCGGGTGACCTATTATGATCCAATGACCAATAATGAATTGCTCCTTGAGTCCCTGGATATGATCGAAGAAAAGAGGGATGAAGCAGACCTGCGTGCCCTGAGATGCAAACAACAAGTCGCCCGATATTACAACAAAAAGGTCCGAGCCCGAACCTGGGAACCCGGAGACTTGGTTCTGAAACGTGTCTTTCCACCCCCAACTCATATGGGAGCGAAGTGGGAAGGACCGTACTCTATTCTGAGCAAGCTTGAAAATGGAACCTTCAAGCTGGCAACCGTAGATGGAAAGGAAATCCCCAGAGTGTGGAATGCCCAACATTTACGGCCATATTTAACATGAGAGTTTCAAATCTATTCTTTTGCTTTGTTAAAAAACTATGTACAGGGCATGACTTGCCTAGAATAGTCTGATTCCTTAAAGCAAGAGATTATAAAGTGGACGTAGGTCATGATTCGACCGAACCACTATAAAAATACTGTGTGTCATTTGCCTTTATTGCATCTTTATTTATTTGCCTGTTTATTTTTATGAAAATCAATGTGAATAATGCAGGTACCCGAAGTCCGGTGCCAACCGTTCCTCCCGTAGACTAATCGGAGGAACCCAAAGCTTTGGCAAAGGCTCCAACTGCTTGTCCGACTAGCTTGAATCCACGGAGCATGGGTTAAAGTATACACCTAGGATGAGTTTGATGAGAATGCATGATTGCAGACTGCTTGATCCGTGACTCTAACTCTCCAAAGTAGAGAGAGAGTATAAAGGACACGAAAATCGACATCCACGAATAACGGCGGTGTACCATGATCGAAGCTGCCTAAGCATAAACTCTAACTCTCCAGAGAGAGAGAGAGTATAAAAGCATCTCCGATTGAGCGCTGAGAAAGAGCTCCTTTCCCGCTGAAGGATCGGGGAGCGAGTGAATCGCTGAGCTCGAACTCTAACTCTCCAGAGAGAGAGAGAGAGTATAAAGGCGTCTCCGATTGAGCGCTGAGAAAGAGCTCCTTTCCCGCTGAAGGATCGGGGAGCGAGTGAATCGCTGAGCTCGAACTCTAACTCTCCAGAGAGAGAGAGTATAAAGGCGTCTCCGATTGAGCGCTGAGAAATAGCTCCTTCCCCGCTGAAGGATCGGGGAGCGAATGAATCGCCGAGCGCAAAACTATAACTCTCCAGAGAGAGAGACAGTATAAAAGCGTCTCCGATTGAGCGCTGAGAAAGAACTTATTCTCTGCTAAAGGGACAAGGGCTGACTGAACTACTGTTATCCCATGAAATCTCCTATGCCCCCATATTCAGAAATAAGGGGCAACCTGCCGACAGTACTGATCAATCCTAAGTAAACCCCAGTCAGATGCTACAATGACAACTGATTGGGGGGCACATACACTCGTATACATACACTGGACTATGATACAGCAGTGTGACATAGCATGAAAATTCTTCTTCCTTTTGATTGACTGATTTGTAGTTATTATTAGTTAGCTAATGACTAAACATGGAAAGTTTATTTGAATACAGGTACATAAGGATGCAAAAAGAGATAAACTTTTATTTATGTACTGAGAATCAACAAAGTGAAAAACAGCCTAGACAAGAAGGTGAGGGCCAGTCTCACAATTACACTTCCTGGCCAGTGGAAAACGTAAAGACAAAATATCAACAAACAACAAACATCCTATTTACGCTTTGACCTCTTCTCTTGCTTCTGCCTCTCCAGCCTCTCCTTGTCGGCTTCAGATGGATCCCCTTTTTTCCTCTTCCGCTTGTCTATGAGGGGAACATCCGACTCCTCTGAAGTCTCCTTTTCCACCTCTTTCCTCTTGCTTCTGCCAGAGAGGGAAGCCGGGAAGTCATCGGGGTTTGCAAAGTGAAGCTGCCGGCTGATGGATTTGGGCTGGATTTTCACAATCATCCCAGTTTTGGGATCGAATTCTGCAAGAGGGACTACGTCCAAAGCCTCATCTCCCACCTTCTTTGAAGCTAACTCTTTCTCCTGTCTGGCTTTTCGGCTGGCCAAGGTTTCCTCGTCATCATCATCGGCCTTTTTGGCGCCGATAGTGTCTTCTTCGTCATCTACATGGCGCCCATCCATGTCTTTTAAGGCTTCGATGGTCTCAGCATCTTTGGGCGCATCAGTGCTAGGTGCCGGGATGCTTTTTTCTGCTATTGTGACCTCTGCCTGCTTTGGTACATCAATACCAGCACCTGGCAAGACAGCATCCTTCTCCACCTCCTTTTCTTTTTCAGCACCCATGCCGACGGGCTCGCCACCTGTATTACGAGAAGCACATGTTACTAATTCAATTGGTTGTTCTATCAGACGACGACAATTCACGATTGCTTTAACAAATTGTGGGGAAAAGAGAGAGATACCTTCAGCAGATGCACCCTCTTGAGTAATTGCAGAGGCTCCAATGACTAAGGGAGTTCGACCCAAAGGAATTAATGGATCATCGGGATGGTATTCCTCAACCCCGGAGGTCTTGGGCTCCACAGCTGAACTCGAGCCCTCATCAGCTTTGCTTTTACCCTTAGCCAGGGCTCTCTCCTTTTCCATTTCCGCCAGAATCAGGCGACGACCCTCTGCCAGGTCCTCAGGCTCGTTGTCTCTTAGGATGCTCTTCATCAATTCATCCTCGTCGATTTCTTCGACCCCCAATCTAAATTTTTCGCCTTCCACAATGGCATCCCATAAATTGGCCAAAGTAACATGGTAATCCGGGATCCACGAGATGTTGCGAGTCTTGAGAACCTGGCCAAGGAAATCGAAAATCATCTCCTCAAACCCCTCGATTTCTTTCTCTCTTTCAAGGAGCTTGTTGTTAGAAGCAGTGGCCAATTCAATGGCACTTTCAACGTTCTTTTCGGCAAGGGCTGCCCTCCTCTCCGCATCCGAGACCTGGTCGTTCAAAATCACCTTTTCTGCTTTTGCCAGAGCCAAACTTTCTTTTAAACTTGCTTTTTCTGCCTCCCAAGTAGCCTTCTCAGCTTCGAAATGGCCTTGTGCTGTTTTCAATTCGATGTTGGCCATTTTGAGATCCTCAACCTCCTTCTTTAAGGCCATTTTCTCTTGGCTATTAGAGTCCAGTTCTGAATGAAAGCGCTGCTTGGCATTCTCTAATTCAGTCTTATAATTTTCAGCGTCCCTCCGTGCTAAAGCAAGTTGGGACTGAGCATCTTCTAGGTCTTTCTCCAGTTTTTTCCTAGCCCTTTTGTTATTTTCAAGCTTCGCTTTAGATCTGTGTGCTTCTATTTCGAGCGTTCGGATCACTTCTGAAAGATTAACTGCGTGCTTTTTCATCATTTCGTATTGCCTGGCCACGTGGCGGATGTGGCTGATAACTTCATTATCCCAATTTTTAGGAACTGGTTCCAAGGCAGGAACAAATACCATCCTGTCAAAGAATATTCCTGGAAATTGTTCCCGCAGCTTTTCCAGCCTACCTTGGATCTCGGGACCATGGACGTAATCCCGTGACCCGGGGGCAGCTAACTCTGGTTGGCTGGTGGGGACAATGTCACTTCTCTCCTTCTCAGTCTCTTTGGATGAATCTTTGTCCCTATCTTTAGATTCGTGATGCCTTTTGGACGACCGACTGTGGGAAGGTGCACTCTTTGGAGGAGTCAACTCTTTTGGAAGTTTCTTTCCCCCTGTCGGAATTGCCGGATGATTTGAAGGCCTGGTAGAGGTTGATTTTGGTGGAGACCGAGGTTGCAAGGACGTCGGCCTATGAGAAGGACCACGAGAGCGCTCAGTATCCGGACGAAGGCTGGGTGTGCCCTCACGAAGAGAACGATAAGAGTAAGATTTCCTACGGGACATCGTTCCTGCAAAAAAGAAAAGAAAGAGAGAGTATATTAAAACTTTGAATACCAACGATATAAGAGTGCAGGGTCGGACAGCGTGTGTGATGTGTGCATCCCATATAATTCCCCCTAACAGACCCGGGCCTGAAGACAGGCTCATCTGACCAGTTTCTCGTCCTCTAGTTGAAGAGATCGCCTCTTCAGAAGCAGGGAAGAAAGGCCCCTCTCCGAAGTCTTTCTCCGTATATACATCATCGGGTAGAGGGATTTTATTCAGCTCGTCAAATAGCTGCTCTTCTGTCAAATCACCAAGAGCAACGGTTTCAATTGGAGCAGATGTAGGAATTTCCTTGGACATGTCACCGCGGGCCTCATCCCCTCTGTATATGTTCAAGTCTTCATCGTCTTGGATGACTATTGGAGAAGGACTCTTACGGAATTTAGTTGTTTCTACCGCTTGTGAAGTTCCCTCTCCCTCTGTTGGGGGCACGTACTTATAAGGTTTGCCGCCGGTGCCAAGTCCAAATCTTCTGTCTAGAAGGCGATGCTTATGAAGATTGTCGTCAGTAATGCATTTTTTGATCCTTAGAAAGTCGGATCTGCTTTGTGAAAGAATGGATAACCGATTGCTGTATAGAGGGCCCTCCGTTTTCGGGAAGACATGATCTGTTCGAAACAAAGAAAAAGGGGGGAGAATGTTAATGCCTAAACTTCTCGAACAAGATATTCGATTAGAAGCTTAAAGTTTACTTGATTTGAGCCATCTTCGTGAGCATCCGGCCTGTCTCTTTATATAAAACCAGTCAGATTTAGGGTCCCCTATATTGCTATACCCATCGTATAAAACCTTCCTATTCGCCACCGATTCAAAGAAGGAGAAGTTTGGAGTTGCCGAAGAACGGTGCTTGAAAAGAAAGAAGAACGTCAAATCTCTGAATTTAAGTTCGGCATGTAAGATCTCCGCATATGCAATGTACAGGGTATATAACGATGCGTAGGCGTTCGGATGGAGCTGCATCGGAGCGATGCCCAGTTGTCTTAAAGTTTCGATGGCAATCGGAGGGAACGGAGGGATGGCCCCTACCAAACACATGGTTCGGCTAATCGCCATATATCCTTCTGGAGCTAGGTGGGGTCTATCTTCGCTTCCAGGCGTCAAGACATCGTCCCAAGGAATTCCGTGTCTTAAGCAGATTCTTTTAAGTTTTATCTCGTCAAGCTTGGATGCTAAAGAATCAGAAAATTTATCTATCTCAAGTGCGCCTGGGATCTCGTCAGGAGCTCGCTCATCAGTTTCAGAATCGTTGCTGGATGAAGTACTTTCTGTCGGATCTGACTCTGTGGCTTCGTATTCGGATCCAGAATCTTCACCTCCCGGACTGATTGGAGGAATTTCAGGGTTGTACTGTTCAGGAGTCTTGGATTCCGCTTCTGCTACAGATCTTGAAGAAGAGTGATCATTCGACATTGCTGCTAGGACGAGAAAACATGACCAATGAGATTAACACTACCCGTCCCCCGTGTGTGCAAGTGCTGGTGTGTGTACTCGTGTGTGCATTTGAAATAAAGCGTGAAAGTAAACAAGATCATCAAAGCATTAGTCGTCGTATGCCGTCAAGTTATGAGGTCATTTAGTCCAGAAAGTCCAACGTCAAGGCTCTATCCTAACTGTTCAGAGTTTTGTAGTGACAAGGCGTTGATTAAAGTCTGAAATTTCTTCGTATCGTCAGCTATGAGTCGGATCGCAAAGCAGAGGGATCGCCCCTTTCGGATCGCAGGACAGAGGAATCGCCCCCATCGAATCGCCGGGCGAAGGGATCGCTCCTTCACGAACCGTTGCGACCCCCACGATACGTCCCTTTGATGCCACCGCGATCTTTCGTCTCGCCACTCGCTTTCGTCTTCTATCCTTGACCACGATCCGAGTCGGCTTTCCTTCTCCTTCTTCCTCCTTCGTTTTCCTCCTCTCCTTCCCATCCTCGAATTCCGAGCTCTACGCCCGATGGCCATGGCCACTTGGTGATTTCTTCAGAAAATTGCAGATTTCCACCGTTTCTCACTCGAATCAGTCGTAAAAGTTCAGGAAAGTGCTACGTTTACAAATGAGAATGTTTTCTATGAAGTTACCTTTCTAAAAACTGAGAGAATACTTGAATTTTCGAAAGTTTGAAAAAGTTGGGTTCGTTTTTCGATGGCTAAGGCGAAACGATATGGCAGAGGGAAAGAAGAAGGAGAGTGAAGAGGGGAGGGTCAGCTTATATAGGCAAAGGGGACGACTGTTCGTCTCCCCTTCTTTGTCCTATTCAATCCACAAAAGACTAATGGGCCGCGAACCAAAAGCCCACCACGACTCGAGGGGGAGCCCACTTCGTTCCAGGGACCAAGTGCACACCCAAGAACGGAACGAACGTCTCGCTGACATTTCGCGACTTGAATCCGCGATACGAATCGATAAATTCAGAAATAAGGATTCTGAGAGAATCGCAGAAAGAGAAGAGTTTTGTGACCCGCGATTCGATGGGAAGATACAATTTTATAGCTTCGAAGCATGTTCCATCATCGATAAAACATACTTCGAGGGGGCAAAATGTTGGCTCGCTTTTTGACCAAGCCACCCAGGATCATTCGTAAGAGGAAAGCAGGAAACCACGTTCCCCAAGAATATGAAGGAACGGATCGCACTCCATCGTCTCGCCCACTATCGGATCGCGCACCATCGTCTCGACCACCGTCGGATCGCGTACCATCGTCTCGTCCAATATCGGATCGCGCACCATCGTCTCGCCCCCATCTCATCAGCGAACGACGCATCCAGGCTATCCGATCCAAACTTATATTGTTGCCCAGAGCGAACCGATCCGATCCCTTGGTGCATGGCGAACCCTCTGACCCATTCAAGCGCGAGCTGGTCTTCAACGATCCGAATCGCAGGGATCTGGCGACACGTGTCCCTAACCGTCATCTGGACCAATTCTCCCCATCTGCACGATCCGATTTTCAATCAGATCGCGACACCTGTCCACAACGGCTAATTTGACCATTTCCTCAATGGTGGCGATGCGATCCGATGTTCTCGGGATCTGTGCCACGTGTTATCACGACCCGCCTGACAAAATCAGCTATAAATAGCCCAGAGCTTGGCATTTTTCGGGATCTTTTTGGCAATATTGAGGACTGAATCCGCCATTGTTGTCAAACTACTGAAATATTGAGAGAAATCCTTGTTGTATTAGCTTTCAAAGCATAAACAATAATATATAAAGTGGACGTAGGCTCGTTAACGCCGAACCACTATAAATTCTGAGTGTTATTTTCTTTTTCCTCGTTCTTCATTTGAAATTCTATAACATTCATAACAATTTGGGTGTTAGGTCGAAATTTCGATCTAACAACCGGGTTGTACAGGTTCAGGTTAACGGATGCTGTGAAGACCAATGATGAGCTGAAGGTGTTCAGACATATGATATTATCTAGTAATATTCCGTTGTTTGTTGTATATGAGGACAGGTAATTATAACTGTCCAGATGTGTTGATGTACTCTGATAATTGTAAGTTTTTATTTTAGTGCTCTCTATAAAGTTTTTTTCTATATTATATTTTGTTCCGCTGCGATGTGAGACTCTAATGTTGTTGTGTAGTTATTCTGCTTCTATTCTAATATTTCTTTCTTATCTCACCCTCTAATTTCTTTCTAATAACGTTCTAGTGTTTTCGATGCTTGAATGTTCGACATGGTGTTTCGTGTTGATTTTCGGGGTCGAAAATCCCTGTTCATTACAACTTCCATCATTTATTCACACATCATTCTCTTCTTCTTTTTCCTAAGCTCTTATCATGAAGATCCACTTTAAAACAACAGTGTGTATATACATGTATATATCATGAAGAACCAATTCTAACTCACTTCGTTCTTTATCCAAAGCCCACGACCATAACCTCTAATGCCATAGGCCAAGTTTTCCTCCTATGTGCTGGACCACTAATGTAACGAGCCGAGGATTTTCGGCCCCGAAAATCAACATAAATACATTTACCATATCTCATGCCGACCTTCCAAACACTGAAAACCTCGAAACGTTTATAGAAAGAAATTCGAGGGTGGGATAAGAAAGAAAGAAATATTAGAATAGAAGAAGAAGAAGAAACAACACAACATAGAGGCTCACATCGCAGTGGAACACAATATAATACAGAAATAAATCTTTATTGAGAGCTTTAAAAATACTTACAATCATCAGAGTACATCACACATCTGGACAGTTATAATAACTTGTCCTCATATACAACACACAGCGGAATAGTAGCTATATAATATCATACGTGAACACCTCCAGCTCGTCTCTAGACTTTGCAGCATCTGATAACCTAGACCTGTACACCCCGGTCTAACCTGAGCATTTACAAAACACCGGGTCAGTCTGGTGAACCAAAGTGAGAAAAACTCGCATAGTATTAAGGGGGATCATCCAACTTGATTTTAAAGTTCAAAAATCTTTTCGAAAGAAATGGGTAACCGTAAGACCAAATCCACACATAAATACAGACAATTTTTATCTTACAATAAGCCAAAACATTTTTTAAATCAATATCTTTTCTGATATTATAATAGTGTTTAAATACAATTAAATATCAATCTAACGGAACGCTAGCATCTCATGCTCCACATATATAGTATACAAACAAAACCACGGGTGCTTATTGGAGATTGGATTCCGACTATGACAACGTATTGAACCACCTATAGATAGTGTATCTCTAGAGGGGAATACACTGGGTTCAACAAGAACGTCTTGCAACCCGGCCCACACATGACCGACCACTCATTTCGCTTGAGTGTATCGAATGTATATCACCAATGGTTGGGCTCAAACCACCGTTTCCCGAATGGGAAAACATCGAAAATAGATTAAAGAAGTAAAAGGAATTTCTCTAGATAGGTGATTATACGCCCTATGGGAGCGAACCACATAGCCATGCTGCCTGCCCGATTTTTGTCATTTCCCGGTTGATGAGGCTTGAAGTTTGAGTGTGACGGCCTGGAATTTCGCTCGATCCGAATCAGTCGTTAAACCGATCTAGACCGTTCGAAACCCCTGAACGTTTGAGAACAGGACAAATCAGAACACAAACAGAAGAACATTTCATTGCTATTACAACAATTCCATCAGATACAAGAATATACAGAGTATAATTGAATAAATTACATTCGATAAATATCAGAGATTACAATAAATTACATAGCAGCGGAAAAAATAATACAAAGCACAACTGAAGGTGATATACGGATACAGAGCTTTCCGGATATCATTCCAGCTGTAAACCAGGATTCTGTGAATATAAATCTGCAAAACCAAAACTACTAGCTGCCCGTGCGGAAAATAGGGGCACCCAGAGTTTAGGTTAAAACAATAAACTCCAGGTCAGTCATGTGACTGGTGTGAGAACTAAAATAGTGATTTAAAGCTTTACTTTAAAAGAGGGTAATTCAAGGGACCACGACGTATAACACGGAACGGGTTTTCTCCCAAGAATACCAGTGCATAGTATAAACAGCGAAATGCTTTTTCGAAAAATGAAGCTATTATAAGACCCAGGTCCCATCACACAATGCAACGCAAGCCGGAGGATAGGGTTTTCCCTTATAATAGCCAAACATGCTTGGTACGTCTAAAACAAATCATTTGATACTATAATAAGTGTATAGTGTCAAAACAATTTCAATCATAAATATAAATCATAGACGGCATGGGTACCATATATCATGTCGCCATACTAGTTCTACAATTAAAACCACAATACACGTATTGGAAATTGGATTTCCGTCATGAGTCGAGGCAAGGGGCAAGCTCCTCTCCGCGTTCGAGACACTCTAGCAAATGTCTCAGGGCTACGCACTCTGGGCAACCCTGGGATCCTCCAAGGCCGGTCCTCTCTTACGTTTGAGGATTAATTATTCCTGAACACACGTTTCCCGGCCCTATAGGACCTATAATCGAGGCGCCTCGCATCCAAACCACAAAGGTGAAAAGTATATAAATGTCAGGGCTGGTAGGTCACTGACACCACCCATAGCTAGAAAGAAACGCCGTGCACTCCTTGGGTCCTCATCCCGTTTTTGACTCGTACCGAGGTGTGAGGCTCGCGAATTCACGTTATACACAAAGCTGCCACGTAGGCCGTGCTTTGATCATCAACCACAAGACTTTGCTTTTCAACAGAAGCCTTGATCCATGCAACTTAGCGTGCCACACAGGCAATTCATGCCATTCGATTGATATCCATCGATATATAACCTCTATGCTCGTACGTCTCAGAGAAGGGCGTTAAGCAAGAGAATAAATTCTCCGCCGCCAAACAGATATATATTTAACAGAAATCAATCAACACAGAATAAAATCCAATGTCAGACACACAATCCATTTACAAGTTCGTTCTGGGTCTGAACGAAACCGGAGGCACTTTCCTCGCATATCCGTCCATCTCCAAGTACGTCTGGACGACCACCAACTATTTCCATCCTCTTGGGTGTACAGCCCAATCAGGATCATCAGTAATTATCCAAACGATGTGAAGACTTCCGGTCTTCAACCACCATCTTCATCTTCGATTTATCGTCGAATCGGTTATTCAGAATGGGTATAAACCCGGACTTTCCGAACAACCTGTGTATATTAAAAACAATGCTAGAAAACACAACATACGCCTCATTACAATTCTGAATATTTTGTTATTTAAATATTCCCTTCCTTTGGGAAAGGTTCCCATTAATTTTATCCAAGATAAATTCTTTAAAATTTATCCTTTAATCTTCCTTTGGATGTCATTTCAAACCAAATTATGGTTTTCTTAACTAGTCGAGATTAGCGAACCGTGCCGAAGTAATTATTTATTTTATTTCCCAATCCCAACCTATTCATCCCATGAAGCAAAACTGGTAATACTCCATTTCTAATACTATGGTGTTATCGGTAAAATTAATTACCATTTCACGTTCAAATCTAATTAAAGATTTAATTATCGCTTTGGAGCAAAACTGGCGATACTCCATATCTAATAATATGGTGTTATCGGTAAGATTAATTACCATTTCACGTTCAAATCTAATTAAAGGTTTAACTATCGCTTTGGAGCAAAACTGGCGATACTCCATTCTCGCTCATTTCTAAATTTGATAATTTAGATTCTAGATTCGCATTTCAACCTAATTGCAGATTCGTTAAAACTCCTTTTACTGGGTTAAAGAACTAGGTGTTATTTAAAACACAGTTCACGACAACCCAAATCACATTCTATTTATTATCGGGTTAAAGAACTAGTGTTATTTAAAACACCGTTCACGATAAACCCATTTCAAATCCAATCAAATATATTAGAAATTCCGATTATTTAAAACCCCTTTTTAAATCTAATTTATTTATTTAAAAATAATTGGGTTTTAAATTTAGTTCAAAACTAGTTCATTTCGATAAAAATCCATTTTTATCCTTTCAAATATGGAGTTTTTCACCCCAATTTTTTCCAAATCATTTCTTATGATTTTACACAAATTATTACTATTTTTAATAATTTTATTAAGGCCCGTACAATCGATTTCCAACAATGGCCATCGAACTGCACTTACAGCGACCTTTTTCAAATTTGATTTGGACGTAACTCCAAATCCAACCGTTAGATTTCAAATTTCTAATATTCGTTAGAAAGCTCTTTTCGACACGAACCCAACGGTTCCGGTTTTAGGAGAATCCGACGGTCGGATCTCCCGTAATGTCCGTTTGAAATAAATGGTCGAAATTTACGAACTGCCGCGGCGCGGCGCGTTCTATTCAGGCCATTATATTATATATATTATATATATAATATATATTTCGTCGATTTCTATTTAAAAAAAATTATATAAATAGTTTTGAATTCGTTTCAAAAACATCTTCAACTTCCATTTCAATTCAAATCAAAATTGAATTTTTCCTTATAAATTCGTTTTAGAATTCATTTCTATTCAATTCAAATTTCAATTCAATTCAAATTCGTTTTCTATTCAATTCAATTCAAATTCCATTCAAATTAAATTCATTTCGCTTTCTATTTGAATCAAATTCATTTCGTTTTCTATTCGATTCGAATTCAAATTGGTTTTCTATTCAATTCAAATTAAATTCGTTATATATTCAATTCATTTCGAAATCACTTTATATTCAATTCATTTCGAAATCACTTTATATTCAATTCATTTCGAAATCACTTTATATTCAATTCATTTCGAAATCGTTTTATATTCAATTCATTTCGAAATCACTTTATATTCAATTCATTTCGAAATCGCTTTATATTCAATTCGAATTCGTTTCAATTCAAATTCTATTCAAATCAAATTCGTTTCGTTTTCTATTTGAATCAAATTCATTTCGTTTTCTATTTGAATCAAATTCAAATTGGTTTTCTATTCGATTCAATTCAAATTTCATTTCAAAATATTCTATTTCGAAATCACTTTTCAATATTCATTTTAAAATGAATAAAATCGATATCAAAATGGCGTCAATCTAATCAACATGGCTCCATATATTTCTATTTTCAAATGTTCTGTTTCAAATATTTCTTTTTCAAATATTTCTATTTCAGATATTTCGATTTCAAATATTTCTATTTTCAACAAATGAATATTTATTTTTGTCAACACACGACTAATCTCAACGAATGAGTACTGTCCACGTGTGACTATTTTTGTTAAATTATTTCGTTCAACACATGACTAATCTCAACGGATGAGTGCAGTCAACACATGAACCTTTATTTTATAGTGATAAAGATGTAAATTTTATTATTAAAATATTTCGTTCAACACATGACTAATCTTAACGGATGAGTGCAGTCAACACATGAACCTTTATTTTATAGTATTCTTTATTTTCTAAATTGGAATGAGGCCCAATCAATCACCATATAATATTAATTATATGGATTTTCATACATCACACGTATATAATAGCATGGAAAAATAATCAACCATCAACCAAAGTGCACTACACTGTATAAGCATCACATATAGACATCTAACGCTTATAACAGCCTGTCAATCAATCGATCGACATATTTAATCAATCAGGATGAGTGGACTTCAAATTTCATCCCAACACCCGTGTGGGGTTTCAAACAATCAAACACAGATTTTATTTGTGCAGTTGGGCGATGTGTAAAATTTATCGACCCAATCAATATCAGTCAAATTAGTGTATATAAACAAATCGGTCGATTTGTTTATAACTATTTATTTATTCACATTCACGCTAAAAACTATATTTTTAACGATAAAATATTTTATTTTAACACATGGATTTTTATTCAGTTCATTTACAAAATAAAAATGATATTTTTATTTTTCTAACTTATTTTAGAAAATTTCGGCGGCATAACGGCACGATACTAGAAACGGGACAAGGCCTAGACTTATCCCCATTCAAGTGAAGGCCCACGCCATTCACACATCAATCAAATCCATTCCATTTCACCAAACAACTCAAATTTCAATCAAATAATCTAACTAATTTTTGCAATCAAACAAACAAGTCCATGGTCTGTGGACGATTGTGTCGGGTGCTACTAAACACCGTCTGCATCCTAGTATATATATATAATTAGAAAATGAAATAGAAAGGTGAGAAATTCTCACCGATAGCTATCCAACTCCACGACACTTCATAGATAGAAATCTTCATCGTTATCGCATCTTCGTCATCTTCGTTGCCCGTATTCTCTACATATGTAAAAATCGAATTTTTACTATGTTATTCAATATATAAAAATCGAATTTTTACTACGATATTCAATATATAAAAATCGAATTTTTACTATGTTATTCAATATATAAAAATCGAATTTTTACTATGTTATTCAATATATAAAAATCGAATTTTTACTTCGCTATTCAATATATAAAAATCGAATTTTTACTACGATGTCATATAGATAAAAATTCCATTTTAAAAATATATATTTCGCCTTTATAAAAATATAATTATAAAAATCATATTTTTATATTCATAAAAATCAAATCTTTATCGTGATGTTCATAAAATAAAAATCGAATCTTTATTTTCAAAAATAGTTCTAATTTTATTTTCAAAACAATACGACATATATATACAAAACTTTACGATATATATATATATATATTCAAAACCCTTTTTTTCTATTTTATGTTTTCAAAATCAAATTCTATGTTATATTTTAAAACAATTCTCTTTTCAAAAACAATGAATATTCTTATCAAACTGATTTTAAACAATATCAAAATCAGTTGTTCAACAATGTAAAATGTAAAGGCCCGCAAATCCGTGCTATCTGAATTGACTAATAACACCACACGTCCAACCCAAATTGCACAGAAATACGAATCATTATTAGAAAGAAGTTAGAGGATGAGAAATAGAAAGAAAGAAATATTAGAATAGAAGAAAACGAAGATCACAAACTCACAGCGGATCGAATTAAAATATATTTTATAACATAACTTTTGAAATACCAATCAGTAACTTTACATACATACCATCATCAGAGCACAACAGCCATTCCTGGAACAGTTATAAACACCTGTTTCCAGATACAACCATAGTACATAGCGGAATATATGATAGTCTATATCTAACCGGTGAAGCCTCCTGCTTCCAGCCCTTCCAAGTGAATCTGAAAAATCCCAACTACTTGACTGCCCGTACAAATTTGGGCACCCAAGAGTTTAGGGAAACAAACAAAATAAACTCTGGGTCAGTCATGGGACTGGTGTGAGTAAACTCCAACCACTTGTTTAACTTTCAAAACCCTTTTCGAAAGAAAAGATAATAGTAAGACCAGCCCACACATAAACATGGACGGTTTTTACCTTACTATAACCCAAAACACTTTGATACAAAAATCCAGTGATATTATAATAGTGTCTAAATCGAATAAATAGAATCTAGCGGATCGCTTGCATCTCACGCTCCACATACATAGTATAAAATCAAAAACCGCATGGCGCTTATTGGAGATTGGATTTCCAATATGACAAGGTATGGAACCACCTTCCGCTAGTGTATCTCTAGAGAGGAATACACTGGGTTCAACAAGAACATCTTGTAACCCGGCCCACACATGACCGACCACTCATTTCGCTTGAGTGTATCGAATGTATATCACCAACGGTTGGGATCAACAACCGCCTCCCGACTGGGACAGCATCGAATAGAATAAGAAATTAAATGAACCTCTAGATAGGTGATTATACATCCTAATGGGTGCGACCCACATAGCCATGCTGCCTGCCCGATTTTTGTCCTTTCCCGGTTGTTGAGGCCTGAGGTTACGAATACTTACCATTCATTGATAGCACAATCACTTTGAATGCCACATTGTCAGATCCGTTAATCACTAGTTGAGTTTGCACAAATATTCTGGATGTTATGCTAAGGGAATAAATCCGTTGCAACCATATATATTTATACAGACCAACTCATTTGATCATTGGAAATACTCTGTCAGACATTCGTCCATTTACGTTCGTTCTGGGATTGAACGAAACCGAAGGCACTATTTCTATTTAATAGAAAGAGTCCTTGCACTTTACTCCGTCTTCAATATATTCAGCATACTTGGTTCGCAACGCTAATGCCGATACGGAGTGGTTCTTCGGATAATAATCCAACCGGTCTCTCCATATTGACAACGATGGTCAAAACTTCGATAGTCTGTGATTTAACTATCGAATAAAAACAAGTGTTCATCCAAACATATCAAACAAATCACTAGGCTCTTTAATTAATATTTCATTAATTAAATCTCTTCTCCATTTCCTTATCAATATTTGTTAACCAAATATTTACAAGTATCGCCTCCTTTTATTTTCTATAGTTAGAAAATATTTTCGATTTTAATTGGAAAACATTCCAATCACTTATCTCTTCCACGAACTCATTTAGTTCTATACTTAGAAAACATTTGTTATTTTATTTCCAAGTTTACATTTATTTGGGTTAAAACGGATGTTGTGTAAAACATCGTTACGACAACCCAAATATATACATTCAACTAAATCTCTTTAAACGTTGATCTTCGAGACTGAGTTTTGCTATTTATCGGTTGTTAATGAAACCAATCAAGTTGGGGTATAATTACCTCTCAGACCTTGACTGAATAACATTCATAACGTCAAAACAAACAAGACTACCTACTCGAATAATCAATACTATACAAACCAATTATCTATTTTTAAAACACGTATACATTTCCCTTGTTATTTTTAACACATCTAAGTTATAGTTTTCCTTCTTGTTTCAAATATCCTATTTAAATTTGTTTCATTATCTAATTCTCTATACATATCGATATATGGATTTCTAGTTATCAAATTTTCTTAAAAATATTCTAACTCCTTAAATTTTCGGAAAAATTCGCCATAACCTCCCCTGTATCGGGAGCATCGGGAAATTTCAAATAGCTTCCCGGTAACTTCTCATCTCAAAAAGAAAAAGAAAAAGCCAAGCGGCTTGCCGATACGGCGCATAAAATCTCATATATGAATTAAACATGTACCTTATTGTCGAACACACTAATTATATACCTTCATCACTTTATCCCATAACTGTCTCCGGTATATCTATACCTGTACAATTCATTTCAACTTCATACACTCGTTTTGACTCAATTCGTTAAAGTAACTCTTTGCCCATTTCGCTTGTATATATGAATATAACACGTTTCAAATATATTTCAACTTACTTATCAACTAATTGAATTCAAATTTAAATTTAAGTTCTATATTTGATTTCAAATATATGTTTACAATTCAAAAATTCAATTTTCAAAGTTCGACTTCAATTCACCACTCGATTAACTAATTCTTCTTTGACTTAGTTAATTCTATTCAATAATCAAAAATATGATTATTGTTTCAAAAATCACTTTTCTTACTTCACTTGAGTTCACCTTTGTGTTCTAACTCAAGACCAGGTTTTTAAATGGAAATTCGGATTTTTATTTGCTTAAAAATCCCTATATTTATTATATAAATTCCATTATGGTTCTAATGGTTTCTGGCGCTGCACTTTTAAAATTTTGATTTTGACATAACTCAAAATCTATTCGACGAAATCCAGATTTTTCTCTTCCATTAGAAAACTATTATTCAACCGGTCCTGACGATTCTTGTTTCAAAGAATTCTGACATCAGTTGAGTCATGTATACTCAATTGAAGTTCGAGTCGCCAATTTACGAACTGCAGCGCTGCGGCGAGTTCGTTTTAATTATATTTATATATATAAACTTTTAAACTTCGTTAAAATGAATCCAACTCCATTTTAACTCTATTTGAATTTCTTGATTCAAATTCCAATCTCGCTTTTATTTGAATTCTATATTCAAATTCCAATTCCTTTTCTATTTGAATTCTATGTTCAAATTCTATTTCCTTTTCTATTTGAATTCTAAATTCAAATTTCCATTTCAATTCTTCTTTGAAATTCTATATTTCAAATTCAATTCAATTCTTCTTTGAAATTCAATATTTCAAATTCAATTCAATTCTTCTTTGAAATTCAATATTTCAAATTCATTTATTCAAATTCCTTTATTCCTCTATTCACATTCCTTTATTCACATTCCTTTTTGAATTTCTATATTAAATTCCATATTCAATTCTTTTTGAATTCTCGATTCAAATTATATATTCAATTCTGTTTGAATTCTCTATATTCAAATTTCTATATTCAATTCTATTTTAATCTTCTATATTCAAATTCCTTTATTAAGTTTCCATTTGAATTTCTATATTCAAAATTCTATTTCAAATTCTTTTATTCAAATCCCTTTTGAATTCCTCTTTGAATTTTCTTTATTCAAATTCTATATTTGAATTTCATTATTCAATTCTATTTGGATCTATTTGAATTTTCTATATTCAAATTTCAAATTCAATTCTATTTTAGAAAAATAGAATTTCCTTTCTAATTCTCAAATATCCTTTTTCATGATATTTTTAAATATCATTACTTAAGCCCAGTGATATTTAAACACACAAAGCAACCAATTATTTATTTTTCTAACACATCATATATAACAATATATATGCAAAAAAATAAACAAACAGATAATATATTTTTGAGGTATCCAGTTGGATTCCTCCAACCTGTTTTCCTGCATCCACAGATGTTAGCACATAAATAATACCCATTCTGCTTCGTGGTAGAATATCGTGGTATAGAAGGTCATCCACTAATCATAGCGTGGGGCGTATAGGGTAATCATCCGCTATGAAACTGCGGGCATCCGCTAATGAGACTGCGGGAATCCAACCAATCAATCAACCCAATATATATATAATAGCCTAAATAACTAACATATATAAAACAAGCAACAATAATTATTTTTACGAAGTAAAAATAATTATAAATAAAAGGTGAGTGAGATTTACTCACCGTAATTTTCCTTTGCTGAGTATTTAAAATTCCATAACTGCGTCTATGTATCAACTTGACTGGTCTCGAATTTTATCAAGCTCCTACGATCATTTATTCATCGATTAGCATTTTATTTAAATTAACTACTTACTAAATAAATTCAAACTAATTTATTTTAATATATAGACATTACTAAATCTAATAAAATAAAATTTACCTTATCCTTGTTTTAAATTCTTCTTCCCGATTTTGAATTCTCTTTGAGTCATTAAATCGAACACCTAGTGCTCCTTAAAAACGAACTGCCTTCGAACCCTTGCTGACCTTCCTCCACCTCGCTGCCTTGGTTATGGCGAACTAGGCCCCTCCTCGATCACCATCAAGGAAAATTAGATACCCTTTTTCGACTTCACCAAACTGCAACTCGCATCGACATCTCGAACCCCAAATCCACGCGTTACCCTAAATCGCGACTGAAATCCGTTAAGCTCCACAGCTATCACCACCGCACCCCAACGTTCCTGATCGCACCTCCCCATTCGACATCGTGACCAGGAGAAACCGTCGAGCTTTGTAGCTCGCCCATCGCTCCCCTTGAATCAACCCGGAGGCCACCAGAATCCAACAGTGACCACTACCCAAACCCACGAACCGAACACTACCCTTGAAGTCCGAAAACCCTATTTCGATCCCCTTTGCCAACGCAGTACAATCACATGAAGACCCCTTTTACCCTTGATGCTCGAGTGCTTCAGAACCGTGTTCGAGCTCCATAATTCACCGCGGTCTTCGATTTGGGCTTCCGGGGACTCGCGATTCTCTTTGCGATCCCTTTTTATTTATTTATTTTTTCGATTTGGTGGATTGGGTATTTCGGGGACAGGAAAATTAAAAGGTAGGGGCTTGAAATGTTTGTTGGTTTTAGAATAGAAAGAAATGAACGCCAGGCCTGTTTATATAAGTGCGAATGGTAACAATCGTACCATGGCCATTAAAATCATGTTGGCCTGATACTGAAACTTGGAGACAAAGTTGTTGGCTCGAGAAGGAACTGTTGCGTGATTTAACAAATTAGGGTGACGTTGTCAAGGAGTAGGTCGGCTGGTTTTTACTTTAAAAAGATTTAAATGATTTTTTTATTAATATGATTTGATTTAAATAGATTTTCACTTTATTTTAAGCGGATATCGATTTGATTTCAAGTCTATCCACAATTAAATATCTCGGGTCCATTGATTTGAATCACGAACCGCTATTCTAGCGTACCGACTGACGTTTCAATATCAGTGCATTATTCTGAACTGAACTGAATACATTTTGATATTTTATTCGAATGTAAATATAAATAACCAGAACAAATTAATATAATATAATTAAAATTCAAAAACAAATAAATTCTTCAACAATAAATCACTATTATCGTTGTTTATATTCAAATAGAATTTGTATTGATCATCTGAACTATCACGATTCAGTTTTATCTTCGAATTGAATTATTTTTGTTCTCGTATTCCGATGATTATCAAAATAAATCGTATTTCGATTACTGAATCGATCACTCAATATAAAATAACATTTATATTATCAACTCACTAATTTCGACGATATTAATTATTTAAAATAAACAGCTCAAAAATCTGGGTCGTTACATAAAATCAGTTTTTATACAATGTAGAAATTCAGTTTTTAAATAAAATAACAAGTATTAAAAACTCACTGTTTTCATCTACAGGCGGCTGAACCCATTCGCCCAAAACTAGGGCTCCATTTCGTCGCTGCCTGGAGTCACTTGAGGAGGATCTGACGACGCCACCCGGAGGAGCGGAGCGCCACCTCCTTGCGCCCGGAAGTTGGTGCTGCTCGCATCTCGGTGGTGGCTCGGTTGGCAGAAGGTCTCGCAGGCGCTAGGTCATCGAGAGAGGTGAAGGAGGCAGAGCGGGACGGGGAAGGAGGGAGGGAAATCGAGGAGGGAAGAAGCAGGGGGACTTCGCCGGAGGGGAAGCGGCGTTGGGGGTCCGCCTGGGGAGGCGCGTTCGCGATTTGGGGATCCCCCCCGTTTTTTTTATAACTGTCGGCTTAAAGAAGGGAGAGGGCGGTGCTAATATAAAGGGTTTTATATTTTATTTTTATTTTAATTATTTTATTATGAAAAGGTTGACTTTTACATACGACCTCTAAACGAGGCCCACCGCCTGTCGTCCATAGCGTTTTACCCCCATTCCGAACACAATGGGATAGGTATCGTAAGCTGATTCGATCGTTACGATCAGTTTCCGTTAAATTTACATTTAAATCACTATATTGAATTTTTAAACGTACATTTCAAATTACCGGGGTCACATACTAGCTAGAAAAATTCCCGAAAAATATTTTCTAGCTTCGTATTGACGATACGGTCCTAACAAAACTAGTTTCGTCGAATTCTGAGACCGTTAGAAAAATGGCCAATTTCCAGTCGATTAAAATCAACTGAAACTGGTCAAACGCGTTTAACTGCGCCACGCTCACATATTGATTCGAAAAATTATGAAATTTGGAATCCAGCAATAATTTGACACTGCGGATCCAACAGAAGTGGTTTCGTCGAAATCCGAGGTCGTTTGCAAAATTCCCATTTTTAAGGGCCTGAATTCCATAGCGACTATTCAGAATTTTCAACTGGACATATCTTTTGATTCCCGCTATGAAATTTTGATTTTTCGGATTCGTTGGAAAGATATTCACAATTAGATCTTAATGTTTTTGGTTTCACTAAAATCCGGATTGTTTTGCACCCGGTATGTTCAATTGAAGTTTGAAATCGAATTATCGAACTACCGCACCATTTTCAATTTTATTTATAATTATATACAAATATTTATATTCTAACGACGCGTATAAATATACGTCGAATCATATTCAAAATAAATTTTCTCGTCAATTTTATTTAAAATAATCTATTTTAAATATTCAAAATTCGCTAAAATTGTCAAAATAAAAATTTTAAACTGGTTCAGAATTTCCGGGTTATTACATTGAGTTACTTTTTGGAACACTTGGTCATCATTCACTTTGAATGCCACATTATCAGATCCGTCAAATCACTGATTGACGTCCACAAATATACTCTGGGTTTAAAAGAAGTGCCCCTCTTTGCCACCGCTCGATATATTTGTAAAAATCAACGTAGGTTGTTTTCTGGAAATACTCTATCAGACATTCGTCCATACAAGCAATCCAGGAACAGGATGAACCGAAGGTACTCCTCTACTTCATCCAATATAGGAATCACCCCATGGATCAGTAGCGAGAAGTCCTTGCAATCCGTAGATTCCAACAACGACAGAACCACAATACATCATTGGCTGCAGACCGAAGATTGTTAGTAGTTCTTCCATTTATGAAGATCTATGGTCTTCAATGCTCCATCTCGATCATCTTCTAATATCTTCACGTATTTGTTGGTCGGAATGGTTTTCGAATATAAATTCGATCTCGGTCTTTCTGTACCAACAATCGTATTGGACAAATTTGATAGTCGGTTATTTAACTATCAAAATAAATAATGATTTAATCATAAAAATCCAATGAGTTCACTATTTTAGTATTCAGCATCAATTGGCCATTTAATTAAAACAAATGTAAATTTAAAACCCTTAAATATTTCAATATTATAAATATAGTTTTCGCTTCATAGTTCACATAAGATTTCATTTTTCAAGACTATATCAAATACATTAGAATTCATTCTATATATGTGTGTGTGTGTGTGTGTATGTATCCCTAACCTTGTATTTAACAAATTTCACGTAAACCATTGTTACTTGAAAACAATATCCAATCTTTATTCTTAGAATAAACTCATTCCAAAAACTTACCCTTTTTATTTCCTTTTACTTTTGGAATTTTGTTATATATGTATATATATATATATATTCTCTAATTTTCTCTTTTCCGTTACTTTGGGAATTTCACTATATATATACTCAAATCCTTTTTATTTCTGTTAATTTGGAAATCTAAATATATATATACTCCAAGTTTTCACCATACGTTGCATTATTATTTCTTTAATGGAAATAATCAATTATTGCTCACTCCTTTCTCCATTTCCAACTAATATCTTCATCAGATAATTCTGATGTCCTTCAAGTTGGGGTATTTAATTACCTCTCAGACCTTGATCAATAACGTTCATATCTTCAGATAGATACAAGTTGAAATCCAAAAACCAATATTTCATTCTAATATCAATAAAAATTTCATTTAACTATCTTATTTAAAATATGGTTTCATAAAACCTTCTTACTTTTGAAAATCTCTTTCTCAGGTATCACCATTATTCCTTAATTTAATCATTAAGTAATTTCTTATAAAACACTACTTTATAACCTCTACTTCTTTAAACAATTCAATTTACAATTCGGATTTGTTTACAAATCTTATAACCCGCTTCTTTAACCAAATTCACTTTTATCAATCTCCTTTCAAATCCATTTGAACATTCCCGCTTTGAAAATTTTATTTCAATTTCCCAATTTTATTTAATCCCCATTTTTAAGTAAAGTTAATTCAAAATTAACACTTTAACATCTAAAACCTCATCCATATAACTCTGGATTATTATAAACCCTTTTATCCCAATCTCCTTTGACTTAATTCAAATAATTAAGTAACATTTATTTCAAGCTATGGTATTCGCTTGAAATTCCATTTTTACTTGTTATACAAATTCGGGTTTTAAATATAAAACCGTTCGTAATCTTCTTTCCCCATTCAATTGGATTTCATTTCAATTTTGATTTCCTTTTTCAATGAATTTCAATTAAAAAGTAATCCCCTACATTATTATTAATCAGGATAATAATTTACTTTGATCATTAACTGCTTCAGTAGTTAATTCCTTTATTAACTAAAATAAATAGTAATTCCCTTTTTAAAACCTTATTAAAATTAAATAATATTCATTAAACTAGTTTAATTCAAAACACACTAATCTAATAATCAATCCCAATTAGAAACGGTCGATTTAAATAACGCAAGACACGGATATCTCATTAACTGATCCCAATTAGTTCTCACTTCAAATTAATTAATAATATAATTAATTTAAATAGTTCCATTTAATTGTTTCTTAACCAAACAATTATCCAAATTTAATCGTTAGGTTAATTTCTATTCACTTGTATATAAATCTGATTAACATCAGAATTTACTTATAAAATCAATTAATAATAATTATAAATTAATTAAATAATAAATATTTATTTCCTTTTTTTTAACTTATTTTCAATATAATTTAATTCAAACTCTATATCTAGTTATAGAATAAATTTTATAACTTCTTCCCTGTCGATTTGCCTGACGGTAAATCAACATTTATAAGACAATTGATTTTATAGGCCATATGTTCCAAATACTCAACCAATTCCGCCTATTGGTTTAAACTAAATAGATGTTGAAATTTCAGTCAACAATCAAAAATCAAATCAATCATCCTATCAGATCAGTTCATATATGATAATATGAAAATAAATAATATCCTTAAGGAATCCCGTTGGATCCCTCCAACCGGTTCTTCCCTGTATACAAATTGGTTATCTCAAATTAGATCCTAATTCACTTCCATTTAACTGATAATAATAAATAACGACCATTTAATATCAACCAATTCATAAGCAATTCAAACAATTTAAACACGTTTATTTTATAAACATGACCAATCAAGGTGAGTTACCTCTATTGGATCCAATCGTTAAAATAATGATTTGATATTCACTGAAATTAAACAACGGTTTAAATTTCATCAGTTAAATCAACAAATATAACAGTCAACCATTGGCAAACAGAACACAAAATAAAAACCCAATTTATATAAAATATAAATGAGTGAGTTTAACTCACTTGGATTTGAATTCGTCGATAAACAGTCTGTTTTAGTCAAATTAAACTGACGTTTAATCTGACTAAAATTTCCAATTGCATCCGACCTTGACTAACCCTGCTCCATCTCGAAGCTCTTGTCTCTATGGTCCCAACGAGACAGACCATGCTCAAATCTGATAACGGAGGCGCGAGATATTGTATTAACAACTTTTATAAAATAATTAAATTATAAAACATAGATTATAAATTTTAAACAGGCCCTTTATCTTAATATTCGGCCCAATCCCCAACCCGATATCCATCTTAAAACCCTACTTCCGTATCCCCTAACCCTCATTTCAACAAACTCACCTCCACCAAATATTTCATGGCCGAAAATCAAATCGCCCCCTTCTGTCTTCGGCCAAGCCGAGATTAATGGCGTCGCAATCCCCCCCTACGCCACTACTTAATTGATCGTACCCTCGCTCTCCTCCTTCAATTGATTTTCCAAACCCTAGAAACCCATTCGAAGACCATCATTGCTTCGCTGACCAACTCCAAGCCATCCAGAAATGAAGCAGCTTCCCCCACCATCCATTACAGATTAAACGAACCAGCATGAGGCTTCTTTGTTACACAGATTTTCGATCCCTAAGTTTTTCCAGTCCGAACAAAATCACTAGGGAATCGGTCAAAACGTACACCGAATTGAAGTATGAGGATCCACACATACAGATAAGCCATTAACTCAAATTCGATTACTGTAATAATCGTATTTTGATTTTTCAGTGTTTTGAAACTTTTTCTCTTTACTGTATTTGTTCGAATAGTTACTGGAATGGATGAATAGCATACTGCGTGATGTGTATTTATAGTGTAGTTGATTTTTAGATCAAATCGATGTCTTTCAAAGGTTGTTCTTAGGTAGGTCGGCTACTATTTGCTTAGGCGATTTTCTTTTTCCCCTTTTCAGATTTTTCGTACTAGTGATGGGAGTCTGATGGCTGCGTGATGGTTTGGTAGAAAATTTGATAAATCTTGTATTGTATTTTTAGCATTGTTGCTGTTGAACAGTTCAAAAGGACATTGATCGAACTGTGTGTAGGTGTGTAGATTAGGTTATAGTGGCTATGAATGTATATTCAAATCAAAAATTTGTACTGTAGGCTGTGGATTTTGTTCAAATTTTTAAATACATTGCGCAGTAAATGGATGTGAGATTTCCTGTATATATGAACATATATATATATATATATATTCGATTAGTTTGTACAGATTTATGTAAAAATATATACATATATTTGTTTTCTTCTTCTTAGTTGTTCTTGTATTTTCAAACTAATATATTTATAGCTGTTCATCTCACTGTTTTGCTTAGCTGCTTCATTGATTTATTTACCTTAGCTATCTGTATGAGTATATATATATATATATATATATATATAGCTGTGTCTAGTTCTTAGATGAATTTTCCTTTCATTACAGCTATGATCGCGATGTGGTACATGGTGATGGAGGCCCCGATAGTTGCGTGATGATCAGTAGGAGAAATATGAAGATTTTGTATTGAGTTGTCATGTATTAGTCTGTACAGATGTATACATAAAGTGATCGAACTATATAGGTATAGATTAGGTAAAGATTTGAAGCTATTGAATTGTCTTTTCCATTTGAAGATTTGGAACTGTGATATGTATATCCTATATTTGATGTATGGAAAAACAATCCTTGTGGGGCTTTTTACATGAAATTTTAGGCTATATAAATATTTAGCTGGTACGATTGTTTATATGCCAACAATCTTGTTTCTCATGTTTTTATTTTGTATATTTTTCATTGGAAATTTTCAGCATCATATAGATATATATTATATGTTTCTTGGTCGTTTGTATTGTCTGAGTCTAGGTTTGAGTCTATGGGAAATTTGCGGATTTTATATTCTTCTACTGTTGCTGCTGAAAAGAGATAAGGCATGTTAACATTTTAGAATGAGTTGTTGTAGTCCTTTAGGTTTGTATTCCAATAAACAAGAATATATATATTTTCTTTTGTTTTTGCAATGACCACTTCATTATACGTTCTACTTTTATGTTCCTATAGCAATATTTTATTTGTTGGACAACATGATGAAAATAAACAAATTCGGGTGTCCTTTGATTTGCCGAACCAAGTGAAAATGCTAATTGGAGTTACTTTTAAATATTATATAATATCGACCCAATATAAATAAAATTCCAAAATAGTTAAATACAAATAAACTGATATTATCATATATATATATATATTCTAATGAAATACCATATAACTCCAATTAAGGCTAAGATGGATTCCAAATTCGACATTCATAAAATTGGTTTAAAGAATATTCGAATATATGCAAAAACCATTAAAATTTTATTATCGTTTATTAACGATTTCCATAGCGATTATTTTAAAATTTGATTTATCCATAACTGACAATCTATAGCACGAAATCTGGAATTTTTCTCTTTCATACGAATATCATCATCAATACGGTTCCAACGTTTCTTATTTCAAAGAAATCCGACTTATATCAGATCCCGTACATTCAATTGAAGTTCAAAACTCCATATTACGAACTGTAGTGCCATTTCGAGCTCGATTTATAATTATATAAATATATAACGTTCAAACTTCGTTTTAATAACGAATTCAATATTAAAATCCATTAATATTCCAAATAAAATATTTAAAATAATAAATTGATAAATTATTTGACTACCAAAAATACGGGTCGTTACATTCTTCCCCCCTTAAAATAATTTCGTCCCCGAAATTGCTAAGGTAAGAAAAATGCTACAAATCCCATTAATTTCCAAATCCAATTTATTTTAAATTAAAAACCAATTCATATCGTAAACAAATATTTTTCAAAAATATCAAAAAAATTCTAACACTTTAAATTCCCAAAAAAAAATCGGTAGAGTCTCCCCTGTACGGAGTGACATCTTTGATACCGCAGGAACATATAATATGTATACATCGACCCACACGGTCGGAAAACAAAAATCAAAACCCAAAATTTATATTTTCGCGTAGGCGTACCTTTTACGAGCACTATTGAGCATACTTGCTCAACGTATATGCGATTTACTCAACCAATATTAATCTGCCTAGCCATCTGACACCTGTACTTAACTCAGTTCACATATAAGTAACAGATATATGAAATTCTTAAGTAATATTTCACTAATCAACTAGTAAAACTACGCCAATTCCAACATCAATTCATTATCAAATACAGGGTCAAACTATAAATTCCAATTCATATGCAGTTTTATTCCAGTTTTATTATACCGGAATTATTCTTTAGTTTATAAATTCATTTAGCTCCATTAAATTGTTGATTATTTTCATTCAAACAAACTATCATCCAATAACAAGAAATTCACAATCAACAACCAATACACAACCAAATCAACCAAATCAATTGAATTTACATTCAAAATTAATGTTTTATTTTAATTTCACATATTTGAACATCAATAGATTAATATCCGATTGATTTATATTTGATTATTATTGATTCAAATTCCAAATTAATTTAATTTAATTTCAATATCATTATTAATTTCACTTAACCAAGTTAAGTTTTCAATTAAAAATTTTAATCCAATTTGAATTCTGTTCAAATCGATCAAACACACTAATATCTCAATAATTTATAAAATTATTTCTTTTCTATACAAAAATATAATTTGGGTAAAATTATTTCATTTACCCCCTTTACAAAACAATATTGTATCCATTGACAGTTCAATGCTTTCCAACACTTGAACCGATCAACCAACACAATACAAAAAATTTGTACATAAAATTTACAAATACGCTCTCATATACATACATTCAATCTCGATCTAGGGTATTACTGACCCCATCTCTATCGAGATACACCACAGAGCCATGGTTATTGCCAAACCAATAGCTCTGATACCACTGTAACAACCCGAGGATTTTCGGCCCTGAAAATCGACATAAATACATTTACCATATCTCATGCCGACCAAACACTGAAAACAATGAAACGTTTATAGAAAGAAATTAGGGGGTGAGATAAGACAGAAAGAAATATTAGAATAGAAGAAGAAGAAGAAACAACGCAACACAGAGCCTCACATCGCAGCGGAACACAATATAATACAGAAACAAATCTTTATTGAGAGCTTTAAAAATACTTACAATCATCAGAGTACATCACACATCTGGACAGTTATAATAACCTGTCCCTATAAACAACACACAGTGGAATAATAACTATATAATATCATACGTCCGAACACCTCCAGCTCGTCTCTAGACTTCGCAGCATCCGATAACCTGGACCTGTACACCCCGATCTAACCCGAGCATTTACAAAACACCAGGTCAGTCTGGTGAACTAGAGTGAGAAAAACTCGCACAGTATTAAGGGGGGTCATCCAACTTGATTTTAAAGTTCAAAAATCTTTTCGAAAGAAAAGGATAATCTTAAGACCAAATCCACACATAAATACGGACGGTTTTTATCTTACGAAAAACCAATTTTTTTTTAAATCAATATCTTTACTGATATTATAATAGTGTCTAAATAGAAGTAAATATCAATCTAGCGGAACGCTTGCATCTCACGCTCCACATATATAGTATACAATCAAAACCGCGGGTGCTTATTGGAGATTGGATTCCGACTATGACAAGGTATGGAACCACTTGCCTATAGTGTATCTCTAGAGGGTAATACACTGGATTCAACAAGTACGTCTTGCAACCCGGCCCACACATGACCGACCACTCATTTCGCTTGAGTGTATCGAACGTATATCACCAACGGTTGGGCTCAAACCACCGTTTCCCGAAAGGGGCAGCATCGAAACTAGATTAAAAAGGTAAATGGAATTTCTCTAAATAGGTGATTATACACCCTAAAGGGAGCGACCCACATAGCCATGCTGCCTGCCCGATTTTTGTCATTTCCCGGTTGATGAGGCTTTAGGTTTGAATTACTTTTTGGAACACCTGGTCATCATTCACTTTGAATGCCACATTATCACATCCGCCAAATCACTAATTGACGTCCACAAATATACTCTGGCATTAAAAGAAGTGCCTCTCTTTGCCACTGCTCGATATATTTGTAAAAAGCAACGTACGTGGTTTTCTGGAAATACTCTGTCAGACATTCGTCCATACAAGTCACCTAGGAACAGGATGAACTGAAGGTACTCTCCTACTGCATCCAATATTGGAATTGTAACGACCCATATTTTTGACCGTTCAAATCGACAATAAACCACACATGTCGACCCAAACAAATCACCAACACAGGAAGTTATTGGGAAAAGAAGAAAAAGAAGAAAAAGAAGAAAGAAGAGAAAACCAATCACAAAATCTCACAGTGGAAGGACAACATATAATAAACAAATAGCAGTTAAAAGCAGTTGAAATGTATACATTAGTTATAACATTCAATGGTTATCAGAGTTACACATATACAGATATACATAACTAGCAGCGGAAACACAATGCAGTTGAAATACATACATACATATATATATATATATAATAGATGTATACCAGATCTTCGTCTTCGATCTCCAAGGCACAGTAATCTTCGCTAACTGCAAACTTCTGCTGACCCGAGCGTATTGCATAAAAAGAAAACACAACAAACACTCGGATCAACACTAAATCATTCTCATATTAGTCAAATTAAAATACGAAATAGCTTGAGTGTCATGGGTGCAGTAACTCAAGAGATGTTACGAGGTTTTTTTTACATCTCTCGAGGATCCGTTAAACTAATACATACATAGTATAATACGCTATTATGATAATGTCTATCCAGTAAAGTAAATATCATAAAAATAGCATAAGCGGGATTACCATATTACGCTTACGCCGTTTACAGGCATCAACAGTCTATACAGTACCGTAAATTCACCGTACTGGTGTTATCAGAGGGCACTCCATAGAAGGCAATGCTAAATCAAAATCGTATGGGGCTCGATATGGATAAATATGACAAGGCACTCGAGGCAATGCCCAGGGTAGGATTCTACCAATTGCACTCCCGGACCGGTGGTAACGCATAGCAGCCACTACCGCCCACCTCGGATCACACTCCCAATTCAAATGGGCCCTAATCATCATCATAGTCATAGAATTAGTATCGAAGAAGTGTTTCCGATCAAAGGTGCTACCTCAATTAGTCACGGTATAGCTCCTGTTTTAGTCATTTCAATTATGACCCGATGGTCAAGGCTATATTCGTTATCGTTCATCTTCTTCAATCCAACAATTGCCTCCAAGTCATCACATTTCATTCTGGATAAGTCATAACATTCACAGCTGTTAAAGTGGTATCGACACTGATAGAGAGTATGCCACTTGTCGACTCCGGCCTCTTTAACAACGAACATTTACATTTTCCACATCGGTCGGTTCTTTTACATTTCACAAAGGTTCGCTTTATGTCCAAAATATCATGTTTTGTTTTGAACCCAATTTATATTCAAAAGAATATAATTTTCATGTCAACATATCATAATCATACCAAACCGATTATATTCTAAACTAGAATATATTTTATTTCATTATATTATAATCATATAATATTTCACAAAATCGACTTATATTCACGTAGAATATACTTCAACTCAAAGGACCATGATTTTCAAATCGATTTATGTTCGAAATCCATTCATATTCAAATAGAATATATATCTTCCATATCATTCATTTAAGTCCCTTATGAGATCCATCCATATTCGAGTAGAATATAACTTACATCTCCATATTAAAATTGGTTTGAATCGATTCATGTTCAAATAAATTTATTCCAACACAATTTCGAACTATAGTTTAAATCCAACACTTTCCATTCGGAAGAAATTTACCATCGTTTAATATAACTTTGAAAATAGGTACTTGTAAATAAACCTTATATATAAAATTTACTTATATAAAATCATTCGAGTATACTAAGATACTTTAAATCACAATATATATACAAAATAAAGGCTTTACTAATAATTTTAAATAAAAACATATAAAAAAGTTCATTTATAACAAAATAGTATATATGTACAAAATCTATTAAAAAAATAATTTTTAAATAATAAAATATAAATTTATTTGTAAAACAAATAGTGCATATATATAGTTTATAGAATTAAAATAAAATAAAATTTTAAACCATAATTGTTCTTTCTCCCGAATTTCAAATACTTGAATCTATACTCCAGTCTCAATGGAGTTTACATAATTCAATATCTTGTTTCAAATGTCATTCAACAAATCTTTCAATTTAGGGAAATTCAAACCATATTCATTTAAGTTCAAAACAACCCCAAGTATCCTCGACCCTCTTTTTCCCAAATTAAATTCAATAAGAATTTATTACATTCAAATCCAAACCCTTAATTTGAAAATTTCAAATTATATTCAAGTCCCACTTTAAGAATTTCCACTTCCTTAGCACAATTCTTAACCATTTCAAATAACATTCTCAATCCAAATCTTTTACAGAAACCAAGTTTATTGAGTATCGCCTCATTTCTTTAAATGAAATTTCTATCAAATAAAATCTCCAATTATCTGAAAATCATTTAACCAACTGATGTCTTTATAAAAATTTCTATCCTATGGCCAAGTGATATTAAATTTAATTTCTCGATATTTCAAGGATGGATCTTATCATTTCGATCCAAATTAGGGTCACAGAGATTTATCATTTCACTCTGTGTTCTTCATTTATTTTATATCGATAAATCCCGGGTTTATTCGATGCCCGTAACATCAAGGGTGAAAATTTGGGATTCATCGTCAATGATGAGCACACAACAGCCATATACTGAAATAAATAACATTTCAAGTAATACTCATTCAGAAATCACCCAAAGCATCCATCACAGTCATTCATCCAATTAATCAGTGTTAATATGTTCTACGGGTTTGCAAGGATCAGAAACCCCAACTAGTAATTTAATTTAATTAAATAACTAATTATTGGCCTAAATTTTCAGATTTACATACTTTCCTGTCAGTTTCTAAGCAACAAATCATCAATCAAACACAACCATCCAACCAACTTATTTCACAATTTAATTCAATAAATATGAGAATAATTCAGTATTTCGTAAGTGAGAAAATCACTTACCTTTGGGTCTTTAGTGGTTCGGACATCCAACCAAAGCACAAAGTTTCACAGTCTCCAAATGCAGCCAAACCAGTCTCAGATCATCCGCAGTCTCGCCACGATCCCAACGCACCCAACCGCGTCCAAATCCGAGTTCATACGAGAAATTATCAGTGTTTTACCATTTGAAATTTAAATATACATAATTTAATACATAATTTCCTCACCCAACTACAATGTGCCACATAAGCATTCCTTTCCCGCTCCATCTCCTTCTCGTGTTCAAACCCGCACGCAAGAACCCAATAACACCGTAATTTTGACCAACCACCACACCCAACTCCGGCCACTTCAGGACCCGAGACCGCCTCCAATTGGAAGCTCACCGAAAATCTCATCTCCTGACCAAAACCCGACGCCTTCGGTGGTTCCCCCTGCCGCCGTCGACGAGATGAACGGACGAGCTCCTGAGCCCTAAAACGCGGATTCCGACCTCCACAAAGCACAGAAATTCACCCAATCGCCATGGTTTCACTCCTATCGGCGAGAGCTACCATACCCAGATCACGGTTTCTTCGATTAACTTGTAAATTGAAAATCCCCAAATTCAGTTCTAGGGTTACGAATTTCAGAACGTTTGACCAAGAATTCCGTCCAATCCGCTTACTGCATGTCGAAACAAACCATACCCGTAGCTTCCTATCGACAAGAGCTTCGATTCGGTATATAATACGATATGGTTTGAGAAGGTTTAAATTTGAAGTTTGTATTTTTACTTAGCTAGGGTTTTGAAATTTGATTCTGCCATTAGAAAGATGAAGTAGACAAAATGAACGTACAGAAATGAGGAGAATAACTTATGGGCTCGTTCGGTGGATAGGGAATTTATTTGCATAAGTATAGAAGGCCCAATATGATCAATACACAGTTATCTTATTACCATGATTCTCTTTCACTTTTCCTCCAGTACGATCAAACTGTAAGTCGGATTGTAACATAAATTGAAATCCTATCATAATTCACCGTTCTGGTTCCGATGACGCCAGTTTCATCAAATTTCGAGACAGTCGTCAAAACAGTTAAATTTAACAGCAAATTAATCAATAAAATATTCAAAATTTCCTTTTAACTGTTTAATTCAATTTAAATATTTGTAAAATCCCATTTAAATCGATTTATAATTTAAAAGAAAAATCTATAAATCAATTTCACATATTTTAATCCCGAATTAATTTATTTATCCATTTAAATTTATATTCCAATCATTATTATACAACTTAGAATTCCCCTATTTAACAATTTAAATTTGAATTCTCTTTTTAACTTAACCCACTTAAATTTAAATTAGTTATTAAAAATACTAATCCCAAGTTACATAATCCTAAACAAAACAAAATTTTGAAATCTATTTATACTCAATCCAACCATCCTCATCATTGCAATCCACAAAATTTGGTTTTTCCCAATATTTTTCCATTTTATTTATTTTAAATCAAAATTTAAATATACACAAAAATATGGGATGTTACATTCTCCCCCACTTAAAATCTTTTCGTCCTCGAAAAGAGAACGAAATAAGTTATTAAACAAATCATACTTTCAAATTCATACTTATAAAATAGCACTTATAAAATAAGTTATATAATTGAAAAATCTCATAATTTTTTTTCCTAACTCGCGAAATCATGAAAAATTTCGGCAGCATCTCTTTTGTACGGAGAGGTCCGAAAAAATCACATACATATAAAAACTCAAATATTCATCCCATCACTTGATGAGGCATCCCAAAAATGGGGAAAACAAAATATAAAACCACCAAAACCTTGTAACACAAATTCGTACCTTTCTTTAGCGTTTGTTTGCAATTTATTTACCTTAGCACTTTAGTATTTAGCGCAAGCGGGCTCCAAAACGTAGAGCGACTTCCTTACACCTGCTACATACTCACATACGCATCAGAATTAAACATATATATGATACATAGCAAATGTATATAACTTGCACAACATATACTAAATATCTCAACTACAAAACTATAATATTCATGATAGGCCAGCAAACAAATCATCGATTATCACCCTATAGATGATGGAATTGGACTAAAACAAGGCAAAAGTTGTTGCATTTCTTTCAGGCTTTCCGAATTGTCTGGATTCGTCGAATTCGGATAATTCGTTCAAAAATTATGATTATTTTAGCGAAGGCGAACACCTCAGCCCGTACACTAAAAAATGCAGATCTGAGTTGTTCAACCCAGTTTTTTACCCCTTTAAATCTCAAAATTTTACAAAGCATATTAAGGGAAAGTTTTAGTTCAGATCTTGGGCTTTTCGAGTTGTACTCGCACATCGAAATCCAACGCTCCGTTAGGAAGTTATGGTCAAAACAATATCGGTATACGCTTCAGTTCTTAATTTTCTGCGCATACAACTACGACTAATTCTCATATTTCAACCTAATAAACATGGAAATTAGGCAAGACCCTATTAGCAAAAGTTTTAGTTCAGGTCCCAAGGTTTCCAAATTGTCCTGAATCATCGAATTTCGATCAGCCATTCAAAAGTTATGACCATTTTACTTCAGCTTAATAAATATTTCAGTGTTTCGCATAATTGTCGATTTGTTTTATTTAAAGTTTCAACTTTCGGCTTCCAAGGTTTAAGCAAGTTTAACCTTCTAGAATGGGTTATCGATTCATTACGTTCAAAATATGGTTTTCCTTTTTATTGCTTAAATACATTCACATTCATTTTATTTATATTGAATAAATTTCATTCCATTTATTCAAGTTCCATTACCGTCCATCTTATATTAATTTCATTCACAACTCATCCATTTCAGTTATTCTTGTTCATTCATTCCATCACTTATATTCACTTCATTGTCAAAGAAATGGATTTGCATTTAATTGCTTACTTTATTCCAATATACTTCCTATCCATCTTCCCGTTTCATATCAAGTGTTAAATGCCGATTAAAATTTGAATTCATTTTAAAATTTCAAACGAACTTGATTACATTGATCTTTTAATTCATTAACCTGAATCAATTTTGCCAAAATTGTATAATTCATTCTTTCCTAAGTACTCAAATTTTCAATCGATTTTTTTCCGATCTTCTAACTTCTCTTATTGGTTCAATTCATTTGACTCGACTAAATTTTGCTTCATTCCATATTTGATTAGTCGTTTATTTGAATTAATCTCGATTTTATTCATTTTAATTATTCAAGTTCATCCTTACCTCGTCTTCATTTATACTTGGTTCTAGATTGGCCAATTTAAATTTCTCGAGCTTACTTCCATTTTCACTAATTCGTTCGACTTAATTGAATCCACTTAGTTCCCAAATTCTTTCGATATTCTACTTTAGTAAATTGGACTTAAATTCTACATTTCCAACACCTTATTCCATATTCCAATTCCAATTTATTTCTCTAAGTTGTCTTCATTTTATTCAACCCATACGACTCGGATTAAGTTTATTTTTATCACATCTCAATATCAAAAATCCCCAAATTAGATTTCACTTAACTATTATATAATCCCAAATAAACCAATTTTTATATTTGTACCTTATTCTCTTGTTTTGGCACTTCAATTCCTTTATTTAACCAGTTCTTGTTCACTTATTCAAATTTTCATCTTTAAATTAAATCTAATTCCATTAATTCAACTTATTTATTCGACTCACCCATCATGGTTTGAATTAAGGATTGTTCACACTCGAATTTCTCCATACTTAGTTCTCAAATCATTATTATTCAATTTCCCGAGTTAAACTTTATTTAACTCGATTTCTCTACAAAATAAGTTATATTTCATTTTAATAAAGTATTTACATTCCATTCATTTTATTTTCTCTCGACAATTCACATTTTATCAACGACATAAATTCCTTTCAACTCCTATCGACCAAACTTAGAATTTCTTTAACTTGTTATCGCCCATGCTTAAGCATTTCAACGACCACTTCTTTTTCTTAATACCTAAGTCAATTCCCTGGTTTCAAAATTAAAATCTAATAAACAGATTAACCTTAGTACATGAGTTAATATTATTAGTTAATATGAACTTAAATACTTGATTCTGGATTCATAAACTAAGTTTTAAAATAATCTATGTACTTATACTATTTTATAGGAAACATGCTATATGAAAATTTAAATCCAAATCTTTAATTACCAAAAACATATAAATTTTTTCAAAGTATGTTGAATTTAAATTTCAACTTTATATAAAATATTCTAATACCCTTATAAAAATTTATACCATAGGAAATTAAATTCAAAATTTTTTGTCAATACATTATAATAATCATTGAGCGGTCTCTCCCCCACTTAGACTCTTCAAAATAAACATCGATAATGCGTGCACCCATTACCGAAGTCATTTCTGAGGTCCAAGAATGGATCACACTCATTTCATTTAAAATCTTTTGAAAACTACACCGAGAACTATTTCTCGTGATACATCATTATATCAAAACTTTGGCAAAACTATTTTCAAAAGCACCAGAAACGAGTTCTTAAGCTCATTTCTATTTATTTGCAAATATATTTAAACCCAATTGTATTTAATAGATTTCACTTTCAAATTTCTTTAAACCATTTAAATTTTCCAACACCTATTAATAATCTCTTATTATGCTTATTATTCAATCGACCATAATAGGTAATAACTAAATATTGCTACCTACTAATGACGAATGCAAATACACTTAAAACCAATAATATATTTGATATATATTTAAAAATATGATCGAAAACCATATTATGTCGATCCATTCTATTCGATTATTTAGAAATTCCTACCGATTCTATGGCGTCCCATATATCGACCAGAATCCATAAATATTCAACAGAACAAGTCAACAAAATATAAAACCAATTTCATATCAAAAGCACAAATACACTCTCTCATATATCACTCAAACTCATTCTAGGGCATTAGTAACCCTATCTCTAATGAGTTAATTCCCAAACAGAGCCAAGATTATCGCTAACCATCGCTCAGATACCAACTATAACGACCCATATTTTTTACTGTTCAAATCGACAATAAACCACACATGTCAACCCAAAAAAATAATCAACATAGGCAGTTATTGGGAAAAGAAGAAAAAGCAGAAAGAAGAGAAAAACCAATCACAAAATCTCACAGCGGAAGGAAAACATATAATAAACAAATAGCAGTTAAAAGCAGTTGAAATGTATACATTGGTTATAACTTCAATGGTTATCAGAGTTACACATATACAGATATACATAACTAGCAGCGGAAACACGGTGCATCGGAAATACATACATATATATATAATATATGTATACCATATCTTCGTCTTCGATCTCCAAGGCAGAGTAATCTTCGCTAACTGCAAACTTCCGCTGACCCGAGCGTATTGCATAAAAAGAAAACACAACAAACACTCAGATCAGCACTAAATCATTCTCATATTAGTCAAATTAAAATACGAAATAACTTGAGTGTCATGGTAGCAGTAACTCAAGAGATGTTACGGGTTTTTTTTTCATCTCTCGAGGATCCGTTAAACTAATACATACATAGTATAATATGCTATTATGATAATGTCTATCCAGTAAAGTAAATATCATAAAAACAGTGTAAGCGGGATTACCATATTTCCCTTATGCCGTTTACAGGCATCAGCAGTCTATATAGTACCATAAATTCACCGTACTGGTGTTATCAGAGGGCACTCCATAAAAGGAAATGCTAAATCAAAATCGTATGGGGCTCGATATGGATAAATATGACAAGGCACTCGAGGCAATGCCCAGGGTAAGATTCTACCAATTGCACTCCCGGACCGGTGGTAACGCATAGTGTAACACCCCGTATTTTCTGAGAATATTAAAAGTTACGAATTAAAGAATACTTAATTAAAAATGTGAGAATTAAGGGAAACGGGTTAAGCCATTGCGTTCGTCTCGGAATTTTGCTTGAGATAGAGTCCGAGATTGCATAAATCGGACTCTGTATGAAGGAGTTATGACCTTCGGAAGATTCAAGAGAAATTCAGAAAATTAAATAATAAAATACCAAGGCAGGTCGACCTGGGGGTCGACCTGCCCAAGCCAGGTCGACCAGTGGGTCGACCTCCCCCCATACAGGTCGACCTGGGGGTCGACCTGGGTGTCGACCTCCCCCTCGGGTCAGATCTGAAATATGACTTTTTTTTTCCTGTGACGATCCGTTGTGTCATTAGGGCTTGTGTGGCACGTTCTGGTTGGTTCTCTTAGGTGTGAATGGCTTTGATTTTCTCTAGGTTAATCTGATGGCTCCTATTAAATCAAACTTCTATATAAGCAACCTAAATCTAAACCCTAAGCCACACAAAAATATTCCTAAGAACGTCATGCTGTCAGAACTCAACCTAGAACAGCCGCCATTCTCTTTCAACTAGGAAGCAAGTTAGGAATTACAAATCAAATCTAATTCAACTAAGAGAATTCAACGTCTACAACAAAGGAGAGCTATTCAATTTCAGAATACAGATCCCAGAACTCAAGACTAGTCTCCTTTTTGTAAGTCCAGTTATCATTTAGACCTAAATGATATTAGAATCGTAACTAAATAAATGGATGTAGAACATCGCCTAATGTAAATCTATGTCTATCCTTTTTGTTAAAACTGAATTGATTGAGACTATGAATCTTATCATGCTAAGTTGTGATCATGTTGTATGTAATTTAATGATAAATGTTAAATGCTTTGCAATGAATCCATATGTTGTATAATTCGTCAATGACATATTATGTTGTATACTTTGGCGATGACATAAATTGACGATGACATATTATAATTTGGCGATGGATATCATATTGTGTAATTTGGCGTTGACATACCATATTGTATAATTTGGCGATGGATATCATATTGTGTAATTTGGCGATGGCATACCATGTTGTATAATTTGGCGATGACATTTCATGTTGTATGATTTGGTAATGACACCTATATGTTTTATGACAATTTGGGAATTTTGCTAAGTTTATGCAAGTTCAACCATGATCACATATATGACCAAAACTACATGCTAATACGGTTAGGTTCATGTTAAATTTGATCCAACTAATTTGCAAGTTCACAACTACATGCCAAATTTTAAGTTTATGTAATTCTATGTAAAACCCCTATTTTACGACTCATGTTGTGTAGATCTAAATTTGCAAGTTCATAATTACATGTATGTTGTTCTATGCCAAATTCATATGTCACATGTGTAGTTAGATCCATATTTTTATGATGTTGGAATTATTACATGTTCCTCTTTTTCCCTTTTGTGTATAAGTTAGGCTATGTATCGAGCCTAACATTTTATGTGATTATGCGAATGTTTAACGAGGGTAACATTGGGGAAAAAATGTGAAATTACATATAATTGGCATATTTGGCTCATGAACATGTAAATGTTTTATGGCATAAAGTGGTATAAATTTTTAGACCTAAAATTATGAACTTGATTTAAAGGGAAAGTGGGGCTTGACTTGAATGACAATAATTTACATATAAACATAAGGGGTAAATATGTAAATTTAAAAAAAGACAAATATGCCTAACCCGAGTTTAGATTGAGTTACAGTGTAAGACTGCCCGGAACCGCCCGACACATCCATCAACCGTAACAATATATATCTAATGTGAGAGGTTAGTGCATCAAGCCCAAAAGAACCCGAGGTTAGACTGAGTTGCGGTGTAAAACTGCCCGGACCCGACCGGCATATCCAGTGACCGCAACAATACCTGTCTAATGTGAGTGGTTGGTGCTTTAATGAATGAATTAAAGATAAGTCAGGAACGATTGGGTTAAGTTAATTAAGGCAACACTTAACCAATATAACACGAATGACTAGGGTTAAGTAATGAGAACACTTAACCAATATAACATGAATGACTAGGGTTACGTAATGAGAACACTTAACCAATATAACAATATGAACGACTAGGGTTAAGTAAATAGGAAACGCTTAACCAGTATATCATGACGAATGACTAGGGTTAAGTAATAAGAAACACTTAACCAATATAATTTGATTTGTGGTAAGGTTAAGTTAAAACAAAAGGGCAACACTTAACCAATATAACTTGATTTGTGGTAAGGTTAAGTTAAAACAAAAGGGCAGCACTTAACCAATATAACTTGATTTGTGGTAAGGTTAAGTTAAAACAAAAGGGCAACACTTAACCAATATAACTTGATTTGTGGTAGGGTTAAGTTAACACATGAAGGCAACACTTAACCAATGTAACATGACAAGTAGGTGGGTTAAATTAACTTGAATTGATTGATGACATTTAACCAATACAACATGATGAACACGTGGGGTTAAGTTAACAAGAAACACTTGACCAATATAACTTGATGGACGAACGGGGTTAAGTTGATAGGAAACACTTAGCCAATCCAACATGATAAGTGAGGAGGGTCAAGAAACACTTAACCAACATGACATGATGAATGGGTGGGTTAAGTTAACATGGATGGGTGACACTTAACCAATATGGCATAATGTGCGAGAGGGTTAAGTACATATCAGGTTGGTGGGTAATATTAGTAAATATAGGCCCACAAATTTTACCGTTAAATAAACATGCTTGAATCGATGGGAGGGTTAAGTACATCTCGTGTAGGTGGGTAATATTAGCACATATAGGCCCAGAAACTTAACCATTAAATAAACATGCTTGAATCAGCGGGAAGGTTAAGTACATATCGGGTTGGTGGGTAATATTAGCACATATAGTCCCACAAACTTAACCGTTAAATAAACATGCTTGCATCGATGGGAGGGTTAAGTACATCTCGTGTAGGTGGGTAATATTAGCACATATAGGCCCACAAACTTAACCATTAAATAAACATGCTTGGATCGATGGGAGGGTTAAGTACATCTCATGTAGGCGGGTAATATTTGTATATATAGGCCCACAAACTTAACCAATAAGGAAACCCTAGTAACAGGGACCCATTTCAGCAGTAACCCACATAGATGTATCAAGGTACCTTGAAACTAGGCAGGGTGGGGCATGATTACTGGGCTGATTGTAAGCGGTCAAAGCAGCGGCAGGAGGTACGTCAGTGTAGGTTCCGATGGTTTACGGGCGTGCATGTACTCCGGAGTGGGAAAAAGCAGGTACTGGGTACCAGTAGTTATACACTGTGCATCTTGAATCGTGTCAGGTCGCTATCATAAGGATTGATACACCTTATGGTGGGACCAGCACAGGGTATCTACATGCAAGAGAGGGTCGATTGACACAGACACATGGAACATGAATACAAGTAGGGAGCCGATCGATAGGGTAGTAAGGGTACATCTAACATGTTCATGGCAATTAGGCTGATTGAGGTGGAATCCTCACGATAGATGTACGCCTGAAGGCTACCACAATTACGGGGATTGGGATCACGTTATCATTTTATACAGATTATTAGTTGGGACACTAGTTAGGTGGTGCAGAGATAGATATAAAAATCAGAATAACAAGGTAGTAGCGAAGCAGAGAAAGAGTAGGAGCGCATTCAGTTTATCTTGCCTTATCATACCTTATGCTTATCTTATGTTACCTTATTTCTTTGTTATTGTCCTGTGTCCAGTTTATTCATGTCATGGTTCTCTTACCAGTTTATATGCTGAATAATCACTGGACTTACCAGACTTATGTCTGACCTAGTTTTGTTTCGCCTCTTTTCTTCCGTCCCCCCCCCCCCAGGTTCACAGGGAGGAAATGTTACCACTTAGCTCAGTTTTCTTTTCAACCTCGAAGATTGTCGATGTTTTGCTTTGGACTCTCTCTTCCACTGCTATGGCTGGTTCATGCTTTATTGGGGAATATCATTGTTATTTTTGTGCTTCTTTTACACTTGGAAGTTATTAAATCAAGACAGAAGTTCTATGTACTACTTTTAAGTATGATTTGAGAAAATTGTTGTAAAAGCTTGACTGAATTAAGTTGTTTAAAAAATGACTTTATTTTTCGCTGCTTTATTTGTCTGTCTTGTAATTTATCTGCATCTTTTACCTATAATGCTCTACCAAAGTTAAGGCATTCCCTTTGTGAGTGACCTTAACGGAGGTGGGGTGTTTCACATAGCAGCCACTACCGCCCACCTCGGATCACACTCCCAATTCAAATGGGCCCTAATCATCATCATCATCATAGTCATAGAATTAGTATCGAAGAAGTGTGTCCGATTAAAGGTGCTACCTCAATTAGTCACGGTATAGCTCCTGTTTTAGTCATTTCAATTATGACCCGAAGGTCAAGGCTGTATTCGTTATCGTTCATCTTTTTCTATCCAACAATTGCCTCCAAGTCATCACATTTCATTCTGGATACATCATAACATTCATAGTTGTTAAAGTGGCATCGACACTGACAGAGAGTATGCCACTTATTGACTCCGACCTCTTTAACAACCAACATTTACATTTTCCACATCGGTCGGTTCTTTTACATTTCACAAAGGTTCGCTTTATATCCAAAATATCATATTTTGTTTCGAACCCAATTTATATTCAAAAGAATATAATTTTCATATCAACATATCATAATCATACCAAACCGATTATATTCTAAACTAGAATATATTTTATTTCATTATATTATAATCATATAATATTTCACAAAATCGACTTATATTCATGTATAATATACTTTGTAACAGCCCACGTCCGTTAATGTCACTCACAAAGGGAATGCATTAAGTTTCGTGGAGCATTATAAGTAAACAGAACGGAATATTACAAGACAGAAAAAGTAGTACTTGAAAATTTTGTAATTTTATTGCAGCGGAAATAGAAATAAGTTTGATTACATTTCCAAATACCAAAATCAAGTACATAATATCAGTCTTGTACAAAACCTTCAGAGTACATTATTTTAAAGACATAATCCCCAACAGAAAAATTCCATACGCAGAATCAAAGCCAAGCAATACACCTTTCAACTTCAAGCTGGAAGAAAGAGATATCTAAACTAAGCTTGAGTATTTCCTCCCTAAAAACCTTGGGGGGGGGAACGGAAGAAAAGAGGCGAAACAAACTAGGTCAGACATAAGTCTGGTGAGTCCAGTGACTTTAACAATATAATCATTAAAGTAACAGGATAAGAACATAAACTGGAAAGAAAGAAACGACTGTAGAATAAATAGGCATGACAAAGCAGACAAAATGAACAAAATATAACGTTGATTGCGCTTCTAATCACTACAGGATAATTACTACACTGCACCAATGCTAGTAACACCGTATCATTACTAATTACACCATACCCTTGCTAGTCCCATACTAAAAGTTGATCCCTCTTACTAATCATGATAATGGTAGTTTTGTGTACTCTTAACTGCTATCGTAGGTGCCCCTTTTTTTGTTCCTACCCCCACGAGCTGTACCAACTACCTTCCTCGTTTGATCGGCTCCCAAACTCGCATGTATTTATTACTTGTGTCATTCGACCTCGCTTTTATGTAGATACATGTGCTGGCCCCATCATGGGGTGTATCAATTCCCATGATGGCAACCCGACACGATTCAAGATGCACAGTGTATACTACTGATGCCCAGTGCCTGCTTTTTCCACTCCGAAGCACGTGCACGCTCATACTCCGTCGGAACCTACACTACTACACCACCCGCCGCTATTTTGACCGCTTATAATCAGCCCAGTAATCGTGCCCCACCCTGCCTAGCTCAGGGTACCATGATACATCTATGTGGGTTACTGCTGAAATGTGTCTCCGTTACCAGGGTTTCCTAATCAACATGTTATAATGGTTAGTGTTCTCAATTTAACTCCACCCCACCTATTTGCATAATTAACATGTTGTACTGGTTAAGTGTTGCCTATTCATATGTTACTTAACCTCCTCTCTGATTCACGCATGTTTATTTAACGGTTAAGTTTGTGGGCCTATATATACTAATATTACCCACTTACCCAAGATTTACTTAACCCTTCCCCTTATCAAGTCCATATGTAAACCCTATCCACTTTGTTCATGTAATATTGGTTAAGTTGTCTTCTTGTCCATGTTAACTTAACCCACCCACCTAACATGTTGTATTGGTTAAGTGTCGCATGTTCATATGTTACTTAACCTTTCCATTCTTAGCATGTCTGTTCCTTAGCTTTAATTTATTCATTAAAGCACCAACCTCTCACATTAGAACTGTTGTTTGCGGTTGCTGGATGTGTCGGGCGGTTCCGGGCAGACTTCTACCGCAAACTCATTCTAACCTCGGGTTCTTGGGCTTAATGCACTAACCACTCACATTAGATCTATGTTGTTATGGTCGCTAGATGTGCCGGGCGGTTCCGAGCAGTCTTACACCACAACTCAATCTAACCTCGGGTTAGGCCCATTCATCTTTTAGCCAATTTACATATCTACCATTCATGTCCAAGTTTATATGTAAATTATCCATAAGTGTGGTCAGTTCAAGTTATGCCACATTTTCTAGTTATGCCCAAAATTAATTATATGATTACAACCCCTTTTTATGCCAATTACATAATATTCAACCTTTACCAAAACTTTTTCACAACGTTCCCACGTCGTTCGTACGTATAGTTCATGTGATATGTTAGGCTCGCAATTAGCCCAACTCATAAAAAAAGGAAAAAGGGAAGAAACACATGATATCATAACTGGCATATACAATATAGATCTAAGACGGCATAAATCTAGTAAACATATATAAATAGATCCAATCAACATATTGAGTGCGAACTAGCATGGACCTAAAACATAAACTTGCACAGATTTAAACATATGAGCATATAATTCTAAACATATGGACTGATATGGATCTAATCATATAAACATGTAGATCTAAACATATGAACATATAGTTCTAAACATATGGACTGATATGGATCTAATCATGTAAACATGTAGATCTAAACATATGAACATATAAAATATGATCTTACATGTATGAACATGACTTGCATATAATCTTTCATAACTTGCATAGACCGAGCAAACTTTCATACGTAATTAGGCATATGAATTAACATAGAACATAACTTGCATACAATGAATCAAATCAAGCAGAAATCAAAACATAGTTTGCAAAGACATAAACTTTATATGATTTACAAACATTTTCATACAGTCCAATTCATAACTCATCACAATTACGTTTAAACAATTATCTTGTGAAAGTAACTGCACTCACTGAAAATGGATCTTGAATTCTGAGATCTGATTTCTGAAGTTGCTAAGCTAATTCGTTGATGTAGGCGTTGATTCGTTCGTTGTTGTTCTAGAATTCCTTTTCGCAATTCCTAGGCCTTGAATCTTTATCTATTATCTTTTTATCTTTAATCTAGAATTTGATTTGTTATGGTGGCGGCTAGGTTAGTTGTAGATGAACAGCATGACAGCATCATAGTTTAGGGTTGTGAGGTTAGGGTTTAGGTTTAGCTATGTATATATAGACTAGGTTGGGACCCGTGCTTCGCACACGGGCAGTTGATGAGTTGTGATTTGAAAGCAGCGACAAATCATTTTAAGGTGATTTAATGCACACCAATTAAGCATTGCAGAATTAATAAAACAATTAAGAGCACATTGTACGTTGTACAGAGGAAAAAAATACACTTCATCATTGTGTAAAGCGTTTATTTTGTTAAATGTTATGTAGCTTTTGTGGTGCTGTTATATTCTATCCAGTTAAAGCAAGGAATATTGGATGCTTAGTTCTATATCAATTGTACATTAAATTGTGTTAGTTAAAATATAAATTTGGACGCATGTTTAGAGTAGGCATAAAAATGTGAAATTGAAATATTGTGTTCCCATGGTTGTATCGAAAAGATTGTTGTATAAAAGATTTTGGAATTTTAATACTTCTCATGCTATATATTTATATTAAAATCCAAATGTTGGACAGATTATTGTATTCACAATATGGTGGAAATTTAGACCTGTCAAAATATGACCTTACCCATTTACTCAACTCATCTTACCCTAGTTACAACCCTGTTGGGTCAAGCCATTTATAATTTTTTATTAAATGAGTCATAAAAGAGTTGGCCCATTTTTAAAAGGGTTACAAATGGGTAACCCACTTACCCAAATAGTAAAAAAGTAATACTTTAAAATAACGATTTTTAAAGTTAAAAATGTCAAAATTATGAAAATACCCTTTATTTTGGAAAAAGTGAAAAAAAAGAAAAAAATTCAGAAAAAATATGGAAAAAAAAGTATTTGAAAATAATGTTTTTTAAAGCTAAAGGGAGCAAAATTACGAAAATGCCCTTCATATTGAAAAAAGCGAAAACAATGATTTTTTTTTAGAAAATCACGTAATGAAAAGTAAAAAAAGAGTTATTTTCAAATAACGATTTCTAAAGCTAGAAATGATAGAATTACGAAATACCCTTTATTTTGGAAAAAATGAAAAAATTTCAGAAAATCCATAAAATTATGATATGAAAATAAAAGAAAATATTTTAAAATAACGATTTTTAAAGCTAAAAATGGTAAAATTATGAAAATACCCTTTATTTTGGAAACAACAACAACAACAAAGCCATATATCCCAAACAAGTTGGGATTGGCTAGATATGGAACCCAAAATTAAAATAAAATAAAATAAATAATGATGATAATAATATATATAAAAGGGTTTAAAATAACCAATCAAATAAAAAGTCGTCCGATAAAGGTTTTTTTTTAAATAATAATAATAAGAAGTAAAAATGTTCAATAAAAGTGAAATAAAATCTAAAATAGTAAATAAAAAGTAAAAAGGTTCAGTAAACGTGGAAAAAAAAACACTATGGTTCTGGTACATGGATTGCCAATTTCCATGCACTCCTATCAACTACCAGCTCTTCCGATAAACTCCAGTTACTTAAATCTCTCTTTATTATCTCCTCCCATGTCATTTTAGGTCGACCTCTACCTCTCTTTGGGCCTTCGGCGCGACCTAGAATTCCAGCGCGTACAGGTGCATCGTATGGTCTACGTTGGATATGTCCAAACCATCTCAAGCGGTATTGGACTAACTTCTCTTCAATAAGTGCAACTCCAAGTTTTTCCCGAATATCCTCATTTCTAATCCGATCTCGTCTGGTATGCCCACAGCTCCAACGCAGCATTCGCATCTCTGCTATACTTATCTTCTGGACGTGTTGCCTCTTAGTAGGCCAACATTCTGCACCATATAACATTGCAGGTCTGATTGCTGTCCTATAGAACTTTCCTTTAAGCTTCTGAGGAATCTTCCGATCACAAAGAATGCCAGATGCTAGTCGCCATTTCACCCATCCTGCTTGAATTCTAAAACTAACATCCTTATCAATCTCTCCATCAAACTGCAACATAGATCCTAAGTATCGAAACGATTCCTTCTTGGGTACTACTCTACCGGCCAGGGTAACATCTCCGTCATCTGACCTGACACTGATAAACTCACACTTCATATACTCTGTTTTAGTTCTGCTAAGCCTGAAACCCTTTGATTCCAAGGTCTCCCTCCACAACTCCAGTTGTCGATTAACCCCTATTCTACTTTCATCAATCAGCACAACATCATCGGCAAAGAGCATACACCAGGGAATCTCCCTTTGTATATCTTTTGTGATTTCATCCATCACTAATGCAAAAATATAGGGGCTCAAAGCCGAACCTTTACGTAACCCTATGTTAATTGGAAAGTCTCTGGTCTCACCATTGCATGCCCTAACACTAGTCACAACCCCCTCGTACATATCCTTAATAAGGGTAATATACTTTGATGACACTCTCTTCCTTTCTAGCGCCCACCACATAACTCTCCTCGGTACTCTGTCATAAGCTTTCTCCAGGTCAATAAAAACCATGTGGAGATCTTTCTTTTGCTCCCTGTATCTCTCCATAAGTTGCCTAACCAAGAAAATCGCCTCAGTGGTTGACCTTCCCGGCATAAAATCAAATTGATTCCTAGAGACACTTGTCAACCTCCTCAAACGCTGCTCGCAAACTCTCTCCCAAAGCTTCATTGTATGACTCATAAGCTTAATTCCTCTATAGTTTGTGCAACTTTGAATATCTCCTTTATTCTTGAAGATTGGAACTAAAATGCTTCTCCTCCACTCATCTGGCATTTTGTTTGATTTGAAAATGTTGTTGAACAACTTAGTTAGCCATCTTATCCCTGCATCTCCAAAGCATCTCCACACCTCAATAGGAATATCATCAGGCCCTACCGACTTGCCTGATTTCATACGTTTCAATGCTCCCTTTACCTCAGCTTCTTGAAATTTCCGGACAAAATGTCTATTGGTGCTATCGGCTAAGTCTTCCAACTCGATCGAAGAGCTATCACTTTCTTCGTTGAAAAGCTTATCAAAGTATTCTCTCCACCTATTCTTTATCTCATCTTCCTTCACCAAAAGTCTATCATTTTCATCCTTAATGCATTTAACCTGATTGAAGTCCCTTGTCCTCCTCTCGCGTAGCCTAGCTATTCTGTAAACGTCTTTTTCGCCCTCCTTTGTACTTAGCCTTTGATACAAATCTTCGTACGCTCGTCCCCTTGCTTCACTCACTGCTCTCTTTGCAGTCCTCTTTGCCACTTTGTACCTGTGCATGTTCTCTTCGCTTCTATGATGGTACATGCGTTTGTAGCATTCCTTCTTCTCTTTGATAGCCTTTTGCACCTCGTCATTCCACCACCACGAATCTTTGGGTTCTCGCGTGCCACCTCTTGTTATCCCAAATACCTCAGTAGCGACTCTCCAAATGCAAATTGCCATCGCGTTCCACATGACATTTGCTTCTCCTTCCACATTCCAAACTCCTTCTCCCATCACTCTATCTTTAAACACCCGTGAAGCATCTCCTTTGAGTTTCCACCATTTCGTCCTGCTAATCTTCGCTCTCTTATCCTTCACCACCCGAAGACGAAACACGCATACCAACAGTTGGTGTTGTGAGACGACACATTCTCTGGGTATGACCTTGCAATCAACCCAATCTCGTTTGCTATCTCTTCTAGTTAGGACAAAGTCAATTTGGCTAGCCTGTTGGCCACTACTGAAGGTGATCAGATGTGATTGCCTCTTTCTAAAGAAGGTATTAGCAATCATGAGATCAAAAGAGAGAGCGAAATTCAAAATATCTTCACCCTCTTGGTTCCTACTGCCAAATCCAAAACCACCATGCACTCGCTCAAAACCCCCGCTAGATGAGCCAACATGGCCATTGAAGTCTCCTCCTATAAAAAGTTTCTCGCTACTATGCACATTCCTAACCATGACATCCAAGTCTTCCCAGAACTTCCTTTTGGCTTCTTCACTTAGACCTACATGTGGGGCATATGCGCTAATGACATTCAAAACTGTCTCGCCAACTACTAGCTTAACTAGGATGATCCTATCCCCTCATCTTTTGACGTCAACCACATTGTTCTGAAGGTTCTTGTAACATCCCGAGATTTTTTTCAATAATTTGAAATATTATTTTTCATGTGACTTTGAACAATTTTGTTTAAATATTAAATTTAATGATTTATGTCTCATATTGATAAGGTATGAACTAAACTTGACTTGTTAAACAATGAATTGCAATAACTATAACTATTTATGATAATGACCGATATTCGTTAATTTACTTACATTGGAATTGGAAGTTAATACTGAATTTACGGTATATAATGAAATAACAAATTTTGATATTTCATATTTATATTGAGAATTTTTAATGTATTGAATACGATAATAACTTGTGCTTGGTAAGTTACTTATATTGAAATTTAAATTAATATTTAATTAACAATATATAAAATAGATTAGCTTATTTTGGAATTTCTTATATACTGAAAAAAAATATGTATTGAATACGATAATAACATAGATTCGTTGTTTGTACAATAAATGTCAACTCGTAATAAATGTCATTATCTATATGGATTGACAATATAAATTATAGGCTGGTTTGTATTGTAATTATTGAGAATTGAAATTTGATTTTTATTTAATTAAATTAAACCGAGTCAATGAATTTATAATTAAAACTTTAATGACTTAATTTGGAAATTTATGGTGAAAACTTAATTGAATGGTTTAAGTATAGAAATTCAATCTATTATGACAATTGTGACTTGTTTTGATTCCAAATAGGTTCATGAATCATTTATATTGACTGACAGTGAAAATTGGAATTTCATATTAATATGTATTTAATGAAATTGATTGGTGTGATTAATAATTGAAATGATTTTGTATATTTAATGGCTATAATTTTAATTGGAGATTTAATTACATGAATTTATTTGTAAACCTTACCAAATGTATTTAGTAACGAAATTTAACTTTTTTTAATTATAATAATTTTCTTTAATTGTAAATGAAACCATGATTTGATTTGTAGTGTTATTCATTGAAATTTGAAAGTTAATATTGAATATTTGAAAATTATGCTATGAACTTTATATAGTTGTTTAAACAATGAAATTCAACTTATTTTGATAATAGTAACTTGAGTTGATTGCAAATAAAATTATTTCTTAATTTATATTGATAAACATTGATAACTTGAATTTAATATTAAAATATTTGGATAAAAATCAATTTAGTTCATTTATAATTGTAATTCAAATTGAATTTTGGTAAATAATAAGATTTGAAATTTGTTGTAAATGAAGGATTAATGCATACAGTTATTTTAAATTCTATTATGGTTTGGAAAAATGTATAAACTATTGAATTGAATTAAATGGCAAATTATTAAGGCTTAACATTGAATTGACTTTATTAAGATTAATTGTTCAATTAAAATGGTTGAATAATTGAATTTGAAATTTTTAATGTGTTTGAATGAGTGATAAATAGCTTCCATATAACCCTCACTAAAATGACATACTACGTAAAAGTGAAAATCAAATCGCATGGCTGAAATGAACGCAACATTCTTCTATAAATACTTTTTTTTCCTTATGACATAATCCCACTCTTTATTTTCCTGTAGCCGTCACATCTCGCTCCCGTTCAAAAACAGAAATGGCCACCATTCAACAGTGCTTCGAAAATCAATATAAAATTTTCCATTCGTCCTTAAATCATGAAACAAATCGCATTGGGTTCATCTCGACAAGGGCTTCAGCTCTATACCCAAACCGTGATACTCGAACAGTTTTCCGACGTGAATAGGAGCAGACTAGGTTGAAGCTTTTGGGCGGAGGTGGAAGCTTTGACGAAGACAAAGATAATGGTGAAGTCGGGCGTTGGGTTTTTGGAGGATTGAGTTGGTGGTGGTGTCAAAAAGGATCGGCCATGGTGCTTTAAAGGGAAGAAGCAGAACGTGGTAAAAGAGAGGAGGAGGATTGGGTTGGAGGCTGACGTGGAAAGTAATGTGGGGGTGAGAATTGTTTTGCTTTGTTTTTGTATAAATTTGAATTTCAATTCACATAAACGCGTATAACTTTTACTTATAAACTTGGATTAACTCGCGGTTTGTTCCACTAGGTTCGTATCGAAATTTCAAACAATGTGACGCTGGTTTGGATGGACTCTGAGATGGTTGAATTTTGAGGCTTATTTTGGATTTTGACTCGATAAAAATCAGGTGAGTGTTAAACCCACTCACAATTAACTAAAATATTCGCTTATTAGTTAGACTAAAATCATGTTGCTGTATGATTGCATTGATTGTTGTTTGGTAGCTAAATTCACATATATTTATGTTGACTTGCGTTTAGCGTGGAATTTAATTTGACTGTTATTTAAATTTATACAGTTGAATGTGAAATCAAATTGCTGGTCTAAAACACGACGTCTATCAAGTAAATTGATGTGATACCGAAATGTTTGGATGGATCTGTTTGATGATGTTTTGAATTAACCTGCTTGATATATTGGTATTGAATTGTTATGTGTACTGATTAATCCCAACCATTTTAACCTAGATGTTACGAGCATCGAATAAACCCGGGGTTAATCATTAAAATGAATTAAGAACGTAGGTTGAAATGATAAATACCTATGACCCTGATTTGGATTGAAATGATATATATCCTTTCCCTAAGTACTAAAATTAAAATTTAAGTATCACTTGGCCATAGGATAGAAAATTTTATATGGACACCGGTTGGTTAAATAAAAATTTTGTTTTAACCATGAATTTAGAAATGTTGTTTAAAGACGATAAGGTTGATGTTTTATGAATTGATTTCTTTTTAACTTGAACCTTGAATTTTGAAATAAATAAAGAAAGAAAGAAATTTGTGTTGTAACTGATGCTAAATAAAAGTGAAATTGAATGAAAATCGAATTTGGTGAAATTGAATTGTTTCACTCACCTTTGAAATTTATTATGAACCAACACTGATTTGAATTATATATGAATTGTGAACTCGACATTTGTTATAAATTGAAATCATTAAAAATGAGAATCTGAATTGGAATTTTACTATTTGAATTAAACTGATTAAGTTGTAATGAATGTAAATTGGAAATTTAATCGGGTGAAATATTGAAATTGAGTTGTTTAACTTGAAATTGAAATACGACTGCAAGTGAAATTGAAACTTTTAAAGGAACGATTCTAATTCCAACTATAGTATTTTAAAACCATTTTGTAAACTATTTTAATAATAATAATTTTATTTTATTTTAAAACTATTTTATTTTATTACTATTTTTATTTTATAAATTATCTTAAATAAATCATTTTATAATTAACTATTTATTTTCAAACTATTTCAATTCTATATCTAAAACTATTTTAAATATACTTTTAATTATTTTAATATTCAAATTATTTAAAGTTGGAATTGTTTCAAGATTTTAAATTGGTTTAAATGGAGATTTTGTATGAATAATATTCTGGCTTTAATATTAAATGACTTTTGAAACGTGATATTTTGATATGAAGTACGAACCCCTTTGAAATGTAAAAAGAACTGACCGGTGTGAAAAATGTAAACGTTTGGTTGTTAAAGAGACCGGGATCGGATATTGTCATACTCTCTGCCAATACCGAAAACCACTTTAACAACTGTGTACGCGGTGGAGTTCCAGAAATGGTGTTGGATGGATTTGGAGGCGATTACTGGATTTGAAGAAAGAGAACGATGATGGATAGCCTTGACCTTCGGGTCATAATTAAAATGACTAAAACATGAGCCATACCCAGGTTAATTGAGTTAGCTACTCTGAGCAGGCATACTTCTTCGATTCCACATATATACTTGTGATTGATTGGCGCCTTTGATTGATTTTGGGGGTATGTCTGGGGTGGGCGGTAGTTGCGGCTATGCGTTACCACCGGCCTGGGTCAGCAATCCGGTAGAATCACTACTGATGGGTATTGCCTCGATGCCTTGTCATATTTATCCTGATCGAGCCCCATACGATTTTGATTTAACGTTGTCGTATCACGGCGCATCCCTATCCGCCGACGTACTGGTGTGTTATATGCAAACTGTACGGCAACAGTATAAACGGTGTAAGGGTAATAATGGTAATCCCGCTTACATTATTTTATTATTTTATATTTAACCATAGATATTATTATAATAGCGTATTATATTATATAGTATTAGTTTGACGGATTCTTAGGAGATGGAAATTCCCGTAACATCTCTTAAGTTATTGCATTCATATTATTACATGAAATTTGATTTAACTAATATGAGAATGATTTAGTTCTGATCCGAGTGTTTGTTGTGTTTCTTTTTGCAATACGCTCGGGTCAGATCGAGCTGTAGTTAGCGAAGATTCCATTGCTTTGAAGATTCCATTATGAAGATGAAGATGGAGCTCAACAGACGTATTATTATTATTATTCCGCTGCAATGCATTGGTATGTTGTATGTTAATTTACTCTGATAATCATTGTAAAATATAATAAAATGTATGTTTTAACAGCTTCATGAATTGTTATTTATTTATTATATTTTGTCCTTCCGCTGCGAGATTCTGTATTTGTTCTTCTTCTTCTCTTCTTTTTTTTCTTATATAAATCCCAATAACTATCCTTATTTTTGATTTGTTTATGTCGACATTGAGGATCATTGTCGATTTGAACGGTCAAAAATATCAGGATGTTACAGTTCTTGTCAATCAATATGCCTACCCCATTCTTGTTACGTACTTCTCCCGTGTACCACAATTTGAAGCCAGTGTTCTCCACCTCCTTCGCCTTCTGACCCATCCATTTAGTCTCTTGAACGCACAAGATGTTAACCCGTCTCCTAATCATAGTATCCACTATCTCTCTTAATTTTCCTGTTAAGGATCCTACATTCCAACTACCTAACCGAACCCTACTATCGTCGACTAGCTTCCTTGCCCCTCGCATCCGCCGAGAAAAATGCGAGGACCCTTGCTCACTTATCACCACACCGAGGCGTCGGTGTAGCGCGCCACTAAGAGAATGGCGGTCCAGCCCTTGCATATTTAACACCATATCCGAGCCTCGATATAGCGCGTCGCTAAGAGGGTTACGCCCCAACGATATATCATAAGGTTCCATATCTATAAGAGTGGCTAAGTTTTTACGTTGGCTCGCCAAGCCTATAACAACCCTCCTCCTTTATCCTGACTTGGGACAGACTGCATAGAAAACTACACAGGCGGAGTTAAAATACCCTTTATTTTTGGAAAAAATGAAAAAAATCCAGAAAATTATGAAATGAAAACTAAAAAAGAAGTATTCGAAAATAATGATTTTTAAAGCCAAAAAGACCAAAATTATTGAAATGTCCTTCATATTGGAAAATTTGAAAAAATAAAAAAATAACAGACTAATTCTCATAATTGTATATAAAAAATACCCAACTACATTTAGATGGGTTAAATGGGTAACCCGCATAATGTGGGTTGCGTCAGGTATAGCGTTACGTTAAATGGATCAAAATAAATGGGCTGCAAACGGATAGGGTCAAATTTTGCTTGACCCTCATACGACCATAAATGAGTCATTTGACACCTCTAAGTGGAATCCCCGTTGTAGAGCTCACAAGATCACTAACCAGAGTAAAATGTTGCTTAATACATGCTTAATTAATATATTTGAGTATAAACAGATCTGTCACAAGTGATAGTGAAAATGAAGCTGTTCACGGTATACAACTAAAATGGATTAGCCAGATATAAGAAAAGAAAAAAAAAAGGTGATCTTCGTCTTGAGTAGCCAGGTGTGTTAGAAGCAATAAAATCACTCGGCATAGATTAAAAGAAAGCAGAAGATATAAGCAGAACAAACATAATCTATCACAAAATAAATAGAAAAAGGGTTGTCAAGGTTGCTTGAAAAAAAAATACCAACAGACTAACAAATCTGTCAAATGAAAAAACTGTAATTGAATTCATAAATAATGGAAAGTGAAGTAGCAAAAGGCGCTTTGCCGGATGGGCAATAGAAGATCAATAAGTGGAAAATACATAGTAGGTGTGAAAGCAATTAATATCATGTTTCAATTTTTACTTCCTAATATATTTTTCTGATATATCAGTCATGTATACTCGCAAGACCCTTTGATTCACATATATATATTTTTCCTCTGAAAAAAGTGGGAAGAGGAAGGTAAAATAGAGAAAAGGAACTGGGCACTTCGGCTAAAGCACAAATGAAACATGCAACGTTGGTCCGGTTACAGCGCGAGATAAGCACATACTATCATTTTAACACAACACAGATACAAAAAACGGTTCTTTGCGAACAGTATTGGTTTTAAAGCAGTTACAAAATAGCATTCATACAGACCGAAGTACAAAATAGCTTCCAGTCAAGGAATCAAGACAAAATTGAAAATCAATAAAAATGTCCACATACTTCTCCATAGTTGATGGCAAGTTAATAAACACTTTGTTTGGTAAGACAACAAAATTCCATCGTATCTGTCAAAGTCTGAGAGCAAGTTAGAGAAACGTTCATTCAAAATCAATGTGAAATCCATTTTATATAAAGCAACAACATAATAGCAATTACTGCAACATTTTTACAGCATCCACCTATATAATTCTTTAATTATGAAACTTTTCCAATAAAATAACATGAATATAAATTACAGAAGTTCAGGTTTTACTTCCTAATAATCTTTTATCAAGATAGGAGCATATAACCAACAATTACATTCTACTTTTTCTATTATCACATATGGCTCAGCGAAGTGTAGAAAAGCATGTCTTTCGCCTGGGTTGCATAATGAGGCATCCCCTGCATTGTTATAAACTATCATGCATTCATTCTGAGAGAAGAAATGATTCTTTATAAAAAACTTAGTGACATCAAGTGGAAGAACAGCTTGCTCATACCCATTTTCATTCAGTTTCTGTTTACCACCATCTAATTTCAATCAATTTCATCACAATATCTAAATAAAGCGATGTAAGAAACAGTTGTATATACATAACTGAAAAACCACAGATGTACATGGTCTAAGTTTTAATGGCTCAAAACTTCATTCTTTTCATGATTCAGATTAGTGAGGCCCTAATAGCATATCTTTTGTCCTTGTCTACGCCTTCAAGTGTCCCTGTTAAGTCTTCAAGTGCCTTGGTTTTTTATTACTTCTCATCTTATTAGCGAACATTGAATTGAAGTCAAACTCACTTTTATGCAACCAATATTGATTTACCATATAGGAAGAGGAGCAAAAATCAATGCTTATGATCTTATATATATATATATATATATATATATATATATATATATATATATATATATATATATATATATATATATATGAGGCAGGTTCGAGGGCACCTGTAACAGTGCAGCACCCCAAATGTCCCTCATTCTCCATCAAGCATTTCTCCTTCTCTCTCCTTCCACTAATTCTCTCACTTTTTTTAATATAAATCGGTGGTGGATATCAGGGGGCATTTGGGGTGCTGCCGATCCCTTGCCTATATATATATATATATATATATATATACATAGCTCCTCATTTTATCAGCAAACTTGAAATTGAATTCAACCTCACTTTTATGTCACCCATATTTATTTACTGCATAGAAAGTGGAGCAAAAACCAATGCTCATGAGAACCAATTAAAAAATAACTAACAACCGATGCTTATGATATATTATTCTAAAATGACTAACAGCCGATGCTTCTGATATATTATTCTAAAATGACATATCTATTGGCATCTCTTCCTTTGTACACTGCAAGATCTTAAAAAGTAGCAAGCCGACATAATTATTTTCTACACAGCTAGGACAATGGAAGCAAGGTAATAGATATTTAGGTTAAAATATGCAGGTTTCTTTCACATTAAATGAACAGATTAACAGTAGCAAACCTTTCTGGTTTGTATATCAAATTTAGGTCAGCACAAAGATAAGTTAATATGGATACGAAGGCTTATCATCCCATGGATCTGTTACAATGGATATGAATGTTAGTTGTCTCACAAATTGTAGTACAATAACTTATAAGAGAACTGAAGCAGAAAAACATTGAAACCGACGATTCATATTCAAATTATTAGACAATGAACAAAGTAAAAAAAAGAAGAAGTGATCTTTGGTGGTGAAATAACAATGAAAGAGTATATAAATAAATGTTTGTTTTGGTGTAAGTTTAATCTGTATGTATATTCATGAGTACAGACACAAGCACACGCCCACGTACATATACGCATACACACGCGTAGAAAGAGAGAAAGTCTTCTTTTGTTTGAAATGACTATCTATTCTAGTTTTTGTTTGAAATGACTATCTAGTCAAGTTTAACTGAAATATGGCAAGAATAATGGTTTAAAAATATAATGAAAAATACCATGAATACACATAAATGTACTATTCGGTTGTTAAATCAGAGGTGTTATCATAAAGCAGTGCAACAGAGATGAAGCAACTTACATTGGGCCGACAATCAAGTGATGAATCCACTTTCTATCATTCACCATGAAACAAATTGATTCACTTCCAACATTCATCATGAATAGTATGATAATTATAATATAACAATAAATAAGGGAAAAGTAGTTTTTATGACATTTTAGTAAGTAGAAAAAGGGAGCTAGTCGAAGGTCCCAATTCAGTTTGTAACGCACCAATGGGATAAATCTGAAAAGATAAGGAATCATATTTAGAGTTTGTAAATTTATTCTTCTAACTTGCATCATGAAACAAATTTACCATGTCAGCGTACGTGTTGCAGTAGTATCTTTAAAAAAAAAAAAAACTCAAGTTTGATCCGAGCACCTCATGTGGTTATGTTCCCTATAAATGAGTGCTTGGTCGAATAATTGAGGTTTCAGGTTGACTTAGTTCTCGTTTATGAGAAATGCGTGTGTTTTGCTGCATTTTATTCTTCTATAGTTAATAAGACAGTTAGTGAGATGTTATCATTAGGACAAAGCTTCTTACATATCACGTCAAGTTTGCTTTATCAAGTTAGTTGGTTTTGAATTTAATACCAATAAGTGAAGAACAATTTTGCAGGTTAAATAAATACACAAAGAGAAATAAAGTAGAAGTTTATTTCTGATTTCAGTAACTTTCATCTATTTTTTCTATATACCCATTTATTGGGAAATATTTCTTTACCCATCAGTAGCGGTAAAAAATCACATCGAAAGAAGAAATGATTTTACTTTTAACTGAACATTTTGTTTTGAAAGGGTTATCGTAGATTTTACCCATTTCATGAAGTTGTATTAATGCAAAGTTCACAAACTAAAGCACCGAGTTAATTGCGGAGACAGCTTAACCTTTTGAAACTTGATTTCTATTATTTAAGCAACATTTCAGTAAATAAAAAAGAAAAAAAAAATCGCGTCCGTGTTTACTAAGTCAATATTTTACAAAGAAGAAACTTAGGTAGAAATTTTCAAACATTAGCAATAAGATATTTTTTTTGTTCTATATCCTATTGTGGTATATGGTAATATTTTCATGGAGAAGTATTCAAATAAGCATATATTGTCCAAATCACACTATATTTAGGCATATGCTTTCGAACAAATCCAACATTAGATAGCATACCATAATGTTAAATGAATGAGTCACATAAACTTCTTCTATGACAAAAGGAGAGCAGTTTTCTAACTTGGTTTTGGTCAATGCAAAAGGATAAAAATAAAGCACATAAGAGAATAAAGTGGTAGAAATAGAAATAGCACCTTCATTTTTGATCAAAGACATAAAATACGTTATAGCTATAGGTAGAAGACCACAGGATGAAAATACATAGACTAAGTCTTAACTTTTTGAAAAGGGCAATTACGCCAAAGCAGGTGAACGTCTAGCTCCAACAATTTTTTTTATCAGCCATTGGTACATGTAGAGTAAATGAATTATATTAATCAATTATATGTATACGTAGATTGTTAGTTACAATTCACAAATGGCTTTATTCGATCATATGACAATCCACAAAATCTACGAAGATCAGTAATTAAAGGTTGAGACATATTTTTATTAGGACAAAGCATGAACTTTGAAGATGTGTGTACTACACAGCTACATGGCAAGCAGATAGCTTGTGTATTTTGCATAAAAAATCAAATGGTTTATTAAATGGAATTTCCGCTGATTGTTTTCTAAAGTATTTTTTTATTGATGGTTAGCAGATTTTTATTCATTGAAAGATCCTAAAATTTAAGCTGGCCATGTTGTCAAATACGAAGTTAGGATTGAATTGTTGAATATGTCAATGTGCAAGAGGTTATGTGTTAAATACAGCACAGTTCATATGAAGTTAATCATTTATTTCCATCCATTTGCAAAAAACATGGATAACATCAAGATGTACTACTCTCGTTTATTCACTAAGAGTCAACTTGTTATCATTAATATTATTCTTCCATTCTGTACAATACCGATACATAGAGAGTAGACGATTTTGGATGATAGAAATGTACACAAACTCAAATATCATAATTACGTAGCAATTAAGTACATATGAGATAAACGCCATAGGTGTATAGAAACATATTCCGTCTGATTTAATGAGCATACCACTATGCATAGAGCACATAGAAAAACAACTTAAGAACTATAAAGAAACCAACCAAGTCATATAACCCGTATAGGCAAGTTAGAATATATAGTAGCATGCATCAAGTATTCTTGTAAGAGCGGCTGTCAGCTATGTTAAACACATGGTTCATTCAATATACTGCATCCTGCATAAAGTGGAAAGATATTGAAGAATCAAATCAGTTTAAAGCGAATTAAAATGAGCATATATGCAGTTTAATATAGCTCTAATGTGGAAGATAACGGCATATAGGAATTAAAGGAACTATTTTACCTACTTGCACTGTTTTATTTACGACCAATTCTGTTTTCCATGCACAACCGTAAATTTCTTTTTCTTCGAAATGTTTTTTTTTTTAATTTCAATCATACCATCTCTATAAAAAGGAAGGTAAATGCTGATCATTAAAAATGCAATTGTTACATTTATAAAACAATCTCAAAATAATTATATTACATATTATACTATATATTTAATACAGGTAACATAAATGATCATGCGTCATTAAGCAACCTTTTTTCAATATTTACATCTCTCTGTATTCACAAAAATCTTGACCCTATGAACCACTGTATGAATGAATACTACTTTCAGATCACATCCTTGCTGCATGGATTATGGCAATCCCTCCTACTCCATATTAAGTTATAAAAATAAATGCCATTATGTTAAATGGTAAAGAAACAAAGAGTGCAACATAAAAATAAACATTGGAAGTACAATAGTTATAACATGGTAGAATCCTCTCTAAACTAAAATGATAAAAGATAAGATTCAATGCAGCACATGCTCATTCGCTGAACAAAATGACTGATGGAAAAAACAATCATATTAAAAGGTTTGGAATAATTCACAATGAAGCAACACAGTTGATGTGCTTCTTCATTTCAAAACAAATGTACATCAGTTGGCTAAATGCATTAACAGTTGATATCCTTGTATGAATAACATTCTATTTCATTTTAGGGAAGATGTAGAAAAATATCGCTCAAACCATATTCATGTCAAGGCATTAAACATGTTCCTTACTATGTAATTATTATCTCAATCAAGTGTCCATAACATATAATTTACCTATAATAATCTTCAATCTTAGTAAAACACTTTTTAAAGAGAGTAATGTATTTAGAGAGCATGTGTATGACAATAAAGTCTTCATTAAAGGTTGATGAAAAATAAATCTTTAAACAATATTCGAAATCTACATAAAAGTTACCAACAAAGCTTAAATTGTAAATACGATTTCCTACGACCATCATATTAGGTCGAATTGTCGACAAATAACTTTTGCTTAAAACAAAATATATTTTTGATCAAACATAGATGAATTTTATTTAGTAGATGAATGCATAGGTTTCAATTTTGATGCTAAAAAGTGATGAAAATGAATATATAAATAATTCAAAGGTATCTGGTAACAATTGTCTTTAAGAAAAAAATATTAACCAATCAAAATTTAGCAAACATTTCTATATGTGATATGGGTTCATGTGTAAAATAAAATTCGTTTGGCTAATATTATGTTTGCACTTTTTCTAAATGAATCACATATGGTAATACAAATTGGAGTAACAAAAAAAATCGATCAAATCCGAGTGCTATGGCGAAATCTGAAGACATCATAAAAAAAAATCAAGGAGCCCAAATCTTAAAACAACCCAATCCATTACGAAATCATAAAGCATCGATAATATTAAAATTAAAGATAAACCAAAAAAAAGAAAACGGTATCTGAAATGAAGATGAAACAAACGGAAGGAGCACCCTTGGTTTCGAAGAAAGCCAAGGAGGAGTAAATGGGAAAAATAGCAGTAGATAATCTGAAGGTAGAAGAAAAGTCTGGGTTGTACAAAATTCGGGCGAAACGAAGATGAGTCAGGAGTGTAAAGATAAAAATTGCAACTGTTGGTTTTCGGAAATGTTGAGAAGGCTTGTGCGTCCCTGGAACCGAACTCAGCAATTATAATACAATGTAGATATGCAAAACAATATGGCTTATAGATAAGTTATCTGTACATCTTATGTTTCAAGGGAAAAACAAAAAATTAGTTGTCATTGGACAACAAATGAAATAAAACTCAGCGCACAAAAAGAAGATATGAACCTAAAAAATAAGGGTTTAGTAAGATTCTGATGCATAGAAAGGTAAACCAAACAGATAGCTGGGTATATATAGAGAGAGACAAAGTGAACTAACGTAAGCAAAATCCATATACTTTCATACAATGCAATTAGAGAAAAATTTGCTTCTGCATATTATCACTGAATATAGTGTATTCTCCTAAACTCATAAAGCAATCGAGCTTATCAAATAGGTTAACTACAAGCTTATCAAATTTACAAAATCTTAGTTAAACAAACGAATTTACAAAAATATGATCCAAATTTGTGCGAGTTTATGGAAATGAAATGATAAGCAGAATTACTGGAAGTATATATTTGATATATGTTAAATTAGAATTCATATAAATGAATAATACACGTTTTGGTCCTTTTCAGTTTAATTCCTAGAACCTAATCATCTGCTGCTCGCTGTCCCACCTCTCCCGTCTAAATTCTATTTGTAGCAATGTCCAAAAATCATGAAATCAAAAATTAAATTACTCACCTTTAAGCGATTTTAAATTATCCATCAGTTTGAGCTTCGCATTCTTCATTTGGAGACATATTTTTTTCCATACTTTCAACTACGAAGAATGGTTTAGGGTTATGATGGAGAAAGGTAATCGATCTGAGATGGATCTAGCAATTCCATGCTTTGGACGGCCGAAAATAGTTTATGCTACTGTTGAGCGCACACAATCAGAGACATGGTCTGAGAAAATCAAAAAGCATGGACAATTTGGAATCTGGAAAGTTAGGAAGAAAGAGAAATCAGAAAACAGCGATACAGTTATCCAAAGCGGTTAGCGAAAAGACAGGATGGAGAAAGGTAGTGGATGTATAAATGAAACGGAGAGGACATTTCGTGTTATTTTGAAATGAAGGAATTTCGATAAGAGAGAGGGGCTGCTATAGAGCGACACGTTGGATATGCAAGAGAAGGAAGGCTTCCAACTCAGTTTTTCATTTATTTTGTTTTCTATTATAGATAATGATAGATGTCTAGGATCAATATGGGCCTTTAGATCAACCTAGGAGTCATCAAAGCCATCCAAACCCAAGAGAGCCAACCAGAACATGACACATATGCCCTAACACCTCAAAAAGTCGTCACTGTCCAGATCAGTTCGCAGGTGTCGACCCTATAGGGGGGAAGGGTCGACACCCATGTCGACACCCCTTGGGGGGTCGACACTTATGTCGACACCCCCTGGAGGGGTCGACACCCCTGAGCGGGAAATTTCCCTCTCAGCTGTTTTCTGAAGTTTTGAATTTCGAATCTGCTTTAATTATTATTTTAATTTAATTTCTGCTTAAACTTGAAAATTTCTAACCTCCATAACTTTTTCATATGGAGTCCGATTCACGTAAACTCGGACTCTATCTCAAGCAGAATTCCGAGACAAACGCAATGGCATAACCCGTTTCACCCAATTCTTCTTTAAAAATTTAAGTGTTCTTAATTTCGTTATTTTTAATATTCATAGAAAATACGGGGTGTTACATTCTCCCCTCCTTAAAGGATTTCGTCCCCGAAATCTCTAAGTTAAGAAGAATGTATCCTAAAATCCAACATCCATCTACTCAACCATCAATCACAGGCATCCATTGTCCTTAAAAAGATTTCTAATGCTTTCATGATCATATGCATAGTGTGTGTATATGTCCTTATCTAATGCAAAATCCGGTGGTCTACTGATTCAATTGACCTCCTTAATGCGAATCATGTCGGTGCTATGAGTCCATCATGTATGTAATTATTCCTAATCGTATTTTGTAACTTCTACATGAGTGCACAATCATTCATACAAATGCAACGTTCACATGATAACACATCAAGTTTCAATCCATATATAATTACATATATGCATATGCAATATGAAAGTGACTGAGCCGATCTAGTGTCTAATGTGTGTGTAAATGCATCCACGAGCAACCACTAGCAAACACTTGCATCCACCAAACAAAACATGTCTCAAACACATGTTTACAACCATAGGACCTTCCTACCTAAAGATCAAGAATGTAATCGGGAGGATGCACTAAACGATAGGACAAGTCTAAAGAAAGTGATAGAAAAAGGAGAAATTAAGAGTATACCCTTAAAAATGAAAGGGTACAGCGTATGCATCTTGTAACGACCCGCATTCTACGCATCGAAAGATCGTAGAATATTTATTTCTTTTTCTTGTGAAGTCGTATGGTCGTGTACTTTTGGGAAACGACTAGTGGGGTCATTTCCCATGTTCATGATTTCTGTCGATTTTTAAATGACCGTTTTGCCCCCTAGTTGATCTTGTTTCATCTATAACTTTTGATTGGTAAGGAGTTTTGACCTGAAACCACTTCCATTTGATTCGTTTAAGGTTTACCTTTCCGTAGGGTGGTCACATTAGCCAAACGGACTTACCGTTTGGGAGATATGGCTGAATTAAGGTTCAGAGGGTTAAAAACAGCTTAACCGGGCTTAATTGGGTAGTTAACAGCTAGGCCCATTGGGGGATTTCGGGATTTGGAGTATTTAAGGGTGTTAGGGTTTAGAGAACATCCTTTTTGTCATTTTCAGCCGCCACTTTTTGTTCCTTCAAGTCTAGCCATGGCCTCCAACATCTAATTAAAACACCTCTAAACCACTTTCTAATTGAAGATTAGGCTTAGCAACATCAAATTAAGGAGAGATAGCACCAAAGCAAGGTTAGAGCTGCTGTTAGACATCAGTACTCGTGCCAAACAGAGATTCATTTCAGATCTGAGTTTTATTTGTGGCAAAGGTGAGTGATTAGCATTGTTTTGACACTAATTGCAGTTAATTAGGGTGATTAGCGTTAATCAGCGAATTTATTCATGTTAAAAATCAAGAAAAATATTTATAAATTCTGAAATATTATTTTATACCTCTGTTAGATATTTGGGTTGATTTGGTTAAGTTTTGTTAATCCTATGATTAGTTTTGCTTAAACATGCTTAAGGGAAAATATGAGGTTTTGGCTATGTTTGATTCGTTTTAACATATCATATTGTTGTTTTGGTGTTTGTGAATGATTATACATGTTGCTATGACTGTTTGGAATGTTTTATGATTGTTTAGAAAAATTAGATTGGTCGAAACGTTGTCGTATGGCGTAAATAGCTCGCTGGAAGAGTTGCAGGAATATGGACCGGATCAGATCGCCCCCACACCTTGATCGTGAGAAGGAGCACGATCCGCACACCTGGACCGTGAGGAAGGAGCACGATCCGCACACCTGGACCGTGAGGAAGGAGCATGATCCGCACACTTGGACCGTGAGGAAAGAGCACGATCCGCACACTTCGACCGTGAGGAAGGAGCACGATCCGCACACTTGGACCGTGAGGAAAGAGCACGATCCACACACAGCGACCGTGGGGGAAGAGCACGATCCGCACACAACGACCGTGAGGAAAAGCCCGATTCGCACACCGCGACCGTGAGGAAGAGCGCGATCCGCACACCGCGACCGTCAGGAAGAGCGCGATCCGCACACCGCGAATGTGAGGAAGACAAGAAGCTTGGACATGAGAAGATTAAAACCCGAGATGCAAAGGTAGTCCAAATGAGAAGTTAGAACTCAGAATCCAGTTGGGAACTAATGAGTTAACTTCATGAGTTGGGATTTTCTGCGGGACGTGTGCTAAGGGGTTGTCGATGTTTGTAACTTTGGATCACTATGTGTAGGAGGTACGTGAACGGATTCAGGGCCACAGTGGCCTAGGTACGACTAAAGAACTATAGACCAATGAAGTGGGGTCATTTGTAAAGATTTGGTCATGACTCCATGGGGTAAGCTTGGTAGTAGCAGTAGTTGTACAAGTCGAACTCCGTCACCACTTTGATGGGTCTAGTGATTGACAGTGGTGGACATCGTATGCTTTACGCTCTGAGTGAGAGGTATGAGGATGGTTGCTATGTTTGATTTGTTTGCCATCATTATGACATGCACACCCCCACCCCCGTATTCTTTACACCATATGTTAGTGGCACCTTAGAGTATTGTACGGTATGTAGTGCTAACTCTTTGGTTGCAGGTTCAGGTATGGTTTAGTATACCTGTTATTGTTCTGTTTAGCTGCTTATCGCTCATACCAGACTTTTTGTCTGACCCAGAGTTTTATGTCTCTTCTTATTACTCTGGATGCTCTCACGAGCAGAATAGAGACAGGTTAGCTGGGTATGCACGAGTAGCTGATCAAGAGACGAGCAGGAGGCTTCCACGTATGATATATATATATAGATATTCTCCCTGTGTTGTTGAAGATCACTGCTTGGGCATTGGTAGTGTATCTTCTACTTTTGCTTTCTTTTGCTTTAGAGACAGTTTTAAAATTGTAATAAGGATAATGTTGGATCATAAGATGTATTTGGATTTCCGCTGCTATGACGGTTTAGTTATCAGCTTGTGCACTGTCTCGCCTATTTTATGTCAAGTATGTTATTATTATATTTTGTTCCATGCGCTGTGAGACATTCTACAGGTTCTTTGTTAGTTCTTTCATCTTCTTTTCTTTCTTTGGTGATGTCCCGTGCTAGTCAGGCATGTGTACAGCGCACCTACGGAGGGAATGCCGACTGGTGCAGGGCGGGCCGTCACACTTGGTATCAGAGCTCTAGGTTGCGTAGTTAACCTAGGGAAAGTCATCAGGGAGAGTTAGTATACGTATATGAGAGCGCGTATTTGTGATTACTTTGGTTTTCAAAAGCTATATGTATATATACTACTAGTATAGATAAGAATAAGGTTGCACTGCACTGACACCACCAAGAAGATGGTTAATCGTTTTCTCTGTACAGATTGAATGATAAGCCGTTATACGAGGGGTACTGGTAGAGGAGCCAATAATGGGAATGTTGCCGAGATGAGGACGATGTTTACTGACCTCATGAGAGAAATGCTTAGAGATGTTCAGAGGGCAGTTCCTAATGTTGCTAATGGTGGTGGTGCAGCGGTGCAGGCGCCTAGGGCCGATTTCGGCAAGCTTAACAAGGATTATACTAGTCTTGGTGGGAAGCCGTTCCACGGAATGGAGTCGGCTACGGATGTTCAGGATTGGCTGGATAGCTACGAGCGTATCTTCGAAGACTTGGGTATCGAGGATGCAATGAAGAGAAGGCTAGCATCCCGTCAGCTGCAAGGACGGGCAATGAATTGGTGGAATGCTATTAAGGCAGCTAATCCAGATGATCAGGTTACTTGGGATCAGTTCAAGACTCGCTTTAGTGATAAGTTTATCCCAGGTGCCCAGAAGTCAGAGTTGTTTAGGAAGTTCTTGGAGCTAAAACAGAATGGTAGAGCTGTAACACCCCACACCCGCTACGGACACTCACTAAGGGAATGCCATGGCATCGGTGGAGTATTTTAGTGAATATAGAACAGAAAAATTACAACCAGACAGATATAAATAGTACTTGAAATTTTAAAACATCATCTCATAACAGCGGAAGTAAAACATGTCTGGTTACATCATAAAACCACAATAAAAGCCAAGTACAATATCCATCAAATAAATTTATACATAATCCCACTCTCATACAATAGCCATGACAAAAGAAAAGATAACTGGATAACTGGAGATTTACATCTACCCAAGCTCCTAAAGACTGGAACAGCAATCCGATCAAACTCCACTACTGCTAGGATCCACCGTAGGACCTGAGGGTTGGGAAAAAGATAAAAACAACGGGGTCAGACATAAGTCTGAGTGAGTCCTATAACTTTAACAATACAATCATCAAAGTAACCAGAGAAGACATAAGTTTGACATACGGTAACGTCTGGGGATGAATGGCTATACCAAGCAGTTTGGTAGACCTAGGATAAACTAAGATATCCGCAAAGACGCATCTACCCACCCAAGGGTAATTACTACACTGCACCACACCAGTCATCCCTACTTAAAGGTTGATCCCTCCCAAGGACTTAGAAAATTTTCCCAGTGGTTTCGTGTATCCCTAGCTGACTACATAGGTGACGTCTGCCCCTATCTCCACTAGGTGTACCCACCACTCCCAAGCGATCGGCTCTCTACCGTAGATACCCGTGCTGGCCCCACAGTGGGGTGTATCACTCCCCAAAGTGGCAACCCGATACAACAAGCGGTGCACGGCTTATATCTACACAATGCAACAACGTCTTACCTACCAGCCCGGGTCCACACATGCATATGAAACCCGTTGGACTTGCGTTGCCACCGCTACCCCGTTTTGGCCTCTTATAATCAAGCCCAATATGCGTGTCCCGTCACTCGACATGGGTCGAGCCCACAAAGATACGTTTGGGATATTGGTTGAAATGGGCCCCCACAAGCTACCCACCTAAGCTTGTCACTTATCTAGTGTATCCCACTTAACCCTTTAATCATGTTTAATTACATGTTTCACTTGGTTAAGTATTCTAATCGTATTTTCTATTGCCACCCAAGGCAACCCACTAGATTCCACATGCCACCCAAGGCAACCATTAAATTTCCACATGCCACCCAAGGCACCCACTTAACCCCTCATGTCCCACTACATGCTAATATGGTTAAGTGTTTCTTAATTAATTAAGACCGTGATCTCCCCTAAAGACCTCCCACATTAGACTGGCTGGTATGACCGCCTGGTTAAGCCGGTAGGGTCCGGGCAGTCTTACGTCATAACAGAGTCTAACCTCGTGTCTTTACTTTAATCACGTATTTAATTTATGCCTAAGACCTCTCACATTAGGCCAATCATTTGTAGCCGCTGGATTTGCCGGTCGGTTCCGGGCAGCCTTACGCTACAAAAGGGTCCAACCTCGTGTCTTAGTCGATTAATTACACCTAATTAATCACCCCCATAATTAATTATCCCTAATTAATTACACATTTTTCATAACATGGGTAGACCTAACTCAATAGGTAAATTCCCATGGGGTAGACCTAACTCAATAGGTAAATTCCCACTTATGTTAATTTATTTTTATGGTATGCTTAATCATACCCAACTATACTTTTATTAACATATTTATTCACCCCATCGTTCCCCACGTAAATCGTTCTCATTTCATAACATAATAAAAGGGAAGATCCATCACAAGTATCATGGGTTTCACCACATCTTAGCATATAACTTTATCATGGGTTAAGAGGATGTCAACTTGCATATATGAGCATATATTAACCCAACTACATTTAACCCAAACTTGCATATTATCATATACATATCTTGCATAACATGTTGAACTTGCATATAAGCACTTGCATAACATGTTAACCATGCATTTAAGCATACACATAACTTGCATAAGCATTCACATACTTGCATAAGCATGCATAACTTGCATATCATGTTAAACTTGCATTTAAGCATATAAATAACTTGCATAAGCATTCATACTTGCATAAGCATTCACATATTTGCATAACTCACTTGTTTAAACATGCATAAACCCACTTATTAAATATGCATAAACCCACTTGTTAAACATGCATAATCCAACTTATTAAACATGCATAAAACCACTTATTAAATATTCATAAACTCACTTATGAAACATGCATAAACCAACATGCATAAACCCACTTATTACATATGCATAATCATAAGAAAACATAGAGTAGCATATCATTACAAATGATTCAAACTCCCTAATCCGCATTCAAGACCATAAGTCTCATTACACCCAATCTACTCACTTTAGCAATAGATGTTAAAGTGATAGAAACTCACCACTAGCAAATTTGCACTCCAAATGAAGAAAATTAAGATGCTTAGAATGGATTAGAGGTTGATTAGAGAGTGATTTGCTTGCAACTTCCTTCATGAACTAGTGGAGGCCATGCTCAAATTTCATTTTGCCATAGTTTAGTTACAAGACCTAATTATGAATGAATTAGGGTAGGGTTGGGGTCTTATTTATAGGATTAGGTGAGTGTTTTAGGCCCTTAGATTAACCCTAGATTAGATTAGGACCCTTAGATTTAGGAAATCTCTAGAACCAGCCCTCCTAGCCAGCCTGAAACCCAACCTGGTGCAACCTGGTGCACCCAGGTTCTCTGGACGCCGCACCCCTGTCGACAGGCAAGTCGACAGGCAAGTCGACACCCCTGTCGACAGGCCTGTCGACAGCCCTGTCGACATGGTCAGGGCGGGAATTTTCCCGCCTGACCCCACTTGCTCCAATTTAAAATCTGAATTTTAAATTCTTAAATCTGTTTTTAGTTTGAATTTTTCTGCAAACTTCATCGGGCCATAACTGGGCCATACGGACTCCGATTTTCGAAAACTCGGACTCTATTTTACGTATTTTTCCGAGACGAACGCAATAACGCAGCCCGTTTCCCCTTATTCCCACATCTGAGATTATTTATCCTGTAATTAGTGAATTTTAGTATTAACCCAAAATACGGGGTGTTACATTCTCCCCTCCTTAAAGGATTTCGTCCCCGAAATCTCTAAGCTAAGGAGAATGAATATCCTACCATCCAAACAACCATCTACTCAATCCATCAAACACAAGCATCCATTGTCCTTAGAACAATTTCTAATGATGTATGAGCATATGCAAAGAGTGTGTGTATATGTTCCCTATCTAATGTATGAACATATGCAAACCATGATAGTGCCATGCATCCATTATGTATGCGAAAGAACCCTATCGACACATACAATATCTACATGAGTGCACAATCATTCACCAAAATGCATCATCCATATGATAATACAATCATTAGACATCCATAAATATAGCTACCTACACACAATTTTATGCAATATGCAATATGAAGTGATTGAGCCGATCTAGTGCCTAGAGTGTGTGTATATGCATCCACGAGCAACCACTAGCAACCACTTGCATCCACTTGCATCCATCAACCATAACATGTCTCAAACACATGTTTCAACCATAGGTTTACCCTATCTAAAGGTCAAAGGTACTAACGAGAGGACATACCAAAGATAAGATAAGTACTAGACAAGCGATAAAGGAGAAAGTAAAGACATACCCTCAAAAAGAAATGGGTACAATGAACGCATCTTCGCTTCCGTCTCCCAAGTTGCGTTGCTCTCATCTTCTCCCCATTGCACTTTGACTAGCTGAACCTCTCGATTCCTCAATTTCCTAGTCTCTGACTCAAGGATGCGAGTAGGAGCTCGTCGAATCGTCGCATCACGCTCTACCTCTACATCTCTAAGCAAGCTCGGCTCTACCACCTCTGCCGTCTCATGTAAGCACTTCCTCAGATGTGATACATGGAATACATCATGAACACCACTAAGTCTGTCGGGCAACTCTACCCTATATGCCATCCGTCCAATCCTTTCCTTAATAGGAAACGGCCCAACAAACCTCGGTGCTAACTTCCCAACGGATCCAAAACGAACAACATTTCTCAACGGAGATACTTTGACAAAAACCATATCCCCAACCTCAAACTCAAGATCCGTCCTTCTCTTGTCCGCATAAGATTTTTGCCTATCCTGCGCTGCTTTCATCCTTCTTCGAATCAAGTCAATCTTCTCAGAAGTCTCCCTAACCATATCAGGCCCAAGCAAGATCTTATCCGTAGATTCCCACCAACATGTAGGTGATCGACAAGGCCTTCCATAGAGAGCTTCGAAAGGAGCCATACCAATACTGGACTGAAAGCTGTTATTATATGCGAACTCCACCAATGGAAGATGCTCTTCCCATGTACCTCCAAAATCTAAGATACAAAGCCTCAAAAGGTCTTCTAGAACACGATTCACCCTCTCAGTCTGGCCGTCCGTCTGAGGATGATATGCGGTGCTCAGACACAATTGAGTTCCCACTGCTTCCTGCAAACTTCTCCAGAACTCACTGGTGAAGATAGGGTCTCGATCACTCACTATGCTAGAGGGTACCCCATGCAATCGAACTATCTCTCGAAGGTATACCGAAGCTAGCCATGGAGCAGTCCTCTTGCTCTTCACAGGTATGAAATGGGCGCTCTTAGTAAGTCTGTCTACCACCACCCAAATTCCTGTATTACCCTTTCTTGATCTGGGTAACCCGTCAATAAAATCCATCGAGACGCTATCCCACTTCCATTGCGGAACTTCCAATGGGTGAAGCAACCCAACAGGTTTCTTTTGCTCCGCTTTCACTTGTTGACATACCAAGCATCGAGCTACATATTCGGCCGCATCTTTCTTCATACCGGCCCAGAAGAAAATCCTCTTCATATCTTGGTACATCTTGTCCCCACCGGGATGAATGGTCATCCTAGAACGGTGTGCATCATCAAGAATAACCTTCCTCAACCCTTCATCTTGCGGTACACAAAGTCTACCGTCTCTACGCAAGCACCCCTTATCGTCTAGGGTGTACCTATTCAAATGGCTGGACGACTCCCCCCTTATGAGCTTCTCTATCAACTCAACCAACTGTGGGTCGTCCCTCTGGGCTTCCCCAATCTGCCCCAGAAGAGTAGGTCGGACCTCCAAGGATGCTAGCAAATCGGGTATATAATCAATGGAAGGTCTGAAATCAAACATCGAGATAAATTCCAAGCTTCGTCGTTCCACGAACAATGGACTTAATGACAACCTCTTTCTACTCAAGGCGTCTGCCACCACGTTACCCTTGCCAGGGGTATACGCTATCTCGAAATCATAGGATGCTAAGAACTCCATCCACCTTTGCTGTCTTAAGTTTAAATCCTTCTGAGAGAATAAGTACTTCAAGGATTTGTGGTCAGTGAACAATTCGAATCTCTCACCAAGAAGATAATGGCGCCAAATCTTAAGCGCAAAAACAATAGCGGCCAACTCTAAATCATGGGTAGGGTAGTTTTTCTCATGTGCCCTCAACTGCCTTCCACCATAGGCTATTACCCTTCCCTCTTGCATTAAGACCGCGCCAAGTCCTGTCCCACAAGCATCGGTATAGACAACAAATGGCTTGCTCCCATCTGGCAACACTAAAACTGGAGCAGTGGTTAAAGCTCTCTTTAACCGTCGGAACGCATCATCACAATCTACGTCCCATTTGAAAACAAGATTCTTCTTCGTTAAGCGGGTTAATGGGGCTGATATCTTCGCGAAGTCTTTAATAAACTTCCTATAATAACCCGCCAACCCCAAGAAACTTCTTACTTCGGTAGCATTTCTGGGAACCTTCCAATCTTGGACTGATACTACCTTCGCGGGATCCGCAGCTATCCCCTCCTTAGAGACCACGTGCCCCAAGAACCGCACTTCCCTCCTCCAGAAGTGACATTTAGAGAATTTAGCCTTAAGGCTATGCGCTCGAAGAGTCTTCAATACCTCCCCAAGATGTAAGGCATGCTCTTCTTCACTCTTAGAAAATACTAAGATATCATCCACAAAGACCACCACGAACTTATTAAGGAACTCCCTGAACACCCTACTCATCAAGTCAACAAAGTATGCAGGGGCGTTCGTCAACCCAAATGGCATCACCAGCCACTCATAGAAACCATCCGGAGTCCTAAAGGCAGTCTTGTCTATGCTATCCTCAGCCACCCTCAACTGATGAAACCCCGTGGCTAAGTCCAATTGAGAAAATACTGAAGCGCCAACCAACTGATCGAAAAGATCATCAATTCTCGGCAATGGGTGTCTATTCTTCTTTGTGAGCTTGTTGAGTTCTCTATAGTCTACACAAAGTCTGAGGGACCCATCCGCCTTCGTAGCAAAAACTACTGGAGCACCCCACTCCGATATACTTCGTCTTATGAACCCCTTCTCAAGCAACTCCCCTACTTGCTTATGGAGTTCCCTCCTCTCACGAGGAGCCATGTGGCGCACTGGTAAAGATACTGGTTTAGCATTATCCACCAGATATATTCGGAAGTCAATCTCCCGCTTCGGAGGTAAGCCCTTCACCTCCTCAAACACATCCGGATATTCCCGGACCACTCTAACAGATTGCAAACTCTCGACCGAAGCGTCAAGCGATTCAAGATAACTTAGCATAACAGAATCCCTGGGATTACAAGAGATCTCGAGAGTGTTACCCAAGCGGGTCATGAGCCTAACAACTCTCCTTTCGCAATCAAGAACGGCACCATTACTGGATAACCAGTCCATGCCCAAAATCAACCCATAGCCCGTGAAGCCCAACACAAAACCATCACATCTAAACTCTATGCTAAGTATAGAAATCTTCAAACCCAAACATATCATGGACAAATAAGTGGAGCCTCCAATTGGGTTTGAAACAACCAAGGGATCATCTACCAGACTGGTGTCTAAGTGCAGTGACTCAACTAACGATGATGAGATAAAAGAATGCGATGCGCCTGAATCAAACAATGTACGGACAGGATGATCAAATAGAAAAACCAGACTTTCCACGGAAATAGTTCTACCTCTCTCCTGAATCGGTGGAACCGCGAGAGCCTGTACTTGCCCCCTAGCCTGACCCGGTGCCATAAGAGCTTGCACCTGTCCTCCTGAGGTAGATCCCGTCCTTTGCCCTTTCTTAGGACAGTCTTTCACAAGATGTCCTGCTTCGCCACAGTGGAAGCAGCCGGTCTTCTTCTTCTTGCGACAATCCTTGCTTAGGTGGCCAGGTGTCCCACAATTGAAACACTTCTTCTTTTTGCCCTTGCCACCGTTGCCTTTCCCACTTTTGTTTTGCTGTTGTTGCTGAGGTCTCTTTTGATCTCCCTTCTTCTCGGGCACCTGACCAGCATTGGGACCCTTCCCTTCTTCATGCATGAGTGCCATGTCAACTAGCTTCTCGAAGGTGGCCCCCATAGGGATATGAGTCATAGCCAACCCATGCATCGGTTCATTCAAGCCTTTCACGAACCTCAAAGCCTTCTTCTCCGGTGTATTCACCAAGTCTAGGCCAAACCTTGCCAATTGATTAAACTTGTTAACATATTCCTTCACCGAGAGATTTCCTTGCTTTAGAGTCAAGAATCTTTCCATATACAAGTTTTCCTCCGCCCTTGAGAGAAACTTTGCCACAAATCTTTGCCTAAAATCCGCCCAAGAGTCAACGGGGCGTTCTCCATTAGTGACCTCCCACCAGAATGAGGCCTCTCCCTTCATTAACCAAGCAGCTAACTTGACTTTCTTTCCTTCTTCCATCTCAAAGATATCTATCAACTCTTCCACCTCCTTAAGCCAATCTCTAGCCTCCACAAAAGTTTCAGATCCTAGAAAAGGTTTCCCTCCCATAGCTTTAAATTCCTTGCAAGTCTTAGCAAAAGTATCCGTGCGAGGAGGAGGGGGAGGAGGAAGATCGGGTGCTACGGTTGGTGGAGGAACATTTGTTGGACCCGCAGTGGTGGCCCTAGCCTCCATCAATCTCCTATACCATACTGGTACCGTCACACCCTCCGGAAAGTTAAGATCCTCAGCCATGCTGAAACGAAAAAGGAAAGATTCAAAACGGAGAATTCGAAGGATAAAGATATGGCTATTGGGGATTATGCTTTTCTTTCAAAAACTTTTCTCTTTAAAGACATGTTTTTGAAAATATTTCTTCCAAAAATGTTTTTAGAAAAATAGTTTTCTAAAAAAAAAATTTTATCTGTTCCGGTAACCTTTGCTCTGATACCACGTGTAACACCCCACACCCGCTACGGACACTCACTAAGGGAATGCCATGGCATCGGTGGAGTATTTTAGTGAATATAGAACAGAAAAATTACAACCAGACAGATATAAATAGTACTTGAAATTTTAAAACATCATCTCATAACAGCGGAAGTAAAACATGTCTGGTTACATCATAAAACCACAATAAAAGCCAAGTACAATATCCATCAAATAAATTTATACATAATCCCACTCTCATACAATAGCCATGACAAAAGAAAAGATAACTGGATAACTGGAGCTTTACATCTACCCAAGCTCCTAAAGACTGGAACAGCAATCCGATCAAACTCCACTACTGCTAGGATCCACCGTAGGACCTGAGGGTTGGGAAAAAGATAAAAACAACGGGGTCAGACATAAGTCTGAGTGAGTCCTATAACTTTAACAATACAATCATCAAAGTAACCAGAGAAGACATAAGTTTGACATACGGTAACGTCTGGGGATGAATGGCTATACCAAGCAGTTTGGTAGACCTAGGATAAACTAAGATATCCGCAAAGACGCATCTACCCATCCAAGGGTAATTACTACACTGCACCACACCAGTCATCCCTACTTAAAGGTTGATCCCTCCCAAGGACTTAGAAAATTTTCCCAGTGGTTTCGTGTATCCCTAGCTGACTACATAGGTGACGTCTGCCCCTATCTCCACTAGGTGTACCCACCACTCCCAAGCGATCGGCTCTCTACCGTAGATACCCGTACCGACCCCACAGTGGGGTGTATCACTCCCCAAAGTGGCAACCCGATACAACAAGCGGTGCACGGCTTATATCTACACGATGCAACAACGTCTTACCTACCAGCCCGGGTCCACACACGCATATGAAACCCGTTGGACTTGCGTTGCCACCGCTACCCCGTTTTGGCCTCTTATAATCAAGCCCAATATGCGTGTCCCGTCACTCGACATGGGTCGAGCCCACAAAGATACGTTTGGGATATTGGTTGAAATGGGCCCCCACAAGCTACCCACCTAAGCTTGTCACTTATCTAGTGTATCCCACTTAACCCTTTAATCATGTTTAATTACATGTTTCACTTGGTTAAGTATTCTAATCGTATTTTCTATTGCCACCCAAGGCAACCCACTAGATTCCACATGCCACCCAAGGCAACCATTAAATTTCCACATGCCACCCAAGGCACCCACTTAACCCCTCATGTCCCACTACATGCTAATATGGTTAAGTGTTTCTTAATTAATTAAGACCGTGATCTCCCCTAAAGACCTCCCACATTAGACTGGCTGGTATGACCGCCTGGTTAAGCCGGTAGGGTCCGGGCAGTCTTACGTCATAACAGAGTCTAACCTCGTGTCTTTACTTTAATCACGTATTTAATTTATGCCTAAGACCTCTCACATTAGGCCAATCATTTGTAGCCGCTGGATTTGCCGGTCGGTTCCGGGCAGCCTTACGCTACAAAAGGGTCCAACCTCGTATCTTAGTCGATTAATTACACCTAATTAATCACCCCCATAACTAATTATCCCTAATTAATTACACATTTTTCATAACATGGGTAGACCTAACTCAATAGGTAAATTTCCATGGGGTAGACCTAACTCAATAGGTAAATTCCCACTTATGTTAATTTATTTTTATGGTACGCTTAATCATACCCAACTATACTTTTATTAACATATTTATTCACCCCACCGTTCCCCACGTAAATCGTTCTCATTTCATAACATAATAAAGGGGAAGATCCATCACAAGTATCATGGGTTTCACCACATCTTAGCATATAACTTTATCATGGGTTAAGAGGATGTCAACTTGCATATATGAGCATATATTAACCCAACTACATTTAACCCAAACTTGCATATTATCGTATACATATCTTGCATAACATGTTGAACTTGCATATAAGCACTTGCATAACATGTTAACCATGCATTTAAGCATACACATAACTTGCATAAGCATTCACATACTTGCATAAGCATGCATAACTTGCATATCATGTTAAACTTGCATTTAAGCATATAAATAACTTGCATAAGCATTCATACTTGCATAAGCATTCACATATTTGCATAACTCACTTGTTTAAACATGCATAAACCCACTTATTAAATATGCATAAACCCACTTATTAAACATGCATAATCCAACTTATTAAACATGCATAAAACCACTTATTAAATATGCATAAACTCACTTATGAAACATGCATAAACCAACATGCATAAACCCACTTATTACATATGCATAATCATAAGAAAACATAGAGTAGCATATCATTACAAATGATTCAAACTCCCTAATCCGCATTCAAGACCATAAGTCTCATTACACCCAATCTACTCACTTTAGCAATTGATGTTAAAGTGATAGAAACTCACCACTAGCAAATTTGCACTCCAAATGAAGAAAATTAAGATGCTTAGAATGGATTAGAGGTTGATTAGAGAGTGATTTGCTTGCAACTTCCTTCATGAACTAGTGGAGGCCATGCTCAAATTTCATTTTGCCATAGTTTAGTTACAAGACCTAATTATGAATGAATTAGGGTAGGGTTGGGGTCTTATTTATAGGATTAGGTGAGTGTTTTAGGCCCTTAGATTAACCCTAGATTAGATTAGGACCCTTAGATTTAGGAAATCTCTAGAACCAGCCCTCCTAGCCAGCCTGAAACCCAACCTGGTGCAACCTGGTGCACCCAGGTTCTCTGGACGCCGCACCCCTGTCGACAGGCAAGTCGACACCCCTGTCGACAGGCCTGTCGACAGCCCTGTCGACATGGTCAGGGCGGGAATTTTCCCGCCTAACCCCACTTGCTCCAATTTAAAATCTGAATTTTAAATTCTTAAATCTGTTTTTAGTTTGAATTTTTCTGCAAACTTCATCGGGCCATAACTGGGCCATACGGACTCCGATTTTCGAAAACTCGGACTCTATTTTACGTATTTTTCCGAGACGAACGCAATAACGCAGCCCGTTTCCCCTTATTCCCACATCTGAGATTATTTATCCTGTAATTAGTGAATTTTAGTATTAACCCAAAATACGGGGTGTTACAAGAGCTGTCTCGGAGTATATTGTTGAGTTCGATACTTTATCAAAGTATGGATTATCCCTCATTGACACTCCCGAGAAGAAGAATGAGAAGTTCATAACAGGCTTGGATCAGTACTTGGGGGAAAGGCTTATTAACCACATCGATGAGATGTTTGAATCGATTGTGGGGAAAGCTTTGAGATCAGAGAGTCTTTACCCTAAGTCGAAGACTGAGGTTGCATCTGCAGAAGAGCCAAAGCCGCAAGCAAGTGGTGGAGGCAAGAATGGTTCTCAGAATAAAAGAAAGCGGAATCAGACTAAGGATGGCCAAAAGAAAAAGAAAAAGAAAGATGTTGAGTGCTTTAGCTGTGGCAAGAAGGGCCATTATGCTAGTAATTGTCGAGCAAAGCCTGCGGATAGGAAGTGCTTCAACTATGGCCAAGTTGGACATCAAAAGGATAAGTGTCCACAACCTTTGAAAGAGAAGCAGATGGTGAAAGCATATGCCCTTAATGTTATTCCTTCTTCGTCGAATGCCCCAACTACGGCGGAAAAAGAAAAGAATGTTGTTATTCAAGGTATGCTTTATGTTTATGATGTTCCTGTTAGAGTTTTGTTTGATACCGGAGCTTCCAGTTCTTTCATATCTAGTGACCTGGTAGATAGGTTGGAATTGGAGCCCGAGATAGTCGATAGACATTTAGTAGTGACGAACCTGATTGGTGGTTCAACTAGCCTTAGTATGATTTGTCGTAATGTGGTCTTATCGAGTCATGGATGTATGTTTGTTTGTGATTGCTTTGTTTTGGGCTTTACTGGGTTTGGCATTATTTTGGGAGTCGATTGGCTCTAAAGATACGGGGTGGTGGTAGATTGTGAGGGATTTTCGGTGACTATTAGGGCGGATGATGGGTGGAGGGTAGTGTTTGGTGGCCTACCTAGTGATGAGGTGATGGCTAGTTTTCTAAATTCCCTCGACATCCCGCAGGACGAGTTAGCAGGAATTCCCGTTGTTGGCCAGTATCCGGACGTCTTCGAGGAAGTGACCGGACTTCCACCACACCGAGAGATTGAGTTCCGTATTGATTTAGTGAAAGATGCCAGACCTATAGTGATGCCACTTCGTCGTATGACACCAAGAAAGCAGCGAGAGCTCAGGGTGCAAGTGAGCGATCTTTTGAAGAAGGGGTTTATCAGAAGAAGTGTTTCTGAGTGGGGAGCACCAGCTGTGTTTGCTACCAAGGACGATGGTTCCCTTCAAGTGCGTGTTGACTACCGCGAATTGAATAAGGTGACAAGGAAGAATAAGTATCCTCTACCGCGGATAGATGATCTGTTTGATCAGTTGAGTGGTGCGAGAGTATTCAACCAGTTTGATCTCGCGACAGGTTTTCATCAGCTTAGAGTGGAAGCTGAGAGTATAGCTAAAACGGCATTTCGGACGCCGTCTGGATTTTATGAGTGGTTGGTCATGCTATTCGGGTTGACCAATGCACCAACATATTTTGTAGATCTTATGAATAGGGTATTCAGAGATCAGTTGAATAAGTTTGTTCTTGTGTTCGTGGACGACATACTTGTTTATTCGAGGATAGAGGAAGAACCCAAAGAACACTTGAGGATAGTGATGGAGGTGTTGAGAAAACACCAATTGAAAGCAAAGTTTTCTAAGTGTCACTTCTGGAAGAGGGAAGTGAGGTTCTTGGGCCATGTTGTTTAAGAGAATGGTATCGCCATGGACCCTGCGAAGGCGGCTACGGTACAAGATTGGTCTACGCCCAAGAATGCAACAGACGTAAGAAGCTTCTTGGGGTTGGCTGGATATTATCGTAAGTTTATCCAAGACTTCTCCAAGATAGCGGCACCGTTGACTCAGTTGACTAAGAAAAGTCAAGCTTTCGTTTGGGACGAAAGGTGTGAAAATGCATTCAAGAGTCTAAAGGAAAAGTTGACGCATGCACCAGTGTTGGTCATTCCTAAAGGGAATGAAGAGATGACGGTATACACAGATACATGTGGTACCGGACTAGGTGCTGTGTTGATGCAAGGAGGTAGGGTTGTAACTTATGCAAGTCGGCAACTGAAACCGCATGAGAAAAGATATCCTACCCATGATTTGGAATTAGCAGCGATCGTGTTCGCGTTGAAGATGTGGAGACATTATCTCCTGGGAGAAAGGTTTGAGCTGTTTACCGATCATAAATCGTTGAAGTAACTCTTCTCTCAGAAGGATCTAAATCTCCGACAGCAAAGATGGTTAGAATTCTTGGCTTCCTATGATTTCGATATCGCATATACACCAGGAAAGGGAATTGCGGTAGCTGATGCATTGAGTAGAAGACATGCCAGTTTAGGGGTTATGTTTCTAGAATGGAAGCAACTGGAGTAAAGTATCATAGGCTAGCAACCACGAATTACATAGGTATCCCGTCTAACGCTAGTGAGACGTGGAAACATATGAAATCCGTGAAGGCAATTACGGATGCACATGGGGATGGTACCATTTGGGACGGCAATCCTTTCTCTCTCAAGGCTGCTTGGGAGACAGTGCGGACGCCTGGTCCTCGTCTTCTTGTCTTCAGTTTTATCTGGAATGTCCGAATTCCACCTAAGGTTTCTCTGTTTATGTGGAAAACGTTGCATGATGGTTTACCAATAGATGAGAACATTCAGCGTATCGGCATCCCGCTCGTGTCCAGATGCAGTTGTTGCAACACTGGCTGCACTGAGTCCTCTTTTCACTTCTTAATCTCTGGTGCCTGTGCCAGAGCTGTGTGGAATTACTTCGGGAACCTGATGGGTTGTCGAGGTAATGCCACTTCGTTGGAAGGTTTGCTAGGCTTCTGGTGGGCTAGGAACTCTAGTAAATCCTTTCGGTCTATTTTACTTCGTCTGATTCCTTGCCTTATCTGCTGGCACATCTGGTGCTCCAGGAATAAGGCAGTTTTTGATGAAGAGGCAATGGAGGCTCCTTCGATTAACCGAAAAGTTAGGAATGATGTGTTCCTAGCATTCCGGGGCCGTCCTTTCAGAGGTGTCTTGGGTGCCCGCTCTAGAAGATTGGCCGTTTTGTTTGATATTTTATCGACTACGACAAATCTAAGGGCTGGTATCGGTTGATGAAACGATTCGTGTTTTAGGTTTCGGTATCTGCTTTTTGTATTTGTCTTCTGGTTTGTTTTTTAATTTTGCTTGATATTCCTTTTGTCTGCCTTTTTCTTTCTTTTCTTTTGCTTTTGGTTATCTCTTTTTTCCCCTTCCCCACTTCCCTACCCCCCCCCCCCCCCCCCCGATCTTATGTCGTTTGTGAGTTGTGCAGGATTTGTTGGTCCCCGATTAGGACTGCTTCGAGCGTGGTGGGTGCCTCTTTCTTAGGATTCTGGAACAGGTACTGCTGGAGTTTTGGAAGAGCGGACGTCTTATGGGGTCCGGGATCCAACTTTGAGGAAGTTGTGGAAGCTTTCATTTCTTCGGTTTATTGACTATGGAGCTTTCTCAACCATGGCCTACTGGTTTCTTGGAGACTTGTCCACTGCACATGAGTTCTTCTCTTGGAGAATCGGTCTCATCGCCGCTCCTTCGTATGCTTCATCAGAGGATTTGTTTGGAGTTGTTTTGGAGCTGTTTTTCCATAGTTTATTGCTTTTCCTTTTGTTGTATGTTGGTTTTGCATCTAGTTTGTGTGTGCACGGTTTCTGTAATTCAGAAATCGTTTTTGTGAGCCGTTGGAGAATGGTTTGATTCTCCCTTTTGGAATACTATCTGAAATTGTGATTAAAAAAAACAACTGGAGTACATCGCTGGGTATGATTTCAGACCAAAGTGCGAATTGGATCCAGAAATGTTAGCAAGTTTGACGATCAGACCCACTTTGATTGAGCGGATTGGTTCCAGTCAGAGGAACGATCCTAACCTATTGGAAATCATCTCAAAGTAAGAAATGGGAATCGACGAAGAGATGAACAAGTATGGGCTTGATCGAGATGGATGGCTTAGAAAGAATGGGAGATTAGTTGTGCCCAATGTGAATGGATTGAGAGATGAAGTGCTAAGAGAATGTCATCACTCAAAACTGACTATACACCCCGGTGGTAACAAGATGTATCGAGACATGAAGCAGACCTACTACTGGGAAGGGATGAAAAGAGACGTTGGGAAGTTTATATCCAAATGCATGAATTGCCAGCTAGTTAAAGCTGAGCAAAAGAAGCCTAGTGGTTTGTTACAACCATTAGAAATTCCAGAATGGAAATGGGAGCAAGTTTCAATGGATTTCATCGATGGTTTACCAAGGACTACATCGGGCCATGATAGCATTTGGGTGATTGTTGATCGTTTGACCAAGAGCGCAAGGTTTATACCAGTCAAGTCAAATAGGACGACATCTAAGTTAGCAGAACTGTATATGAAATGGGTAGTAAGATTTCATGGAGTACCTAAAGGCATTGTGAGTGACCGAGATCCGTTGTTTACTAGTGGGTTTTGGAAGAGCTTACAAGAGGCGTTAGGATCAGAATTACATCTCAGTATCGCGTATCATCCTCAAACCGACGGACATACAAAGAGGGTGAACCGAGTGTTAGAAGATCTTTTGCGAGCTTGTGTATTGGATTTTGGAGGATCATGGGATGATCATCTACATCTAGTGGAGTTTGCATATAATAACAGTTATCAGTCCAGTATTGGTATGGCTCCATTTGAAGCTTTATATGGAAGACCGTGTAACTCACCATCATGTTGGTTAGAAACTGGTGAGAAATTTGTGCTTGGGCCAGATGTAATAAGAGAAACCTTAAAGAAGATCAAGATTATCCGACAGCGAATGAATGCTGCCCAAGATAGGCAGAAGAGCTATGCTGATAAGGGGATAAGAGATTTAAAGTTCTCCATTGGCGACTTGGTGTTTGTCAAGATTTCCCCGTTAAAGAGTGTGATACGATTTGGCAGGAGAGGCAAGTTAACACCAAGATTTGTTGGACCATTCCCAGTTCTCGAACAAGTTGGGAATTTGGCATATAAGGTTGAATTACCAGAGAAGATGGCAGGAGTTCACAACGTATTTCATGTTTCCTAGTTAAGGAAGTTCGTACACGACCCCGATGTGACTATTTGACCTGATCAGTTGGATGATATCGAGGTTGAACCCGAGGCGGTTGGGAACCGCAAGCCTATGCGTATTGTTGGGAACGATACGAAGCAACTTCTAAGGAAAGCGGTGAATCTAGTCAAAGTTCAGTGGGGCGAGAATGAGAGAGACTGTACTTGGGATATAGAGGAGATCATTAGGAAGACGTATCCAGAACTCTTCGCCTGGTAAGGTTTCAGTTTCGATTTAGTCTTTCCACATGCTAGGATAGGCTTGTTGTGTTTGTTCTGTATGTTTAATTGTTGCAAATGATTGGTAGGCATGAGGAATCCTTTGTATGTTTGGTTAAGGAATTTCGGGGGCGAAATTTCTTAAGGGGTGGAGAATGTAACGACCCGCATTCTACGCATCGGAAGATCGTAGAATATTTATTTCTTTTTCTTATGAAGTCGTATGGTCGTATACTTTTGGAAAACGACTAATGGGGTCATTTCACATGTTCATGATTTCTATCGATTTTTAAATGACCGTTTTGCCCTTAGTTGATCTTGTTTCGTCCATAACTTTTGATTGGTAAGGATTTTTGACCTGAAACCACTTCCATTTGATTCGTTTGATGGTTTACCTTTCCGTAGAGTGGTCACATTAGCCAAACGGACTTACCGTTTGGGAGATATGGCCGAATTAAGGTTTAGAGGGTTAAAAACAGCTTAACCGGGCTTAATTGGGTAGTTAACAGCTAGGCCCATTGGGGGATTTCGGGATTTGGAGTATTTAAGGGCCGTTAGGGTTTAGAGAACATCCTTTTTGTCATTTTCAGCTGCCACTTTTTGTTCCTTCAAGTCTAGCCATGGCCTCCAACATCTAAAACACCTCTAAACCACTTTCTAATTGAAGATTAGGCTTAGCAACATCAAATTAAGGAGAGATAGCACCAAAGCAAGGTTAGAGCTGCTGTTAGACATCAGTATTCATGCCAAAGAGAGATTCATTTCAGATCTGAGTTTTATTTGTGGCAAAGGTGAGTGATTAGCATTGTTTTGACACTAATTGCAGTTAATTAGGGTGATTAGCGTTAATCAGCGAATTTATTCATGTTAAAACTCTGGAAAAATATTTATAAATTCTAAAATATTGTTTTATACCTCTGTTAGAAATTTGGGTTGATTTGGTTAAGTTTTGTTAATCCTATGATTAGTTTTGCTTAAACATGCTTAAGGGAAAATATGGGGTTTTGGCTATGTTTGATTCGTTTTAACATATCATATTGTTGTTTTGGTGTTTGTGAATGATTATACATGTTGCTATGACTATTTGGAATGTTTTATGATTGTTTAGAAAAGTTAGATTGGTCGAAAATGCCGTCGTATGGCGTAAATAGCTCGCTGGAAGAGTTGCAGGAATATGGACCGGATCGGATCGCCCCCACAACCCGACCATGGGAAGGAGCACGATCCGCACACCCCGACCATGAGGAAGGAGCACGATCCGCACACCTGGACCGTGAGGAAGGAGCACGATCCACACACTTGGACCATGAGGAAGGAGCACGATCTGCACACTTGGACCGTGAGGAAGAGCACGATCTGCACACAGCGACCGTGAGGGAAGAGCACGATCCGCACACAGCGACCGTGAGGAAGAGCACGATCCGCACACCGCGACCGTGAGGAAGACAAGGAGCTTGGACATGAGAAGATTAAAACCTGAGATGCAAAGGTAGTCCAAATGAGAAGTTAGAACTCAGGATCCAATTGGGAACTAATGAGTTAACTTCATGAGTTGGGCTTTCTGCAGGACGTGTGCTAAGGGGTTTTCGATGTTTGTAACTTTGGATCACTATGTGTAGGGGGTACGTGAACGGATTCAGGGCCACAGTGGCCTAGGTACGACTAAAGAGCTATAGACCAATGAAGTGGGGTCATTTGTAAAGATTTGGTCATGACTCCATGGGGTAAACTTGGTAATAGCAGTAGTTGTACAAGTCGAACTCCGTCACCACTTCAATGGGTCTAGTGATTAACAGTGGTGGACATCGTATGCTTTACGCACTGAGTGAGAGGTATGAGGATGGTTGCTATGTTTGATTTGTTTGCCATCATTATGACATGCACACCCCCACCCCCATATTCTTTACACCATATGTTAGTGGCACCTTAGAGTATTGTACGGTATGTAGTGCTAACTCTTTGGTTGCAGGTTCAGGTATGGTTTAGTATACCTGTTATTGTTCTGTTTAGCTGCTTATCGCTCATACCAGACTTTTTGTCTGACCCAGAGTTTTATGTCTCTTCTTATTACTCAGGGTGCTCTCACGAGCAGAATAGAGACAGGTTAGCTGGGTATGCACGAGTAGCTGATCAAGAGACGAGCAGGAGGCTTCCATGTATGATATATATATAGATATTCTCCCTGTGTTGTTGAAGATCACTGCTTGGGCATTAGTAGTGTATCTTCTACTTTTGCTTTCTTTTGCTTTAGAGACAGTTTTAAAGTTGTAATAAGGATAATGTTGGATCATAAGCTGTATTTGGATTTCCGCTGCTATGACGGTTTGGTTATCAGCTTATGCACTGTCTCGCCTGTTTTATGTCAAGTCTGTTATTATTATATTTTGTTCCATGCGCTGAGAGACATTCTACAGGTTCTTTGTTAGTTCTTTCATCTTCTTTTCTTTCTTTGGTGATGTCCCGTGCTAGTCAGGCATGTGTACAGCGCACCTACGGAGGGAATGCCGACTGGTGCAGGGCGGGCCGTCACACTTGGTATCAGAGCTCTAGGTTGCGTAGTTAACATAGGGAAAGTCATCAGGGAGAGTTAGTATACGTATATGAGAGCGCGTATTTGTGATTACTTTGGTTTTCAAAAGCTATATGTATATATACTACTAGTATAGATAAGAATAAGGTTGCACTGCACTGACACCACCAAGAAGATGGTTAATCGTTTTCTCTGTACGGATTGAACGATAAGCCGTTATACGAGGGGTACTGGTGGAGGAGCCAATAATGGGAATGCTGCCGAGATGAGGACGATGTTTACTAACCTCATGAGAGAAATGCTTAGAGATGTTCAGAGGGCAGTTCCTAATGCTGCTAATGGTGGTGGTGCAGCGGTGCAGGCGCCTAGGGCCGATTTCGGCAAGCTTAAACAGGATTATACTAGTCTTGGTGGGAAGCCGTTCCACGGAATGGAGTCGGCTACGGATGTTCAGCATTGGCTGGATAGCTACGAGCGTATCTTCGAAGAATTGGGTATCGAGGATGCAATGAAGAGAAGGCTAGCATCCCGTCAGCTGCAAGGACGGGCAATGAATTGGTGGAATGCTATTAAGGCAGCTAATCCAGAGGATCAAGTTACTTGGGATCAGTTCAAGACTCGCTTTAGTGATAAGTTTATCCCAGGTGCCCAGAAGTCAGAGTTGTTTAGGAAGTTCTTGGAGCTAAAACAGAATGGTAGAGCTGTCTCGGAGTATATTGTTGAGTTCGATACTTTATCAAAGTATGGATTATCCCTCATTGACACTCCCGAGAAGAAGAATGAGAAGTTCATAACAGGCTTGGATCAGTACTTGGGGGAAAGGCTTATTAACCACATCGATGAGACGTTTGAATCGATTGTGGGGAAAGCTTTGAGATCAGAGAGTCTTTACCCTAAGTCGAAGACTGAGGTTGCATCTGCAGAAGAGCCAAAGCCGCAGGCAAGTGGTGAAGGCAAGAATGGTTCTCAGAATAAAAGAAAGCGGAATCAGACTAAGGATGGCCAAAAGAAAAAGAATAAGAAAGATGTTGAGTGCTTTAGCTGTGGCAAGAAGGGCCATTATGCTAGTAATTGTCGAGCAAAGCCCGCGGATAGGAAGTTCTTCAACTGTGGCCAAGTTGGACATCAAAAGGATAAGTGTCAACAACCTTTGAAAGAGAAGAAGATGGTGAAAGCATATGCCCTTAATGTTATTCCTTCTTCGTCGAATGCCCCAACTACGGCGGAGAAAGAAAAGAATGTTGTTATTCAAGGTATGCTTTCTGTTTATGATGTTCCTGTTAGAGTTTTGTTTGATACCGGAGCTTCCAGTTCTTTCATATCTAGTGACCTGGTATATAGGTTGTAATTGGAGCCCGAGATAGTCGATAGACATTTAGTAGTGATGAACCCGATTGGTGGTTCGACTAGCCTTAGTATGATTTGTCGTAATGTGGTCTTATCGAGTCATGGATGTATGTTTGTTTATGATTGCTTTGTTTAGGGATTTACTGGGTTTGGCATTATTTTGGGAGTCGATTAGCTCCAAAGATACGGGGTGGTGGTAGATTGTGAGGGATTTTCGGTGACTATTAGGGCGGATGATGGGCGGAGGGTAGTGTTTGGTGGCCTACCTAGTGATGAGGTGATGGCTAGTTTTCTAAATTCCCTCGACATCCCGCAGGACGAGTTAGCAGGAATTCCCGTTGTTGGACAGTATCCGGACGACTTCGAGGAAGTGACCGGACTTCCACCACACCGAGAGATTGAGTTCCGTATTGATTTAGTGAAAGATGCCAGACCTATAGTGATGCCACTTCGTCGTATGACACCAAGAAAGCAGCGAGAGCTCAGGGTGCAAGTGAGCGATCTTTTGAAGAAGGGGTTTATCAGAAGAAGTGTTTCTGAGTGGGGAGCACCAACTGTGTTTGCTACCAAGGCCGATGGTTCCCTTCAATTGCGTGTTGACTACCGCGAATTGAATAAGGTGACGAGGAAGAATAAGTATCCTCTACCGCGGATAGATGATCTATTTGATCAGTTGAGTGGCGCGAGAGTATTCTCCCAGTTTGATCTCGCGATAGGTTTTCGTCAGCTTAGAGTGGAAGCTGAGAGTATAGCTAAAACGACATTTCGGACGCCGTCTGGATTTTATGAGTGGTTGGTCATGCTATTCGGGTTGACCAATGCACCAACATATTTTGTAGATCTTATGAATAGGGTATTCGGAGATCAGTTGAATAAGTTTGTTCTTGTGTTCGTGGACGACATACTTGTTTATTCGAGGATAGAGGAAGAACCCAAAGAACACTTGAGGATAGTGATGGAGGTGTTGAGAAAACACCAATTGAAAGCAAAGTTTTCTAAGTGTCACTTCTGGAAGAGGGAAGTGAGGTTCTTGGGCCATGTTGTTCCAGAGAATGGTATCGCCATGGACCCTACGAAGGCAGCTACGGTACAAGATTGGTCTACGCCCAAGAATGCAACAGACGTAAGAAGATTCTTGGGGTTGGCTGGATATTATCGTAAGTTTATCCAAGACTTCTCCAAGATAGCGGCACCGTTGACTCAGTTGACTAAGAAAAGTCAAGCTTTCGTTTGGGACGAAAGGTGTGAAAATGCATTCAAGAGTCTAAAGGAAAAGTTGACGCATGCACCAGTGTTGGTCATTCCTAAAGGGAATGAAGAGATGACGGTATACACAGATACATGTGGTACCAGACTAGGTGCTGTGTTGATGCAAGGAGGTAGGGTTGTAACTTATGCAAGTCGGCAACTGAAACCGCATGAGAAAAGATATCCTACCCATGATTTGGAATTAGCAGCGATCGTGTTCGCGTTGAAGATGTGGAGACATTATCTCCTGGGAGAAAGGTTTGAGCTGTTTATCGATCATAAATCGTTGAAGTACCTCTTCTCTCAGAAGGATCTAAATCTCCGACAGCAAAGATGGTTAGAATTCTTGGCTTCCTATGATTTCAATATCGCATATACACCAGGAAAGGGAATTGCGGTAGCTGATGCATTGAGTAGAAGACATGCCAGTTTAGGGGCTATGTTTCTAGAATGGAAGCAACTGGAGTAAAGTATCATAGGCTAGCAACCACGAATTACATAGGTATCCCGTCTAACGCTAGTGAGACGTGGAAACATATGCAATCCGTGAAGGCAATTACGGATGCACATGGGGATGGTACCATTTGGGACGGCAATCCTTTCTCTCTCAAGGCTGCTTGGGAGACAGTGCAGACGCCTGGTCCTCGTCTTCTTGTCTTCAGTTTTATCTGGAATGTCCGAATTCCACCTAAGGTTTCTCTGTTTATGTGGAAAATGTTGCATGATGGTTTACCAATAGATGAGAACATTCAGCGTATCGGCATTCCGCTCGTGTCCAGATGCAGGTGTTGCAACACTGGCTGCACTGAGTCCTCTTTTCACTTCTTAATCTCTGGTGCCTGTGCCAGAGCTGTGTGGAATTACTTCGGGAACCTGATGGGTTGTCGAGGTAATGCCACCTCGTTGGAAGGTTTGCTAGGCTTCTGGTGGGCTGGGAACTCTAGTAAATCCTTTCGGTCTATTTTACTTCGTCTGATTCCTTGCCTTATCTGCTGGCACATCTGGTGCTCCAGGAATAAGGCAGTTTTTGATGAAGAGGCAATGGAGCCTCGTTCGATTATCCGAAAAGTTAGGAATGATTTGTTCCTAGCATTCCGGGGACGTCCTTTCAGAGGTGTCTTGGGTGCCCGCTCTAGAAGATTGGCCGTTTTGTTTGATATTTCATCGACTACGGCAAATCTAAGGGCTGGTATCGGTTGATGAAAGGATTCATGTTTTAGGATTCGGTATCTGCTTTTTGTATTTGTCTTCTGGTTTGTTTTTTAATTTTGCTTGATATTCCTTTTGTCTGCCTTTTTCTTTCTTTTCTTTTGCTTTTGATTATCTCTTTTTCCCCCTTCCCCACTTCCCTACCCCCCCCCCGATCTTATGCCGTTTGTGAGTTGTGCAGGATTTGTTGGTCCCCGATTAGGACTGCTTCGAGCGTGGTGGATGCCTCTTTCTTAGGATTCTGGAACAGGTACTGCTGGAGTTTTGGAAGAGCGGACGTCTTATGGGGTCCGGGATCCGACTTTGAGGAAGTTGTAGAAGCTTTCATTTCTTCGGTTTATTGACTATGGAGCTTTCTCAGCCATGGCCTACTGGTTTCTTGGAGACTTGTCCACTGCACATGAGTTCTTCTCTTGGAGAATCGGTCTCATCGCCGCTTCTTCGTATGCTTCGTAAGAGGATTTGTTTGGAGCTGTTTTGGAGTTGTTTTTCCATAGTTTATTGCTTTTCCTTTTGTTGTATGTTGATTTTGCATCTAGTTTGTGTGTGCACGGTTTCTGTAATTCAGAAATCGTTTTTGTGAGCCGTTGGAGAATGGTTTGATTCTCCCTTTTGGAATACTATCTGAAATTGTGATTAAAAAAAAAGCAACTGGAGTACATCGCTGGGTATGATTTCAGACCAAAGTGCGAATTGGATCCAGAAATGTTAGCAAGTTTGACGATCAGACCCACTTTGATTGAGTGGATTGGTTCCAGTCAGAGGAACGATCCTAACCTATTGGAAATCATCTCAAAGTTAGAAATGGGAATCGACGAAGAGATGAACAAGTATGGGCTTGATCGAGATGGATGGCTTAGAAAGAATGGGAGATTAGTTGTGCCCAATGTGAATGGATTGAGAGATGAAGTGCTAAGAGAATGTCATCACTCAAAACTGACTATACACCCCGGTGGTAACAAGATGTATCGAGACATGAAGCAGACCTACTACTGGGAAGGGATGAAAAGAGACGTTGGGAAGTTTATATCCAAATGCATGAATTGCCAGCTAGTTAAAGCTGAGCAAAAGAAGCCTAGTGGTTTGTTACAACCATTAGAAATTCCAGAATGGAAATGGGAGCAAGTTTCAATGGATTTCATCGATGGTTTACCAAGGACTACATCGGGCCATGATAGCATTTGGGTGATTGTTGATCGTTTGACCAAGAGCGCAAGGTTTATACCAGTCAAGTCAAATAGGACGACAGCTAAGTTAGCAGAACTGTATATGAAATTGGTAGTGAGATTTCATGGAGTACCTAAAGGCATTGTGAGTGACCGAGATCCGTTGTTTACTAGTGGGTTTTGGAAGAGCTTACAAGAGGCGTTAGGATCAGAATTACATCTCAGTACCGCGTATCATCCTCAAACCGACGGACATACAGAGAGGGTGAACCGAGTGTTAGAAGATCTTTTGCGAGCTTGTGTATTGGATTTTGGAGGATCATGGGATGATCATCTGCATCTAGTGGAGTTCGCATATAATAACAGTTATCATTCCAGTATTGGTATGGCTCCATTTGAAGCTTTATATGGAAGACCGTGTAACTCACCATCATGTTGGTTAGAAACTGGTGAGAAATTTGTGTTTGGGCCAGATGTAATAAGAGAAACCTTAAAGAAGATCAAGATTATCCGACAGCGAATGAAGGCTGCCCAAGATAGGCAGAAGAGCTATGCTGATAAGAGGATAAGAGATTTAAAGTTCTCCATTGGCGACTTGGTGTTTGTCAAGATTTCCCCGTTAAAGAGCATGATACGATTTGGCAGGAGAGGCAAGTTAACACCAAGATTTGTTGGACCATTCCCAGTTCTCGAACAAGTTGGGAATTTGGCATATAAGGTTGAATTACCAGAGAAGATGGCAGGAGTTCACAACGTATTTCATGTTTCCTAGTTAAGGAAGTTCGTACACGACCCCGATGTGACTATTTGACCTGATCAGTTGGATGATATCGAGGTTGAACCCGAGGCGGTTGGGAACCGCAAGCCTATGCGTATTGTTGGGAACGATACGAAGCAACTTCGAAGGAAAGCGGTGAATCTTGTCAGAGTTCAGTGGGGGCAAGAATGAGAGTGACTGTACTTGGGAGATAGAGGAGATCATTAGGAAGACGTATCCAGAACTCTTCGCCTGGTAAGGTTTCAGTTTCGATTTAGTCTTTCCACATGCTAGGATAGGCTTGTTGTGTTTGTTCTGTATGTTGAATTGTTGCAAATGATTGGTAGGCATGCGGAATCCTTTGTATGTTTGGTTAAGGAATTTCGGGGGCGAAATTTCTTAAGGGGTGGAGAATGTAACGACCCGCATTCTACGCATCGGAAGATCGTAGAATATTTATTTCTTTTTCTTGTGAAGTCGTATGGTCGTATACTTTTGGAAAACGACTAGTGGGGTCATTTCCCATGTTCATGATTTCTATCGATTTTTAAATGACCGTTTTGCCCTTCGTTGATCTTGTTTCGTCCATAACTTTTGATTGGTAAGGAGTTTTGACCTGAAACCACTTCCATTTGATTCGTTTGATGGTTTACCTTTCCGTAGAGTGGTCACATTAGCCAAACGGACTTACCGTTTGGGAGATATGACTGAATTAAGGTTTACAGGGTTAAAAACAGCTTAACCGGGCTTAATTGGGTAGTTAACAGCTAGGCCCATTGGGGGATTTCGGGATTTGGAGTATTTAAGGGCCGTTAGGGTTTAGAGAACATCCTTTTTGTCATTTTCAGCCGCCACTTTTTGTTCCTTCAAGTCTAGCCATGGCCTCCAACATCTAAAACACCTCTAAACCACTTTCTAATTGAAGATTAGGCTTAGCAACATCAAATTAAGGAGAGATAGCACCAAAGCAAGGTTAGAGCTGTTGTTAGACATCAGTATTCATGCCAAACAGAGATTCATTTCAGATCTGAGTTTTATTTGTGGCAAAGGTGAATGATTAGCATTGTTTTGACACTAATTGCAGTTAATTAGGGTGATTAGCGTTAATCAGCGAATTTATTCATGTTAAAACTCTGGAAAAATATTTATAAATTCTAAAATATTGTTTTATACCTCTGTTAGAAATTTGGGTTGATTTGGTTAAGTTTTGTTAATCCTATGATTAGTTTTGCTTAAACATGCTTAAGAGAAAATATGGGGTTTTGGCTATGTTTGATTCGTTTTAACATATCATATTGTTGTTTTGGTGTTTGTGAATGATCATACATGTTGCTATGACTATTTGGAATGTTTTATGATTGTTTAGAAAAGTTAGATTGGTCGAAAACGCCGTCGTATGGCGTAAATAGCTCGTTGGAAGAGTTGTAGGAATATGGACCGGATCGGATCGCCCCCACACCCCGACCATGGGAAAGAGCACGATCCGCACACTTGGACCGTGAGGAAGGAGCACGACCCGCACACATGGACCGTGAGGAATGAGCACGATCCGCACACCTGGACCGTGAGGAAGGAGCACGATCCGCACACTTGGACCGTGAGGAAGAGCACGATCCGCACACAGTGACCGTGAGGGAAGAGCACGATCCACACACAGCGACCGTGAGGAAGAGCGCGATCCGCACACCGCGACCGTGAGGAAGACAAGGAGCTTGGACATGAGAAGATTAAAACCCGAGATGCAAAGGTAGTCCAAATGAGAAGTTAGAACTCAGGATCCAATTGGGAACTAATGAGTTAACTTCATGAGTTGGGCTTTCTGCGGGACGTGTGCTAAGGGGTTTTCGATGTTTGTAACTTTGGATCACTATGTGTAGGGGGTACGTGAACGGATTCAGTGCCACAGTGGCCTAGGTACGACTAAAGAGCTATAAACCAATGAAGTGGGGTCATTTGTAAAGATTTGGTCATGACTCCATGGGGTAAGCTTGGTAGTAGCAGTAGTTGTACAAGTCGAACTCCGTCACTACTTCGATGGGTCTAGTGATTGACAGTGGTGGACTTCGTATGCTTTACGCACTGAGTGAGAGATGTGAGGATGGTTGCTATGTTTGATTTGTTTGCCATCATTATGACATGCACACCCCCACCCACGTATTCTTTACACCATAATTTAGTGGCACCTTAGAGTATTGTACGGTATGTAGTGTTAACTCTTTGGTTGTAGGTCCAGGTTCAGGTATGGTTTAGTATACCTGTTATTGTTCTGTTTAGCTGCTTATCGCTCATACCAGACTTTTTGTCTGACCCAGAGTTTTATGTCTATTCTTATTACTCTGGGTGCTCTCACGAGCAGACTAGAGACAGGTTTGCTGGGTATGCACGAGAAGCTGATTAGGAGACGAGCAGGAGGCTTCCACGTATGATATATATATATATATATATATATTCTCCCTATGTTGTTGAAGATCACTGCTTGGCCATTAGTAGAGTATCTTCTACTTTTTCTTTCTTTTGCTTTAGAGACAGTTTTAAAGTTGTAATAAGGATAATGTTGGATCATAAGCTGTATTTGGATTTCCACTGCTATGACGGTTTAGTTATCAGCTTATGCACTGTCTCGCCTGTTTTGTGTCAAGTATGTTATTATTATATTTTGTTCCGTGCGCTGTGAGACATTCTACAGGTTCTTTGTTAGTTCTTTCATCTTCTTTCCTTTCTTTGGCGATCGTCCCGTGCTTGTCGGGCATGTGTACAGCGCACCTACGGAGGGAATGCCGACTGGTGCAGGGCGGGCCGTCACACATCTTATCTCCCGTCTCCCAAGTCGCGTCTGCTTGATCATCTCCTCATTGGATTTTGTAACACCCCACGTTCGTTAATGTCACTCACAAAGGGAATGCATTAAGTTTCATGGAGAATTATTAGTGTATAGAACAGAATATAACAAGTCAAATATATATAAAGGTACTTGAAAATTTTAAAACAACTTTTATTGTAGCGGAGAAATAGTTTGATTACAACAACTTCATAAACCAACAGTAAAACCAAGTACACTTAATATCCATCTTAACAAATTGTTTTCTGAGTACATAAAGTAAAAAGCATAACCCCAACACAAGTAGCCATAAAAGAGATGAGTTGAACTTTACTTTCGGCAATCCAAGCACTTCCAAAAGAGAGAGAGATCCAAGATCAAGCTCCACTAGTACTAGTCCCACCCTGAGAACCTGAGGGGGGGGGGGGAAGGAAGAAAAGAGGCAAAAACAAGGGGGTCAGACATAAAGTCTGGCGAGTATAATAACTTTAACAATATAATTATTAAAGCAATTAGGATAAGGCATAAACTGGTAAAACAAGGTATGACTGTGAAACAAGCGGGCATGACAAAACAAACAAGAGGAATATTCTGGCGTTAATCTCGTTCCTAATCACTAGAGGATAATTACTATACTGCACCATTATTAGCCACCCTAAAAGTTGATCCCTCCTACAGAACACAACAATGATAGTGGTAGTTTCTTGTACCCCTAGTTGCCTTCATAGGTGCCGCCTGCCCCTATCTGCACTAGTTGTACCCACTACCCCCAAATGATCGGCTCCCTAACTCGTAGATACCCATGCTGGTCCCACAGTAGGGTGTATCACTCCCTAAAGTGGCAACCCGATACCACTAAAGATGCACGGCTTATACCTACACGATGCAACAACGTCTTACCTACCAGCCCGTGCCCACGCACGCACATGACCCCGTTGGACTTGCGTTGCCACCGCTAACCCGTTTTGACCTCTTACAATCAAACTCAGTAAGCGTGTCCCGTCCTCAACTTGGGTCGAGCTCACAAAGATACTTAATGGGTTACTGGTTTGAAAATGGCCCCCATGCCTGACACAAGCTTTCCACCTATGCTTGGTCCCCACTAAGGTTTCTCACTTAACCCCATTCTTGTTCATGTCTTCTTACATGTTTTCAACTTGGTTAAGTGTTTCTAATCGTATTTCACATGCCACCCAGGACACCCACTTACCCCCATGTCCCACCACATGTTTATCTGGTTAAGTGTTACTTAATTCATTAGAACCGTAACCTTATAAAGACCTCCCACATTAGACTACCGTTTGCGGTTGCTGGATTTGCTGGGCGGGTCCGGGCAGTCTTACACCACAAACAAGCCTAACCTCGTGTCTTTACAATTGTTACGCATTTAATTTGTGCCTTTGACCTCTCACATTAGACTACCGTTTGTGGTTGCTGGATTTGCCGGGCGGGTCCGGACAGTCTTACACCACAAACGAGTCTAACCTCGTGTCTTAGGCGGTTAATTATTACACATAATTATTTAACCCCAATTTGGATTAATATCCCAATTCAAATTTGTCAATAAATTCCAAATTAATTTATGTCCATAATTGTCACCTAAATTATGTCCATAATTTCAGGTATACAATTTATACCAATTAATGTCTCAAATTAATTACATGCCTTTAAGGCCATTTTATATCAATTCACAATTATGTATATTTTCCCATTGTCCCCACGTTATTCGTACGTTTTAATATGACATATGTTAGACTCACAAATAGTCTGACTTATAAAAAGAAAAGCAACATCACAACTTGCATAACACGTAAAATAAATCTAAGAATCATGACATAAGTTTGCATAGCCAACAACTTGCATAGGCAATGGATATACATAAATTTGCATAAACTATCATGGATCTAAATATAGATCTAAACATGTAATTGTGAACTTGCATAAATGGGTATGGTTTTCCTATAACTTGCATAAGAATTTCATTCAAACTAGCATATGATTCGTATACAAAACTAGCATAGGCAATGGGCATATGGAACATAAATTTGCATAACTATGAACTATCATGGATCTAAATATAGATCTAAACATAAAGATGTGAACTTGCATATGGATCTAAACATGTAAATTAATGTCACATGGTTTGCATATAACTAGCATATGTATATACTTGATTCACATATGTTTAACATCCCAAACTTGCATAAGATTCACATATGTTTTAACATTCCAAACTTGCATAAGATTCATATAAGAACTAACATATAATCCAACATCCCAAACTTGCATAAGATTCACATAAGAACTAGCATATAATTCAACATCACAAACTTGCATAAGAACTAGCATATGATTCAACATCACAAACTTGCATAAGATTCACATATGTTTTAACATCACATGATTCAATAGTCACATTCTCATAATCCCAAATATAACTTATCATAATTAAATTAATTAATTATTTTGTGAAAGAAATTATACTCACAAACAAAAGAATAGTCTTTTTTTTCTGGGATTTGTATTCTGAAACTGAATTGCTCGCCTTTGATGTAGACTAATTGTTATTCTAATTTAGATTAGATTTGATTTTGATTCTTGCTTCTATCTTGCTTTAGAGTTGAAAGAGAACGGCGGCTACTCTAGGTTCCCCATTGACGGCATGGAGGCTCTTGGTATGAATTAGTGTGATTTTAGGTTGAGAGTTAGGTTGCTTATATAGAATTTGAATTAATTAAGAGCCGTCAGATTTACCTAGAATCAATCAAGACCATCCAGTCAAGATAGAATAACACCTCAGCCCTACTGACTCAGCAATGAGTCAAAACAACGTCATCTTTCAGATCTGCCCGGGGGGAGGGAGTTAGGTTGACCCCCTGCTCGACTTGTATAGGGAGGTCGACCCCCTGTTCGACTTGGCCTTAAGCGGGAATTTTCCCGCCCAGCCCTCTTCCTTGTTTTGAATTTGAATTTCAAATTTTCTGATTCGAGCTGTTTTTAATCTATTTAAATTCTGAAACTTCGGAAGGCCATAACTCCTTCATACGGAGTACAATTCACGCAAACTCGGACTCTATCTCAAGCAGAATTCCGAGATGAACGCAATGGCGCAACCCGTTTCCCTTAATTCTCACATTTGAAATTAAGTATTCTTTAATCCGTTAATTTTAATATTTAAAATCATGGGGTGTTACATTCTCCCCTCCTTAAAGGATTTCGTCCCCGAAATCTCAAAGTTAAGGAAAATGTATATCCTAACATGCAATCATCCATCTATTCAACCATCAAACACAGGCATCCATTGTCCTTACAAGATTACTAATGCCGTATGAACATATGCAAAAAGTGTGTGTATATGTTCCTTGTCTAATGCAAAATCAGGCGGTCTACTGATTCAGTTGACCTCCTTAATGCAAATCATGATAGTACCATGCGTCCATTATGTATGCGAAAGAATCATAATGATACATATTATTTCTACATGCGTGCACAACCATTCATCAAGATGCAGCATCCATATGATAACACAACCCTTATACATCCATAAATTTAGATATGCACACACATTTATATGCAACATGAAGGTGATTGAGTCGATCTAGTGCCCAAGGTGTGTGTACATGCATCCACGAGCAACCACTTACATCCATTTGCATCCACCAAACATAACATGTCTCAAACACATGTTTGCAACTATAGGGTTCTTCCTAACTAAAGATCAAATATGTCATCACAAAGATAATACTAAATGATAGGACAAGTATCAACAAAGAGGTAGAAAAAGGAGAAGTTAAAAACATACCCTCAAAAAGGAAAGGGTACAGCGTACGCACCTTGTCTTTTGTCTCCCAAGTCGTTTCTCTTTGATCATCTCCCCATTGCACTTTGACCAACTTGACCTCTTTGTAGCGTAGCCTTTTGACCTCCGATCCGAGAATGCATGTAGGAGCTTGTCTAACCGTGGCATTGCGCTTTACTTCCACTTCTTCGAGCGTGCTCGGCTCCACCACTTCCGCCGTATCATGTAAACACTTGCGCAAATGCGAAATGTGAAACACGTCATGAACACCACTGAGCTTCTCTGGTAACTTTACTCTATACGTCATCTGCCCAATCCTCTCTGTAATTGGAAAGGGTCCTACGAACCTCGATGCCAACTTCCCTACTGATCCAAAACGGACTACGTTTCTCAACGGTAACACCTTAATAAAAACCATGTCCCCAATATTGAACTCAAGATCGGTTCGTCTCTTATCAGCATATGACTTCTGTCGGTCCTGTGCCGTCTTCATTCGCCGTCGAATCAGGTCTATCTTTTCCGAAGTCTCCCTAATCATGTCGGGTCCAAGCAAAACCTTGTCCGTGGATTCTCACCAACAAGTAGGTGATCGGCATGGTTGTCCGTAAAGAGCTTTAAAAGGTGCCATGCCAATGCTAGCCTGAAAGCTGTTATTATAGGCGAACTCCACTGATGGAAGATGTTCTTTCCATGTTCCTCCGAAGTCTAAGATGCATAGCCTCAGAAGGTCTTCTAGAATCCGATTTACTCTCTCAGTCTGGCCGTCCGTCTGGGGGTGATAAGCGGTACTTAAGCATAATTGTGTTCCAACCGCCTCTTGTAAGCTTTTCCAAAATTCGCTTGTGAAAATGGGATCTCTATCGCTCACAATTCTAGAGGGTATGCCGTGCAGACGAACTATCTCTCGAAGGTAAACAGAAGCTAGCCATGCGGCGGTCCTTCTGCTTTTAACGGGAATAAAATGGGCACTTTTGGTAAGTCTGTCTACAATCACCCAAATCCCCGTATTACCCTTCCTTGATCTTGGAAACCCATCTACAAAAACCATGGAAACACTTTCACATTTCCACAGCGGAATCTCTAAAGGGTGGAGCAAACCTCTGGGCTTCTTTTGCTCTACCTTGACTTGCTGGCACACTAAGCATCTAGAAACGAACTCAGCCACGTCCTTCTTCATTCCGGCCCAAAAGAAAACTCGCTTCATATCTCTGTACTTCTTGTCACCACCGGGATGTATGGTTATCTTAGAGCGATGTGAGTCTTCAAGAATTGCCTTCTTCAAACTCTCGTCTTGTGGTACGCAAAGTCTCTCATCTCTACGCATCCAACCTCTCTCATCTATAGCATATCTATCAAGATGACTCGAAGACTCCCCGCCTATAAGATTTCCTACTATCTCAACCAGCTGTGGGTCATCTCGCTGTGCCTCTCCAACTCGACCCAAAAGTGTAGGTTGCACCTCTAACGATGCCAACAATCCGGGTACATAATCGACAGAGGGTCTGAAGTCAAAGGTAGATATATACTCCAAACTATACCGCTCTACGAACAAAGGACTTAAAGTTAACTTCTTTCTACTTAAGGCGTCGGCTACAACGTTGCCGTTGCTAGGGGTATATGCGATCTCAAAATCGTAGGATGCCAAAAACTCCATCCACCTCTGTTGCCTCAAGTTTAGGTCCTTCTGAGAGAATAAGTACTTTAGCGACTTATGGTCTGTATACAACTCAAACCTCTCGCCAAGCAAATAATGACGCCATGACTTAAGCGCAAAAACTATGGCAGCCAACTCTAAGTCGTGGGTAGGGTAATTATTCTCGTGGACTTTCAACTGCCTTCCACCATAGCATATCACCCTTCCCTCTTGCATTAAAACTGCGCCAAGCCCTATCCTGCAAGCATCGGTATATACTGTGAATGGCTTACTCCCGTCTGGCAAAACTAAAACTGGAGTTGTCGTCAAAGCCCTTTTCAGACGTTGGAAAGCATCATCACAGTCAGCATCCCAAGCAAAAGTCAAGTTCTTCTTCGTTAACCGAGTAAGTGGGGCTGATATCTTTGCGAAGTCCTTAATGAACTTCCTATAATAACCAGCCAGCCCTAAAAAGATTCATATTTCTGTTGCGTTCTTAGGAATTTTCCAATCTGGGATCGCCACCACCTTTCCGGGATCCACAGCTATCCCTTCCTTAGAGACCACTTGTCCAAAGAACCTCACTTCTTTTCTCCAAAAACGACACTTGGAGAACTTAGCCTTAAGTTGATGCGCTCGTAGGGTCTCTAAGACTTCCCTAAGATGTAGGGAATGCTCTCCTTCATTTTTAGAGAAAATCAGGATATCATCTACAAAGACTACCACAAAATTGCTTAGAAACTCCCTAAACACCCTACTCATTAAGTTAAAAAAGTATGCGGGTGCATTTGTCAAACCAAAAGGCATGACGAGCCACTCGAAGAAACCGTCAGGAGTTCTAAATGCAGTCTTATCTATGCTATCTTCAGCTACCCTTAGTTGATGAAACCCTGTAGCCAAATCCAGTTGTGAGAAAACCGAAGCACCCACCAACTGATCGAATAAATCATCTATCCTCGGCAATGGGTGTCTGTTCTTCTTTGTGAGCTTATTCAGCCCTTTATAGTCCACGCACAATCTAAGTGAACCATTAGCTTTCGTACCAAAAATGACTGGAGCACCCCACTCCGAAATACTTCTTCTTATGAACCCCTTCTCAAGAAACTCTTTCACTTTCTTACTGAGTTCTCTTCTCTCTCTCGGAGCCATGTGGCGCACTGGTAATGCAACTGGCTTTGCATTATCTACTAAGTATATTCGAAAGTCCATCTCGTGCCTCGGGGGTAAACCTCGAACTTCATAGAAGACGTCACTATATTCACGGACCACACGAACAGATTCCAAATCATCGTTGGATGCGTCAAGGGATTCTAGGTAGCTAAGCATTACCGGACCTCTAGGGTCACAAGAAATATCGAGGGTCTTTCCACAACGACTCAACAATCTAACTACCCTTCTCTCACAATATAGGATGACACCGTATCTAGCTAGCCAATCCATGCCTAGAATCTAGCAGTAGCCCATGAAGCCAAGAACGAAGGCGTGGCATTAAAACCCAACGCCTAAGATAGACACCCTCAAATCCCGACAAATCATTGAAAGATGAGCCGAACCACCAGTAGGATTTGATACTACTATGGGATTCGTAACTAGACTAGTATTTAGGTGCAGTGTTTCAACTAACGAAGCAGATACAAACGAGTGTGAAGCGCCAGAGTCAAACAAAGTACGAACATGATGATCAAACAGAAAAACTAAACTTTCAACATAAATGTTTCTACCTCTCTCCTGTCCTGGTGCCATGAGAGCATGAACCTGCCCTCTTGCCTGTCCTGGTGCCATGAGAGCCTGAATCTGCCCACCAGAAGTGGACCCTGTCCTTTGCCCTTGCCCCTGTTTCTGCGGGCAGTCTTTAATTAGATGTCCTGCCTCTCCACAGTGGAAGCAACCAATCTTCTTCTTTTTCCTACAGTCTTTGCTCATATGGCATGGTGTTCCACAATTAAAGCACCTTTTCTTCCCTTTGCTATTGTTATCCTTACCACCTTTCTTGTTTTTCTGTTGTGATTTCTTTTGATCCCCTTTCTTCTCCGGTGCCTTATTAGCATTCGAACCTTTCTCCTCTTCATGCATAAGCGCCATGTCAACCAATCTTTCAAAGGTAGCCCCCATCGGAATGTGGGTCATAGCCAATCCGTGTAGCGGCTCATTCAAGCCTTTAACGAACCTCAGAGCCTTCTTCTCAGGTGTGTTCACCAAGTCTAAGCCAAATCTCGCCAACTGATTGAACTTGTTGACATACTCCTTTACTGATAAATTTCCTTGCTTCAATGCTAAGAACCTCTCCATATATAAATTCTCTTCTGCTCGTGAGAGAAATTTCATCTCGAACCTACGCCTGAAATCCATCCATGTCTCCACTGGACGCTCTCCATTCGTGACCTCCCACAAAAACGAGGCTTCGTCCTTCATTAACCAAGCAGCCAATTGGACCTTCCTTCCATCTTCTACTTCGAAGATACCAAAAAAATCTTCCACCTCCTTCAGCCAATTTCGAGCTTCAACAAACGTCTTTGATCCGTGAAAAGGTTTCCCGCCCATTGCCCGAAAATCTTTGCATATCTACGAAAAAGTATCAACGCGAGGCGGGGGAGGAGGAGCGACTGCAGCTAGGGGAGGAGGAACATTTGCTGGGCCTGCGGCAGCGACCCTAGCCTCCAGATACCTTCTAAACCAGCCTGGTATCGGTATGCTCTCGGGTATCTCAGGTTCCCCAGACATGTTGAAAAAGAAAAAGGAAGAGATTCAAAACGGAGAATCGAAGGAAATATATATGGCTCTTGGGGGTTATGTTTTTTAAAACAAACTTTTCTCTTGAAAATACTCTCCTTAAAACATATTTTTGAAAGTATTTCTTTATAAAATGCTTTTGAAAACCAGTTTTTTCAAAATTCATATCTGTTCCGGTAACCTTCAGCTCTGATACCACGTGTAACACCCCACGTCCATTAATGTCACTCACAAAGGGAATGCATTAAGTTTCATGGAGCATTATTAGTGTATAGAATAGAATACAACAAGATATATATATATATTGGTACTTGAAAATTTTAAAATAACTTTTATTGCAGTGGAGAAATAATTTGATTACAACAACTTCATAAACCAACAGTAAAACCAAGTACACTTAATATCTATCTTAACAAATTGTTTTCTGAGTACATAAAGTAAAAAAGCATAACCCCAACACAAGTAGCCATAAAAGAGATGAGGTGAACTTTACTTTCAGCAATCCAAGCACATCCGAAAGAGAGAGAGATCCAAGATCAAGCTCCACTAGTACTAGTCCCACCCTGAGAATCTTGGGGGGGGGGGGGGGGGAAGGAAGAAAAGAGGCGAAAACAAGGAGGTCAGACATAAAGTCTGGCGAGTATAATAACTTTAACAATATAATTATTAAATCAATTAGGATAAGGCATAAACTGGTAAAACAAGGTATGACTGTGAAACAAGTGGGCATGACAAAACAAACAAGAGGAATATTCTGGCATTAATCTCGTTCCTATTCACCATAGGATAATTACTATACTGCACCATTACTAGTCACCCTAAAAGTTGATCCCGCCTACAGAACATAACAATGATAGTGGTAGTTTCGTGTACCCCTAGTTGCCTTCATAGGTGCCGCCTGCCCCTATCTCCACTAGTTGTACCCACTACCCCCATGCGATCGGCTCCCTTACTCGTAGATACCCTTGTTGGTCCCACAGTGGGTGTATCACTCCCCAAAGTGGCAACCCGATACCACTAAAGATGCACGGCTTATACCTACACGATGCAACAACGTCTTACCTACCAGCCCGGGCCCACGCACACACATGACCCCGTTGGACTTGCGTTGCCACCTCTAACCCGTTTTGACCTCTTACAATCAAACCCAGTAAGCGTGTCCCGTCCTCGACTTGGGTCGAGCTCACAAAGATACTTAATGGGTTACTTGTTTGAAAAGGGCCCCCATGCCTGACACAAGCTTTCCACCTATGCTTGGTCCCCACTAAGGTTTCCCACTTAACCCCATTCTTGTTCATGTCTTCTTACATGTTTTCAACTTGGTTAAGTGTTTCTAATCGTATTTCTCATGCCACCCAGGCCACCCACTTAACCCCCATGTCCCACCACATGTTTATCTGGTTAAGTGTTACTTAATTTATTAGAAGTGTAACCGTATAAAGACCTCCCACATTAGGCTACCGTTTGCGGTTGTTGGATTTGCCGGGCGGGTCCGGGCAGTCTTACACCACAAACGAGCCTAACCTCGTGTCTTTACAATTGTTACGCATTTAATTTGTGCCTTTGACCTCTCACATTAGACTACCGTTTGTGGTTGCTAGATTTGTCGGGCGGGTCCGGGCAGTCTTACACCACAAACGAGTCTAACCTCGTGTCTTAGGCGGTTAATTATTACACATAATTATTTAACCCTAAATTGGATTAATATCCCTATTAAAATTTGTCAATAAATTCCAAATTAATTTATGTCCATAATTGTCACCTAAATTATTTCCATAATTTCAGGTATACAATTTGTACCAATTAATGTCTCAAATTAATTACATGCCTTTAAGGCCATTTTATACCAATTCACAATTATGTATATTTAATATTTTCCCATTGTCCCCACGCTATTCGTACGTTTTAATATGACATATGTTAGACTTGTAAACAGTCTAACTTATAAAAAGAAAAGCAACATCACAACTTGCATAACACGTAAAATAGATCTAAGAATCATGACATAAGTTTGCATAGCCAACAACTTGCATAGGAAATGGATATACATAAATTTGCATAAACTATCATGGATCTAAATATAGGTCTAAACATGTAATTGTGAACTTGCATATATGGGTATGGTTTTCCTATAACTTGCATAAGAATTTCATTCAAAGTAGCATATGATTCATATACAAAACTAGCATAGGCAATGGGCATACGGAACATAAATTTGCATAACTATGTACTGTCATGGATCTAAATATAGATCTAAACATAAAGATGTGAACTTACATATGGATCTAAACATGTAAATTAATGTCACATGGTTTGCATATAAACTAGCATATGTATATACTTGATTCACATATGTTTAACATCCCAAACTTGCATAAGATTCACATATGTTTTAACATCCCAAACTTGCATAAAATTCATATAAGAACTAGCATATAATCCAACATCACAAACTTGCATAAGATTCACATAAGAACTAGCATATAATTCAACATCACAAACTTGCATAAGAACTAGCATATGATTCAACATCACAAACTTGCATAAGATTCACATATGTTTTAACATCACATGATTCAATAGTCACATTCTCATAATCCCAATTATAACTTATCATAATTAAATTAATTAATTAATTTGTGAAAGAAATTATACTCACAAACAAAAGAATAGTCTTGTTTTTCTGGAATCTGTATTCTGAAACTGAATTGCTCGCCTTTGATGTGGACTAATTGTTATTCTAATTTAGATTTGATTTGATTTTGATTCTTGCTTCTATCTTGCTTTAGAGTTGAAAGAGAACGGCGGCTACTCCAGGTTCCCCATTGACGACATGGCGGCTCTTGGTATGAATTAGTGTGATTTTAGGTTGAGAGTTAGGTTGCTTATATAGAATTTGAATTAATTAAGAGCTGTCAGATTAACCTAGAATCAATCAAGACCATCCATTCAAGATAAAATAACACCTCAGCCCGAATGACTCAGCAATGAGTCAAAAAAGCGTCATCTTTCAGATCTGCCCAGGGGGAGGGGGTAGGTCAACCCCCTGGTTGACCTGGCCTTGGCCGGAAATTTTCCCGCCCAGCCCGCTTCCCTGTTTTGAATTTGAATTTCAAATTTTCTGATTCAAGCTGTTTTTAATCTATTTAAATTCTGAAACTTCGGAAGGCCATAACTCCTTCATACGGAGTCCGATTCACGCAAACTCGGACTCTATCCCAAGCAGAATTCCGAGACGAACGCAATGGCGTAACCCATTTCCCTTATTTCTCACATTTGAAATTAAGTATTCTTTAATCCGTTAATTCTAATATTTAAAATCACGGGGTGTTACAGATTTTAACCAACTTGACGTCTCTATTGCGTAACTTCTTGATCTCCGATCCAAGGATGCATGTAGGAGCTCGTCTAATCGTGGCATCTTGCTCCACTTCCACTTCTCTAAGCATGCTCGGCTCCACTATTTCCGTGGTATCATGTAAAGACTTCCTCACATGCGACACGTAAAACATGTCATGAACACCACTAAGTTTTTTTCAGCAACTTCACTTTGTTGTCTGTCCAATTCTTTCTGTAATAGGGGATTGCCCTACGAACCTTGGTGCTAATTTCCCCACACTCCCCAAAGCGAACTACGTTCCTCCATGGTGAAACTTTAATAAAAACTCTGTCTCCAACATCGAACTCAAGATCGGTTCATCTCTTGTCAGCGTTTGACTTTTGTCGGCCCTGTGCCGTCTTCATTCATCTTCGAATCATGTCTATCTCCTCAGAAGTTTCCCTAACCATATCTGGCCCAAGTAAAATCTTATCCATAGATTCCCACCAACAAGTTGGTGATCGACACGGTCGTCCATAAAAACCCTAATCCTAGCTTAATAACTGTTGTTATAAGCAAACTCCACAAATGGAAAGTGCTCTTCTCATGTCCTCCAAAATCTAGGATGCATAACCTCAAAAGATCTTCAAGGATTCTATTCACCCTTTCTGTCCGTCCATCCATCCGTTTGTGGACGATATGCGATGCTCAAACATAACTGCATATCTACTGCCTTTTGCATATCACCTTTTCCTCTTGCATCGAAAACTGCTCCAAGCCCTGCCTCGCAAGTACCGGTATATACTGTGAACGGTTTGCTCCCATCTAGCAAAGTAAAAACTGGGGCTGATACCTTCGCAAAGCCCTTAACGAACTTCCTATAGTAGCCCCCCAACCCTAGAAAACTTCTTACTTTTGTTGCTTTTCTAAGAACCTTCCAATCTTGGATTGCCACCACCTTTGTAGGATCCACTGCAATCCCTTCCTTAGAGACCACGTGTCCTAGGAACCTCACTTCTTTCCTCCAAAAATGACATTTGGAGAACTTAGCTTTGAGTTGATGCGCTCTAGGGTCTCTAAGACTTCCCTAAGATGTAGGGCATACTCTCCCTCACTTCTAGAGAAAATCAAAATACTATCCACAAAGACTACCACAAACTTGTTTAGGAACTCCCTAATCACACTACTAATCAAGTCTACGAAATATGTGGGTGCATTCATCAAACCAAAAAAAAATGTATGACAAGCCCTTTGAAGAAACCGTTAGGAGTCCTAAAAGCAGTCTTATCTATGCTATCCTCAGCTACCCTCAACTGGTGAAATCCTGTAGTGAAGTCCAACTGTGAGAAAACCGAAGAACCAGCTAACTAATAAAACAAATCATCTATCCTCGGCAATAGGTGTCTATTCTTCTTCGTGGGCTTGTTCGGCTCCCTATAGTCCACACACAATCTAAGCGAACCGTCAGTCTTCGTAGCAAAAACAACTGGAGCACCCCATTCTGAAATGCTTCTTCTTATGAACCCTTTCTCAAGTAGCTCCCCTACATGTTTACTAAGTTCCCTCCTTTCTCTCTCGGAGCCATGTGGCGCACTGACAATGCAACCGACTTTTCATTATCTACAAAGTATATTCGGAGGTCTATCTCGCGCCTCGGGGGTAGACCCCGAATCTCATCAAAGATGTTACCATACTCACGGACTACACGAACAGATTTCAAATCATCTATGAATACGTCAAGAGATTCTAGGTAGCCAAGCATCACTGAACCCCTAGGGTCACAAGAAATATCAAGGGTCTTTCCACAACGAGTCAACAGTCTAACTACCCTCTTTTCACAGTCTTGGATGGCACCATGCCTGGCTAGCCAATCCATCCCTAGAATCAAGCCATAGCCCGTGAAACCAGGAATGAAGGCGTTGCATTCAAACCCAACGCCCAAGATAGACACTCTCAAAACCCGACAAACCATAGATAAGTGAGCCGAACCACCAATAGGATTTGAGACTACAATGGTATCCATAACTAGACTAGTATTTAGGTGCAGTGTTTCAACTTACGAAGTAGATACAAATGATTGCGAAGCGCAAGAGTCAAAAAAAGTTCGAATAGGATGGCTGAAAAAGGAAAATCAAACTTGTAACAAAAATGCTTCTATCTCTCTCCTGTCCCGGTGCCATGAGAGCGTGAACCTGTCCTCCAGAAGTAGGTCATGTCCTCTATCCATGCCCTTGTCCTTACCTCCTTGGGTAATCTTAAATCATATGTCCTGCCTCGCCGCAATGGTAACAACCATGCTTCTTCTTCTTCCTACATTCCTTAATTATATGGCCCGTTATACCACAATAAAGACACCTTCTTTTGTTACGAGGGTTAATTATTATTTCCACTTTCTCCTTTACCTTCTTCATGGATTAAAGCCATATCAACAAATTCCTCATCCCTGGGTTGTGTTCCTCAGCCTAAACTTCCTCATCGACCAAGCAGCTAGCCGAACTTTCCTTCCATTGTCTATCTTTAAGATACCAAACGAGTCCTTCACTTCCTTGAGCCAATTTATAGCCACGACAAACGTCTCAGCCCCATGAAAAGGATTTCCGCCCATCGCACTGAAGTCCTTCTATATCTTAGGAAAGGCATCTAAATGCGGAGAAAGAGACTCAAGAAGGAAAAAGGAAGAGATTCGAAACAAAGAACCGAAAGATAGATATACAGCTTTTGGGGATTATGTTTTTCATAGTAAATCTTTCTCTTGAAAACTCCTTCTTTGAAACATGTTTTTAAAAATAATACTTTTGAAAATGGTTTTCAAAATCTTTTATCTGTTCTGGTAACCTTCAGCTCTGATACCATGTGTAACACCCCACGTCCGTTAATGTCACTCACAAAGGGAATGCATTAAGTTTCGTGGAGCATTATAAGTAAACAGAACGGAATATTACAAGACAGAAAAAGTAGTACTTGAAAATTTTGTAATTTTATTGCAGCGGAAATAGAAATAAGTTTGACTACATTTCCAAATACCAAAATCAAGTACATAACATCAGTCTTGTACAAAACCTTCAGAGTACATAATTTTAAAGCGATAATCCCCAACAAGAAAATGCCATACGCAGAATCAAAGCCAAGCAATACACCTTTCAACTTCAAGATGGAAGAAAGAGATATCTGAACTAAGCTTGAGTATTTCCTCCCTAAGAACCTTGGGGGGGGGGGGGGGGGAGGGAACAGAAGAAAAGAGGCGAAATAAACTAGGTCAGACATAAGTCTGGTGAGTCCAGTGACTTCAACAATATAATCTTTAAAGTAACAGGATAAGAACTTATACTGGAAAGCAAGAAATGACTGTAGAATAAATAGGCATGAAAAAGCAGACAAGATGAACAAGATATAACGTTGATTGCGCTTCTAATCACTATAGGATAATTACTACACTGCACCAATGCTAGTAACACCGTATCATTACTAGTTACACCGCACCCTTGCTAGTCCCATACTAAAAGTTGATCCCTCTTACTAATCATGATAATGGTAGTTTCGTGAACTCCTAGCTGCTATCGTAGGTGCCCCTTTTTTTGCTCCTAACCCCATGAGCTGTACCCACTACCTTCCTCGTTCGATCAGCTCCCTAACTCACATGTATTTATTACTTGTGTCATTCGACCTCGCTTGTATGTATTCATTACTTGTGTCATTCGGCTTCGCTTGTATGTAGATACCTGTGCTGGCCCCATCATGGGGTGTATCAATTCCCATGATGGCAACCCGATACGATTCAAGATGCACAGTGTATACTGCAGATGCTAAGTGCCTTTTCTTTCCACTCTAGAGCACGTGCACGCCCATACTCCGTCGGAACCTACACTGCTGCACCACCCGCCGCTATTTTGACCGCTTATAATCAGCCCAGTAATCGTGCACCACCCTGCCTAGCTCAGGGTAACATGATACATCTATGTGGGTTACTGCTGAAATGTGTCCCCGTTACTAGGGTTTCCTAATCAACATGTTATAATGGTTAGTGTTCTCAATTTAACTCCACCCCCACCTATTTGCTTAATTAACATGTTGTACTGGTTAAGTGTTGCCTATTCATATGTTACTTAACCTCCTTTCTGATTCACGCCTGTTTATTTAACGGTTAAGTTTGTAGGCCTATATATACTAATATTACCCACTTACCCAATATTTACTTAACCCTTCCCCTTATCAAGTCCATCTATAAACCCTATCCACTTTGTTCATGTAATATTGGTTAAGTTGTCTTTTTGTCCATGTTAACTTAACCCACTCACCTAACATGTTGTATTGGTTAAGTGTCGCATGTTCATATGTTACTTAACCTTTCCATTCTTAGCATGCCCATTCCTTAGCTTTAATTTATTCATTAAAGCACCAACCTCTCACATTAGAACTATTGTTTGCGGTTGATGGATGTGCCGGGCGGTTCCGGGTAGACTTCTACCGCAAACTCATTCTAACCTCGGGTTCTTGGGCTTAATGCACTAACCACTCACATTAGATCTATGTCGTTATGGTCGCTGGATGTGCCGGGCGGTTCCGAGCAGTCTTACACCACAACTCAATCTAACCTCGGGTTAGGCCCATTCATCTTTTAGCCAATTTACATATCTACCATTCATGTCCAAGTTTATATGTAAATTATCCATAAGTGTGGTCAGTTCAAGTTATGCCACATTTTCTAGTTATGCCCAAAATTAATTATATGATTACAACCCCTTTTTATGCCAGTTACATAATATTCAACCTTTACCTAAACTTTTCCCCAACGTTCCCACGTCGTTCGTACGTATAGTTCATGTGATACGTTAGGCTCGCAATTAGCCCAACTCATAAAAAAAAGGAAAAAGGGAAGAAACACATGCCATCATAACTGGCATATACAATATAGATCTAAGACGGCATAAATCTAGTAAACATATAAAAATAGATCCAATCAACATATTGAGTGCGAACTAACATGGACCTAAAACATAAACTTGCACGGATTTAAACATATGAACATATAATTCTAAACATATGGGCTGATATGGATCTAATCATATAAACATGTAGATCTAAACATATGAACAATAGTTCTAAACATATGGACTTATATGGATCTAATCATATAAACATGTAGATCTAAACATATGAACATATAAAATATGATCTTACATGTATGAACATGACTTACATATAATCTTTCATAACTTGCATAGATCGAGCAAACTTGCATACATAACTTGCATACATAATTAGGCATATGAATTAACATAGAACATAACTTGCATATAATGAATCAAATCAAGCATAAATCAAAACATAGTTTGCAAAGACATAAACTTTATATGATTTACAAACATTTTCATAAAATCCAATTCATAACTCATCACAATTATGTTTAAACAATTAGCTTGTGAAAGAAACTGCACTCACGGAAAACGGATCTTGAATTCTGGGATCTGATTTCTGAAGTTGCTAAGTTAATCCGTTGATGTAGGCGTTGATTCGTTCATTGTTGTTCTAGAATTCCTTTTTGCAATTCCTAGGCTTTGAATCTTTATCTCTTGTATTTTTATCTTTAATCTAGAATTTGATTTGTTATGGTGGCGGCTAGGTTAGTTTGTACATGAACAACATGACATCATCATAGTTTAGGGTTGTGAGGTTAGGGTTTAGGTTTAGCTATGTATATATAGATGTCTAGGATCAATATGGGCCTTTAGATCAACCTAGGAGTCATCAAAGCCATCCAAACCCAAGAGAGCCTACCAGAACATGACACATATGCCCTAACACCTCAGAAAATCGTCACTGTCCAGAACAGTTCGCAGGTGTCGAATGTCGACACCCCTAGGGGGGTCGACACCTATGTCGACACCCCTTGGGGGGGGGGTCGACACCCCTGAGCGGGAAATTTCCCGCTCAGCTGTTTTCTGAAGTTTTGAAATTCGAATCTGCTTTAATTATTTAATTATTATTTTAATTTAATTTCTGCTTAAACTTGAAAATTTCTAACCTCCATAACTTCTTCATACGGAGTCTGATTCACGCAAACTCGGACTCTATCTCAAGCAGAATTCCGAGATGAATGCAATGGCGTAACCCGTTTCACCCAATTCTTCTTTTAAAAATTAAGTGTTCTTAATTTTGTTATTTTTAATATTCATAGAAAATACGGTGTGTTACATACTTCATCTCAAAGGACTATGATTTTCAAATCGATTTATGTTCGAAATCCATTCATATTCAAATAGAATATATATCTTCCATATCACTCATTTAAATCCCTTATGAGATCCATACATATTCGAGTAGAATATAACTTACATCTCCATATTAAAATTGGTTTGAATCGATTCATGTTCAAATAACTTTATTCCTACTCCATTTCGAACTATAGTTTAAATCCAGCACTTTCCATTCGGAAGAAATTTACCATCATTTAATATAGCTTTGAAAATAGATACTTATAAATAAACCTTATATATAAAATCTACATATATAAAATCATTCGAGTATACTAAGATACTTTAAATCACTATATATATAAAAAATAAAGGCTTTACTAATAATTTTAAATAATAACATATAAGAAAAAATTCATTTATAACAAAATAGTATATATGTACAAAATCTATAAAAAAAATAATTTTAAATAATAAAATATAATTTTATTTGTAAAACAAACAGTGCATATATATTTTATAGAATAAAAATAAAATAAAATAAAATTTTAAACCATAATTGTTCTTTCTCCTGAATTTCAAATACTTGAATCTATACTCCAGTCTCAATGGAATTTACATAATTCAATATCTTATTTCAAATGTCATTCAACAAATCTTTCAATTTAGGGAAATTCAAACCATATTCATTTAAGTTTAAAACAACCCCAAGTATCCTCGATCCTCTATTTCCCAAATTAGATTCAATAAGAATTTATTACATTCAAATCCAAACCCTTAATTTGAAAATTTCAAATGATATTCAAGTCCCACTTTAAGAATTTCCACTTCCTTAGCATAATTCTTAACCATTTCAAATAACATTCGCGATCCAGATCTTTTACAGAAACCAAGTTTATCGAGTATCGTCTCATTTCTTTAAATGAAATTTCTATCAAATAAAATCTCTAATTATTTGAAAATCATTTAACCAACCGATGTCTGTATAAAATTTTCTATCCTATGGCCAAGTGATATTAAATTTAATTTCTCGATATTTCAGGGACGGATCTTATCATTTTGATCCAAATCAGGGTCACAGAGATTCATCATTTCACTCTGTGTTCTTAATTTATTTTATATCGATAAATCCCGGGTTTATTCGATGCCCGTAACATTAAGGGTGGAAAATTGGGATTCATCGTCAATGATGAGCACACAACAGCCATATACTGAAATAAATAACATTTTAAGTAATACTCATTCGGAAATCACCCAAAGCATCCATCACAGCCTTTCATCCAATTAATTAGTATTAATCTGTTCAATGGGTTTGCAAGAATCAGAAATACCAACTAATAATTTAATTAAATTAAATAACTAATTATTGGCCTAAATTTTCAGATTTACATACTTGCCTGTCAGTTTCTAAGCAACAAAACATCAATCAAGCACAACCATACAACCAACTTATTTCACAACTTAGTTCAATAAATATGGGAATAATTCAGTATTTCGTAAGTGAGAAAATCACTCACCTTTGGGTCTTTAGTGGTTCGGACGTCCAACCAAAGCCCAAAATTTCACAGTCTCCAAATGCAGCCAAACTAGTCTTAGATCGTCCGCAGTCTTGCCACGATCCCAACGCACCCAACCGCGTCCAAATCCGAGTTCATACGAGAAAATTATCAGTGTTTTACCATTTGAAATTTAAATATATAAAATTTAATACATAATTTCCTTACCCAACTACAATGTGCCACATCAGCATTCCTTTCCCGCTCCATCTCCTTCTCGTGTTCAAACCCACATGCAAGAACCTAATAACACCGCAATTTTGACCAACCACCACACCCAACTTCGGACACTTCAGACCCGAGACCGCCTCCAATTGGAAGCTCACCGAAAATCACATCTAGCGACCAAAATCCGACGTCTCCGGTGGTTCCTCCTGCCGCCGTCGATGAGATGAACGGACGAGCTTCTAAGCCCTAAAACGCGGATTCTGACCTCAACAAAGCACAGAAATTCACCCAATCACCATGGTTTCACTCCTATCGACAAGAGCTACCATACCCAGATCACGGTTTCTTCGATTAACTTGTAAATCGAAAATCCCCAAATTCTATTCTAGGGTTACGAATTTCAGAACGTTTGACCAAGAATTCCGTCCAATGCGCTTACTGCATGTCGAAACAAACCAAACCCGTAGCTTCCTATCGACAAGAGCTTCGATTCGGTATATAATACGATATGGTTTGAGAAGGTTTAAATTTGAAGTTTGTATTTTTACTTAGCTAGGGTTTTGAAATTTGATTTTGCCATTAGAAAGATGAAGTAGACAAGATGAACGTACAGAAATGAGTAGAATAACTTATGGGCTGGTTCGGTGGATAGGGAATTTATTTGCATAAGTATAGAAGGCCCAATATGATCAATACACAATTATCTTATTACACTAATTCACTTTCACTTTTTCTCTAGTACGATCAAACGGTAAGTCGGATTGTAACGCAAATTGAAATCCTATCATAATTCACCGTTCCGGTTCCGATGACGCCAGTTTCGTCAAATTCCGAGACAGTCGTCAAAACAGTTAAATTTAACAGCAAATTAATCAATAAAATATTCAAAATTTTCATTTAACTATTTAATTCAATTTAAATATTTATAAAATCCCATTTAAATCAATTTATGACTTAAAAAAAAATCTATAAATCAATTTCACATATTTTGCTCCCGAATTTATTTATTTATCCATTTAAATTTATATTTCAATCATTATTAAACAACTTAGAATACCCCCATTTAACGATTTAAATTTGAATCCTCTTTTTAACTTAACCCACTTAAATTTAAATTAGTTATTAAAAATACTAATCCCAAGTTACAACATTCTAAATAAAACAAAATTTTGAAATCTATTTATACTCAATCCAACCATCCTCATCATTGCAATCCACAAACTTTGGTTTTTCCAAATATTTTTCCATTTTATTTATTTTAAATCAAAATTTGAATATACACAAAAATATGGGATGTTACAGGAATCACCCCATGGATCAGTAGCGAGATGTCCTGGCAACCCGTAGATTCCAACCACGACAGAACCACAGTACATCTTTGGCTGCAGACCGAAGATTATTAGTAGTTCTTCCGTTTATGAAGATCTACGGTCTTCAATGCTCCATCTCGATAATATTCTAATATCTTCACGTATTTGCTGGTCGGAATGGTTTTCGAATATAAATTCGATCCCGGTCTTTTCGTACCAATAATCGTATTGGACAGATTTGATAGTCGGTTATTTAACTATCAAAATAAACAATGATTCAATCATAAAAATCCAATGAGTTCACTAGTTCAGTATTCAGCATCAATTGGCCATTTAATTAAAACAAATGTAAATTTAAAACTCTTAAATATTTCAATATTATAAATATAGTTTTCGCCTCTTAATTCACATAAAATTTTATTTTTCAAGACTATATCAAATACATCAGATTCATTCTCTCTCTCTCTCTCTCTCTCTCTCTCTATATATATATATATATATATATATATGTATATATATATATATCCCCAACCTTGTTTTTAACAAATTTCACGTAAACCATTGTTACTTGAAAATAATATCCAATCTCTATTCTTAGAATAAACTCATTCCAAAAACTTACCCTTTTTATTTCCTTTTACTTTTGGAATATCGTTAAATATGTAAATATATATTCTCTAATTTTCTCTTTTCTGTTACTTAGGGAATTTCACTATATATATATATACACATACTCAACTCCTTTTTATTTCCATTAATTTGGAAATCTAAATATATATACTCCAAGTTTTCACCATAAGTTGCATTATTATTCCTTTAATGGAAATAATCAATTATTTCTCACCCCTTTCTCCATTTCCAACTAATATCTTCATTAGATAATTTCAATGTCATTCAAGTTGGGGTATTTAATTATCTCTCAGAACTTGATCAATAACGTTCATATCTTCAGATAGATACAAGTTGAAATCCAAAAACCCATATTTCATTCAAATATCAATACAAATTTCATTTAACTATCTTATTTAAAATACGGTTTCATAAAACCTTCTTACTTTTGAAAATCTCTTTCTCAGGTATCACCATTATTCCTTAATTTAATCGGTTTCATAAAACCTTTTTACTTTTGAAGATCTCTTTCTCGGGTATCACCATTATTCCTTAATTTAATCATTAAGTAATTTCTTATAAAACACCACTTTATAACCTCTACCTCTTTAAACAATTCAATTTATAATTCGGATTTGTTTACAAATCTTATAACCCGCTTCTTTAACCAAATTCACTTTTATCAATCTCCTTTCAAATACATTTGAACATTCCCGCTTTGAAAATTTTATTTCAATTTCCCAATTTTACTTAATCCCCATTTTTAAGTAACGTTAATTTAAAATTAATGCTTTAACATCTAAAACCTCATCGATATAACTCTGGATTATTATAAACCCTTTATCCCAATCTCTTTTGACTTAATTCGAATAATTAAGTAACATTTATTTCAAGCTATGGTATTTGCTTGAAATTCCCATTTTACTTGTTATACAAATTCGGGTTTTAAATATAAAACCCGTTCGTAATCTTCTTTCCCCATTCAATTGGATTTCATTTCAATTTTGATTTCCTTTTTCAATGAATTTCAATTAAAAAGTAATCCCCTATGTTATTATTAATCATGATAATAATTTACTTTGATCATTAACTACTTCAGTAGTTAATTCCTTTATTAACTAAAATAAATAGTAATTCCCTTTCTAAAACCCTATTAAAATTAAATAATATTCATTAAACTATTTTAATTCAAAACACACTAATCTAATAATCAATCCCAATTAAAAACGGTCGATTTAAATAATGCATAACACAGTTATCTCATTAACTGATCCCAATTACTTCTCACGTTAAATTAATTAATAATATAATTAATTTAAATAATTCCATTTAATTGTTTCTTAACCAAACAATTACCCAAATTTAATCGTTAGGTTAATTTCTAATCACTTGTTTATAAATCTGATTAACATCAGAATTTACTTAAAAAATCAATTAATAATTATAAATTAGTTAAATAATAAATATTAATTTCCTTTTTTATAAACTTATTTTCATTGTAATTTAATTCAAAATCTATATCCAGTTATAAAATAAATTTTATAACTTCTTCTCTATCGATTTGCTTGGCGGTATAAGACAATTGATTTTATAGGCCATATGTTGCCAAATACTCAACCAATTCCGCCAATTGGTTTAAACTAAACAGATGTTGAAATTTCACTCAACAATCAACAATCAAATTAATCATCCCATCAGATCAGTTCATATATGATAATATGAAAATAAGTAATATCCTTAAGGAATCCCGTTGGATCCCTCCAACCTGCTCTTCCCTGTATACAAATTGGTTATCTCAAATCAGATCCTAATTCACTTCCATTTAACTGATAATAATAAATAACCACCATTTAATATCAACCAATTCACAAGCAATTCAAACAATTTGAAAACATTTATTTTTTAAACGTGACCAATCAAGGTGAGTTACCTCTATTAGATCCAATCGTTAAAATAACGATTTGATATTCACCGAAATTAAACAATGGTTTAATTTCATCAGTCAAATCAACAAATATAACAATCAACCATTGGCAAATAGAACACAAAATAAAAACCCAATTTATATAAAATATAAATGTGAAGAACTGAGTGAGTTTAACACACCTTGGATTTGAATTCATCGATAAACAGTCTGTTTTAGTCAAATTAAACTGACGTTTAATCTGACTAAATTTTCCAGTTGCATCCGACCCTAACTAACACTGCTCCATCTCGAAGCTCTTGTCTCTATGGTCCCAACGAGACAGACCGTGCTCAAATCTGATAACGGAAGCGTGAGATATTGTACTAACAACTTTTATAAAATAATTAAATTATAAAACATAGATTATAAATTTTAAATAGGCCCTTTACATTAATATTCGGCCCAAACCCAACCCGCTATCCATCTTAAAACTCTACTTCCGTATCCCTTAACCCTCATTTCAACAAACCTGCCTCCACCAAATATTTCATGGTCTAAAATCAAATCGCCCCCTTCTTGTTGTATATAACGGTGTTGTATACACAATTATATGATTTTTGTTTGATGATAACAACCAAATATATATTCTTTTGAATGTGTTTGTAATCGTACTGATTCATATATTTATCACATACAGAAATATAATATTTATATTTAAATAAAATACGACTGTATATAAATTCAAATATTAACACAGTATTTTATTTAAATAGAATATTTTATTTCAATTTTCAAACAGTACAAATTTTACAACTCCAACTATTTGTACACTTCACTGATAATTTTCATTTCAATACATTTCAGTACATATCAAGTTCTCACTCAACTCTAACACAGTCTCTCTGTCATACATTCACATTTACACACTGTTTTTTGTTTTCTGTCTTCAGTCTTCTATCTTCATAGCATCCTCACAGTCAGTCCAGTCTTCATACCTGTCACATGAAAACAGAAACACACAGTACACTATAACAGGAATTTAAACTGAATATATGCGAATATAAATTTTATTTTAAAATTTTATTTGCCTTAGATTTCTGGTGTGTTTCTCATCATTTTTCATGACTTGATCTGATTAATCTGTGTCTAGACAGACAGTTTGTATATGTACAGGGACAGGAAATTGTCTGATGGCTGCATATACACACGTGTATATTTATACACGTGTGCACTGCCACGCCAATCAGCGTGCAACTGAGGAGTAGCCACGTGGACCTTCTCAACTCAGTGCACATGAAAACAAAGTCAACACATCTCAAAGTACAAAGCAAATATTCAAATGCCAAGCAACAAATACAAGTATTGTTTCAGAAATGACAACTAAGTGTCGAGGCAGCTCAACATTAATGGTCGAACCATGGTCAAGCATGAAGACAGCTCAACGCAAATTAGCCGAGCATAGATTAACTCAATGCAATATAAAGTCAAAACAGCAAGCATAATATGGCATGATTAGTGGTGTACAACATGTAATGCTCCAGGGTCACACAGCAATGTCAAAATGAATGAAACAATTAAGTGAACAGATTAAGTGTGCATGCACAAGCATTTGGACAGTAATGCATATAATCAGTGTGGTCCAGACCGTGTCCACATGGATATATACATGGCAGATCAACTAAATGATTAAGGCAGTGATCATATAGCAAAAGTAAAGCACAATAAAATAGCATGTATACAAGCATGGTCGAGTTCATAACAGCATAGAGGATCTCTTTCAAGTTCTGTCTACATGGAAACAAGAAAGTGGTGCAGCAAACAAGCAACTCAATATATATATGGCCAAGCATGTACAGGTATCAGCATGAAAGTATGAAAGTACAACCAAGTTCAAGGGATCATAGCAGATGCAAGAATGGAGGCTTAGCAACTCAAAGAGCATGATAGTGCAACATATTTCAATGGTAATACATTACATGGGTGATCATGACAGTCAAAAGCGTTAAGTGTAGCAGGAAAATGGTGACACAGCATGGCAAAGAATTGGATTTCCAATTTGTTTACAGCAAACAAGTGATGCAGCACAATTCATACATGGTCTATGATTTGTCGCACAAAGTAGTAAAACATGTGTGCAGCTCAACAAGTGAAAATCTATATACAGGTAGAACACAAAGCAGCAGTAATTACATGATTGGAGCAACAAGAATAGCAAGTCAAGCTCAAATTCAGTTCAGTCCTGAATCTCATGTACACAGATCAGTGAATCAGCAAGGGTATACATATAACTGCAGTTCTAACAAGTGCAACAGCTAAGACAAGTGATCGAGCTCATATTCAAGGTCAAGTATTGGCAAGCCAGAGTGGGTCAAATTCAAAGCATAAGAGAAAACATGGAAGTGCATGAACAAGGGGCCAAGCATAATCTAAGGAAACAAATATAAGCAATTTAAATTGTCCAGAATGATGCAAATAAGTTTGAGCAGAAAATCATGCAGAGAAATGAAAATATATTCACTGTTTCCAGTATTGGGGATATACATGTTTGGCAAGTTTTCAATCCATGAAAATCAAGTATACTACTAGCATAGGGATTGATTTAGTTGAGTCAGGAAAATTGGCAAAATCAGGAAATTGATGAGTTTCCAGTTATTCAACAAGTGTTTAAGGCAAGAAACGTTTTCCAAAAATCAACACCCAACATACAAGGAGAACATGTTTTTGGAAAGTAATCAATTAGCAGAAATCATAACATTTTTGGACAAAAATCCTTCAAATTACTTTCCAGAAATGAAGTAAACCAAGGGAATATTTTGGGATGTTTTATAAAAGAATAGTTCATGACAAAATTTTTAATTGTTGCAGGAAATCACAAATGTTTTGAATAAACAAATCTTGCAATCACTCTTTTGGCAAGAATAATTCAAATCAAATTCCAGAACTTATTCAAGGCAATCCAGAAAGTCATCAAGTAAAATTTCAATCGAAGGAACCAAAAGAGGCAACGCAACAAATCAGCCATGTCATATATTGAAATCAGAGTGATTTAGGGTTTTCTATTTTTACCCTATTTAGTCACACCAAATTCATCATCGGCAGATATAGAAAAAACAACGCAACATTTTCAGATCGAAAAATCAACAACAACTCGAGAGCAAAAATCAGATAAATTATTTCCAGAGAAACTTACAAGATTTTCGATCGAGCAAGTTCCCAGATTATAGAGAAGAAAGCCGCAAGGGTTTAATCCATCAGAGATTCAATTTTTTCCATCAAGTATCAATTCGGATTTGGGGAAGAACAGAGAAACCCTAGAATTTCCCAACGAGGCCGCCATTTTTGAGTTTCAGAACAAAAGGGAGATCGGGGCAAAAGAGAATAAAAAATGGGCCGGCCTACTCACATTTGACTAAGCCATGAATTATAAAAGGGGATGACCCTTTAGATTTTAACTCTTTTATTCTTTTTTGTTCTAAGTTTTTTTTTTGCTAGTTTAATTTGTGTTGTTTATTTTTCTTTTGTTTTTTTCGAGTTGTTAATTCATATGAACAGTTTACTAGTCTGTAAAACTAGGGGTTACTGAATACGGGTTTGTAGCCAGGGGAAATCTGATCTTGGGGACAAAGATCAGTCAGGGTTTTTAGTATAGGGTTAGGACAGCAGCAGGTATTGTTAGTGTACAAAACTGTATAGGCGGTTAGCGAGGGTCGCGAGTCTGTAAGTTTGTGTATGCGGGAGTCTGTATAATTCTATAATAAAAACCTTGGGGAATGCAGCAGTAGGCAGGGTTGCCGAAGCTGGGTATATCTGTGTGTTATTTACTTACAGTATTTATTTACTTTGATTGTTATCTGTGCTGTGATATTTTTAATATTATATACTCAGTGATAATCTGCAATAAACCCTATTCATCCCCCCTCTAGGGTTAATCTAGATCCAACATTTGGTATCAGAGCTTGGTTTTTTTTATTAACTCTAGAATCATGTTTTCCCCTTATTGTCAGTCTTCTGAGAGTCAGTCCAGTTCATCTCCAACTATTTTCAATGGAACAGATTTTTCAAACTGGAAATCCAAAATAGAATTTTATTTAAAATCTGTTAATATTAAATGTTGGGATACTGTTATCAATGGGAGTGATATATCTGATAATAGAAACATTGTTTTCGATTCTCGTGCTATGAATATCATATTTGATTATCTCAGTACAGAACAGTTTATTCACGTATCTCATTGTTTGACTGCGCAGGATGTCTGGAGAACTCTCAACAAGCTCTATGGAAAAACTGACGACTGCTCAAAACCCCAGAATGTCAACTCAAATTCAGATATGTGCTTAAAAGGAGAAACAGATGGATCAAACGATGGAGAATCAACAGATGCTGAAACTGAAAATCTCACATACGAAGATTTGGTTTATATGTGCACTGATTTAAATAAATCTGTTGATAAATTCCAATCTAAAAATAAATCTCTGAAATCTATGAATTCTGAGTTAACTGGCAAAATTGATGATTTGGAATCACAACTTAAATTGTTTAAAAACTCTTCAAAGTCTGATTGTAAAAATTGTCTGAAATTGGAAACCAATCTTGTTCATCTCAATAAAAATATTCAAAAGTTTGAAAAAGAAATTCTTATCTTAAAAGAAAACAAGATTGAGTTATCAAGTTTGAATAATTTTTTACAAAAGGAATTTGAAATTTTTAAGACTGATATAAATTCCAAATTTGAAATTGCTGAAAAAGAAAACGTGTTGAAATCCGATTTGATTTTGAAAGAACTGGAAAACGAGATTGAAAAATCCAAGAAATTTGAGTCTGAAAAACAAAAACGATTTGAACTTGAAATTTCTGAATCCCAAGTCAAAATTAAATTGCTTGAAAATGAGAATTTGGTTTTGAAACAGTCCAATGCTGAACAGAAGATCGCTATAAATAATTGCTCAAATTTACTAAAAGAAAATAGCGATCTAAAATCCAAAATTCAACGATTAGAATCAACTTTGGATAAATTTTCTAATGGGGAAAAATCGTTGAAAATGCTGTTACAAAACCAAGTTTCTATTGGAAATAAATCTGGTCTTGGCTTCGGGAAAAATGATGCTTTTGGAAAACAAAATTCAAATGATTTGAAAAATTCCTCAAACAGCTTTGGAAAGAAATGTTTAGAAAATTTGAACACTGAGAATTTAAAAGGTTTTTTTGGTCAAAATTGTGATGAGATATCATTTTATAATAAACCATTTAAACATTCTTGGATCCTAAAAAATAAAACGGACTTCGTCAAGTTCAAACAGATTTGGGTTCCCAAAGGTACAAAGATAGATTCGAATGGTTCGTTATACAAACAGGTGTGGGTACCAAAACAAACAAATACAACTGTGAATGGTTTTTCAAATTTTGTTAGACCACTCGACCCTCTCAATTGCTAGGTACCAAAGGAGGCTGAGGAACTGCTTTGCAAAAACTGAATCTAAACTGGTTTATATCTTTGGGTCATTCTCAGTTCCTTAGCCAAATCCGTTGAGTTAGAGATTCTGATTTGCACTGGATTCTGGTATGATCTCTAAACTCACCTCTGTAAATATTTTATGTTTTGATTTTTTTTCTTCTGTTTATTTTTCCTTCTTCTCCCTTCTATCTCTTTCTTCTGTTTATTCTAATTTGATTTATCACTGCCATATTTTTTTTCCTTTTTTCTTGAATTGCAGTATTCATGATATTCTGGAAATTTGTTTTGCGTGTATAGAACTCTGATACTTTTAATCATTTCCAGATACTGAATTTTTTTTTCTGCAATTGTTTTTGAAATTCTTTTTCTGTTTTCTGAATTCTTAACGGTGTTGACGTATTCTTGTTATATCTTGAACACTGTTAATCTGAATTCTAAATTGTTTTGAAGATCTGAAAATTTATGGAATTCCACACACCTATGCTGTTTGAGTTTCTTCTAATTCATTTTGGAAAGGTTTGAAAATTTATACTCATTACAGCACTCTACTATTCATCAGCTGTGATAATTTCATTATTTTTCAGATTGGCTTGGATATATTGTTTTTATCTTGAATCAGTGACACATCTTGAAATTCACTGTTATTCATGATCATCTGGTATGGTTTTTGTTTGTTTAAGATCATTTGAAATTTCTGATATTTTGAATCTCACACACCTCTCAGATCTAAAATTTTAATTCTGTGTGATTGATTCATTGTATCTCAAGATTTACATGTGTTCAAGTGATTTTGAATAAACCGCTATTTTTTGGATCATGAATCATTACTCAAATTTGGTGTAAATATTCTGAAAAATTCTTTGTACTTGTCAGAAATTCTTGTGAAAAATTCCTTTGAAAATCCGGTCTTGAAATTTACCCTTATTTCATGATTATTTGATTTAAATATTTGTTTGTTTAAAATCATTTGAAATTATTGATTTATTGAATCTCACACATATCTCGAATCAAAAAATTTATAATCTGGTGTGATTGATTCATTAAATTCTGATATTTTCATGTTCCTCAAATGATTTCAAGTAAACAATATTTTAATCATTAGATCATGAATCATCATATGTGGCCATCATCTTGACAAGTATGATTTGAAACTATGTTCTGTGTTGCTCTGATATTGTTTTAAAAAAAAATGTTTGTTCTGGAATCACATGCTTGTTGCTCTGATACATGTGCATAATCTATTGTCTCGTCTATTTGGGCTTGGTACTTAATAATTCTTTTGTCTGTTGCATTCTTGTTCAGTATCATGTTAAAATTCCTCGTAAATAGAGACACCAAGTGGTATCAGAAGCGCCTTATATTTGTCTCACCCATTTTTACTTAGATTCAAATCTTCACCATGTATTAATCCACACACTCTTTTTGTCTTGCACACATTTTTTCCCTCTTGTCGTATATAGATCAGCATATTTCTCTTGTAATTGATTTTCAGTTTTAAAATTATTTATTGATTATTCATTCAGAAATTGAAATCAATATCCAAATTGAATTGTATTTATAATTCATCAAAATTATTATCAGATTTTGAAAATTGTGATGAATTGTGACTGCAGTATATTTCACAACAAGAGGAGATTTTATTTGGATTTTCATGATGGTTGAATATTTATTATAATATCTTTGAACTGGCAATTATTTCATGACCATCTTCTTTATCTATCATCTGCCATCCATCATGATTTTATATTAATGTGGAGAGTTAATTTTCTTTTTCTTAAAAAAAAGGGAGGAAAAATCATCTTGTGTTTAAAAACAGTGAAAATATTTGTGATAGAATTTGGACTATGTTATTTTTCAGAATAAGTGACGATTGAAAATTTTCAATGATCTCGGTACAGTTGATCATATTTCATAATATAATTAATTTAGAAATTTATTTCACAGTCCATTTCTGTACCTACCACATTTCTATCATTCATATTGGTTTCATATACCGAGGAGTTTTTTTTAAAAGCTGAAAATGATAAAAATATAATTAATATATAAGAGTGTCTCTAATCTCATTTAAAAATCCAAGCTCTGGTTATGCATGGTTATGAGACGTTTTATAATTTAAGCTGCGACTGATCCCATTTAAAAATCCAAGCTCTGGTTATGCGTGGTCAGTGTGCTCTTAAATAATAAAAAAAAAGGAAATAAAGTGCTAAAAATAGAAATAAATTTGAAATTCTCCTCAGTGTATAATAACCAGACTATCAATCCACTTTCTAATCTGTGAAATATGCTGAAATTTTATGACGTATTATGATTTGTTGATTGATAGGTATTAGGATTTGAGATTACTCGATTTTGTCACTTAAATTGAATTATAATTATAATCCAAATCCATCACTATTTTTTTAGCCTCATTTTTATAAAAAATCGTTTGAAAATTAATTGAAATTCTTTTTTATATAATTCACGTCATTTATATAAATTTCATCGTAAATCAGTCATTTTCTGCAATGTGAAATATGCCACTAGTTCTCAGTTTATTATGATTTTTGTTTGACTGATTGAGGTTTATGATGATCATTCTTCCTCTTATGCTGAAATTATATTTTTTGGTCATGTTTCATCTGTATTTTAAATTCTGTATCCTTTTGATGATAACAAAAGGGGGAGAATGGGTTGAGATTTTGATTTATGAGTGAATATTTGATAAATATTTTTAATTTTGAAAATTTATTATTATTCATACATTTCACTCATGCACAGTTATAGGGGGAGTTTAGTTGTAGGGGGAGCATTCAAATAGGGGGAGTTTCTGTTGTTCACTGTAAAATACATCAAAATCTTAATATTTGTTTGTCATCATCAAAAGGGGGAGATTGTTGTATATAACGGTGTTGTATACACAATTATATGATTTTTGTTTGATGATAACAACCAAATATATATTCTTTTGAATGTGTTTGTAATCGTACTGATTCATATATTTATCACATACAGAAATATAATATTTATATTTAAATAAAATACGACTGTATATAAATTCAAATATTAACACAGTATTTTATTTAAATAGAATATTTTATTTCAATTTTCAAACAGTACAAATTTTACAACTCCAACTATTTGTACACTTCACTGATAATTTTCATTTCAATACATTTCAGTACATATCAAGTTCTCACTCAACTCTAACACAGTCTCTCTATCATACATTCACATTTACACACTGTTTTTTGTTTTCTGTCTTCTGTCTTCTATCTTCATAGCCTCCTCACAGTCAGTCCAGTCTTCATACCTGTCACATGAAAACAGAAACACACAGTACACTGTAACAGGAATTTAAACTGAATATATGCGAATATAAATTTTATTTTAAAATTTTATTTGCCTCAGATTTCTGGTGTGTTTCTCATCATTTTTCATGACTTGATCTGATTAATCTGTGTCTAGACAGACAGTTTGTATATGTACAGGGACAGGAAATTGTCTGATGGCTGCATATACACACGTGTATATTTATACACGTGTGCACTGCCACGCCAATCAGCGTGCAACTGAGGAGTAGCCACGTGGACCTTCTCAACTCAGTGCACATGAAAACAAAGTCAACACATCTCAAAGTACAAAGTAAATATTCAAATGCCAAGCAACAAATACAAGTATTGTTTCAGAAATGACAACTAAGTGTCGAGGCAGCTCAACATCAATGGTCGAACCATGGTCAAGCATGAAGACATCTCAACGCAAATTAGCCGAGCATAGATTAACTCAATGCAATATAAAGTCAAAACAGCAAGCATAATATGGCATGATTCAGTGGTGTACAACATGTAATGCTCCAGGGTCACACAGCAATGTCAAAATGAATGAAACAATTAAGTGAACAGATTAAGTGTGCATGCACAAGCATTTGGACAGTAATGCATATAATCAGTGTGGTCCAGACCGTGTCCACATGGATATATACATGGCAGATCAACTAAATGATTAAGGCAGTGATCATACAGCAAAAGTAAAGCACAATAAAATAGCATGTATACAAGCATGGTCGAGTTCATAACAGCATAGAGGATCTCTTTCAAGTTCTGTCTACATGGAAACAAGAAAGTGGTGCAGCAAACAAGCAACTCAATATATATATGGCCAAGCATGTACAGGTATCAGCATGAAAGTATGAAAGTACAACCAAGTTCAAGGGATCATAGCAGATGCAAGAATGGAGGCTTAGCAACTCAAAGAGCATGATAGTGCAACATATTTCAATGGTAATACATTACATGGGTGATCATGATAGTCAAAAGCGTTAAGTGTAGCAGGAAAATGGTGACACAGCATGGCAAAGAATTGGATTTCCAATTTGTTTACAGCAAACAAGTGATGCAGCACAATTCATACATGGTCTATGATTTGTCGCACAAAGTAGTAAAACATGTGTGCAGCTCAACAAGTGAAAATCTATATACAGGTAGAACACAAAGCAGCAGTAATTACATGATTGGAGCAACAAGAATAGCAAGTCAAGCTCAAATTCAGTTCAGTCCTGAATCTCATGTACACAGATCAGTGAATCAGCAAGGGTATACATATAACTGCAGTTCTAACAAGTGCAACAGCTAAGACAAGTGATCGAGCTCATATTCAAGGTCAAGTATTGGCAAGCCAGAGTGGGTCAAATTCAAAGCATAAGAGAAAACATGGAAGTGCATGAACAAGGGGCCAAGCATAATCTAAGGAAACAAATATAAGCAATTTAAATTGTCCAGAATGATGCAAATAAGTTTGAGCAGAAAATCATGCAGAGAAATGAAAACATATTCACTGTTTCCAGTATTGGGGATATACATGTTTGGCAAGTTTTCAATCCATGAAAATCAAGTATACTACTAGCATAGGGATTGATTTAGTTGAGTCAGGAAAATTGGCAAAATCAGGAAATTGATGAGTTTCCAGTTATTCAACAAGTGTTTAAGGCAAGAAACGTTTTCCAAAAATCAACACCCAGCATACAAGGAGAACATGTTTTTGGCAAGTAATCAATTAGCAGAAATCATAACATTTTTGGACAAAAATCCTTCAAATTACTTTCCAGAAATGAAGTAAAACAAGGGAATATTTTGGGATGTTTTATAAAAGAATAGTTCACGACAAAATTTTTAATTGTTGCAGGAAATCACAAATGTTTTGAATAAACAAATCTTGCAATCACTCTTTTGGCAAGAATAATTCAAATCAAATTCCAGAACTTATTCAAGGCAATCCAGAAAGTCATCAAGTAAAATTTCAATCGAAGGAACCAAAAGAGGCAACGCAACAAATCAGCCATGTCATATATTGAAATCAGAGTGATTTAGGGTTTTCTATTTTTACCCTATTTAGTCACACCAAATTCATCATCGGCAGATGTAGAAAAAACAACGCAACATTTTCAGATCGAAAAATCAACAACAACTCGAGAGAAAAAATCAGATAAATTATTTCCAGAGAAACTTACAAGATTTTCGATCTAGCAAGTTCCCAGATCATAGAGAAGAAAGTCGCAAGGGTTTAATCCATCAGAGATTCAATTTTTTCCATTAAGTATCAATTCGGATTTGGGGAAGAACAGAGAAACCCTAGAATTTCCCAACGAGGCCGCCATTTTTGAGTTTCAGAACAAAAGGGAGATCGGGGCAAAAGAGAATAAAAAATGGGCCGGCCTACTCACATTTGACTAAGCCATGAATTATAAAAGGGGATGACCCTTTAGATTTTAACTCTTTTATTCTTTTTTGTTCTAAGTTTTTTTTTTGCTAGTTTAATTTGTGTTGTTTATTTTTCTTTTGTTTTTTTATTTTCGAGTTGTAAATTCATATGAACAGTTTACTAGTCTGTAAAACTAGGGGTTACTGAATACGGGTTTGTAGCCAGGGGAAATCTGATCTTGGGGACAAAGATCAGTCAGGGTTTTTAGTATAGGGTTAGGACAGCAGCAGGTATTGCGAGTGTACAAAACTGTATAGGCGTTTAGCGAGGGTCGCGAGTCTGTAAGTTTGTGTATGCGGGAGTCTGTATAATTCTATAATAAAAACCTTGAGGAATGCAGCAGTAGGCAGGGTTGCCGAAGCTGGGTATATCTGTGTGTTATTTACTTACAGTATTTATTTACTTTGATTGTTATCTGTGCTGTGATATTTTTAATATTATATACTCAGTGATAATCTGCAATAAACCCTATTCACCCCCCATCTAGGGTTAATCTAGATCCAACACTTCTGTCTTCGGCCAAGTTGAGATTAATGGCGTCCCAATCCTCCCCTACGCCACAACTTAATCGATCGTCCCCTCGCTCTCCTCCTTCAATTGATTTTCCAAACCCTAGACACCCCTTCGGCGACCATCATTGCTTCGTTGACCAACTCCAAGCCATCTAGAAATGAAGCGGCTTCCCCCACCATCCATTACAGATTAAACGAACCAACACGAGGCTTCTTTGTTACACAGATTTCCGATCCCTAAGTTTTTCCAGTCCGAACAAAATCACCAGGGAATCGGTCAAAATGTACACTGAATTGAAGTATGAGGATCCACGCATACAGATAATCCATTAGCTCAAATTTGATTACTATAATAATCGTATTTTGATTTTTCAGTGTTTCAAAACTTTTTTATCTTTACTCTATTTGTTCGAATGGTTACTGGAATGGATGAATAGAATACTCCGTGATGCGTATTTATAGTGTAGTTGATTTTTAGATCAGATCGATGTCTTTCAAAGGCTGTTCTTAGGTAGGTCGACTACTATTAGCTTAGGCGATTTTCCTTTTCCCCTTTTCATATTTTTCGTACTGGTGATGGTATTCTGATGGTTGCATGATGGTTTAGCAGAAAATTTGATAAATCTTGTATTGTATTTTCAACACTGTTGCTGTTGATCAGTTCAAAAGGACATTGATCAAACTATGTGTAGATGTGTAGATTAGGTGACAGTGGCTATGAATGTATATTCAAATCAGAAATTTGTACTGTAGGTTGTGGCTTTTGTTCAGATTTTTAAATACATTGCACAGTAAATGGATGTGAGATTTCCTGTATATATGAACATATATATTTATATATATCTGTTCGATTAGTTTGTATAGATTTATGTAAAAATATATACATATATTTGTTTTCTTCTTCTTAGCCGTTCTTGTATTTTCATATTAATATATTTATAGCTGTCCATCTCACTATTTTGCTTAGCTGCTTCATTGATTTATTTACCTTAGCTATCTATATGAGTGTGTGTGTGTGTATATATATAGCTGTGTCTAGTTCTTAGATGAAATTTCTTTTCATTACAGCTATGATCGCGATGTGGTACTTGGTGATGGAGGCCCTGATAGCTACGTGATGCTTAGCAGGAGAAATGTGAAGATTTTGTATTGAGTTGTCATGTATTAGTCTGTACAAATGTATACATAAAGTGATCGAACTGTATAGGTATAGATTAGGTTAAGCTATGAAGCTATTGAATTGTATTTTCCGTTTGAAGATTTGGAACTGTGATATGTATATCCTATATTTGATGTATGTCAAGTCAGTCCTTGTGGGGATTTTTACATTAAATTTTCGGCTATATAAATATTTAGCTGGTACGATTGTTTGTATGCCAACAATCTTGTTTCTCATGTTTTCATTTTGTATATTTTTCATTGGATATTTTCAGCTTTATATAGATATATATTATATGTTTCTTGGCTGTTTGTATTGTCCGAGTCTAGGTTTGAATCTATGGGAAATTTGCGGATATAATATTCTTCTACTGTTGCTGCTGAAAAGAGACAAGGCATGTTAACATTTTAGATTGAGTTGCTGTAGTCCTTTAGGTTTGTATTCCAATAAACAAGAATATATATATATATTCTTCTTGTTTTTGCAATGACCACTTCGTTATACGTTCTACTTTTATGTTCCAGTAGCAATATTTTATTTGTAGGAGAACATGATGAAAATATACAAATTCGGGTTTCATTTGACTTGCCGAACCAAGTGAAAATGCTAATTGGGGTTACTTTTAAATCTTATATAATATCGGCCCAATATAAATAAAATTCCAAAATAGTTAAATACAAATAAACCGATATTACCATATATATATATATATTCAAATGAAATACCGTATAACTCCAATTAAGGCTAAGATGGATTCCAAATTCGACATTCAGAAAATTGGTTTAAGGAATATCCGAATATATGCAAAAACCGATAAATTTTTATTATCGTTTATTAATGATATCCATAGCGATTATTTTAAAATTTGATTTAGACATAACTAACAATCTATAGCACGAAATCTGGAATTTTTCTCTTTCATACGAAGATTATCATCAATATGGTTCAAACGTTTCTTATTTCACAGAAATCTGACTTATATCGGATCTTATACATTCAATTGAAGTTCAAAACTCCATATTACGAACTGCAGCGCCATTTCGAGCTCGATTTATAATTATATAAATATATAACATTCAAACTTCGTTTTAATAACGAATTCAATATTAAAATCCATTAATATTACAAACAAAATATTTAAAATAATAAATTAATAAATTATTTGACTGCCAAAAATACGGGTCATTACAATTAAGCAACCAAGGGCTATGTTAATCCCATCCATAAAAGGAAAACAAGCAAGTTTGAGAAGCCTTAGAGCGATCATAGCAAAGCTTTATTCATCTTAGGAACATTCAAAATCAATGAAGATGAGAAACTCAACTGAAAAACTATTATATAATTCATATGTTTTGATTGTATATAATGATAAATATTTTTGATATAATGTTTTATTTATCATATTAATTGATAATATAATTGTTGAATGGACGATCTAACAAATTTCGTTAAATACACGTTGATAAGCACAAAGGAAATCAGTTTCCTTTCATGAATGAAGTGGTGCAAATGGAATGGATATACCTTTTAAATATAGTTTAAAATGTTGTAGAAATGTTTTGTAAACTTACAGTGTTCAAATAAAGTTTGAAAAGCTTATTAAATTTGAGTAAAATTTGATATGTCGTGCAACGGTAGTTCATGATTATGCGCCATGAAAAGTTAAAACTCTTTGTTCAATAAACCATAGTACAAATTCTTTGATACAATATGAATTCAAAAGTGATTTAGAAGTTTTTTAAGCTCTAAAAAATGGATTTCCAAATGATAGAAAGGTCCTTGATCAAACAAGTTATTATAGCATTTTTTGTAGCCTTTTTCAATAACAATCGAAGTATGAATTAAAATTTAATCACCCCTCTTCATACCATAACTCTAAATCTACTACATATCTCTTTTAAATCATGTTTAGCATTTAAATGCAAATAAAAGCGAATTAGCATCCAAGCAATTAGTCCTCGCTTCTTTGTACAAGGTCATGTACTCAATAAAGAGGACTAGATACAATAGCAGAAATATCAACAGGAAAAATAAATATTTAAATAAATATAATTTATCTAACATAAACATGTCAAGTCATGCACAAAGTTTATCTCAAATAAATGGATGATATAACAATACAAATATCTTGCATGCATAATGATCATATGAGCAAAAAATGATCAAACATACATGAAAAAATTATAGCAATCATCAAAAATAACATTATGCCTGTCCTAACATGCATGATACTAAACTATTTAATGTGAGATAGTCAATTATAGTATATAATCCATATATGACTTGACACTTGGTCGCCATTTCTAAAGTAAGGAATATTAATCTATCATCTCCCGTCAACAAATCAGATATGACCCTAGTGCCATCCTACTATCTACGACTCTATGGCTGCCTCTAGATGGAAACCATTAACAATTATCCTCGCATCCATTTAGGAGTCTCAAATAGTTATAGTGAACTCTTCGATTCATCCCAATCAGCAGAAAACAGATGACGTAAATCCTGAAATGAATGCCCAACCAAACCCTTCTAATGATGCTAGGAACAAACAACACCTCTTTTATACATAGCCAACAACTTCTTCCGAGCCTGTAGCTCATGTCAAGTTATAGAGCCATAACCAGTTATAAACATATGCAACACTCACGATTGAGATATCGCCTCTGGACTTGTCTCCAACTCAACGCACGCAAACAACTGACCCTTTCCATATGTGCATATGGGAAACACAAAGTTGTAGGAGGATAAGAATTCCAAATGTTTCTTCTAGCAAAGGTTGAAGTACCTTTCGAGGAAAAGAAATCCTAGTGATGTGACATCACTAAACGACTCTAATGCCCTTGCTAACAAATAGTGTTTCTTATCCAACTTTAAATCGCGAATCAAATTCTCCTTCTCATGTGGTTCTAGACATCGACCAAAATGTGACAACCTTCCATTTAGAAACACATAATACTTAAACCATCCACATAACCAAGTGAGTTTATCATCCTCATTCCTGCTCGGAACAAGAAATCGACACGCTCGCGGGTTAACTTCAAGTTCTAAATCATCGAAACTCTCGTAAGACTTATAATGACATCCTACTTGAGATGTCGTGCCCAATCAATTCATTTTCTCATTGATAAGTGAAACTCCAACAAGCTAACCAACAAACGGTGTTTCTTACCACTAGCAACGGAAACGCCAATTGTTCCTTATGCTTTCTTTTCATCTATGGGAAGATGAAAATATAATCGAGTAGCATAAGCACAACTCATTCAAGTGATATCTCATAACATAGTCTAAGAAATTAACAAAATATGTCGATTCACTAGTTAGCGCGGACGATATAACCAAATGATCTGAATATGCCTACTCTTAAGGTATCGTATTCCCCAAAGGCACAACTATCAGTACAATATTATAGCTACATTGATACGGAACTTGACTCAAATACGGTGGCAATTTGGTCATCTCAATGAATGTGTCTAGATACTCTCAATCTACAAGATTATATGACGACTCTCTACTGGAGAACTATCTCACACTACACTATATATGCTAATTAGGCTGTGTTTCTAGCCGTGTCTAAAGCAGTTAGGCACGGTACAAAGCCATATCAAAAACTGGCATGTTAAGTTATTGGATACGGCTATAAACCGTGTCTCACTAAAGTAACATACAGCTCTTAGCCATATCTAAAGTGTAATCAGACACGGCCTTTGACCGTATCTAATTATACGTGTGTGTACATGTGTGTGTGTGTATATATATACATATATATATCATATATGTGTATATATAAAAAAACAGAAACTATAGCATATATTTTTTATAACACTGAGCATATATACCACAGATTATGCACAGGAATAACACAATATATATACGCAAAGCATTACAAGTTTTGTCATAACTCGAACACAATGTACATACAAACATATACAATAAAAGGAAACTATCAAAGATTTTCATCACATTACGAACTAACAAAAAAGGTAAAACATATCAGCCTAATAAAACTCCAGTTGAGACCGGGAAGATTGAGCGTGATAGCCAGCCTGAGTTCAAGTTTCATTTGGCAGCAAAACTGAATCGTGATATATAGCTTGCAGCCTGAGTTCCAGCAACACAAAAGCACCAAAATATCCAAGAGGACTGCCTATAAAATACAAAAAACAAGTTACAAATACTTCACTGGACAGGACATCGACATTGTAACTCACTATGACTGAGATGCAAACATGAATACAGAGATAAGTGTATATCGATCAGTGTGTTTGTGTACGCTGGTAGTCGATTACTGTATGGGGTTCGGATCGACCAGTCGATCAAAGTGTTTGTGTAATTTCACCGGACACCAATAACAGTGAAGGGCATATTGTGTCGATTAGTGTGTTTGTGTAATTTCACGGTAATCGATTAGTGTGTTTGTGTACAAATACTTCACTGGACACCAATAACAACCTAGTCGAATCGACTAGTCGATTAGTTGACTAATTTCTACCCATGCGCCTGAAATTCATACAAAAAGCAAGTCGAGACTTCATGTCGATGGTTTGATCTCGATTAGTAGACTAGTTGACGACTAGTCGCGACTAGTCGAGCGCCGTACTGATAACAGTGAAGCGCATATTGTGTCTTTGTGTTCGTATGTGCGTATTAGTCAATTGTATCTATGATTCTATCTTAACATGTTTATGATGCTAATGACATGATTTCATGAACTTGCATAGGCAACTTACAAACATACCAGCATCTCAGATACTTTGTGGTTTAACATGACCTCCAACATCGTATATAGGAGATCGATATTATACACATGAATACAGAGAAACTAAAATAGCATTCAGTTCAATCAGTATATGTCTCAAAAATGAATGAATACACATTGTAAACTAGTTTTGTTATAACCATAGGCTTTTAAATGAATTTAACTATACATAGGACTGTAAAACTGATAGTTAATAAAAATTCAAACCCAAAAGAAGAATCACCTGAACTGTAGTCGACCTGCAACACTGGTAGTTCGTACCCTAGCATACAGAACATCCTCCTATACACACAAAAAGGAACAAATAAACCAAATGTCGACTTTCTGATTAAGAATTTACTGGGATTTCTGATTAAGTGTAAAATAATATATACGTGTTCCAACGTCTAAAGATATCGAATCTTCATCTTCGGATGACACACATACTTGACTTTCTGATTAAGAATTTACTAGGCGATCCACCAGGTGGATGCATATTAGCTCACGTGCAGGGTCAATAATCCATGCTTACTAGCTTTATCCAAATGTTGAATGCCCCTTCACTTAACCTTTTGAAAAAGCTACTTTCACGTGCAACTTTCAGTTTCTTAGAAGCAGATGTGTAATGCAACTTACACTATAATCTCTGCTACAAAGTAGGGAAAAATTGCTAGTGAAAGCAGCTTTTTACTAAGGCCAAGTGCGGCAACATCCGACATTTGGATAAACCTAATAAGCATGGATACCCAACCCTACACGTGAGCTAAAATGCATCCACCTGGTGGATCGCCTATTAAAATATTAACCAGAAAGTCTAGTAATCATCCATCTACCAAAATTTTCAACAAATATGATAGAATATATCCAGTAAACTTGTTATCTCTTAAAACAGAGTAAACTTGTTCTAAGATAACCCAATTTAAATTTCAAGCATAAGGCAAATAAACAGTCAAATGACAATGAAATCATGGTTAAATATTGAACTATAATTATCCATTTGCTCAGTTTCTGCCACATTTCAGATTCAACGTGGCAAACGATCTAAATAACACATCATCAAATGGCTAATGCAAATAGAATCAGGTTATGGACAATTGACATTAAACATCTTAAAACTAGTATAGGTTACTGCATCCTTATGACTAACTCATTGTTATTTCTTTGTTTCATGGATATACCGCAATCTAAAATTATCCCATACAAGTTTCCAATAGCAATTCAGATGTTTTTTACATTATCACAAAACATGATTCAAATTTGATTTCCCTGATTCCAGGATATAACCACAGATCCGTCCCTAACACAAAGTAGCAATCAGCTAACACACTTACACAAACTAATTTAATTGAAACGGATAACACACTAACACAAAGTAGCAATCAACTATCGCATAAAGATTTCAATTTTTTCCCTACTATCAGGCATGCATGCCAAAATTCAATTGAAACACATACCTACGCTGTCGAAGGAGGGCTAGGGAGACCAAGGGTTGCTGCGTTTCTACTGAAGGAGAAGGTTGTTCGTCTCTGTCGAAGGTGGACGCATGATTTGGTGACCGAAAACCCTAATTTGGGTTTTTGGTCACCATTAAAGTAAAACAAATGGAAAATGAGCGACCAAATTTTTTATTTCGAGTGCCTAATGTGATGCACAATATGATACACATTTTATTTGGCCCAAAGCCATATCAAATTAACTAATTCCGGGCTTCGTTGATGGACGGTCAGACTTAGGGCATTTGGGGTGGTGCGAATCGCAAAATGTATTTTGATAGGGATCTAAGCACTATCAAATATGATGCGGCTTTAACCCGTATTATATCTCCGCATACATCTGTGCCAAATTGGCTGTTATGGTGTAGTGTGAGCCCATAGTAGTCCAGTCATATTTTACTCACCTATCAAATTTCATCCCATTACCGCTATATTAAGGACGACTCGCTACTAAAGAGAAAAACGTTTTATCCCATTATTGTTATCAATAGCCTCTCACTACCATTGAAATTTCGTATCCTCCTAGTAAGTGAACTAAGTTAAAGCTTAACACTCAACAACAAGTAAACAATTTTGCAAACAAGAAACCATGTCTCTATGAGATTTAAGTTTCGAAGAGCCATGTATACTGCTAAGTATAGACAATCTATGTCATAACTCTATTTCACTCAAGGCACGAAATTAAGAGATATGTTGCAGTCATCCACAGTATTAATTTTTGGTAATTAAACACATGATGTTACACGCATACATAATCTAACTAAGCTCTCGACACGGTAAGTCATAATCAAGAAAAGCGAACTGATTATCACAAGTCTCAATCCTGTTTCATTCAACAAATCGCAAGATCAAATGAAATGATAAAATCTTAACACCAAAATTAAAAATGTATGGAAAAGCCAATAATGGAAAATGTATATCAAAGTGATGTCGTTTTCCCTTCTCTTTCATTGAGGAAGCACTCGACGGAAAGGAAACGACGATTAATGTATATGTCTTCATGATTTGTCCCGGCAAGACAAGATAAACTCCTATAATGGGTACAAGCTCGAACATTGTGATCTTCATTGATCAACTCCTCCAAGCCATAATTCACTCATGGAATGAAATCAATTATCTTTCGATTCGATCACTCAATTCAGCTACTACTCTATACTTCCTTGTGTGGAATGACAATAAAGAAAATAAACTGTACTTTAATAACACATCGAATTCGGTCACACATTCCAAAACAGACATATCATTTAAATCAGCAAACTCCTCACCGAATTCTAAAAATCAAATTTCCTAGAAGCGAACCATGAACTGGTGTCGAATGAATCGATTTAGGATACCCGAAGCGATGAAGATTGTCGACTAATTCAAGCCTAATCTTGGAGTCTGTTAGGAGTAAACTCCTACCAACTACAATCTAAGTCCAAGACATCAAAGAACTCCTTGGGAGAACCCAAACAGATCTCGCATCATAATAGAACAGTCGACTCCATTCTAAGGAAAATTTTACCATATAGAGACGTAAGTATCCACATAGTGTGACATAGTCGATTTGCTGCACATGAGCACCATAGTTGATTAGAGATTTTTTAGCATCCCAGATAATGGTTCGTACCAATGCTAGAAACAGAAAATGTAAATCGAGGATGGTTATCCTCGATTTTTCCTAATTCTCAACTCCATAAACAATGTAATTCGTTGTATTTCCCATTTGCAGGATTGTAACATCTGAGATTTTTGACCGTTCAAATCGACACTGATCCTCAATGTCGACTTAAACAAATTAAAAATACAGATAGTTAGTGGGATTTATATAAGAAAAAGAAGAAAAACAAACACAAAATCTCATAGCGGAAGGACAAAATATAATAAAGAAATAACAATTCATGAAGCTGTTAAAACATACATTTGATTTTATTTTACAACAATTGGCAGAGTTAACTATCATAAACATACCAATATTTGCAGCGGAAATAAATAATAATACTTCTAGGAAGCTCCATCTTCATCTTCAAAACAGAGTCTTCGATAACTAAAACTCAAGCTGACCCAAGCACAAATGAAAAGACAAAAATACTCGGATCAGAACTAAAACATTCTCATATACGTTAAATCAAATTCTAATACGAGTACAATAACTTAAGAGATGTTACGGGGATTTCCATCTCCTAAGGATCCGTTAAACTAGATACTATATAATATAGTACGCTATTATAATAGTGTCTATGGTTAAATATAACATCATAAAATAGCGTAAGCGGGATTACATTTTTACACTTACACTGTTTATACATTGTCGTAAACATTGCATATAAAACAACAGTACGTCGGTGGATAGGGATGCGCCGCTATACGACAACGTTAAATCAAAATCGTAGGGGCTCGATCAGGATAATATGACAAGGCACACGAGGAATGGCCAGAGTAGGAATATACTAGTTGCAAGCCCGGACTGGTGGTAAAGCATAACCGCGACTGCCACCCACCTCGAACAACACTCCCAAATCACGGATGCACATCAAATCAAATCAATCAAACCAAGGGACTACAGTAATAAAGGAAGAAGTATTGCCGATGGAGGTAGCTAACCCTACTTGGTCCGGTATAGCCTTGTTTTAGTTATTTTAATTATGACCCGAAGGTCAAGGACATCCATCATCGTTCTCTTACTTCATTCTAATAGCGTTCTCCAAACCAACCTACTTCATTCTGCATTCTCCACGACGTACACAGTTGTTAAAGTGCTTTTCGGTATTGGTAGAGAGTATGACAATATCCGATCCCAGTCTCTTTAACAACCAATCGCTTACATTTTTCACACCAATCAGTTCCTTTACATTCCAAAGGGGTTCGTACTTCATATCGAAATATCATATTTTCTTATGATTCCTTTCAATATTCAAGATAGAATATATTTGATAATAAAATCTCCCTTTAAACCAATTTAAATTCTTGAAACAATTCCAATCTTAAATGATTTAAATATAGTTGAAAAGTATAATAAAATAGTTTTTATATATAATATTGATAAGGTTTGGAAATAAATAGTTTTTATATATAAAATAGAATATCAAAATTTAATAAAATCTGTAGTTAAAATATTAAAGTAGTTTATAAAATAAATAGTTGATTATTTAAAATAGTTTATATAAAATAATTAATATAGATAAGTCAAAAAAATAGCTATAAGTTAAAATGGTATATAAAGAAAACAGTTATCATTAAAATAGTTTATAAAATACTATAGTTGGAATTAGAATCGTTTCTTCAAAATTTAAACAAACTGGAAATCATATTCCAATTTCAAATCAATTCGACTAAATTTCGATATCTTTATTCAAAAAGATTCAACTTTCCATTCATATTTCAATTCGATTGAACAATTCGATTCAAACAATTTGATTTGGCACTTCAATTCAAAATTTTAAAATTTCAACTATAATTCTCAGTTTGAACTATTTCAATTTATAAAATCTCAAGTTATACATGTTTCATGTAAACCCCAATTTCATGTTACTATATTTTATCCACATCCTTGCTTAATGATCTGCTAAAAAAGTTGTAGTCCAAGTTTAACTATGGTGTGCTACTATAAAATATATATATGATTTTACTGAAAACGTAAGAGCACTACAGTTTCAATACGCTCTTCTACATGCTTGATTTTTTAGTGAAAGCATAACATTGTGTATAGATATGTATGATTGTTTGTTTCTACAACAGAGTTTGAATGTTATTTGATTTAATAAGCACTATTTCCTTTGAATAATGTAACTGCAAAAATTTCGCTTAAAAAATAGCGGTCCTATCAAAACATATGAATAAATCACAAATTATGTCTTAGACTACTCCAAGTGAGCAGAGTACGAAAGCTGCTGACAGTTTAGCCGTTAACGGTAGGACAACGCATCTGCCTCAGACTGGTACAGAAAGATATTTATAAGTTTGACTCGAAATTTTCATGATTTTCTATGTCAATTTATATAATTCATTATATAAATCAATCTTAATACTGACAATGAAAATTTTATTTCCTGCTCAGCAACACTACACTTAAAATGGAAGGAAGAAGAGATTTTTTTTTACCGGAGTTCAGCGCTTGTGACCACCAAACATACTCATCGTTTTATACTTATTCTCGCTATTGATTTATATCACTATGTGGATGTGGTTCACAAATGATTTTTCTGATTTCAAAACTGCTTTTACAATCATAGTCTGTTAATGGTTGTAAAAATATTTTAGTGTGCGCTTTTTTTCTTTAACCAGTCTACTTATAAGAGTGCAAAAATAAACATGTTCTTAAAAAATACAACAATTAACAAGAGCATGACAAAGGTGCAACTCATTCTGACCCGTTACGCAACAAGAACCAAGACAAGTGAAGGAAAAAGAAACCGACCGATGAGGGAACCAAAATTTGCTGACATCAAGTAAACAACCAGTGCATGGCCGAATTGCCAGAATTAGTTCTCTTTCTAGGTCTTAACTCTCTTTCCTTTTCCAAAATTTTTGTCTAACTTTCTTCATTAAACGTATGACTATATGTTGCCCTGATAGATAAAATCCAATGCATCCTTCATCATGAAAGAGCATTTGAATGGGCTGAAATCTCCATAATGGTCACATCTAATGCAGGTATTTTAGTTGTTTGTAACTCTGCTGTTATTTAAACATGGATTAGAAAAATACAAGTGGCTTTTAGTTGTATTCCACCAAGTATTCTCTCTAAAATTCTTTGTTAGCATATGCTGTTTGAACATTTATACACATTCAATTTCAAATGATAATAATGGTTGAATTATTCTAAATAGATGTAATCGCGTTGAAAGTAAATCTGGAAACAATGAAATAAAATTGAAATATTTTAACATACGTGTTGTACTAAAAATACGAGTACTAGGGGCACGTACTTGAGGCAAATTAAGCTTTGTGCCTCTATTACAAAATGTTTGAAGGCAGAATTACGATGATTCCAGTCCAAACGAAATTCACTTGTAATTTTATACAGTGAAATGATTTTTGGCCTAAAAAGATGATATATGATAACATGCTAGTGTATAGATATTCGTATAACTTGTATGGAATAAATAGTTGATTTTTTAACAAAACATTTTCTGATCACATTAATAATATTTACTTAAAGTATATACATTTGTAAACACATTTCAGGAGTATGTTTTCAGTCATTACTTATTAATTAAAAAGTATTTAACAAGATGATAAAATTATATTTTTTTTCGCTATAAATCTTAGATAGAAATATTTAAATAATTCATATTTAAATACGATGTATTTGAAATTATGAATTGTTACAAATTTTCTAATCAATATACGTGCACCTCAAAAGATGCTGGAATTGTTCCACTTGAAGCAATTGAATTGACAATTGACTCGGTGTACGTTATTCATTTTTGTAAAATTTCCCAGTATTGATGCCAATCGTTACTGTTGAACGCACGCACGTTTTCTTGGAGTCTGTAGATTGCAATTCTACTAAATTGCTTTAATATGGAATCCAGCGTTAGATAGCATTAATGGGCTACAAACGCGGCACTACATTAATTGGGCTTTTATTCATATTCGTTTATAAGATCATGCAATGCATTACAACAATAAAAAGGACAACACAGATGTTACAACAACGTAAAAATGGTTAGGTATAACGTACCAAATATCAAAATATGCCGTGCAGTTTCCTGATTCATTTATTGCTTAATAACTAATTAGGAAATTAAAAAATTGCACGCTCTTGCTTTTGTTTTATTTTACTGTGCGACTGCTCGATCTTTGTCTTGTCTCCCACGTGCTCTAAACTTTCATGCTAAAATTTCATATGTTGGAAAAATATAACTGATAGGCAAGGCAAATAGCTTTTAAGTATGCGGATAGGCAAATCGCAAAAATTGGACAGCAGTCGGTTATTGTCGTCTGCGATCCAACGATAAAACAACAATCTTTCATACTTGAGAACCGTAGATTGAAGGATTAGAGACTTACAGAAGACACCGTCCAGGGTTTTAAATATTTTGGGAGTGGGTTTTAATTTCATAAAAAAAAGAATAGAGAATGAAGAAGATAGTTCTCTTTGGAGTTTTTTCGAGTCTATTGGGGGGGGGGGGAACTAGAGAGAATGAAATAAAGATGAATTCTCATTTTTATTCTCCTAATCAATCTTAATAAATAAGTCTCCCATATATAAGTAAAAATCTTTTTACAATGTTGTAGATATGTGGAGTTAAATCATGATGAAGCAAATGTCCTCCACACAACGTACTAAAAGAAACAGAATAAGGCTAAAGTAAAAAAAACATGTGGTAAAAAATGCAATATGTAACTTGAATACCTCTCCTTTGTCTAGCACCATCTTCCTCGTCGATAATACAAGATCAATCTTCCTCGTCGACCTATAAAAAAACAAAACGATTTACAAAGGATTAGAACATCACACTAAATATAGCACTACTTTGTAACAACCATGTACAAAATAAAATACACATGCAAAGAACATACAATAGAAAATAAAGTTATTTTGATACACGCTAAGATGTCAATCTTATATCATATTTTTTTTCTTTTTTTTTTCATTCTAACAACACATTTTATGGTATATATGAACAACAAATTTTATGGTATATATGAACATGCATAAAATAAAAAATCAATAAAATATGCTTATAACATACCAAAATATCGTTACAACCCTCCCTTACGTAACTTTCATCCCCATTATCTACGTTTCTATCATCAAGTTGTGACTCAACCAATGGTTTACTAGTTGATTCTTCATCCTCGTCGTATTTTTTCAATTCATGAAACCCTCTAGAGGGCGCTCTCAACACAACATACCAATTTGAAGAACTACCTTCTCTAGAGAAGAACACTTGAACTGCTTGTGTTGCTAAGATAAACGGGTCGCTTTCAAACTTATTTTGAAATTGATGCAAATTGACCAATGTAAATCCATCTTCAACTTTGACTCCACGATACATATTTGGCCAATCACATTTAAACAAGGCAACTTGAAATTGACGATAATTCAACAAGAAAATCTCACGCAAGACCCCATAATATATTATTTTTTCAATAGACCCATCTACACAAACAATACTTGACTCAGTGGAAACACCACTATTTTGTGTCGCCTTCTCAAAGTCTTTCGTATGAAAACGTCGACCATTAACAATATAGCCAGAATAAGAAATTATTTGCGAACGAGGTCCGTATGAAAGCCATTTTATTATGTTGCTGACATTGGATATACGTCTATCATCTCTAACCTGGACAAATACAATATATTAAATAAAGATTTTTGTTGATCTGTTACTTTCATCATTAATAGTTTTTTTAAGATATAGCTATCAACCTTTTTTCCGAACCAAAAACTAAAAGTCTTCGATTGCAATTTTGACAGTTCCAAATCGTCTTGTGCAAGATGAGGATGCAAACATTTTAGCTCCTCTTTGTGCATTCTGCATACATAAATGTAATTAAGGATCTAATTTATTTTGTATGTCATAGTTAAGTTGGACTTATACTTACTCTATATACGGCTCTACTTCTTCCGTATTAAACAAAACGTATCGATGAGCAGCATTAATCACCTCCTCATCGACTGTAGTAGGTTTTCCTTTGGAAATAGGACGCCCCTCAAGTATAAAATCATTTTGTTCCACTTCATTTCGGTTTTTCCTCTCTCCAATTTGTAATGCATCTTTAATATATCTAGAGCAATATTTCATACATTCTTCGGCAACATAGCGCTCAGCAATGCACCCTTCAGGCCGTATTTGATTTTTAACGTACCCTTTTAATATTTTCATATATCTATAACCAAAATGAATAAACAAGTTACTTTCATAACTATAGATACTTTTAACCGTCAATTATTTATAATAAATATTACCTCTCAAATGGATACATCCATCGATATTGGACCGGCCCACAAATTCTTGCTTCTCTCCCTAAATGTATTGTTAAGTGAATCATGATATCGAAAAAGGACGGGGGAAAGAACCTCTCTAGATCACATAGTGTTAATGCAACTTGATACTCCTTTAATTCTAATTTATCCCTATCAAGCACTCTTTGGCATATGTCATTATAAAATGAACATAGTCGTAGTAGTGCATTCCTTATCCCTGTAGGTAGAAGTCCTCTTAATGCAACGGACAATAGTTGTTGCATCAAAACATGATAATCATGAGACTTAAGGTTTGATATCTTGTCTTCTTTTGCAAAACATTTTCCAATATTTGAGCTATATCCATCAGGCACTTTCAAGTTCTTCATTCTACTATAAAAGATCTCTTTTTCTTGATCGGATAAGGTGCACGGTGCGGCTGGGAGAAATACTTTATTTCCAATGTCTATAGGATGCAATTTTTTTCTAATGCCCATTGCTTCTAGATCTTGGCGTGAATTGAGGCCATCTTTTGATTTTCCTTTGATATCAAGCAATGTACCAATAATACTTTCACCAATATTTTTCTCAATATGCATCACATCTAGATTACGCCGCAAAGGAAGTGCCTAAAAATTGACAAAACACAACTAATTAAGTACTAAGTAGCAAACATGAATAGAAAATGAAAAGCAATGTGTTTCTAGTTAAATTTCACCTTCCAATAAGGCAAGTCAAAGAAAATGGACCTCTTCTTCCACATTGTACATCCTTTTTTTCATCATAGTTTTCCTTTTCCTTTTCCTTTCTCCTTTCTCTTCCTTTTTTAATTTTTTCCCCCAATCATTAATAATATCTTGAACATCATCAAAGATTCGAACACCAGTTTGTATTTGAGGCCTTTCTCTATTCTCTATAGTTCCATCAAATAAGTTTTTCCGTTGACGATACTCATGGTTAGGTTCAAGGAATCATCTATGATGTTGTATATAACGGTGTTGTATACCCAATTATATGATTTTTGTTTGATGATAACAACCAAATATTTATTATTTTAAATGTGTTTGTTACTGTATTGTTTTCATATATCATCACAGATAGGAATATATTATTTATATTCAACCAAAATACAACTGTACAGACATTCAGATATTTACACAGTATTTTGTTTAAATATAATATTTTATTTCAATTTTCAAATAGTACAGTTTTACAACTCCACTATTTGTACACTTCACTAATATTTCACATTTCATATTCGTTCACATGATATTGTACTTGTATATAAACTGAATACGATAGATAAATTTGTTTGAACACAATAAAATAATATTTTATTTCAATCAAATTTGTTTATTACAAATATCAGTACAATTTTTTCTCATTCTATACATTTGTTCCTCGCTACAAACGCTCATCACAAATACAGTCATTGTCTCACTACAGCATTTCACTCATTCACATTACAATTATGGAACACAAAAAAGGAGGAACAACATTTTTTTTCTGTCCAAGTAGCTCACAATGATACTAATACAAATTATCAAGCCAAAGAACAAAGCAAGAAACCAAGTATGCAAGCAAGTGATGTTCACAAGTGTACAACAGTGAAAAAGGGCATGTTTCAATTATTATTTTTTGAACATGTGAAAATTTGGCAACTACAAAGCGATCTTAATTTCAAGCAAGATGTTAAAAAAAGGCCAAAAGCAACAGTGTACAACATGCATCAACATGCAAGCCTCGAGTGAACTAATTTGATGAAAATATACATGCAGAGGTTCAGTGGAGCAACAAAGAATTCTTTTCATGTTCAAATGGGTAAAAAAAAAGGGAATCTCTTTTGAATTTTGAAAAGAAAAGTCACAGGTTCAAAAGAAGGAAAGAGATTAAGCTTGCATCCTTGGCAAATGTAAAATTTGACAAGAAAAGATTTGGATAAAACATCTTTTTTATCATGCATGTATTCATAATTGCATGGTGCAATAATACACAATCAGAAAGCAATTTCCTGGTTTGAAAAATCTAGCACATGCAGAATCTAACTTAGAAAACATTTTTATATTGTAGGAACATACAAGCAGAGGATAAGCCAACAAGCATGCATGCAACATCATGTTAGGGTGATACCTCAAGTCAACATGAACCAGTATGATCAGGTATGGTCAAGGAAGTACAAAATAATGGACCAGTGAAAAACATGGAAGGTTTACACAAATATGTGTACGAGCAATTCAGAAAGTATACAAGGGAAGTTTCTTTTTAACTTTAATGTCTCATTTTTGGAAAAATATAAAAAGGCAATTTAGTTCATCAACATGCACAGTTTTTGGGCAAGAACATTCTCAAAAATGTTTTCAGTTTTTTCAGAAGTATGGCAAAAAGTTTATTTTTGGCAAGTGCGCATTCACATTGATAAAGAACATTGTCAAGGCCTGTGTACACATTCAACCCGACACGGCAATTTTTTTAAGTGAACAAGTTGCATGAACATGGAGCAACTTCAATGCATGTGAATACTGTTTTTGCATGTGGTGCAACACATGAATATGGACAACAATGGTGAAGAAGAGTGGTCAAAGGCAGGAAAAATCATGCACAACAAATCAGTTTCCAGAAAACCACAATTCAAGTCTTTATGGCAAAATAAAGTTTTTAAATGATTGTCTAAATCACACAAGAGCACACATGTTTTGGACAAAGATATCTTTGGCAAGAAAACAGTTTTTATGTTTCCAGAATTGACAAAAATCAAATTGAACACTCTTTAATGTTTCATGCATTTAAGGATTTTATTCAGGGCCAAGAAAAACAATTGAATGATTTCCTAAATCATATACAATTGATTTTTCAGAAATGAATAAATATTGTGGCAAGTACTCAATCAGTGAACAACATTTTTTGGCAAGTAATTACATCTTTCCAGCAAAGCAATCAATTGACAATTTATGGCAAGTTGTAAATTTCCTGGAAACAAGTTTTTTTCCAGTATGGTACTAGGCAAGAAAACTTTTTAGGAAAAACATTTTTGGTGATAGTTTTTGTAGCATCAATCAAGCAAAATGTTTTTTTTTCAAGAATTCAGAGAGACATATTTGGCAAGGTCTTTGAAATATTTCCTGAGATGTTCATGTCAGTTTTTAATTTCCAGGAAACATGTTGTCAAACATTTCCACAAATACACAATCAGTGAGGAATTCTTCTGTCAAGGTTCAATGTATTTCTAGCAATCAACAAGTTATTCACGACAAAGTTTTTAAATCACTCAAATTCAAACTTGGCAACAAAGAAGGTAATTTACAGAGCATTCAAAAGGGGCAACAAAAAAAAATCAAAGCCAAGTCACTAGTCGAAATCAGAGCATTAATAGGATTCTATAATCCTATTTAATCACCACTTCATCACAGGCATTAGGACACGGAAAAACAAAAAGCAACAACTCAAAAAGAAAACAAGTTCAAATCAGTACTACTCACTTTGTTTTCGATCGCAACCTCAGCCAAATCATAGACGAAGAACAACGTTAAAGATCATCAGAGAATCATTTTTTTTTCAATCGAAGTCGAATTGATTTGGGGCAAAACCCCACTTTATTTTCTCAGCCACCATCAAAAAAGAGGAGAGCAAGTTTTTTTTGACAAAGCAAAGTGGCTGGCCTATATTACTTTAGACAAAGGGGTTTTTATTGTTTATTTATTTTGTAATCATTCAAACAGTTTCTAGAGTCTGTAAAATTCTAGGGGAATCCAGTTAGGGTGTTAACTGGAAGTTTACTAGCGTCTGTAAAACTAGGGGAAATCTGGTCTAGGGGATTTAGACTAGTCTAGAGTTTTGAGCGTAGAGTTAGAATAGGAGCGAGGGGTTCGCAAGTGTACATGGTCTTGTATGCGGGATCTGTTCTATCATCTAGTAGAAACCTTAGGAATGCAGCAGTAGGCAGGATTTTGCCGAAGCTGGGTATATCTTGTGTCATTTACTTTTCTGCATTTCTATTTCTGCTATATTCTATGATCTTTGAATGTTTTAATATCCTGTGATATTTGAACTCTGCGATAATTTGCAATAAACCCTATTCACCCCCCTCTAGGGTTAATCTAGATCCAACAAGTGGTATCAGAGCTGGTTTAAGGTAACAACATGATAGGGGGTTCTCGCTGTATGATCATGTGGCGAAGTACTGACTCTTGCCCCTACATGCCCGTGGGTGGTTGTCCGTGTCGAGAGGCAGGACGTGAAACTAGTGTCTGAGGTATCTTTGGTGGCCACCGAGGTGCTTAAAATTCCTCGTAAATAGAGACACCAAGTGGTATCAGAGCCAGGTTATTTCTTTAACTCTAGAGTCATGGGTCATTCTAGTTGTCAGTCCTTAGAGAGTCAGTCCAGTCGCATTCCATCTATTTTTAATGGTTTAGATTTTTCAAATTGGAAGTCAGAAATGGAATCCTTTTTAAAATCTATTAATTTTAAATGTTGGGATGTTGTTATTAATGGTTATGATAAGGAAGATAAATGTTTTAATAATCATGCTATACATATCTTATATTCCCATATTGATGATGTTCAGTATGGCCTTATCTCCCATTGTTTAACTGCGCAGGAAATATGGAATACTCTCAATACGAGGTATGGAAAAATTGACAAAAACAACTCAAAACCCAAAAAGATCAACTCAGATTCGGATCTATGCTCGGAAGAAGAAACAGATGAAAATTCAAGTAGATCAGAAGATAGAGACTCAACAGACAATGAAACTGAAAGCTTCTCATATGAAGATTTGGTTTATATGTGTACTGATTTGACAAAAATCGTTGATAAACTCCATCGTAAAAATAAATCTTTAAAATCTAAAAATCACGAGTTATATAGCAAAATTAACTGTTTGGAATTAGAAGTTACAAATGTCGTGATATTAGAAAGTTCTAGCTGTGAAAGTTGTTTGAAGTTGAAAACTGACGTCGTTCATCTCAATAAAAATATTCAAAGGCTTAAAGAGGAAATTTTGATTTTAAAAGATAACGAGGTTGAGTTAAAAGATTCAAACAATTTTTTGCAAAAAGAATTTAATAATTTTAAGGCCATCAAAAATTCCAAACAAGAAATTGCTGAAAAAGAAAGCTTGTTGAAAAGGGATTTGATTTTAAATGAGCTTGAAAAAGAGATTGAAAATTTCAAGAAAGTTGAATTTGAAAAACAATTTAATTTTGAATCTGAGATTCTTGAATCCAAGACCAAAATCAAGTTCCTTGAAAATGAAAATTTGATTTTGAAACAGAAAGATACTGAAAAGAGAAAGATTAGCATTAATCGTTGTTCGAATCTAATGAAAGAGAATTCTGACCTTAAATCTAAAATTCAACAACTTGAATTAACTCTAATCAAATTCTCTAACGGAGAAAAATCTTTAAATATGTTGTTGAAAAATCAACAATTTTCAGGAAATAAAAAGGGTATTGGTTTTGGGAAAGGAAATGATTTTTTGAGCTCATGTGATTTTAAAAATCCTTCAAACTGCTTCAAGATGGGTCATTCTGAAAATTTGAATTGTGAAAATTCCAAAAGGTTTTTAAATCACAAACGAGATAAGAATTGGTTTGATAACAATCCAGTTGAACAGTTGTGGACCCGAAAAAGAAATAAAATGATTTTTGGAAAAACTAAACATGTTTAGGTTACCAAAGGCACAAAGGTAGATTCAAATGGATTGTTATACAAGCAAGTTTGGGTACTGAAAGATGTTAACAAAACTATGAGTGGTTTTACAAATTTTGTTAGACCACTCGATCCTTTCAACTGTTAGGTACCGAAGAAGGTTGAGGAACTGCTGTGCTGAATAGAGATTGATTTCAAGCTGTTCTATATTTCTGTATTCTTTATAGTTCCTTGGCCAAGATTTGTTGAGTTAGAGATTCTAATTTACATTGGATTCTGGTATGATCTCTAAACTCACCTTTGTGAATATTCTCTGTCTTTATTTTCTTTGTTTATTTCTCCTTCTGTCCCTTTTGTTTATTTTTCTTTGTTTTCTGTTTTGATTTGTCACTGTTATATCATTGTAACTTCTTTTGGGCTTCATTAACTTCCAATTGCATAACTCTTGATTTTCTGGAAATGCGCTTCACTTGAATGAAAATATGATGTTTTAGTCTTTTTCGGATCTTGAATATAAATTTGTAAATATTTGCAATTGTTTTGAAGTTTATTTTCTGTTTTTTGAATTCATAACAGTGTTGATGTATTCTTGTTATATCTTGAACATTGTTAATGTGAATTCTAAATTTTTGAAGATCTGAAAATTAAATGGAAATTCACACACCTCTACTGTTTTGAGTTTCATCTAATTCATTTTAGAAAAGCTTGAAATATTATAGTCATTACAACACACTACTACTTCTCAGTTGTGAAAATTTCATTGTTTTTTCAAATTGGCTCGGATATTTTGAAATGTCTTGAATTACAGTGATACGTCTAGAAATTCTTCTTATATTCATGATCATTTTATGGTTGAAATCTGTTTGTTTGAAATCATCTGAAATGCTTGATATTCTGAATCTCACATACCTCTTAAATTTGAAATTCTCAATCTTGTGTGACTGATTTATTATATCTCAAAACTTGACATTGATTCAAGTGATTTCAAATTAATAAATTATTTTTTTATTTTCTGGATCATGAATATCTCTTAAGTTTGATGTAAATGATCTGAAATTACTCATGTGCTTGTCAGAAATTGTTTTGAAAAATTTGGGTCTTGAAATTTATTGGTATTTCATGATTATTTGATTTGAATATATGTTTGTTTAAAATCATTTGAAGTTATTGATTTATTGAATCACACACATATCTTGAATCTAAAATTTACATTCTGGTGTGACTGATTCACTGAATCTTAAGAGTTTCATATTTCTCAAATGATTTCAAATAAACTGTATTTTAATCTTGGATCATGAATCATCTTATGTGACCATCATCTTGACAAGTCTGCTTTAAAATTGGTTATCATGCTGTTCTGATTATAAGATCTTGATTTGAAAAATGCTTTAAATGACTGCTTGTTTTGAGAAAAACTGTTTGCTGCTCTGATTAAAAAAAAAGCCTGATTTGTTAGTCTTGTCTATTTGGGCTTTGTGCTTAAAATTCTTTTGTTTGTGATATCCTTGTTTGTCTCCAGTGTCTTGTTACAATCCTCATTAATAGAGACATAAAGTGGAGGTACCGAATTTGTTTTGCTGTATATATTTTTAATCTCTCATGTCTTGTATAGATCTTTCAAATCCCTCTTGTAATTGATTTTCAATTTTAAAATTATTTATTGACTATTCATTCAGAAATTGAAATCAATATCCAAATTGAACTATATTTTTAATTCATCAAAATTATTATTAGATTTTGAAACTGTGATGAATTGTGACTGCAGTATATTTCACATCAAGAGGAGACTTTATTTAGATTTTCATAATGGTTGAATAATTATTATAATATTTTTGAATTGGCAATTATTTCACGACCTTCTTCTTTATCTACCATTATTCTGTCATCCGTCATGTTTTTTATATTAATGTGGAGAGTTTAATATTTAAAAAAAAACTTTTTAAATAAACAGTGAAGATATTTGTGATAGAAATTGGACTATGTTATTTTTCAGAATTAGTGATAATTGAAAATTTTCAATGATCCCGGTACAGTCGAGCATATTTCATAATATAATTAATTTAGAAATTTATTTCATAGTCCATTTCTGTACCTACCACATTTCTATCATTCATATTGGTTGTATATACCGAGGAGTTTTTTCTTTTGAAGCTGAAAACGATAAATATATAATTAATACATAAGTGTGTCTCAAACCTCATTTAAAAATCCAAGCTCTGGTCATGCATGGTTATAAGACAACTTATAATTTAAGCTGCGACTGACCTCATTTAAAAATCCAAGCTCTGGTTACATGCGTGGTCAGTGTGCTCTTAAATAAAATAAAAAGAAAAAGGAAATATTGTGCTATAAATTGAAATTAATCTGAAATTCTCCTTGGTGTACAAAAACCAGCCTATCAATCCATCTTTCTAATATGTGAAATGTGTTGAAATCTTATGAAGTATTATGATTTGTTGATTGATAGCTATTGGGATTTGAGATTATACGAATTTGTCACTTAAATTGAATTATTAACTATAGTCCAAATCAATCACTTTTTTTGTGCTAAATTTTACAAAATAATTGGAAATCATATTTTTGTAAATCTCTTCATTTTATATAAAATTCATCGTAAATCCGTCATTCTCTACAATGTGAAATATGCCACCAGTTCTTAGTTTATTATGATTTTTGTTTGACTGATTGAGATTTATGATGACCGTTCTTCCTCTTAAGCTGATATTGTATTTGTTAGTCATTTATCATCTATATTTTAAATTCTATATCCTTTTGATGATAACAAAAGGGGGAGAATGGGTTGAGATTTTGATTTATGAGTGAATATTTTATAAATATTTTTAATTTTGAAAATTCATTATTATTCAAATTTTTTCACTCATGCACAGTTATAGGGGGAGTTTTTTTGCTGTAGGGGGAGCTAATAAATTGGGGGAGTTCAGTATTCACTGTCAAACACATTTATTATGCTCAAAATCTTATATTTGTTTGTCATCATCAAAAGGGGGAGATTGTTGTATATAACGGTGTTGTATACACAATTATATGATTTTTGTTTGATGATAACAACCAAATATTTATTATTTTAAATGTGTTTGTTACTGTACTGTTTTCATATATCATCACAGATAGGAATATATTATTTATATTCAACCAAAATACAACTGTACAGACATTCAGATATTTACACAGTATTTTGTTTAAATATAATATTTTATTTCAATTTTCAAATAGTACAGTTTTACAACTCCACTATTTGTACACTTCACTAATATTTCACATTTCATATTCGTTCACATGATATTGTACTTGTATATAAACTGAATACGATAGATAAATTTGTTTAAATACAATAAAATAATATTTTATTTCAATCAAATTTGTTTATTACAAATATCAGTACAATTTTTTCTCATTCTATATATTTGTTCCTCGCTACAAACGCTCATCACAAATACAGTCATTGTCTCACTACAGCATTTCACTCATTCACATTACAATTATGGAACACAAAAAAGGAGGAACAACATTTTTTTTCTGTCCAAGTAGCTCACAATGATACTAATACAAATTATCAAGCCAAAGAACAAAGCAAGAAACCAAGTATGTAAGCAGGTGATGTTCACAAGTGTACAACAGTGAAAAAGGGCATGTTTCAATTATTATTTTTTGAACATGTGAAAATTTGGCAACTACAAAGCGATCTTCATTTCAAGAAAGATGTTAAAAAAAAGGCCAAAAGCAACAGTGTACAACATGCATCAACATGCAAGGCTCAAGTGAACTAATTTGATGAAAATATACATGCAGAGGTTCAGTGGAGCAACAAAGAATTCTTTTCATGTTCAAATGGGTAAAAAAAAAGGGAATCTCTTTTGAATTTTGAAAAGAAAAGTCACAGGTTCAAAAGAAGGAAAGAGATTAAGCTTGCAACCTTGGCAAATGTAAAATTTGACAAGAAAAGATTTGGATAAAACATCTTTTTTATCATGCATGTATTCATAATTGCATGGTGCAATAATACACAATCAAAAAGCAGTTTCCTGGTTTGAAAAATCTAGCACATGCAGAATCTAACTTAGAAAACATTTTTATTTTGTAGGAACATACAAGCAGAGGATAAGCCAACAAGCATGCATGCAACATCATGTTAGGGTGATACCTCAAGTCAACATGAACAGTATGATCAAGTATGGTCAAGCAAGTACAAAATAATGGACCAGTGAAAAACATGGAAGGTTTACACAAATATGTGTACGATCAATTCAGAAAGTATACAAGGGAAGTTTCTTTTTAACTTTAATGTCTCATTTTTGGAAAAATATAAAAAGGCAATTTAGTTCATCAACATGCACAGTTTTTGGGCAAGAACATTCTCAAAAATGTTTTCAGTTTTTTTAGAAGTGTGGCAAAAAGTTTATTTTTGGCAAGTGCGCATTCACATTGATAAAGAACAGTGTCAAGGCCTGTGTACACATTCAACCCGACACGGCAAATTTTTTAAGTGAACAAGTTGCATGAACATGGAGCAACTTCAATGCATGTGAATACTGTTTTTGCATGTGGTGCAACACATGAATATGGACAACAATGGTGAAGAAGAGTGATCAAAGGCAGGACAAATCATGCACAACAAATCAGTTTCCAGAAAACCACAATTCAAGTCTTTATGGCAAAATAAAGTTTTTAAATGATTGTCTAAATCACACAAGAGCACACATGTTTTGGACAAAGATATCTTTGGCAAGAAAACATTTTTTATGTTTCCAGCATTGACAAAAATCAAATTGAACACTCTTTAATGTTTCATGCATTTAAGGATTTTATTCAGGGCCAAGAAAAACAATTGAATGATTTCCTAAATCATATACAATTGTTTTTTCAGAAATGAATAAATATTGTGGCAAGTACTCAATCAGTGAACAACATTTTTTGGCAAGTAATTACATCTTTCCAGCAAAGCAATCAATTGACAATTTATGGCAAGTTGTAAATTTCCTGGAAACAAGTTTTTTTTCCAGTATGGTACTAGGCAAGAAAACTTTTTAGGAAAAACATTTTTGGTGATAGTTTTTGTAGCATCAATCAAGCAAAATGTTTTTTTTCAAGAATTCAAAGAGACATATTTGGCAAGGTCTTTGAAATATTTCCTGAGATGTTCATGTCAGTTTTTAATTTCCAGGAAACATGCTGTCAAACATTTCCACAAATACACAATCAGTGAGGAATTCTTCTGTCAAGGTTCAATGTATTTCTAGCAATCAACAAGTTATTCACGTCAAAGTTTTTAAATCACTCAAATTCAAACTTGGCAACAAAGAAGGTAATTTACAGAGCATTCAAAAGGGGCAACAAAAAAAAAATCAAAGCCAAGTCACTAGTCGAAATCAGAGCATTAATAGGATTCTATAATCCTATTTAATCACCACTTCATCACAGGCATTAGGACACGGAAAAACAAAAAGAAACAACTCAAAAAGAAAACAAGTTCAAATCAGTACTACTCACTTTGTTTTCGATCGCAACCTCAGCCAAATCATAGACGAAGAACAACGTTAAAGATCATCAGAGAATCATTTTTTTTTCAATCGAAGTCGAATTGATTTGGGGCAAAACCCCACTTTATTTTCTCAGCCACCATCAACAAAGAGGAGAGCAAGTTTTTTTTGACAAAGCAAAGTGGCAGGCCTATATTACTTTAGACAAAGGGGGTTTTATTGTTTTTATTGTTTATTTCTTTTGTATTCGTTCAAACAGTTTTCTAGAGTCTGTAAAATTCTAGGGGAATCCAGTTAGGGTGTTAACTGGCAGTTTACTAGCGTCTGTAAAACTAGGGGAAATCTGGTCTAGGGGATTTAGACTAGTCTAGAGTTTTGAGCGTAGAGTTAGAATAGGAGCGAGGGGTTCGCAAGTGTACATGGTCTTGTATGCGGGATCTGTTCTATCATCTAGTAGAAACCTTAGGAATGCAGCAATAGGCAGGATTTTGCCGAAGCTGGGTATATCTTGTGTCATTTACTTTTCTGCATTTCTATTTCTGCTATATTCTATGATCTTTGAATGTTTTAATATCCTGTGATATTTGAACTCTACGATAATTTGCAATAAACCCTATTCACCCCCCTCTAGGGTTAATCTAGATCCAACATATGACCCATGTATGCACACTTTTTACTAAATGGTAGCCATATTGAGTAGGTATTGACACCACAAACTGGACATGCTCTCTTACCTTTTACAGGGCAACCAGCTAAATTTCCGTAAGCTGGAAAATCATTGATTGTCCACATAAGAATAGCATGTAATCTAAATTCACTACGACTATAAGCGTCGTACGCTTTCACCCCTTTATCCCACAATTTTTTCAAATCTTCAATAAGTGGTTGCAAGTATACATCAATGTCATTTCCTGGTTGTCGTGGCCCAGGAATTAACAAAGATAGCATCATATTATCTTTGTGCATACAAAGCCATGGAGGAAAGTTGTAAGCAACAAGAAACACTGGCCAACAACTATATCCACAATTCCAATCACCAAAAGGATTAAAGCCATCAGATGCAATGCCAAGCCTTAAATTTCGTGGATCGGAAGCAAAAGAATGATACATTCTATCAATCGTAGCCCACTGAGTAGAATCCACTGGATGACGCAATTTACCATCTTCACTCTTATGACTGCTATGCCATCTTAGTTTTTCTGATGTTTCTGGGGATGCAAACATTCTTTTCAGTCTTGGTATCAGTGGGAAGTATCTCAAAACCTTCATAGGTATTTTGGTTTGCTTCCCATCTTTAGTAGTCTTGTTTTTTTTCCAGCGAGACTTACCACACTTAGGACAGAAATCACTATTTGCAAGCTCTTTTCTAAATAAACAACAATCATTTACACATGCATGTATCTGCTTATAGCCTAAACCAAATGACTTAAGCAACTTCTTTGTTGCATATGTAGAATCAGGAAGCATGTTTTCTTTAGGCTACATATCCTTTAGAAGTTTAAGAAGCTCTGTAAATGCCGTGTCCGATATACCATTTCGCGCTTTGTGCTTGAAAAGAAGTACTGTAGCAGACAACTTTGTGTGGCTTGCACAACCGGGATACAAAGGAATTTCGGCATTCTCCATCATTTCCTCAATACCTTCCCCATGTCTTGCTTCAACATTGGCTTCTACCTCCTCACCATAGATTTGCGCATCAACATACATTCTATAAGTATCTGTCTCACTTTTATTTTGTGATGGCCGTTTTTCTCCATGAAAAATCCATATATCATAGGTTGGGTCCATTCCAAAACAAATCAAGTGTGACACAACTTCCCTTGATGTTTGATAAATTAGATTCCTACAATCACGACATGGGCATCTAATTTTTTCGGGATTCCCTTCACTCGCAACATGCCCATATACAAAATTTTCCACAGCTTGCCTATATTCGCTTGTCATTCTACAAAACAAAAAATGTATTAATACTCATTCTTAAATACTTATAGTGTGATGCTAGGGCACCTCGTTTTCTTCTTGCTAATACCAAAATTTTATACTACATTCTTCCTAACACCAAACTCATTCATAAATACTTATATTTGTTTATAATGGTATTAGGAAGTACATAAAATTTATTGTACTTATTATTTTTATTCGTAGTATTAGTAAGAGGAAAATGACATGCCCTTAGCATCACACTACTTATAACTATGGAAGTAATAGCCAAAATGATGAAACCTTGGTAGATTGACCCATGCTTTGTCCATCTTGGTAAAACAACACCTCTAATTTTCGGACCTACTATAAAGAATTATGCTCAACATTGTTGTACAACTTGGTTATACGCACCCACCTTGGTAGATTACCCCTCTTATGTAACAAATATTAACTTATATATTTGTTAGAATTTTATATCTCAAATGATCATATATGGATCAACAGTTCATCACATACTAGAGATAACTCCATGTCAACCAACCCATTGACCTACTGGAAAGTGTACGCAGCGTACATCACATACTAGAGATAACTCCATGGCAACCAACCCATTGATCACCCTGTCACCACCAAGATGACCAGTTCCAAGGGAACTAAACCAAAACTGCTCCGCCAGATCAGCATACAAACCAACACACTGCCTATCTAATATATTTATTATTTATTTTGTTTATCAATTTTAGCTTTTTATATATGAGCAGGAACTGGAGCCTGTATCAAACAAATAAAAAGTGTGATGAAATATCGATTTAGGTATAATGAAGCAAAATATTCTGAGAACGAAGATCCGGTTTCAGAAATAATGAAGCAAGATACTGGTCAGAACGAAGATCCGGTTTCAGAAATAATGAAGCAAAATATTCTGAGAAGAAAGAAGAAAATTACAATCACGATTGAGCAGGCAAGTGTGTATGCATCACCTATCATACTTCGACCCACCCTCTAAAACAACGTATTTGCATAATAATATATATATCATCAAAATAAACACAAATAAAAGACCATCACACATGGCAACATGTATTTATTTGCATGAATCGGGCATGTTCATAATAGAGAATGGAATGACACATCAGTAACTGGAATGCAAGAAGACTGGAAAATTTTAATGTGCACAAGTAGACTCGGCAATGACATAAGCATGGAGAATTTCATCTCGCATGGCATCTTGCATTTTATTCCCAGGAATTCAACCAATTATTTATTTCAAAGGGGGCAACTCACGGCAAGAAAAAATATTGCCAGGAAAACAGTAAGCAATTTTAGACAACAAAAGAACCCATTTATTATTTCAAAAATTTAAAGAAAGACTCATGGTTTAAGAAAAATATTACAAGTATAACATAGGCAACTATGGATTTAATCAGAGTATATTTCGCTCAAGCTGGTAATTGAAATGTAATTTATTTATCACTTAGCAATTATTTATCACTAGCAAGGGAAACTTCCTTTCAGGTTTACTTCTAAAACTATAAGTGGGGGCACATCTGTGCAAACATTTTTGGTTTGTATATCTACTAACATACGGTTTCAGATAAGGTACAACATGTTCAAAACTCACATACTTAAGGTGCAAGAACAGAGTTTCCAGTTTTGTAACACAGCCGAGGTAAGGATAAATGGCCGAAAGCTATTCATTAAATGAACACTAAATAAACTGGGTGTATACAAAGTATATGTGTTCCCAAATACACATCTCCACTTCAGATTTTAATAATGTAACAGCAGGGCACGAGATGAATCAAATGTGTTTAAGTTTTATCAACAGGGTAGGGTAGCTAGCATGGTTTCAATTCAGGGGAAATTGAAAAGAAAAAAAACGAGCATGTATCCTTTATTTTCTTCAAAACAAAGCAACGTAAACCTGAATACAAAGTGGATTGAAGCAAAATATTCTGAGAAGAAAGAAGAAAATTACAATCACGATTGAGCAGGCAAGAGCAACGATCGAGCAGCGGCGATTGAGACCGAAGGCAAGAGCGGCGATCGAGCAACGGCGATTGAGCAGCAGCGGCCTGATTATCGAAAGGGGAATTAGGGTTTCGGTGGAATACGATGGAAAAGGAATACTATGAAACGATGGAAAATGAAATGTGAACAGATGGAAAAGGCATACGATGGAATACGATTGAAATGTTTGTGAACCGATGTCAAAAGGCACAACGTTTCAACCAGTGGGAAGAATAATTGAAACATGGAAATTGTTAAGTGTAGGGGTGTGAAATCACTAAGTTTTCAACATTATGCTTTGAATTGTGCCACATTTCAAATTAATAATTATTATTTAGTCTTAGTTATTAATTATTATATATTTGTATTTAATTTTTATTGTTAACATTATGCTTAGAACCGTTTACAAAAATCCACTAAACGGAGATACGACACGAGTCGAGTACATAAAGAGATGACAAGAGGTATAGCTAGGTGGTGGCCTATTGGCATACTTGTCTCTCGATGGTAGCTCTAAATTCTCTTATCGGTTTTCGAATTGCAGACATATACTATGAGGTATTTCCACTTTGACGACTATGGGGTACCCCTCTCGTGGGTCAGTGATAAGTCTTAGAGCAATTTAAATAGGACCAGAAAATGATGGTAGTTGAGGCCCCCGTATGAACATAAAATGATGGCATGGAAGAATAAGACTCTGTTTTAAATAAGAAAACCCTCAATTTCGAGATTGTAAATAGAAGGAACATCGCAAAACCATTCTATACAAGGAAACTTGTGTTTAAAACAGGTAGGTACATTCAATTCCTAGGTGTCCACTTGGCGGTATAACATTCGAAATTCAAAGGAAATTAACATGAGTTGACCAACCGAATTGAATTCCAAACGCTAACCATGGAAACTATAGTGCTTTATTTAAGCAACTAAATTCGAATCAGCCTCGAGCGTTGAAAAGGGACCATCTCGCAAAGGTAGCCCAATTGAAACAAAATTAGAAGCACGTACTATTTCTTTTTTTTTTGTTCAAATTTACCTGTTGCAAATTTTAAAAAATCAACAATGGTTTTGTTGCCCAAAAGGATGCGGGAAGCTCTTTGTTTCAGGATCCTTGAAGTGAAAATGAATCCTAAAGGAACCATTGGAGAGCTAAAGAGCTCAGACTTGATCTATTACAACGGTGCTTTTGCACCGTTGTAAAATTAAAGTTGTAATATGGTAATATATATGTTCTTTACAACAATAATTATTGCACCGTTGTAAAAAAGAATATATTACAACGGTGCTTAATGCACCTTTGTAAAATTAAAGTTGTGATGTGGTAATATATATGTTCTTCACAACAGTGATTATTAAAAAAACATTTATTACAACCGTGCGTTTTGCACTGTTGTAAAAAAGGATCTATTACAACGGTGCTTTATGCACCGTTGTAAAATTAAAGTTGTAATATGGTGTTTTTGTTGTAGTGTGAATACCCTCAGCCTGTTGAGGTGATTGATAAGCTAATTAGGGGTGAAACTGTGACGGCCCGCCCCGCACCAACCGACATTTCCTCCGAAAGAGCGTTGTACACATGTCCAGCTAGCACGGGACGGTCGTCAGAAGAAAGGAAAGAAGAGAATGAACTAACAAAGAACCTGTAGAATGTATCACATGGCATAGAACAAAATATAATAACAACATACTTGACATAAAATAGGTGAGACAGTGCATAAGCTGAAAACAAACTAAGCATCATAGTAGCGGAAATCCAAAATACACCTTATTACAATTTCAAAATACTGTCTCTAAAGCAAAAGCAAGATAAAGAAGGTACACTACTAATGCCCAAGTAGTGACCACCAACGACACAGGGAGAATATATGTAGATATCATACATAGGAGCCTCCTTCTCGTCTCCGAATCAACTACTCGTGCATCACCAGCTAACCTGTCTCTAGTCTGCTCGTGTGAGCACCCAGAGTAATAAGAAGAGACATAAAACTCTGGGTAAGTCAAAAGTCTGGTGTGAGCGATAAGTAACAAAACAGAACAATAACAGGTATAATCCAATCATACCTGAATCTGGACCTGCAACCAAGGGCTATGTTAATCCCATCCATAAAAGGGCTATGTTAATCCCATCCATAAAAGGAAAACAAGCAAGTTTGAGAAGCCTTAGAGCGATCATAGCAAAGCTTTATTCATCTTAGGAACATTCAAAATCAATGAAGATGAGAAACTCAACTGAAAAACTATTATATAATTCATATGTTTTGATTGTATATAATGATAAATATTTTTGATATAATGTTTTATTTATCATATTAATTGATAATATAATTGTTGAATGGACGATCTAACAAATTTCGTTAAATACACGTTGATAAGCACAAAGGAAATCAGTTTCCTTTCATGAATGAAGTGGTGCAAATGGAATGGATATACCTTTTAAATATAGTTTAAAATGTTGTAGAAATGTTTTGTAAACTTACAGTGTTCAAATAAAGTTTGAAAAGCTTATTAAATTTGAGTAAAATTTGATATGTCGTGCAACGGTAGTTCATGATTATGCGCCATGAAAAGTTAAAACTCTTTGTTCAATAAACCATAGTACAAATTCTTTGATACAATATGAATTCAAAAGTGATTTAGAAGTTTTTTAAGCTCTAAAAAATGGATTTCCAAATGATAGAAAGGTCCTTGATCAAACAAGTTATTATAGCATTTTTTGTAGCCTTTTTCAATAACAATCGAAGTATGAATTAAAATTTAATCACCCCTCTTCATACCATAACTCTAAATCTACTACATATCTCTTTTAAATCATGTTTAGCATTTAAATGCAAATAAAAGCGAATTAGCATCCAAGCAATTAGTCCTCGCTTCTTTGTACAAGGTCATGTACTCAATAAAGAGGACTAGATACAATAGCAGAAATATCAACAGGAAAAATAAATATTTAAATAAATATAATTTATCTAACATAAACATGTCAAGTCATGCACAAAGTTTATCTCAAATAAATGGATGATATAACAATACAAATATCTTGCATGCATAATGATCATATGAGCAAAAAATGATCAAACATACATGAAAAAATTATAGCAATCATCAAAAATAACATTATGCCTGTCCTAACATGCATGATACTAAACTATTTAATGTGAGATAGTCAATTATAGTATATAATCCATATATGACTTGACACTTGGTCGCCATTTCTAAAGTAAGGAATATTAATCTATCATCTCCCGTCAACAAATCAGATATGACCCTAGTGCCATCCTACTATCTACGACTCTATGGCTGCCTCTAGATGGAAACCATTAACAATTATCCTCGCATCCATTTAGGAGTCTCAAATAGTTATAGTGAACTCTTCGATTCATCCCAATCAGCAGAAAACAGATGACGTAAATCCTGAAATGAATGCCCAACCAAACCCTTCTAATGATGCTAGGAACAAACAACACCTCTTTTATACATAGCCAACAACTTCTTCCGAGCCTGTAGCTCATGTCAAGTTATAGAGCCATAACCAGTTATAAACATATGCAACACTCACGATTGAGATATCGCCTCTGGACTTGTCTCCAACTCAACGCACGCAAACAACTGACCCTTTCCATATGTGCATATGGGAAACACAAAGTTGTAGGAGGATAAGAATTCCAAATGTTTCTTCTAGCAAAGGTTGAAGTACCTTTCGAGGAAAAGAAATCCTAGTGATGTGACATCACTAAACGACTCTAATGCCCTTGCTAACAAATAGTGTTTCTTATCCAACTTTAAATCGCGAATCAAATTCTCCTTCTCATGTGGTTCTAGACATCGACCAAAATGTGACAACCTTCCATTTAGAAACACATAATACTTAAACCATCCACATAACCAAGTGAGTTTATCATCCTCATTCCTGCTCGGAACAAGAAATCGACACGCTCGCGGGTTAACTTCAAGTTCTAAATCATCGAAACTCTCGTAAGACTTATAATGACATCCTACTTGAGATGTCGTGCCCAATCAATTCATTTTCTCATTGATAAGTGAAACTCCAACAAGCTAACCAACAAACGGTGTTTCTTACCACTAGCAACGGAAACGCCAATTGTTCCTTATGCTTTCTTTTCATCTATGGGAAGATGAAAATATAATCGAGTAGCATAAGCACAACTCATTCAAGTGATATCTCATAACATAGTCTAAGAAATTAACAAAATATGTCGATTCACTAGTTAGCGCGGACGATATAACCAAATGATCTGAATATGCCTACTCTTAAGGTATCGTATTCCCCAAAGGCACAACTATCAGTACAATATTATAGCTACATTGATACGGAACTTGACTCAAATACGGTGGCAATTTGGTCATCTCAATGAATGTGTCTAGATACTCTCAATCTACAAGATTATATGACGACTCTCTACTGGAGAACTATCTCACACTACACTATATATGCTAATTAGGCTGTGTTTCTAGCCGTGTCTAAAGCAGTTAGGCACGGTACAAAGCCATATCAAAAACTGGCATGTTAAGTTATTGGATACGGCTATAAACCGTGTCTCACTAAAGTAACATACAGCTCTTAGCCATATCTAAAGTGTAATCAGACACGGCCTTTGACCGTATCTAATTATACGTGTGTGTACATGTGTGTGTGTGTATATATATACATATATATATCATATATGTGTATATATAAAAAAACAGAAACTATAGCATATATTTTTTATAACACTGAGCATATATACCACAGATTATGCACAGGAATAACACAATATATATACGCAAAGCATTACAAGTTTTGTCATAACTCGAACACAATGTACATACAAACATATACAATAAAAGGAAACTATCAAAGATTTTCATCACATTACGAACTAACAAAAAAGGTAAAACATATCAGCCTAATAAAACTCCAGTTGAGACCGGGAAGATTGAGCGTGATAGCCAGCCTGAGTTCAAGTTTCATTTGGCAGCAAAACTGAATCGTGATATATAGCTTGCAGCCTGAGTTCCAGCAACACAAAAGCACCAAAATATCCAAGAGGACTGCCTATAAAATACAAAAAACAAGTTACAAATACTTCACTGGACAGGACATCGACATTGTAACTCACTATGACTGAGATGCAAACATGAATACAGAGATAAGTGTATATCGATCAGTGTGTTTGTGTACACTGGTAGTCGATTACTGTATGGGGTTCGGATCGACCAGTCGATCAAAGTGTTTGTGTAATTTCACCGGACACCAATAACAGTGAAGGGCATATTGTGTCGATTAGTGTGTTTGTGTAATTTCACGGTAATCGATTAGTGTGTTTGTGTACAAATACTTCACTGGACACCAATAACAACCTAGTCGAATCGACTAGTCGATTAGTTGACTAATTTCTACCCATGCGCCTGAAATTCATACAAAAAGCAAGTCGAGACTTCATGTCGATGGTTTGATCTCGATTAGTAGACTAGTTGACGACTAGTCGCGACTAGTCGAGCGCCGTACTGATAACAGTGAAGCGCATATTGTGTCTTTGTGTTCGTATGTGCGTATTAGTCAATTGTATCTATGATTCTATCTTAACATGTTTATGATGCTAATGACATGATTTCATGAACTTGCATAGGCAACTTACAAACATACCAGCATCTCAGATACTTTGTGGTTTAACATGACCTCCAACATCGTATATAGGAGATCGATATTATACACATGAATACAGAGAAACTAAAATAGCATTCAGTTCAATCAGTATATGTCTCAAAAATGAATGAATACACATTGTAAACTAGTTTTGTTATAACCATAGGCTTTTAAATGAATTTAACTATACATAGGACTGTAAAACTGATAGTTAATAAAAATTCAAACCCAAAAGAAGAATCACCTGAACTGTAGTCGACCTGCAACACTGGTAGTTCGTACCCTAGCATACAGAACATCCTCCTATACACACAAAAAGGAACAAATAAACCAAATGTCGACTTTCTGATTAAGAATTTACTGGGATTTCTGATTAAGTGTAAAATAATATATACGTGTTCCAGCGTCTAAAGATATCGAATCTTCATCTTCGGATGACACACATACTTGACTTTCTGATTAAGAATTTACTAGGCGATCCACCAGGTGGATGCATATTAGCTCACGTGCAGGGTCAATAATCCATGCTTACTAGCTTTATCCAAATGTTGAATGCCCCTTCACTTAACCTTTTGAAAAAGCTACTTTCACGTGCAACTTTCAGTTTCTTAGAAGCAGATGTGTAATGCAACTTACACTATAATCTCTGCTACAAAGTAGGGAAAAATTGCTAGTGAAAGCAGCTTTTTACTAAGGCCAAGTGCGGCAACATCCGACATTTGGATAAACCTAATAAGCATGGATACCCAACCCTACACGTGAGCTAAAATGCATCCACCTGGTGGATCGCCTATTAAAATATTAACCAGAAAGTCTAGTAATCATCCATCTACCAAAATTTTCAACAAATATGATAGAATATATCCAGTAAACTTGTTATCTCTTAAAACAGAGTAAACTTGTTCTAAGATAACCCAATTTAAATTTCAAGCATAAGGCAAATAAACAGTCAAATGACAATGAAATCATGGTTAAATATTGAACTATAATTATCCATTTGCTCAGTTTCTGCCACATTTCAGATTCAACGTGGCAAACGATCTAAATAACACATCATCAAATGGCTAATGCAAATAGAATCAGGTTATGGACAATTGACATTAAACATCTTAAAACTAGTATAGGTTACTGCATCCTTATGACTAACTCATTGTTATTTCTTTGTTTCATGGATATACCGCAATCTAAAATTATCCCATACAAGTTTCCAATAGCAATTCAGATGTTTTTTACATTATCACAAAACATGATTCAAATTTGATTTCCCTGATTCCAGGATATAACCACAGATCCGTCCCTAACACAAAGTAGCAATCAGCTAACACACTTACACAAACTAATTTAATTGAAACGGATAACACACTAACACAAAGTAGCAATCAACTATCGCATAAAGATTTCAATTTTTTCCCTACTATCAGGCATGCATGCCAAAATTCAATTGAAACACATACCTACGCTGTCGAAGGAGGGCTAGGGAGACCAAGGGTTGCTGCGTTTCTACTGAAGGAGAAGGTTGTTCGTCTCTGTCGAAGGTGGACGCATGATTTGGTGACCGAAAACCCTAATTTGGGTTTTTGGTCACCATTAAAGTAAAACAAATGGAAAATGAGCGACCAAATTTTTTATTTCGAGTGCCTAATGTGATGCACAATATGATACACATTTTATTTGGCCCAAAGCCATATCAAATTAACTAATTCCGGGCTTCGTTGATGGACGGTCAGACTTAGGGCATTTGGGGTGGTGCGAATCGCAAAATGTATTTTGATAGGGATCTAAGCACTATCAAATATGATGCGGCTTTAACCCGTATTATATCTCCGCATACATCTGTGCCAAATTGGCTGTTATGGTGTAGTGTGAGCCCATAGTAGTCCAGTCATATTTTACTCACCTATCAAATTTCATCCCATTACCGCTATATTAAGGACGACTCGCTACTAAAGAGAAAAACGTTTTATCCCATTATTGTTATCAATAGCCTCTCACTACCATTGAAATTTCGTATCCTCCTAGTAAGTGAACTAAGTTAAAGCTTAACACTCAACAACAAGTAAACAATTTTGCAAACAAGAAACCATGTCTCTATGAGATTTAAGTTTCGAAGAGCCATGTATACTGCTAAGTATAGACAATCTATGTCATAACTCTATTTCACTCAAGGCACGAAATTAAGAGATATGTTGCAGTCATCCACAGTATTAATTTTTGGTAATTAAACACATGATGTTACACGCATACATAATCTAACTAAGCTCTCGACACGGTAAGTCATAATCAAGAAAAGCGAACTGATTATCACAAGTCTCAATCCTGTTTCATTCAACAAATCGCAAGATCAAATGAAATGATAAAATCTTAACACCAAAATTAAAAATGTATGGAAAAGCCAATAATGGAAAATGTATATCAAAGTGATGTCGTTTTCCCTTCTCTTTCATTGAGGAAGCACTCGACGGAAAGGAAACGACGATTAATGTATATGTCTTCATGATTTGTCCCGGCAAGACAAGATAAACTCCTATAATGGGTACAAGCTCGAACATTGTGATCTTCATTGATCAACTCCTCCAAGCCATAATTCACTCATGGAATGAAATCAATTATCTTTCGATTCGATCACTCAATTCAGCTACTACTCTATACTTCCTTGTGTGGAATGACAATAAAGAAAATAAACTGTACTTTAATAACACATCGAATTCGGTCACACATTCCAAAACAGACATATCATTTAAATCAGCAAACTCCTCACCGAATTCTAAAAATCAAATTTCCTAGAAGCGAACCATGAACTGGTGTCGAATGAATCGATTTAGGATACCCGAAGCGATGAAGATTGTCGACTAATTCAAGCCTAATCTTGGAGTCTGTTAGGAGTAAACTCCTACCAACTACAATCTAAGTCCAAGACATCAAAGAACTCCTTGGGAGAACCCAAACAGATCTCGCATCATAATAGAACAGTCGACTCCATTCTAAGGAAAATTTTACCATATAGAGACGTAAGTATCCACATAGTGTGACATAGTCGATTTGCTGCACATGAGCACCATAGTTGATTAGAGATTTTTTAGCATCCCAGATAATGGTTCGTACCAATGCTAGAAACAGAAAATGTAAATCGAGGATGGTTATCCTCGATTTTTCCTAATTCTCAACTCCATAAACAATGTAATTCGTTGTATTTCCCATTTGCAGGATTGTAACATCTGAGATTTTTGACCGTTCAAATCGACACTGATCCTCAATGTCGACTTAAACAAATTAAAAATACAGATAGTTAGTGGGATTTATATAAGAAAAAGAAGAAAAACAAACACAAAATCTCATAGCGGAAGGACAAAATATAATAAAGAAATAACAATTCATGAAGCTGTTAAAACATACATTTGATTTTATTTTACAACAATTGGCAGAGTTAACTATCATAAACATACCAATATTTGCAGCGGAAATAAATAATAATACTTCTAGGAAGCTCCATCTTCATCTTCAAAACAGAGTCTTCGATAACTAAAACTCAAGCTGACCCAAGCACAAATGAAAAGACAAAAATACTCGGATCAGAACTAAAACATTCTCATATACGTTAAATCAAATTCTAATACGAGTACAATAACTTAAGAGATGTTACGGGGATTTCCATCTCCTAAGGATCCGTTAAACTAGATACTATATAATATAGTACGCTATTATAATAGTGTCTATGGTTAAATATAACATCATAAAATAGCGTAAGCGGGATTACATTTTTACACTTACACTGTTTATACATTGTCGTAAACATTGCATATAAAACAACAGTACGTCGGTGGATAGGGATGCGCCGCTATACGACAACGTTAAATCAAAATCGTAGGGGCTCGATCAGGATAATATGACAAGGCACACGAGGAATGGCCAGAGTAGGAATATACTAGTTGCAAGCCCGGACTGGTGGTAAAGCATAACCGCGACTGCCACCCACCTCGAACAACACTCCCAAATCACGGATGCACATCAAATCAAATCAATCAAACCAAGGGACTACAGTAATAAAGGAAGAAGTATTGCCGATGGAGGTAGCTAACCCTACTTGGTCCGGTATAGCCTTGTTTTAGTTATTTTAATTATGACCCGAAGGTCAAGGACATCCATCATCGTTCTCTTACTTCATTCTAATAGCGTTCTCCAAACCAACCTACTTCATTCTGCATTCTCCACGACGTACACAGTTGTTAAAGTGCTTTTCGGTATTGGTAGAGAGTATGACAATATCCGATCCCAGTCTCTTTAACAACCAATCGCTTACATTTTTCACACCAATCAGTTCCTTTACATTCCAAAGGGGTTCGTACTTCATATCGAAATATCATATTTTCTTATGATTCCTTTCAATATTCAAGATAGAATATATTTGATAATAAAATCTCCCTTTAAACCAATTTAAATTCTTGAAACAATTCCAATCTTAAATGATTTAAATATAGTTGAAAAGTATAATAAAATAGTTTTTATATATAATATTGATAAGGTTTGGAAATAAATAGTTTTTATATATAAAATAGAATATCAAAATTTAATAAAATCTGTAGTTAAAATATTAAAGTAGTTTATAAAATAAATAGTTGATTATTTAAAATAGTTTATATAAAATAATTAATATAGATAAGTCAAAAAAATAGCTATAAGTTAAAATGGTATATAAAGAAAACAGTTATCATTAAAATAGTTTATAAAATACTATAGTTGGAATTAGAATCGTTTCTTCAAAATTTAAACAAACTGGAAATCATATTCCAATTTCAAATCAATTCGACTAAATTTCGATATCTTTATTCAAAAAGATTCAACTTTCCATTCATATTTCAATTCGATTGAACAATTCGATTCAAACAATTTGATTTGGCACTTCAATTCAAAATTTTAAAATTTCAACTATAATTCTCAGTTTGAACTATTTCAATTTATAAAATCTCAAGTTCACAATTCAAATATAACTTTAACTCATGTTAATTTAAAGTAAATTTCAAAGATGGATAAATGATTCAATTTCGATAAATTTAGTTCATATTCAATTCAGTTTTAACTTCAGTTATCCACATTTACAAATCTGTTAAAATTAGAAAAATTAAATTTCAAAGCTCAAAACTCAAATTCAAAGAAAATCGATTAATAAAATCATTTATATTATCTTTTAAACAATATTCCAAAAATTCAAAGGTAAAAGCACTTTTTATTTAACCAACCAGGGTCCGTATATAATTTTCTATCCTATGGTCAAGTAATACTTAAAGTTTAATTTTATTATTTTGGGAAAGGGTATATATCATTTCAATCCAAATCAGGGTCATAGGTATTTATCATTTCAACCTACGTTCTTAATTCTTTATTTTTATGATTAATCCCAGTTTTATTTGATGCCCATAACATCTAGTGTAATGGTTTGGATTAATCAACACAAACAATGGTCATATCAAAATCAAGGTGCATAACAGATAAGTTCACACAACAAACATCAATATGTCAAATATACGAATCCAAACCATACATCACATCAATACATACAAACAGTTCAATATCGTATTACTAATATCATATGTCATATTTTGAACTGGCAATTAAATGTCGAATTTTAAATTATTTGTAAAATTAAATATAATAGTCAAATTTAAACTACACTATCGATACCAATCAATATAAATAGACAATTTAAACTACCAAACATAAATCAATACAATCGTATCATGACATGATATTAATTCAACTAATATTAAAATATTTTATTTAGGTGTGAGTGGGTTTAATCACTCACCTTTGGTTTAGAACACGGTTGAAATCCAAATTTTAGCCCAAGAATCAACAGTCTTGGGTTATTTTCATATCACAATTATATGAACTGTTTCACCAATATGGATTGGAAAATTGTTTGGTTGTTAACTGTTGAACTGAAATTCAAAGGTTGTTTGTTTATAACCAATGGACGGTATTGTTTGAGTAATTGGCATTAAATGGCTTGAAAATCAATTGTTTTATAAATAAGGATTTACCTTCATGTAAATCGATTGGAATGAAGTTATAAATTTATTTTATAACTGAAGATAGATTTTTAAATCTGTTTATTTAAATGGAAGTTTATTAGAGAGGAAATAAATATTGGTTATTTATAAATTAAGCTATAGATAATTATAGAATTATTTTATAAAGCAAATTCTTATAATAAGGAGTTTATAGTAAGCAAGCAGAAATTAACGGACGACTGAGAATTGAATAAATTGTTTATTAGAAACATTTAAATGAAGTTGTTTAAATTAATTACATTATTAATTAATTTAAAAGGAGAATTTATTTGAATTGGTTAACGAGATAACCATGTTTTGGATTGACGAAGTCAACCGTTTTTATTGGAATTGATTATTAAATTATATTAGTTATTGAAATAGTTTAACGAATATTTGTTTTAATTTAACAAGACAGAGAGAAGTTTATTATTTATATTAGTTAATTAAGTAATTAACTACTTTTACAATAGTTAGTGATGAAGTAAATTATTAATTTAATTAACAATAATTTAAGAGATTTCTTTTTAAATGAAATTCATTTAAGTAGGAAATCAGAGTTTGAAATGAAATCGAGTTGAATTATGAAAGGAGATCTGAACAGGTTTTATATCAAAACCTAGTGTTATAACTAAGTTATAAAGAGATTTAAGCGAGTATGATAGCTTAAATGAAATGTTACTTAACAGGTGGATTTAAGTAAAAGAAATCAGGATATAAAAAGGATTTATATCAAACTTGTTTATAAATAAGATTTATAAAAGAGACATGGAGTTAAAACATCGATTGTAAATGGGTGAGACTTAATAATGAAATTAAGCGAAGTAAATGGAATTAAAACGAGATTTTCAAAGTGGAAAATGGTTGAATGGATTTCAAGTGAAATATAATGAGTCAAAAAGGTGTTAATATAAGAATTAAAACCTAACTAGTGATTTGTTAAGTTGAGTGATTTTCTGAGTGTTAATTTGATGTTGATTTCGATCATCGGGGTTGATACTTGGGGAACTATTCTCTTACCAATTTACGGTCAGGGACTAATGAATGTTGAAGTAACGGGAATAAAAGATTTATAAGTTTTGAATTTGTTTGTTAATTCTTTTTAATTAAAGAAGCTGAGTGATGCTGAGTACTAAACCAGTAAGTATATTTTTAATTTATGGATGAATGGTTGTTTATTTGATAGTTAAATAACCGACTATCAAATCTGGCCAATATGATTGTTGGTACGGAAAGACCGGGATCGAAATTATATTTGAATACCATTCCGACCAGCAAATACGAAAATGTGGAAGATATTAGATGTTGATCGAGACGAAGTTATCGAAGACCGTTGATCTTCATAAATGGAATAACCACTTAAAATCTCTGAGTCGACGCAGAGATATACTGAGGTTCTACCATGGTTGAAATCTACAGATTTGCAAGGACTACTCGCTACTAATCTCTAGGGTGATACCTAATATGTAGTAGGAGGGTACCTTCGGTTCATCCTGTTCTAGGATGACGTGTATGGACCAGTGTCTGACGGAGTATTTCTTAAGAGTCACGTATGTTGATTTCTACAAACGTATTTCTGTTGGTGGAGGAGAAGACACCTTCTCTTAGCTAACACCCAAAATATTTTTGGGGTCGTCAATTAGTGATTTGGCGGATCTGACAATGTGGCATTCAAAGTGAATGGTGATATGATGTTCTAAAGGTAGTGTTAAACCTCAAGTGTAACACTTACATGATTCGCATTAAGGAGGTCAACTGAATCAGTAGACCGCCTAATTTTGCATTGGATAAGGACATATACACACACTATGCATATGATCATGAAGCATTAGAAGTCTTTTAAGGACAATGGACGCTTGTGTTTGTTGGTTGAGTAGATTGACGATTGGATGTTAGGATATACGTTCTTCTAGACTTGAAGATTTCGGGGACGAAATCCTCTAAGGAGGGGAGAATGTAACTCCCCAAATTCTCTGTTAACAATAAATTAACAAATTAAAGTATAATTAATTCTAAGTGAAAGAATTAAGGGAAACGGGTTACGCCATTGCGTTCGTCTCGGAATTCTGCTTGAGATAGAGTCCGAGTTTGCGTAAATCAGACTCTGTATGAAGAAGTTGTGGTCTCCGGAAGTTTCAGAATTCGATTTAAAATTCAAACAGCCCGAAACAAGTTCAAAATTTGAAAACTGGACCAGAATTGGGCTGGGTTGCCGACCTATGGGTCGACCTGCCCAGTCGACCTGGTCAGGTCTTGGCTGGCCTGGTCGGATTCTGAGCGATTTTCTGTGTCCTGGTGTGTCACAAGGGCTGATTTGTCACTTTCTGGTTGGCTCTTCTCGATGTGAGTGGTCTAGATTCATCAATGATCATCTGACGGCTCTAATTAGTTTGAAATTCTATATAAACAACTTAAGTCTCCAACCTAAATTCACACAAAAATTAGAACCAGAGCCGCCATGCTGTCGGGAGTAAACTGAGAGTAGCCTCCACTCGAAGAAAGCTAAGAGACGAACAAATCTAATTCAATTAAAATCGAAACAACGTTTATCTACCCAAAGGAAAGCATCTCAATTCCAGAACTCAGAATCCAGAACTCAAGTTCGTCGTTCGTTGTAAGTTTAGTTATGTTTTGGGATGTGAATCAAAATTAATGTCATGCCTTGGAAATAAATTGATAATATAACAATGTTTATTTTGTTATATGTGGAATTGAATGATATTGATCTATGTCTGTGGTTCTACTTTATTATCATGTTGAATTGGGAATTAATGGATAAGTCTATTCATATATATGTATGTTGATTTAGCCTATGTTGCAAATTCACATATATGTAAGTTGATTTAGCCTATGTTCCAAATTCACATATATGTAGGTTGATTTAGTCTATGTTGCAAGTTCACACCTATGATATTCATGTTGACTATTTTGCAAGTTCACACCTATGGTGTTCATATTGACTATGCCGAAAATGCCAAGTTTACACCTATGTCATGTTTATGTTAATGAATTTCTTTATGCCAATTTTGTGTACGCTAAATTAGGTTAAGTTTTTAGCCAAATATTATATGTCAAAAATCATGCGGACGAAAAATTAGGCTAAGATTATTAGCCTAATGTTTAGACGGGGTAACGTTGGGAAAAATTGGTAATTATAGGAAACTTGACATAAATTGATGAAAAATCACTTAGGTAATTTATGGCATGAAACAGTATAAATTATATACCTAAAAATAATGAACTTGATTAGAAACAAATCTGGGCAATGACATGAATTCTGGATAATATTCATAAATAAAAATGTAAATTCAGAAAATACGAATATGCTTAACCCGAGGTTAGATTGAGTTGTGATGTAAACCTGCCCGGACCCGCCCGGCTGTCCAGTAATCACAACAATACCTATCTAATGTGGGAGGTTAAGGCATTGAGCCCAATAAGGACCCGAGTTTAGACTGAGTTACAGTGTAAACCAGCCCGGAACCAACCGCACATATAGTAAACGTAACAATACCTGTCTAATGTGAGTGGTTGGTGCTTTAACTAATTAAAGCTAAGGACAGACAAGTCAGGATGGTAGGGTTAAGTTAACTAAAAACACTTAACCAATTCAACATGTTAATTAAACTGATGGGTGGGGTTAGGTTAATACAGACACTTAACCACTTAACATGTTCGACTAGAAAACCCTAGTAACGGGGGACCCATTTCAGCAGTAACCCAATTAGGTATCATGGTACCCTGAAACTAGGCAGGGTGGGGCACGATTACTGGGCTGATTGTAAGCGGTCAAAAGCGACGGCGGTTGGTGCAGCAGTGTAGGTTCTAACGGAGTGCGGGCGTGCACACACTTCGGAGCAGACAAACAGGGCACTGGGCATCAGTAGTATAACCTATGCATTCTAGAATTGTTTCGGGCTGCCATCATGGGACTTGATACACCCCATGGTGGGACCAACACAGGTATCTACAATCATGTGGGGCCGTATGACATAGGAAGAAAACGTTGCGAGTAAGAGCCGATCGAATAAGGGATCACCTTGTCATGAACACGTGGTGCTAGTTAGGCTAGTTAGTAGGTGCAGAGAAGTAATAGTGAGTGCGTTTAGTATAGTTAGTATTTCCTGTTATATCTTGTCTTATATTATATTGTCCTGTTCTCAGTTTATGCAAGTCATGATCTTTTTATTGTTCTCATGCTAGAAATATAACTAGACTTACCAGACTTATGTCTGGCCCATTTTCCTTTCGCTTTCTTTTCTTCCGTTCCCCCCCCCCCAAGGTCCACAGGGAGGAAACACCTCAACTTAGTCAGATTTTTCATCCAGCTTGAAGAGAGAGAATGTATTGTTTGGATCTTTTTCGTTTGGGCTATGGCTTTGGACATTCTATGGGGATTTATGCTGTTTTAATTATGTTTCATGCTTCTTTAAGTTTTAAATCAAGACAGTATTATGGTTGTAATAATTGGAAGTTTGTTTAAGGCAATTATGGAAATGTTTTGTATGAACACGTATTTATGATATGAAAGTCTGTTTTTTTTTCCGCTGTTTATATATATATATATATGTGTGTGTGTGTTTATATCTATCTTGTGTTTTATCTGTGACTTTTACTTATAAACCTCCACCGAAGTTAAGGTATTCCCATTGTGAGTGACCTTAACGGAGGTGGGGTGTTTCACTTGGTATCAGAGCACAGGTTTACCAGATTAGATAAAGGTTTTTGAAACTATTTTCAAAAAGAAGTTTAAAGAAGCATTTTTTTTCAAGAAAAAGCGTTGTTTTTAAAAGGCATAATTCCCCAAAGCCATATGCACTATCTCTCTATCCTTTTATTTTGAATCTTTCCTTTTTGTTTCAGCATGTCTGAAGATCTTAACCTTCCAGAAGGAGTACCGATACCTGGCTGGTTCCGAAGGTACCTAGAGGCTAGGGCCAATGACGCGGGCCCAGCAGACATTCCTCCTCCCCCAGTGGTAGCGGTTTCTCCTCCTCCTCCTCCTCGTGGAAATGCTTTCGCAAAGACGTGTAGAGACTTCAAGGCTATGGGTGGAAAGGACTTTTATGGAACTGAATCCTTTGTGGTAGCAAGGAACTGGCTGAAGGAGACCGAAGATTTGTTCGTCATCTTCGAAGTTGACGACAGGAAAAAGATACAGCTAGCAGTGTGGTTGCTTAAAGACGAAGCTTCTTAATTGTGGGAGTTTACCCATGCTGAGAGGCCAGTGGAAACTTGGGAAGATTTTAGGATGAGGTTTGAGATGAAATTCCTCTCCCAAGATGAAAGAAGCCTGCAGATGGAGAAGTTCCTAACTCTTAAACAAAGAAGTATGACGATCAAGGAGTACGTCAATCAGTTTAATCAGCTGTCCAGGTTTGGGCTGGATTTAGTAAACACCCAACACAAGAAGGCTCTTTGCTTTGTCAAAGGTCTGAATGAGCCTCTACACAGCCTTGCTATGACCCATATACCCATGGGAGCGACTTATGAAAGCTTGGTGGATATGGCGCTGCTACACGAGGAAGATAAAGGCAAGAAAGAGGCAAAGGTGGAAGTGCCTCAAGAAAAGAAAGAGGGTTTACAGGCTAAGAAAACAGATTTCAAGAAAGGTGGGAAGAACAACAAATCCCGTGAAAAGAGAATGTGTAATTTCTGTGGCATTGTTGGACATATAGTGAAAGACTGCAGAAAGAAGAAGGCGAAGATGAATGGTGGTTGTTTCCGTTGCGGCAAGACTGGACACATGGTTAAGGACTTCCCAAAGAATCGGGGGCAGGGACAAAGGACTGGATCCACTTCAGGGGGACAGGTTCACGTGCTGGTGGCACCTCCGTAGGAACGAGGTAGAAATATTTCTGTAGAAAGCTTAGTTTATCTCTATGATCATCCAGTTCGCACTCTCTTTGATTCTGGTGCATCACACTCCTTTATTTCATTTGCTTTAGTAGAATCTCTGCACCTAGACACTAGTATGGTAGAAGATCCCTTGGTTGTTTCAAATCCAATTGGGGGCTCAGCTTATTTGTCAATGGTTTGTTTGGATTTGAAAATCTCTATTCTAAGTGTTGAGTTTAGATGTAGTGCCTTTGTTTTGGGTTTCTCGGGATATGGATTGATCTTAAGCATGGACTGGTTATCCAGTAATGGTGCCATTCTTGATTGTGAGAAGAGAGTGGTTAGACTTTTGATTCGGCTCGGTAACACTCTAGAAATTTCTTGTAATCCCTTGAATGCTGGTATGCTTAGTTATCTAGAGTCGCTTGATGCTTCTGTTGAGAATTTGCAGTCGGTTAGAGTGGTCCGTGAATATCCGGATGTCTTTGAAGAGGTGAAGGGCTTACCTCCGAGGCGGGAAATAGACTTCCGCATATATCTTGTTGTTAATGCAAATCCCGTAGCTTTACCTGTTAGACACATGGCTCCAAAGGAGAGAAGGGAGCTCAGTAAGCAAGTTAAGGAGCTTCTCGAGAAGGGGTTTATAAGGAGGGGTATCTTGGAATGGGGTGATCCAGTGGTGTTCGCCACCGAAGCAGATGGCTCAGTACATCTTTTTGTGGACTATAGGGAGCTAAACAAGCTGACTAAGAAGAATAGACACCCGCTTCTCAGAATAGACGATTTGTTTGATCAGCTTGAAGGTGCGTCGGTTTTCTCCCAACTTGATCTGGCTACTGGGTTCCATCAGCTAAGGGTAGCTGAAGATAGCATTGATAAGACGACGTTCAGGACCCCAGACGGTTTCTTCAAGTGGCTTGTCATGCCTTTCGGCTTGACAAACGCACCCGCTTATTTCGTAGACCTAATGAGCAGGGTGTTCAGAGAATTCCTCAATAAGTTTGTGGTGGTCTTCATAGACGATATTTTGATCTTCTCAAAGAATGAGGAAGAACATGCTCAGCATCTGAAGGAGATTATGGAAACTCTTAGAGTTCATCAGCTGAAACCCAAATTCTCCAAGTGCCACTTTTGGAGAGAAGAAGTAGGGTTTCTTGGACATGTAGTGTCCAAAGAGGGGTTAGCTGTGGACCCCGCGAAAGTGGTGGCGGTGCAAGATTGGAAGGCACCAAGAAATGCAATTGAAGTCCGAAGCTTTCTCGGGCTAGCAGGTTTTTATCGAAAGTTCATTAGAGATTTCGCGAAAATCTTAGCTCCACTCACAAGGCTAACAAAGAAGAATCTAGCGTTCGCTTGGGATTTGGATTTTGATATTGCTTTCCAACGTTTAAAAAGGGCTCTTACAACAGCCCCAGTTCTGACTTTGCCTGATGGAAGCAAGATATTCACAGTATACACGGATGCTTGTGGTACGGGACTAGGCGCTGTTCTGATGCAAGATGGGAAGGTAGTAGCTTATGGTGGAAGACAATTGAAAGTTCATGAAAAGAACTACCCAACCAACGATCTTGAGTTGGCCGCCATCGTCTTTGCGCTTAAGTCTTGGCGCCATTATCTCCTAGGTGAGAAGTTCGAATTATATACTGACCATAAATCGTTGAAGTATCTTTTCTCAAAGAAAGATCTTAACTTGAGGCAGCAAAGGTGGATGGAGTTTCTTGCCTCGTATGATTTTGAGATTTCCTATACTCCTGGCAAGGGTAACATAGTAGCGGACGCCTTGAGTAGAAAGAAGCTGACCTTAAGCCTTCTCTTTGTAGAAAGGCAAAGCTTGGAGTATATAGCCAGTTTTGACTTTAGGCCCTCCTCTAATTTTGTACCTGGTTTGTTGGCATCACTAGAAGTACGACCCACTCTTTTAGACTCAATAGGGGCCACACAACATGACACTACAACAAATTCACCCTATTACAACGGTGCAACACCGTTGTAATATCATTTTACAACGGTGCCTCCACCGTCGTGTATGCAGACGTGGTAATATATTAGTTTCTTTTACAACTTTTCTGCACCGTTGCAACACCGTTGTAAAAGGGTTATCTAACAACAGTTTTATACCGTTGTAATAAAATTTATTACAACTATAATTCTCCGTTGTCGTATATACCATAGTAAAGTTAGAGTATACGTATAACAACTTTTGTCACCGTTGTAATAAACTATATTACAACTTTTATCCCCGTTGTTGTAGATATTGTAATATGTTGTGTTCATTTATATAACAACATGTCTACACCGTTGTGATTTCATTGATATTACAACATTTTTACACCGTTGTGAATTTCTTTATATTACAACATTTTCTCACCGTTGTAACATAACTTATTACAACTTTTTTTTCTGTTGTAATTTACATGGACCTGACTAGTAAAACAAATTCATATATATTAATGATAATATGATTCACATTTCAATGCAACAAATATTAGTACACGGAATCATTCATATATTACTTAACATAATATTCGATCAACATAAAACACAAATACGTAGTACATCACCAACTTAACCCGTCACCAAAAACATAACCGTTTCACATTACATGCATGATTTAACCCAATATATACATAAGAAAGATGGAATGTCTACAAAAGCATACCCTATGAAAGCACTCTAGCTGAAGGCAACGTAATTTTTATTCCAAGCCACAGTTGATCCAACAGCTTCTCCAATAGTAGTCATTACGGAATTCGGCTTCCACAAGAATGCTTCTGGATCCACCGCCGCATCAATCCAAACTTTCCAACCTTGCGATCCAAGTTTTTTAAAGTGCACCAAAGCTTCTGGATCAGTGGATGCCAATCTTCCTTCCGCAACTACTTGTTTTTCCCAATTCAATATCTTACACTTTCTGCCCTCATTTTCATCAGCTTGCACTGCTGTTTTTCTGCCCGGATTTTTCTGTTTAGACTGTTTTTCTGTTTTGCTCCCGTCAATTTCAGATGGATGCTTTTCATTTTCAGCTGATTGCTTTTCATTTTCAGGTGCATGCTTTCCATTTTTTTTGACAGTTGAACTGCCAAGATATTGCTTCCACGGTGTGACTTCAAACAAAAAAAATCTAGAAAATCTGAACTGGAAACTAAAAACAGAAAGTGAGGCAAATAAAAACATGGAACTAAATACAAAAGACAGTAAGCACTTATGTGAGTAAATCACCCATAAGTAATATTCTAATATAAGTTAAATCGCTTGTTGTTTGGATACAGTAAATATTTCTTCTATTTATAAGCCTTGAATGAGCATTCCATACTTGAGTAAATGTTGAATGAATGCCTCCTTTCTTTTATAAATGTTGCGTAAATTTTTCACGACATTATAGTGTGTTTGATGCTTGGTTATACTTCTATGTACAGGTTCATTCATTTTTTTTCAAATATAGAATTCTTTATTAGTAATCTAGAGACCATGGATGAATAAACTGATTAAATCAGAGCACAAGGTATTTTCAAACCTTTAAAATAACAGCTGAAATGTGAAGGAAAACAGTGGATCTTTTGTGAATAAACTCTGTGCAAACTATCTGAATTTAATCTAGTGTGGGTATAGATATTGGTACTTTGATAGATTATTAGTTGACTACACTTATATATGACTGGAAGTGATTAACTATGTGAAGTAAGATCTAGAAATGAAAAATTTCTTTTACTGTTGTATGAATACAATAATATAATAATAAAAGATGAACACCTCACTTTCAAAAATAAAGTACCCTAATTTTAGCATGTTTTAGATAACAGTATAAACACAAAGGTTATTCCAAATTGAATTTAGTTTACGTTAAAATTTTCTTCAGCTTCTAATGCGCGGGAATTTAGTTTAACAGTACCCAACCCCCCTCCATTTACTGTCCTTAAAATCACCCTAAAATTTCATAGTTCCGGTAAAAGAATTTCAATGTTCACCAAACATTGTACCAAAGAATTAAACTTGCAATGTCAAAAAAAAGTTGACGCATTTTAACAGCAATATTCCAATCACGTAGATCATGAAATGTTACATCTTTTTATCAATTATACCAATAAAAAAGGGTACCTTAGGCGTATTAGGATCAGGAGTTGCTGGATTTCCCGCATTTGCTTGCTTTTCTTTTAGATCCTGTAAAGATTGCATATACATAGGTCATATAAAATTAGCACAAAATATGATTATGGTCATATAAAACTAGCACAATTGGGAAGCCGTAAATTTGAGAATAGTTCATTTCCCTTTCACATGATGGTTTACTACAGGTATGGTTCATTGTATATTGCTTGCATGAAACTAATGGGAAAGTCGGACTGCCAGCTAAAAACAGCTATACAATTACCACATAAATTAGAGTATTTATAAAACAAGATGAATTTTGGATAAAGGAGAAACCAGGAAAAAAATCTGTTGAGAGGGAGATCAATTTTGGATAAAATAATGAAATTTGGGCCAAGGTTCAAAATCCCGGTTTTCGATTCCGTTCCGGTCACGTAGAAAATTTAAAATTTCGATCCCGGTCCGGAAATTCCAGTTTATTTCCGGTTTGTCAATTCCGGTACCTTTTTTAATAAATATACAAATAAATATGCAAACATTTAATTATTTAATATTTTAATAATTTAACATTTAATTTCAATTCATATTTTCCTACTCATGACAATATCAGATTTCGAATAATAGCAGATTAACAGGGGACTAAATTCCCTGTTTTTATAACTTTGGCATATTTAATTAATATTCACTCATGTAACAATGGTTTATAATCAAACATCAGTCTCATTTTGGTTGCCTGCGGTTTATATCAATAACCCGTAATATTACATGACCTGCTATACACACATAACCTGTAATATTACCCATTATTTCCACTTAGCTTCTGCATCGTTCAGAATAAAACCTAGCCGACATTTGACCTGCTAATCCGTTCAAACCAAGAAGACCCCAAAAGGCTCCGATGTCTATAACATGCCGAAACTTGTGTCGAGCCATGAGAGAGAACGAGGATAAACCGCAGCCACACAAGAACGAACAAGAGAGAAGACGAATTTAGGTCGCGTGCAAGAAGGAGCATCCTAATCAGGAGCCACCTTCAATTTCATTGAATTTTTGTATCCGTATTATTAATGAAACTATAGGACCTTAATCTTGTCATATTATATACACAAGGAATTCATGGTATTTACAAGTTGAGTATCTAATTTCACTAACTTATTTCCTTCAATCTCAGGAGTGTGATAGATCTTTTCAGAAAGCCAAAACGAAAAATCATATTCATCATTAAACGACAAACTTCGTGGGTTTTCTAATGATAAGTAAGATGCTAAACACAGATCAAATTTTAAGAACATCCAAATTTATGTGCAAAAGTCAAAAGGATTACGTGAGTCTGTATTATTTCAAAGCTTTTTATAAATAATAGTCAATATATGTAATAATAATTTTTACTAAAAAAAATTCACACTCCTATATGATTTTTCGGTAACTTGTATTTCCTACAAAATAATTAATGGTCTCATTAAAGAATCCAAATGAAACATTGTTTGGTTCGCTCACAAATGGTAATGAAACACAAAATTATGCACAATACAAAAAAGCTCAGCCACTCTATTAGTAGAATTAAGCACATCAAAAAATAACTAGTCAAGTTGGTGCCAAAAAAAAAGGCATTTTGCTTTGCTCTCTCTCTCTCTCTCTTTTTTTTTTTTTTTTTTTTTTTTTTGCAATTGTAGAGACATAATGGGTTATGTCCAAGAACAAACATTTAAACATTCTATTGAATACATGATCCACTTTATGAGAAAAAAATTGCAAACCTTGAATATATATTGCATTATGCTTTTAGATCTCAAAATTTCAGGCAACCGTTCATTATGTGATATGAAACATGAAACTTCATACAAATCTGATCTTTAATCGAGATGTCATCTAAAGTATTGACTGTAGCCATACTTATTGATTGCAGTCTTTAGAAAATTGGCAAGCATTTTCTTTTAAAAGGACACACAATTTTTAATGCAGAATTTTTGATGCATGTTTATTTGTGTATTTATAAAACATCTTTGTTATGTACATCTTTATATCAAAACACATATTCTGTGTATAACCGAAAATAAATCAGAAAACAAAATTTTAAATCTTGATTAGTAATGTTTATTTGCATATTTATAAAAAACCGCACCGGAATTATCAAACCGGAAATTTACCGAAAATTCCGAAATATTCGGAACGGAACCGGAAACCGACAATAACTTGGTTTCTAATTAACAAGAAAACAGGAAAAATCGCCGTTAAAATAAATTTCTAATTAACACTTACCATCAACATCGAAGTAAGCTCCTGTACTTTGGTCTCCAATCCACTAACTTGGTTTCGCAATGCATGTACTTCACCTGATGAGCTACCCCGAAGACGAAGCTGAGATGGTACAACCCCAAAACCAAGCCCTCTTACACGTCCTCCATGCTCCTGACCAAAAAGCTTCGACACGCCATCTTGAGTAACTGATGTTGCTCCATAAGAATCCTGACTTGCGGCATTATGATGCTCGTTTATCTTAGACTACAAATTCAAAACAACCAATATTCAGAAATTAAAATTAAAACTACTTTAACAATAGCAACAGTTTCTGATATTGTATATTTGAACTTATTCTTACTATGCATTCGGCAGCAATTGAATTCGGAGGTTTTCCATCTTTTCTAGTGTGGCCTTTGCACCACAATTCGTCTCTAGTGATAGTAGATGTTGACTTTTCCTTTTTCTGCAAAAATAGCTTAACAGCTTCAGAATGTTCAAGTGATAACAAATAATAGTTGCTTTAACAATATTTTTTTACCATTTCTTCTTCCAATCTTGCATAACCTTTTCTGCTCATGGTGTGTGGAACTTTATTCTTTTCTCTAATACTTTTGAATCTTTGGCTTGTTGCCTATAAGATCAATTCAATAAATATGATATAGGAAAATGTAATATATTTAACAGTTAAAATCAGTAAGACAAAAATAACCACCTCAGACTTTTCTGACAATTTTTCAGTTACAAAAGCATTCCACTCGTCATCGCTCTTTATATTTAACGGATTTAGGCCTGCTAAAGTATCGGTAGAGTCGGGATTTTGAGACGCTTTTTTGATAGCTGCAACTAACCTTGATTTCGACTACTTCCACTGCTGTCCTATTATCATTAACCAGTAATCCTCATACACCATATCTACCTTGAATCTTGACTGCATACACACACACACAAAAAAACCCGCAGATTAGTCTCTAACAGTATTGCAAAATGCAATGTTGTACCACAGCAGGTATATAATATGTTGCTTTGAATATTGAGACATATAATATGTAACAGTATTGCAAAATGCAATGTGCATAATGCATATGTCATTATAAAGAGAACTATAGCAGGTATATAATATGTTCCTTTTAATATTGAGACATATAAGTACTCTAACATAAATAACATAGAATCAGTAAAATTAAATACAACTGAAAGCCAGAATTGATTATTCACTTGCTCATGTTATCGCCAACATATGGTATACAAGTCAAATATCAGTACGTACCTCTATACAAGTCCACAGATCATCCCTCAAATCGTCACCGATGTTCCTCCATGTGCTAATGGTAAAAGGCACCATCTCCCTTGCCAGAGTACCAATATATGACGACAAATGTTTGGAATTAGCACCTATTGCTTATCCGCGTTCATTAAATTCAACTTCCGGCTTCTCATCCGGTATCATAGCTAATGATTTCATCATCGTTCTGCCTCTCTTTCTTCTAGCTTGCGTCAATCTTTGACCTTCAGTACAATCGGGTTGAATTTCGTTTGGATTGGAATCATCGTTGGCTGAAGTTTCCTGGAAGTGTAGTTGACGGGAAGGGGGCTGTGCTGGGTTTGTATTGTCGAAGGGGCTGTTACTAGAAGGAGGGGGCTGAATCTGGTTTGTAGTGTTGACGGGGATGCTACTGGAAGGAGGAGGGGGCTGGATCCCTTTTGTAGTGTGGCCAAGGTTGCTTCCAGGTTTGCGAGTAGTGCGTATTGGGTATTCAACATGTTTTCGAGGAGATCTTCTTATAGCAATATTTAAATCATGAAGCAACGGAAGTGGTCCATCTGGGTGTTCATTGATTCTAATCCCAACCGGTCTTTCATCAGCAGCACGAACAGCTGCAAGTGTAGTTAAACTTTGCTTTTTTGCTTTTTTGTTTGCAATTTTTGAGCTCTAAAAAATAAAAAATTTAAGTCAGTTTTCAATAGCGATAAAAACTGACAAGTAGCGATAAAAGAGTTATAAGACCAGTTAAGCAATGAATAAGTGCATGAATATAACACAATATGTTTATACATGATCATGTTGGCACTAACATGTAATCTACAGTTATACATGTTTCATGTAAACCCCAATTTCATGTTACTATATTTTATCCACATCCTTGCTTAATGATCTGCTAAAAAAGTTGTAGTCCAAGTTTAACTATGGTGTGCTACTATAAAATATATATATGATTTTACTGAAAACGTAAGAGCACTACAGTTTCAATACGCTCTTCTACATGCTTGATTTTTTAGTGAAAGCATAACATTGTGTATAGATATGTATGATTGTTTGTTTCTACAACAGAGTTTGAATGTTATTTGATTTAATAAGCACTATTTCCTTTGAATAATGTAACTGCAAAAATTTCGCTTAAAAAATAGCGGTCCTATCAAAACATATGAATAAATCACAAATTATGTCTTAGACTACTCCAAGTGAGCAGAGTACGAAAGCTGCTGACAGTTTAGCCGTTAACGGTAGGACAACGCATCTGCCTCAGACTGGTACAGAAAGATATTTATAAGTTTGACTCGAAATTTTCATGATTTTCTATGTCAATTTATATAATTCATTATATAAATCAATCTTAATACTGACAATGAAAATTTTATTTCCTGCTCAGCAACACTACACTTAAAATGGAAGGAAGAAGAGATTTTTTTTTACCGGAGTTCAGCGCTTGTGACCACCAAACATACTCATCGTTTTATACTTATTCTCGCTATTGATTTATATCACTATGTGGATGTGGTTCACAAATGATTTTTCTGATTTCAAAACTGCTTTTACAATCATAGTCTGTTAATGGTTGTAAAAATATTTTAGTGTGCGCTTTTTTTCTTTAACCAGTCTACTTATAAGAGTGCAAAAATAAACATGTTCTTAAAAAATACAACAATTAACAAGAGCATGACAAAGGTGCAACTCATTCTGACCCGTTACGCAACAAGAACCAAGACAAGTGAAGGAAAAAGAAACCGACCGATGAGGGAACCAAAATTTGCTGACATCAAGTAAACAACCAGTGCATGGCCGAATTGCCAGAATTAGTTCTCTTTCTAGGTCTTAACTCTCTTTCCTTTTCCAAAATTTTTGTCTAACTTTCTTCATTAAACGTATGACTATATGTTGCCCTGATAGATAAAATCCAATGCATCCTTCATCATGAAAGAGCATTTGAATGGGCTGAAATCTCCATAATGGTCACATCTAATGCAGGTATTTTAGTTGTTTGTAACTCTGCTGTTATTTAAACATGGATTAGAAAAATACAAGTGGCTTTTAGTTGTATTCCACCAAGTATTCTCTCTAAAATTCTTTGTTAGCATATGCTGTTTGAACATTTATACACATTCAATTTCAAATGATAATAATGGTTGAATTATTCTAAATAGATGTAATCGCGTTGAAAGTAAATCTGGAAACAATGAAATAAAATTGAAATATTTTAACATACGTGTTGTACTAAAAATACGAGTACTAGGGGCACGTACTTGAGGCAAATTAAGCTTTGTGCCTCTATTACAAAATGTTTGAAGGCAGAATTACGATGATTCCAGTCCAAACGAAATTCACTTGTAATTTTATACAGTGAAATGATTTTTGGCCTAAAAAGATGATATATGATAACATGCTAGTGTATAGATATTCGTATAACTTGTATGGAATAAATAGTTGATTTTTTAACAAAACATTTTCTGATCACATTAATAATATTTACTTAAAGTATATACATTTGTAAACACATTTCAGGAGTATGTTTTCAGTCATTACTTATTAATTAAAAAGTATTTAACAAGATGATAAAATTATATTTTTTTTCGCTATAAATCTTAGATAGAAATATTTAAATAATTCATATTTAAATACGATGTATTTGAAATTATGAATTGTTACAAATTTTCTAATCAATATACGTGCACCTCAAAAGATGCTGGAATTGTTCCACTTGAAGCAATTGAATTGACAATTGACTCGGTGTACGTTATTCATTTTTGTAAAATTTCCCAGTATTGATGCCAATCGTTACTGTTGAACGCACGCACGTTTTCTTGGAGTCTGTAGATTGCAATTCTACTAAATTGCTTTAATATGGAATCCAGCGTTAGATAGCATTAATGGGCTACAAACGCGGCACTACATTAATTGGGCTTTTATTCATATTCGTTTATAAGATCATGCAATGCATTACAACAATAAAAAGGACAACACAGATGTTACAACAACGTAAAAATGGTTAGGTATAACGTACCAAATATCAAAATATGCCGTGCAGTTTCCTGATTCATTTATTGCTTAATAACTAATTAGGAAATTAAAAAATTGCACGCTCTTGCTTTTGTTTTATTTTACTGTGCGACTGCTCGATCTTTGTCTTGTCTCCCACGTGCTCTAAACTTTCATGCTAAAATTTCATATGTTGGAAAAATATAACTGATAGGCAAGGCAAATAGCTTTTAAGTATGCGGATAGGCAAATCGCAAAAATTGGACAGCAGTCGGTTATTGTCGTCTGCGATCCAACGATAAAACAACAATCTTTCATACTTGAGAACCGTAGATTGAAGGATTAGAGACTTACAGAAGACACCGTCCAGGGTTTTAAATATTTTGGGAGTGGGTTTTAATTTCATAAAAAAAAGAATAGAGAATGAAGAAGATAGTTCTCTTTGGAGTTTTTTCGAGTCTATTGGGGGGGGAACTAGAGAGAATGAAATAAAGATGAATTCTCATTTTTATTCTCCTAATCAATCTTAATAAATAAGTCTCCCATATATAAGTAAAAATCTTTTTACAATGTTGTAGATATGTGGAGTTAAATCATGATGAAGCAAATGTCCTCCACACAACGTACTAAAAGAAACAGAATAAGGCTAAAGTAAAAAAAACATGTGGTAAAAAATGCAATATGTAACTTGAATACCTCTCCTTTGTCTAGCACCATCTTCCTCGTCGATAATACAAGATCAATCTTCCTCGTCGACCTATAAAAAAACAAAACGATTTACAAAGGATTAGAACATCACACTAAATATAGCACTACTTTGTAACAACCATGTACAAAATAAAATACACATGCAAAGAACATACAATAGAAAATAAAGTTATTTTGATACACGCTAAGATGTCAATCTTATATCATATTTTTTTTCTTTTTTTTTTCATTCTAACAACACATTTTATGGTATATATGAACAACAAATTTTATGGTATATATGAACATGCATAAAATAAAAAATCAATAAAATATGCTTATAACATACCAAAATATCGTTACAACCCTCCCTTACGTAACTTTCATCCCCATTATCTACGTTTCTATCATCAAGTTGTGACTCAACCAATGGTTTACTAGTTGATTCTTCATCCTCGTCGTATTTTTTCAATTCATGAAACCCTCTAGAGGGCGCTCTCAACACAACATACCAATTTGAAGAACTACCTTCTCTAGAGAAGAACACTTGAACTGCTTGTGTTGCTAAGATAAACGGGTCGCTTTCAAACTTATTTTGAAATTGATGCAAATTGACCAATGTAAATCCATCTTCAACTTTGACTCCACGATACATATTTGGCCAATCACATTTAAACAAGGCAACTTGAAATTGACGATAATTCAACAAGAAAATCTCACGCAAGACCCCATAATATATTATTTTTTCAATAGACCCATCTACACAAACAATACTTGACTCAGTGGAAACACCACTATTTTGTGTCGCCTTCTCAAAGTCTTTCGTATGAAAACGTCGACCATTAACAATATAGCCAGAATAAGAAATTATTTGCGAACGAGGTCCGTATGAAAGCCATTTTATTATGTTGCTGACATTGGATATACGTCTATCATCTCTAACCTGGACAAATACAATATATTAAATAAAGATTTTTGTTGATCTGTTACTTTCATCATTAATAGTTTTTTTAAGATATAGCTATCAACCTTTTTTCCGAACCAAAAACTAAAAGTCTTCGATTGCAATTTTGACAGTTCCAAATCGTCTTGTGCAAGATGAGGATGCAAACATTTTAGCTCCTCTTTGTGCATTCTGCATACATAAATGTAATTAAGGATCTAATTTATTTTGTATGTCATAGTTAAGTTGGACTTATACTTACTCTATATACGGCTCTACTTCTTCCGTATTAAACAAAACGTATCGATGAGCAGCATTAATCACCTCCTCATCGACTGTAGTAGGTTTTCCTTTGGAAATAGGACGCCCCTCAAGTATAAAATCATTTTGTTCCACTTCATTTCGGTTTTTCCTCTCTCCAATTTGTAATGCATCTTTAATATATCTAGAGCAATATTTCATACATTCTTCGGCAACATAGCGCTCAGCAATGCACCCTTCAGGCCGTATTTGATTTTTAACGTACCCTTTTAATATTTTCATATATCTATAACCAAAATGAATAAACAAGTTACTTTCATAACTATAGATACTTTTAACCATCAATTATTTATAATAAATATTACCTCTCAAATGGATACATCCATCGATATTGGACCGGCCCACAAATTCTTGCTTCTCTCCCTAAATGTATTGTTAAGTGAATCATGATATCGAAAAAGGACGGGGGAAAGAACCTCTCTAGATCACATAGTGTTAATGCAACTTGATACTCCTTTAATTCTAATTTATCCCTATCAAGCACTCTTTGGCATATGTCATTATAAAATGAACATAGTCGTAGTAGTGCATTCCTTATCCCTGTAGGTAGAAGTCCTCTTAATGCAACGGACAATAGTTGTTGCATCAAAACATGATAATCATGAGACTTAAGGTTTGATATCTTGTCTTCTTTTGCAAAACATTTTCCAATATTTGAGCTATATCCATCAGGCACTTTCAAGTTCTTCATTCTACTATAAAAGATCTCTTTTTCTTGATCGGATAAGGTGCACGGTGCGGCTGGGAGAAATACTTTATTTCCAATGTCTATAGGATGCAATTTTTTTCTAATGCCCATTGCTTCTAGATCTTGGCGTGAATTGAGGCCATCTTTTGATTTTCCTTTGATATCAAGCAATGTACCAATAATACTTTCACCAATATTTTTCTCAATATGCATCACATCTAGATTACGCCGCAAAGGAAGTGCCTAAAAATTGACAAAACACAACTAATTAAGTACTAAGTAGCAAACATGAATAGAAAATGAAAAGCAATGTGTTTCTAGTTAAATTTCACCTTCCAATAAGGCAAGTCAAAGAAAATGGACCTCTTCTTCCACATTGTACATCCTTTTTTTCATCATAGTTTTCCTTTTCCTTTTCCTTTCTCCTTTCTCTTCCTTTTTTAATTTTTTCCCCCAATCATTAATAATATCTTGAACATCATCAAAGATTCGAACACCAGTTTGTATTTGAGGCCTTTCTCTATTCTCTATAGTTCCATCAAATAAGTTTTTCCGTTGACGATACTCATGGTTAGGTTCAAGGAATCATCTATGATGTTGTATATAACGGTGTTGTATACCCAATTATATGATTTTTGTTTGATGATAACAACCAAATATTTATTATTTTAAATGTGTTTGTTACTGTATTGTTTTCATATATCATCACAGATAGGAATATATTATTTATATTCAACCAAAATACAACTGTACAGACATTCAGATATTTACACAGTATTTTGTTTAAATATAATATTTTATTTCAATTTTCAAATAGTACAGTTTTACAACTCCACTATTTGTACACTTCACTAATATTTCACATTTCATATTCGTTCACATGATATTGTACTTGTATATAAACTGAATACGATAGATAAATTTGTTTGAACACAATAAAATAATATTTTATTTCAATCAAATTTGTTTATTACAAATATCAGTACAATTTTTTCTCATTCTATACATTTGTTCCTCGCTACAAACGCTCATCACAAATACAGTCATTGTCTCACTACAGCATTTCACTCATTCACATTACAATTATGGAACACAAAAAAGGAGGAACAACATTTTTTTTCTGTCCAAGTAGCTCACAATGATACTAATACAAATTATCAAGCCAAAGAACAAAGCAAGAAACCAAGTATGCAAGCAAGTGATGTTCACAAGTGTACAACAGTGAAAAAGGGCATGTTTCAATTATTATTTTTTGAACATGTGAAAATTTGGCAACTACAAAGCGATCTTAATTTCAAGCAAGATGTTAAAAAAAGGCCAAAAGCAACAGTGTACAACATGCATCAACATGCAAGCCTCAAGTGAACTAATTTGATGAAAATATACATGCAGAGGTTCAGTGGAGCAACAAAGAATTCTTTTCATGTTCAAATGGGTAAAATAAAAGGGAATCTCTTTTGAATTTTGAAAAGAAAAGTCACAGGTTCAAAAGAAGGAAAGAGATTAAGCTTGCATCCTTGGCAAATGTAAAATTTGACAAGAAAAGATTTGGATAAAACATCTTTTTTATCATGCATGTATTCATAATTGCATGGTGCAATAATACACAATCAGAAAGCAATTTCCTGGTTTGAAAAATCTAGCACATGCAGAATCTAACTTAGAAAACATTTTTATATTGTAGGAACATACAAGCAGAGGATAAGCCAACAAGCATGCATGCAACATCATGTTAGGGTGATACCTCAAGTCAACATGAACCAGTATGATCAGGTATGGTCAAGGAAGTACAAAATAATGGACCAGTGAAAAACATGGAAGGTTTACACAAATATGTGTACGAGCAATTCAGAAAGTATACAAGGGAAGTTTCTTTTTAACTTTAATGTCTCATTTTTGGAAAAATATAAAAAGGCAATTTAGTTCATCAACATGCACAGTTTTTGGGCAAGAACATTCTCAAAAATGTTTTCAGTTTTTTCAGAAGTATGGCAAAAAGTTTATTTTTGGCAAGTGCGCATTCACATTGATAAAGAACATTGTCAAGGCCTGTGTACACATTCAACCCGACACGGCAATTTTTTTAAGTGAACAAGTTGCATGAACATGGAGCAACTTCAATGCATGTGAATACTGTTTTTGCATGTGGTGCAACACATGAATATGGACAACAATGGTGAAGAAGAGTGGTCAAAGGCAGGAAAAATCATGCACAACAAATCAGTTTCCAGAAAACCACAATTCAAGTCTTTATGGCAAAATAAAGTTTTTAAATGATTGTCTAAATCACACAAGAGCACACATGTTTTGGACAAAGATATCTTTGGCAAGAAAACAGTTTTTATGTTTCCAGAATTGACAAAAATCAAATTGAACACTCTTTAATGTTTCATGCATTTAAGGATTTTATTCAGGGCCAAGAAAAACAATTGAATGATTTCCTAAATCATATACAATTGATTTTTCAGAAATGAATAAATATTGTGGCAAGTACTCAATCAGTGAACAACATTTTTTGGCAAGTAATTACATCTTTCCAGCAAAGCAATCAATTGACAATTTATGGCAAGTTGTAAATTTCCTGGAAACAAGTTTTTTTCCAGTATGGTACTAGGCAAGAAAACTTTTTAGGAAAAACATTTTTGGTGATAGTTTTTGTAGCATCAATCAAGCAAAATGTTTTTTTTTCAAGAATTCAGAGAGACATATTTGGCAAGGTCTTTGAAATATTTCCTGAGATGTTCATGTCAGTTTTTAATTTCCAGGAAACATGTTGTCAAACATTTCCACAAATACACAATCAGTGAGGAATTCTTCTGTCAAGGTTCAATGTATTTCTAGCAATCAACAAGTTATTCACGACAAAGTTTTTAAATCACTCAAATTCAAACTTGGCAACAAAGAAGGTAATTTACAGAGCATTCAAAAGGGGCAACAAAAAAAAATCAAAGCCAAGTCACTAGTCGAAATCAGAGCATTAATAGGATTCTATAATCCTATTTAATCACCACTTCATCACAGGCATTAGGACACGGAAAAACAAAAAGCAACAACTCAAAAAGAAAACAAGTTCAAATCAGTACTACTCACTTTGTTTTCGATCGCAACCTCAGCCAAATCATAGACGAAGAACAACGTTAAAGATCATCAGAGAATCATTTTTTTTTCAATCGAAGTCGAATTGATTTGGGGCAAAACCCCACTTTATTTTCTCAGCCACCATCAAAAAAGAGGAGAGCAAGTTTTTTTTGACAAAGCAAAGTGGCAGGCCTATATTACTTTAGACAAAGGGGTTTTTATTGTTTATTTATTTTGTAATCATTCAAACAGTTTCTAGAGTCTGTAAAATTCTAGGGGAATCCAGTTAGGGTGTTAACTGGAAGTTTACTAGCGTCTGTAAAACTAGGGGAAATCTGGTCTAGGGGATTTAGACTAGTCTAGAGTTTTGAGCGTAGAGTTAGAATAGGAGCGAGGGGTTCGCAAGTGTACATGGTCTTGTATGCGGGATCTGTTCTATCATCTAGTAGAAACCTTAGGAATGCAGCAGTAGGCAGGATTTTGCCGAAGCTGGGTATATCTTGTGTCATTTACTTTTCTGCATTTCTATTTCTGCTATATTCTATGATCTTTGAATGTTTTAATATCCTGTGATATTTGAACTCTGCGATAATTTGCAATAAACCCTATTCACCCCCCTCTAGGGTTAATCTAGATCCAACAAGTGGTATCAGAGCTGGTTTAAGGTAACAACATGATAGGGGGTTCTCGCTGTATGATCATGTGGCGAAGTACTGACTCTTGCCCCTACATGCCCGTGGGTGGTTGTCCGTGTCGAGAGGCAGGACGTGAAACTAGTGTCTGAGGTATCTTTGGTGGCCACCGAGGTGCTTAAAATTCCTCGTAAATAGAGACACCAAGTGGTATCAGAGCCAGGTTATTTCTTTAACTCTAGAGTCATGGGTCATTCTAGTTGTCAGTCCTTAGAGAGTCAGTCCAGTCGCATTCCATCTATTTTTAATGGTTTAGATTTTTCAAATTGGAAGTCAGAAATGGAATCCTTTTTAAAATCTATTAATTTTAAATGTTGGGATGTTGTTATTAATGGTTATGATAAGGAAGATAAATGTTTTAATAATCATGCTATACATATCTTATATTCCCATATTGATGATGTTCAGTATGGCCTTATCTCCCATTGTTTAACTGCGCAGGAAATATGGAATACTCTCAATACGAGGTATGGAAAAATTGACAAAAACAACTCAAAACCCAAAAAGATCAACTCAGATTCGGATCTATGCTCGGAAGAAGAAACAGATGAAAATTCAAGTAGATCAGAAGATAGAGACTCAACAGACAATGAAACTGAAAGCTTCTCATATGAAGATTTGGTTTATATGTGTACTGATTTGACAAAAATCGTTGATAAACTCCATCGTAAAAATAAATCTTTAAAATCTAAAAATCACGAGTTATATAGCAAAATTAACTGTTTGGAATTAGAAGTTACAAATGTCGTGATATTAGAAAGTTCTAGCTGTGAAAGTTGTTTGAAGTTGAAAACTGACGTCGTTCATCTCAATAAAAATATTCAAAGGCTTAAAGAGGAAATTTTGATTTTAAAAGATAACGAGGTTGAGTTAAAAGATTCAAACAATTTTTTGCAAAAAGAATTTAATAATTTTAAGGCCATCAAAAATTCCAAACAAGAAATTGCTGAAAAAGAAAGCTTGTTGAAAAGGGATTTGATTTTAAATGAGCTTGAAAAAGAGATTGAAAATTTCAAGAAAGTTGAATTTGAAAAACAATTTAATTTTGAATCTGAGATTCTTGAATCCAAGACCAAAATCAAGTTCCTTGAAAATGAAAATTTGATTTTGAAACAGAAAGATACTGAAAAGAGAAAGATTAGCATTAATCGTTGTTCGAATCTAATGAAAGAGAATTCTGACCTTAAATCTAAAATTCAACAACTTGAATTAACTCTAATCAAATTCTCTAACGGAGAAAAATCTTTAAATATGTTGTTGAAAAATCAACAATTTTCAGGAAATAAAAAGGGTATTGGTTTTGGGAAAGGAAATGATTTTTTGAGCTCATGTGATTTTAAAAATCCTTCAAACTGCTTCAAGATGGGTCATTCTGAAAATTTGAATTGTGAAAATTCCAAAAGGTTTTTAAATCACAAACGAGATAAGAATTGGTTTGATAACAATCCAGTTGAACAGTTGTGGACCCGAAAAAGAAATAAAATGATTTTTGGAAAAACTAAACATGTTTAGGTTACCAAAGGCACAAAGGTAGATTCAAATGGATTGTTATACAAGCAAGTTTGGGTACTGAAAGATGTTAACAAAACTATGAGTGGTTTTACAAATTTTGTTAGACCACTCGATCCTTTCAACTGTTAGGTACCGAAGAAGGTTGAGGAACTGCTGTGCTGAATAGAGATTGATTTCAAGCTGTTCTATATTTCTGTATTCTTTATAGTTCCTTGGCCAAGATTTGTTGAGTTAGAGATTCTAATTTACATTGGATTCTGGTATGATCTCTAAACTCACCTTTGTGAATATTCTCTGTCTTTATTTTCTTTGTTTATTTCTCCTTCTGTCCCTTTTGTTTATTTTTCTTTGTTTTCTGTTTTGATTTGTCACTGTTATATCATTGTAACTTCTTTTGGGCTTCATTAACTTCCAATTGCATAACTCTTGATTTTCTGGAAATGCGCTTCACTTGAATGAAAATATGATGTTTTAGTCTTTTTCGGATCTTGAATATAAATTTGTAAATATTTGCAATTGTTTTGAAGTTTATTTTCTGTTTTTTGAATTCATAACAGTGTTGATGTATTCTTGTTATATCTTGAACATTGTTAATGTGAATTCTAAATTTTTGAAGATCTGAAAATTAAATGGAAATTCACACACCTCTACTGTTTTGAGTTTCATCTAATTCATTTTAGAAAAGCTTGAAATATTATAGTCATTACAACACACTACTACTTCTCAGTTGTGAAAATTTCATTGTTTTTTCAAATTGGCTCGGATATTTTGAAATGTCTTGAATTACAGTGATACGTCTAGAAATTCTTCTTATATTCATGATCATTTTATGGTTGAAATCTGTTTGTTTGAAATCATCTGAAATGCTTGATATTCTGAATCTCACATACCTCTTAAATTTGAAATTCTCAATCTTGTGTGACTGATTTATTATATCTCAAAACTTGACATTGATTCAAGTGATTTCAAATTAATAAATTATTTTTTTATTTTCTGGATCATGAATATCTCTTAAGTTTGATGTAAATGATCTGAAATTACTCATGTGCTTGTCAGAAATTGTTTTGAAAAATTTGGGTCTTGAAATTTATTGGTATTTCATGATTATTTGATTTGAATATATGTTTGTTTAAAATCATTTGAAGTTATTGATTTATTGAATCACACACATATCTTGAATCTAAAATTTACATTCTGGTGTGACTGATTCACTGAATCTTAAGAGTTTCATATTTCTCAAATGATTTCAAATAAACTGTATTTTAATCTTGGATCATGAATCATCTTATGTGACCATCATCTTGACAAGTCTGCTTTAAAATTGGTTATCATGCTGTTCTGATTATAAGATCTTGATTTGAAAAATGCTTTAAATGACTGCTTGTTTTGAGAAAAACTGTTTGCTGCTCTGATTAAAAAAAAAGCCTGATTTGTTAGTCTTGTCTATTTGGGCTTTGTGCTTAAAATTCTTTTGTTTGTGATATCCTTGTTTGTCTCCAGTGTCTTGTTACAATCCTCATTAATAGAGACATAAAGTGGAGGTACCGAATTTGTTTTGCTGTATATATTTTTAATCTCTCATGTCTTGTATAGATCTTTCAAATCCCTCTTGTAATTGATTTTCAATTTTAAAATTATTTATTGACTATTCATTCAGAAATTGAAATCAATATCCAAATTGAACTATATTTTTAATTCATCAAAATTATTATTAGATTTTGAAACTGTGATGAATTGTGACTGCAGTATATTTCACATCAAGAGGAGACTTTATTTAGATTTTCATAATGGTTGAATAATTATTATAATATTTTTGAATTGGCAATTATTTCACGACCTTCTTCTTTATCTACCATTATTCTGTCATCCGTCATGTTTTTTATATTAATGTGGAGAGTTTAATATTTAAAAAAAAACTTTTTAAATAAACAGTGAAGATATTTGTGATAGAAATTGGACTATGTTATTTTTCAGAATTAGTGATAATTGAAAATTTTCAATGATCCCGGTACAGTCGAGCATATTTCATAATATAATTAATTTAGAAATTTATTTCATAGTCCATTTCTGTACCTACCACATTTCTATCATTCATATTGGTTGTATATACCGAGGAGTTTTTTCTTTTGAAGCTGAAAACGATAAATATATAATTAATACATAAGTGTGTCTCAAACCTCATTTAAAAATCCAAGCTCTGGTCATGCATGGTTATAAGACAACTTATAATTTAAGCTGCGACTGACCTCATTTAAAAATCCAAGCTCTGGTTACATGCGTGGTCAGTGTGCTCTTAAATAAAATAAAAAGAAAAAGGAAATATTGTGCTATAAATTGAAATTAATCTGAAATTCTCCTTGGTGTACAAAAACCAGCCTATCAATCCATCTTTCTAATATGTGAAATGTGTTGAAATCTTATGAAGTATTATGATTTGTTGATTGATAGCTATTGGGATTTGAGATTATACGAATTTGTCACTTAAATTGAATTATTAACTATAGTCCAAATCAATCACTTTTTTCGTGCTAAATTTTACAAAATAATTGGAAATCATATTTTTGTAAATCTCTTCATTTTATATAAAATTCATCGTAAATCCGTCATTCTCTACAATGTGAAATATGCCACCAGTTCTTAGTTTATTATGATTTTTGTTTGACTGATTGAGATTTATGATGACCGTTCTTCCTCTTAAGCTGATATTGTATTTGTTAGTCATTTATCATCTATATTTTAAATTCTATATCCTTTTGATGATAACAAAAGGGGGAGAATGGGTTGAGATTTTGATTTATGAGTGAATATTTTATAAATATTTTTAATTTTGAAAATTCATTATTATTCAAATTTTTTCACTCATGCACAGTTATAGGGGGAGTTTTTTTGCTGTAGGGGGAGCTAATAAATTGGGGGAGTTCAGTATTCACTGTCAAACACATTTATTATGCTCAAAATCTTATATTTGTTTGTCATCATCAAAAGGGGGAGATTGTTGTATATAACGGTGTTGTATACACAATTATATGATTTTTGTTTGATGATAACAACCAAATATTTATTATTTTAAATGTGTTTGTTACTGTACTGTTTTCATATATCATCACAGATAGGAATATATTATTTATATTCAACCAAAATACAACTGTACAGACATTCAGATATTTACACAGTATTTTGTTTAAATATAATATTTTATTTCAATTTTCAAATAGTACAGTTTTACAACTCCACTATTTGTACACTTCACTAATATTTCACATTTCATATTCGTTCACATGATATTGTACTTGTATATAAACTGAATACGATAGATAAATTTGTTTAAATACAATAAAATAATATTTTATTTCAATCAAATTTGTTTATTACAAATATCAGTACAATTTTTTCTCATTCTATATATTTGTTCCTCGCTACAAACGCTCATCACAAATACAGTCATTGTCTCACTACAGCATTTCACTCATTCACATTACAATTATGGAACACAAAAAAGGAGGAACAACATTTTTTTTCTGTCCAAGTAGCTCACAATGATACTAATACAAATTATCAAGCCAAAGAACAAAGCAAGAAACCAAGTATGTAAGCAGGTGATGTTCACAAGTGTACAACAGTGAAAAATGGCATGTTTCAATTATTATTTTTTGAACATGTGAAAATTTGGCAACTACAAAGCGATCTTCATTTCAAGAAAGATGTTAAAAAAAAGGCCAAAAGCAACAGTGTACAACATGCATCAACATGCAAGGCTCAAGTGAACTAATTTGATGAAAATATACATGCAGAGGTTCAGTGGAGCAACAAAGAATTCTTTTCATGTTCAAATGGGTAAAAAAAAAGGGAATCTCTTTTGAATTTTGAAAAGAAAAGTCACAGGTTCAAAAGAAGGAAAGAGATTAAGCTTGCAACCTTGGCAAATGTAAAATTTGACAAGAAAAGATTTGGATAAAACATCTTTTTTATCATGCATGTATTCATAATTGCATGGTGCAATAATACACAATCAAAAAGCAGTTTCCTGGTTTGAAAAATCTAGCACATGCAGAATCTAACTTAGAAAACATTTTTATTTTGTAGGAACATACAAGCAGAGGATAAGCCAACAAGCATGCATGCAACATCATGTTAGGGTGATACCTCAAGTCAACATGAACAGTATGATCAAGTATGGTCAAGCAAGTACAAAATAATGGACCAGTGAAAAACATGGAAGGTTTACACAAATATGTGTACGATCAATTCAGAAAGTATACAAGGGAAGTTTCTTTTTAACTTTAATGTCTCATTTTTGGAAAAATATAAAAAGGCAATTTAGTTCATCAACATGCACAGTTTTTGGGCAAGAACATTCTCAAAAATGTTTTCAGTTTTTTTAGAAGTGTGGCAAAAAGTTTATTTTTGGCAAGTGCGCATTCACATTGATAAAGAACAGTGTCAAGGCCTGTGTACACATTCAACCCGACACGGCAAATTTTTTAAGTGAACAAGTTGCATGAACATGGAGCAACTTCAATGCATGTGAATACTGTTTTTGCATGTGGTGCAACACATGAATATGGACAACAATGGTGAAGAAGAGTGATCAAAGGCAGGACAAATCATGCACAACAAATCAGTTTCCAGAAAACCACAATTCAAGTCTTTATGGCAAAATAAAGTTTTTAAATGATTGTCTAAATCACACAAGAGCACACATGTTTTGGACAAAGATATCTTTGGCAAGAAAACATTTTTTATGTTTCCAGCATTGACAAAAATCAAATTGAACACTCTTTAATGTTTCATGCATTTAAGGATTTTATTCAGGGCCAAGAAAAACAATTGAATGATTTCCTAAATCATATACAATTGTTTTTTCAGAAATGAATAAATATTGTGGCAAGTACTCAATCAGTGAACAACATTTTTTGGCAAGTAATTACATCTTTCCAGCAAAGCAATCAATTGACAATTTATGGCAAGTTGTAAATTTCCTGGAAACAAGTTTTTTTTCCAGTATGGTACTAGGCAAGAAAACTTTTTAGGAAAAACATTTTTGGTGATAGTTTTTGTAGCATCAATCAAGCAAAATGTTTTTTTTCAAGAATTCAAAGAGACATATTTGGCAAGGTCTTTGAAATATTTCCTGAGATGTTCATGTCAGTTTTTAATTTCCAGGAAACATGCTGTCAAACATTTCCACAAATACACAATCAGTGAGGAATTCTTCTGTCAAGGTTCAATGTATTTCTAGCAATCAACAAGTTATTCACGTCAAAGTTTTTAAATCACTCAAATTCAAACTTGGCAACAAAGAAGGTAATTTACAGAGCATTCAAAAGGGGCAACAAAAAAAAAATCAAAGCCAAGTCACTAGTCGAAATCAGAGCATTAATAGGATTCTATAATCCTATTTAATCACCACTTCATCACAGGCATTAGGACACGGAAAAACAAAAAGCAACAACTCAAAAAGAAAACAAGTTCAAATCAGTACTACTCACTTTGTTTTCGATCGCAACCTCAGCCAAATCATAGACGAAGAACAACGTTAAAGATCATCAGAGAATCATTTTTTTTTCAATCGAAGTCGAATTGATTTGGGGCAAAACCCCACTTTATTTTCTCAGCCACCATCAACAAAGAGGAGAGCAAGTTTTTTTTGACAAAGCAAAGTGGCAGGCCTATATTACTTTAGACAAAGGGGGTTTTATTGTTTTTATTGTTTATTTCTTTTGTATTCGTTCAAACAGTTTTCTAGAGTCTGTAAAATTCTAGGGGAATCCAGTTAGGGTGTTAACTGGCAGTTTACTAGCGTCTGTAAAACTAGGGGAAATCTGGTCTAGGGGATTTAGACTAGTCTAGAGTTTTGAGCGTAGAGTTAGAATAGGAGCGAGGGGTTCGCAAGTGTACATGGTCTTGTATGCGGGATCTGTTCTATCATCTAGTAGAAACCTTAGGAATGCAGCAATAGGCAGGATTTTGCCGAAGCTGGGTATATCTTGTGTCATTTACTTTTCTGCATTTCTATTTCTGCTATATTCTATGATCTTTGAATGTTTTAATATCCTGTGATATTTGAACTCTACGATAATTTGCAATAAACCCTATTCACCCCCCTCTAGGGTTAATCTAGATCCAACATATGACCCATGTATGCACACTTTTTACTAAATGGTAGCCATATTGAGTAGGTATTGACACCACAAACTGGACATGCTCTCTTACCTTTTACAGGGCAACCAGCTAAATTTCCGTAAGCTGGAAAATCATTGATTGTCCACATAAGAATAGCATGTAATCTAAATTCACTACGACTATAAGCGTCGTACGCTTTCACCCCTTTATCCCACAATTTTTTCAAATCTTCAATAAGTGGTTGCAAGTATACATCAATGTCATTTCCTGGTTGTCGTGGCCCAGGAATTAACAAAGATAGCATCATATTATCTTTGTGCATACAAAGCCATGGAGGAAAGTTGTAAGCAACAAGAAACACTGGCCAACAACTATATCCACAATTCCAATCACCAAAAGGATTAAAGCCATCAGATGCAATGCCAAGCCTTAAATTTCGTGGATCGGAAGCAAAAGAATGATACATTCTATCAATCGTAGCCCACTGAGTAGAATCCACTGGATGACGCAATTTACCATCTTCACTCTTATGACTGCTATGCCATCTTAGTTTTTCTGATGTTTCTGGGGATGCAAACATTCTTTTCAGTCTTGGTATCAGTGGGAAGTATCTCAAAACCTTCATAGGTATTTTGGTTTGCTTCCCATCTTTAGTAGTCTTGTTTTTTTTCCAGCGAGACTTACCACACTTAGGACAGAAATCACTATTTGCAAGCTCTTTTCTAAATAAACAACAATCATTTACACATGCATGTATCTGCTTATAGCCTAAACCAAATGACTTAAGCAACTTCTTTGTTGCATATGTAGAATCAGGAAGCATGTTTTATTTAGGCTACATATCCTTTAGAAGTTTAAGAAGCTCTGTAAATGCCGTGTCCGATATACCATTTCGCGCTTTGTGCTTGAAAAGAAGTACTGTAGCAGACAACTTTGTGTGGCTTGCACAACCGGGATACAAAGGAATTTCGGCATTCTCCATCATTTCCTCAATACCTTCCCCATGTCTTGCTTCAACATTGGCTTCTACCTCCTCACCATAGATTTGCGCATCAACATACATTCTATAAGTATCTGTCTCACTTTTATTTTGTGATGGCCGTTTTTCTCCATGAAAAATCCATATATCATAGGTTGGGTCCATTCCAAAACAAATCAAGTGTGACACAACTTCCCTTGATGTTTGATAAATTAGATTCCTACAATCACGACATGGGCATCTAATTTTTTCGGGATTCCCTTCACTCGCAACATGCCCATATACAAAATTTTCCACAGCTTGCCTATATTCGCTTGTCATTCTACAAAACAAAAAATGTATTAATACTCATTCTTAAATACTTATAGTGTGATGCTAGGGCACCTCGTTTTCTTCTTGCTAATACCAAAATTTTATACTACATTCTTCCTAACACCAAACTCATTCATAAATACTTATATTTGTTTATAATGGTATTAGGAAGTACATAAAATTTATTGTACTTATTATTTTTATTCGTAGTATTAGTAAGAGGAAAATGACATGCCCTTAGCATCACACTACTTATAACTATGGAAGTAATAGCCAAAATGATGAAACCTTGGTAGATTGACCCATGCTTTGTCCATCTTGGTAAAACAACACCTCTAATTTTCGGACCTACTATAAAGAATTATGCTCAACATTGTTGTACAACTTGGTTATACGCACCCACCTTGGTAGATTACCCCTCTTATGTAACAAATATTAACTTATATATTTGTTAGAATTTTATATCTCAAATGATCATATATGGATCAACAGTTCATCACATACTAGAGATAACTCCATGTCAACCAACCCATTGACCTACTGGAAAGTGTACGCAGCGTACATCACATACTAGAGATAACTCCATGGCAACCAACCCATTGATCACCCTGTCACCACCAAGATGACCAGCTCCAAGGGAACTAAACCAAAACTGCTCCGCCAGATCAGCATACAAACCAACACACTGCCTATCTAATATATTTATTATTTATTTTGTTTATCAATTTTAGCTTTTTATATATGAGCAGGAACTGGAGCCTGTATCAAACAAATAAAAAGTGTGATGAAATATCGATTTAGGTATAATGAAGCAAAATATTCTGAGAACGAAGATCCGGTTTCAGAAATAATGAAGCAAGATACTGGTCAGAACGAAGATCCGGTTTCAGAAATAATGAAGCAAAATATTCTGAGAAGAAAGAAGAAAATTACAATCACGATTGAGCAGGCAAGTGTGTATGCATCACCTATCATACTTCGACCCACCCTCTAAAACAACGTATTTGCATAATAATATATATATCATCAAAATAAACACAAATAAAAGACCATCACACATGGCAACATGTATTTATTTGCATGAATCGGGCATGTTCATAATAGAGAATGGAATGACACATCAGTAACTGGAATGCAAGAAGACTGGAAAATTTTAATGTGCACAAGTAGACTCGGCAATGACATAAGCATGGAGAATTTCATCTCGCATGGCATCTTGCATTTTATTCCCAGGAATTCAACCAATTATTTATTTCAAAGGGGGCAACTCACGGCAAGAAAAAATATTGCCAGGAAAACAGTAAGCAATTTTAGACAACAAAAGAACCCATTTATTATTTCAAAAATTTAAAGAAAGACTCATGGTTTAAGAAAAATATTACAAGTATAACATAGGCAACTATGGATTTAATCAGAGTATATTTCGCTCAAGCTGGTAATTGAAATGTAATTTATTTATCACTTAGCAATTATTTATCACTAGCAAGGGAAACTTCCTTTCAGGTTTACTTCTAAAACTATAAGTGGGGGCACATCTGTGCAAACATTTTTGGTTTGTATATCTACTAACATACGGTTTCAGATAAGGTACAACATGTTCAAAACTCACATACTTAAGGTGCAAGAACAGAGTTTCCAGTTTTGTAACACAGCCGAGGTAAGGATAAATGGCCGAAAGCTATTCATTAAATGAACACTAAATAAACTGGGTGTATACAAAGTATATGTGTTCCCAAATACACATATCCACTTCAGATTTTAATAATGTAACAGCAGGGCACGAGATGAATCAAATGTGTTTAAGTTTTATCAACAGGGTAGGGTAGCTAGCATGGTTTCAATTCAGGGGAAATTGAAAAGAAAAAAAACGAGCATGTATCCTTTATTTTCTTCAAAACAAAGCAACGTAAACCTGAATACAAAGTGGATTGAAGCAAAATATTCTGAGAAGAAAGAAGAAAATTACAATCACGATTGAGCAGGCAAGAGCAACGATCGAGCAGCGGCGATTGAGACCGAAGGCAAGAGCGGCGATCGAGCAACGGCGATTGAGCAGCAGCGGCCTGATTATCGAAAGGGGAATTAGGGTTTCGGTGGAATACGATGGAAAAGGAATACTATGAAACGATGGAAAATGAAATGTGAACAGATGGAAAAGGCATACGATGGAATACGATTGAAATGTTTGTGAACCGATGTCAAAAGGCACAACGTTTCAACCAGTGGGAAGAATAATTGAAACATGGAAATTGTTAAGTGTAGGGGTGTGAAATCACTAAGTTTTCAACATTATGCTTTGAATTGTGCCACATTTCAAATTAATAATTATTATTTAGTCTTAGTTATTAATTATTATATATTTGTATTTAATTTTTATTGTTAACATTATGCTTAGAACCGTTTACAAAAATCCACTAAACGGAGATACGACACGAGTCGAGTACATAAAGAGATGACAAGAGGTATAGCTAGGTGGTGGCCTATTGGCATACTTGTCTCTCGATGGTAGCTCTAAATTCTCTTATCGGTTTTCGAATTGCAGACATATACTATGAGGTATTTCCACTTTGACGACTATGGGGTACCCCTCTCGTGGGTCAGTGATAAGTCTTAGAGCAATTTAAATAGGACCAGAAAATGATGGTAGTTGAGGCCCCCGTATGAACATAAAATGATGGCATGGAAGAATAAGACTCTGTTTTAAATAAGAAAACCCTCAATTTCGAGATTGTAAATAGAAGGAACATCGCAAAACCATTCTATACAAGGAAACTTGTGTTTAAAACAGGTAGGTACATTCAATTCCTAGGTGTCCACTTGGCGGTATAACATTCGAAATTCAAAGGAAATTAACATGAGTTGACCAACCGAATTGAATTCCAAACGCTAACCATGGAAACTATAGTGCTTTATTTAAGCAACTAAATTCGAATCAGCCTCGAGCGTTGAAAAGGGACCATCTCGCAAAGGTAGCCCAATTGAAACAAAATTAGAAGCACGTACTATTTCTTTTTTTTTGTTCAAATTTACCTGTTGCAAATTTTAAAAAATCAACAATGGTTTTGTTGCCCAAAAGGATGCGGGAAGCTCTTTGTTTCAGGATCCTTGAAGTGAAAATGAATCCTAAAGGAACCATTGGAGAGCTAAAGAGCTCAGACTTGATCTATTACAACGGTGCTTTTGCACCGTTGTAAAATTAAAGTTGTAATATGGTAATATATATGTTCTTTACAACAATAATTATTGCACCGTTGTAAAAAAGAATATATTACAACGGTGCTTAATGCACCTTTGTAAAATTAAAGTTGTGATGTGGTAATATATATGTTCTTCACAACAGTGATTATTAAAAAAACATTTATTACAACCGTGCGTTTTGCACTGTTGTAAAAAAGGATCTATTACAACGGTGCTTTATGCACCGTTGTAAAATTAAAGTTGTAATATGGTGTTTTTGTTGTAGTGTGAATACCCTCAGCCTGTTGAGGTGATTGATAAGCTAATTAGGGGTGAAACTGTGACGGCCCGCCCCGCACCAACCGACATTTCCTCCGAAAGAGCGTTGTACACATGTCCAGCTAGCACGGGACGGTCGTCAGAAGAAAGGAAAGAAGAGAATGAACTAACAAAGAACCTGTAGAATGTATCACATGGCATAGAACAAAATATAATAACAACATACTTGACATAAAATAGGTGAGACAGTGCATAAGCTGAAAACAAACTAAGCATCATAGTAGCGGAAATCCAAAATACACCTTATTACAATTTCAAAATACTGTCTCTAAAGCAAAAGCAAGATAAAGAAGGTACACTACTAATGCCCAAGTAGTGACCACCAACGACACAGGGAGAATATATGTAGATATCATACATAGGAGCCTCCTTCTCGTCTCCGAATCAACTACTCGTGCATCACCAGCTAACCTGTCTCTAGTCTGCTCGTGTGAGCACCCAGAGTAATAAGAAGAGACATAAAACTCTGGGTAAGTCAAAAGTCTGGTGTGAGCGATAAGTAACAAAACAGAACAATAACAGGTATAATCCAATCATACCTGAATCTGGACCTGCAACCAAAGAGTTAGCACTACATACCGTACAGTACTCTAAGGTGCCACTAACATATAGTGTAAGAAATACGGGGGTGGGGGTGTGCATGTCATAGTGATGTCAAACAATCAATCATGGCAACCATCCTCACATATCTCACTCAGTGCGTAAAGCATACAATATCCTTTACTTTGATAACCTAATCGTGTGGACCATGACGGAATCCAATTCCGCACAACTATCACTACAAGCCCACTATCCATCTCTCAGTGGTGAACCAAAGTTAAGAATACCGACAACCCCTTTGCACACGTCCCGCAGCAAAGCCCAATCATGAAGTAAACTCATTGGTTCCCGTCTGGATCCTGAGCTCTAACTTCCATTTGGACTACCTTTGCATCTCGGGTTTTAGTCATCATTTTCATCCGGATCGGTCTTCGCTTCACCTTGCTTTGAATCGTGGTCATCACCCTCGCTCGGGTCGGATCGTGACTCGTGGATCGCCCATGGTGTCAGCTCGTGCTCCTTCCATTGGATCGGGTCGTGGTGCTCCTCCAGGCGATCGTGATGGTTCGGATCGTGGTGACCCTATCGGATCGGGTCGTGCCTTCTGGTCGTGACACCATGCTCCAGTTCAGTTCGTGACTTCAACTCCAGATCGTGAGCACCATTCGTGGATCGGCTCATGGTCAACTAGCTAGAGCGATTCGGATCGTTCCTCCTGGTCGGGTCGGGTCGCTGAACCTGTTCGTGGCTCCTTCCTTCATGGCGTCAGCTCGTGGATCGTGGCTTGCTGAACGAGTCGGGTCGTGGAGAGCAGGGGCGATCCGATCCGGTTCTGCATATTTTCCTACAACTCTTCCAGCGACTGTTTACGCTATACGATGGCATTTTCGACCATTCTAACTTTTCTAATCAATCACAAAGCATATCATACAGTCATAGCAACATGTATAAACATCCACTACAGCAAAACAACAATATGATATGTCAAAACAGATCAATCATACCCAAAACCCATATTTTCCCCTTAATTCCCCAAATTCCGAGATTTGCAAAATTAGTCGAAATTAACCCAAATTCATATCAGAGGCATAAAATGATGTTTTATAATTTTAGGAATTTTTCTAGATTTTTCTGAGCCATAATTTCGCTAATCTTCGCTAATTACCATAATTAGCCGTAATTAGTGAAAAACAATGCAAATCACTCACCTTTGCCACAAAGTAAACTATAGATCTGAAATGATTCTCTATTTGGGTCGAATTCTAATGTGTTCCAGCAGCTCTAATCTTGATTTGGTGAAGATCTCCCTTGATTTGATGTTTCTAATCCCAATCTTCAAGTTGTAGGTGATTTGGAGATGTTTTGAAGAGATTTAGAGAGTGGAGGCCATTACTAGGGTTTCAAGAATGAAAGTGGCGGCTCAAAACTGAAATGAAAATGATTTCCCAAACCCTATCAGCCTCCCCATAACCCTAATCCCGAAATGGGTTATGGGCCTAGCTGTTAACTACCCGGTTTAGCCCAATTAAGTTGTTTTTCACCTTCTAAACCTTATTTCAGCCATATCTCCCAAACGGTAAGTCCGTTTTTCACATGTGACCACTCTGTGGAAAGGTAAACCATCATCCGAAGCCAATGGAAGTGGTTTCAGGTCAAAATTCCTTCCCAGTCAAAAGTTATGGCCAAAACAAGATCAGCTAGGGGCAAAACGGTCATTTAAAAATCGACAAAAATTATGAACATGGGAAATGACCCCAATAGTCGCCTCCTAAAGTTACATGACCATACGACTTTATATGTGAATGAAATAAATATTCTACGATCCTTCGATGCGTAGAATGCGGGTTGTTACATTCTCCCCCCTTAAGAAATTTCGCCCCCGAAATTCCTTAACCAAAACATAAAAGGGTATTCTGCATGCCTACCAGTCATTTATAAACAATCAAACATGCATAGCAAACAAGACAAACCTATCCTAGCATGCGGTTTACTAACAAGGGAAGAAACTATCATTACCAAAACCTTACCAGGCAAAGAGTTCTGGATACTTCTTCCTTATGTCCTCCTCTGCTTCCCAAGTACAGTCTTTCTCATTCTTACCCCACTGAACTTTGACTAGTTTCACCACCTTCCTTCGAAGCTGCTTCGTATCGTTCCCAACAATACGCATAGGCTTGTGGTTCTCAACCGCCTCGGGTTCAACCTCGATATCGTCCAACTGATCTGGTGAAATAGCCACATTAGGGTCCTGCACAAACTTCCTTAACTGGGAAATATGAAATAAGTTGTGAACCTCCGCCATCTTGTCAGGTAGCTCTACTTCATACGCCAAATTCCCAACTTGCTCGAGGACTGGGAATGGACTAACAAATCTTGGTGCTAACTTACCTCTCCAACCAATCCGAATCACATTCTCAATGGAGAGATCTTGACGAACACCAAGTCGTTAACGAAGAATTCCAAATCTCTTCGTCTCTTATCAAGATAAGTCTTCTGCCTATCTTGGGTAGCCTTCATTCTCTGTTGGTTAACCTTGATCTTGCCTGAAGTTCCCCTTATTATTTCTGGTCTAAGCTCAAATTTCTCACCATTCTCCAACCAACATGATGGTGCCTTGCACGGTCTTTCGTACAAAGTTTCAATTGGAACCATACCAATACTGGGCTAATAACTATTATTATCCATAACTCAACCAGATACAAATGGCCATCCCATGACCCTCCAAAATCCAATATATAAGTTATCAAAAGGTTCTCTTAATATACAATTCACTCAAATACCATCATGACCTGACCTAGTCCTTGGTAAACTATCAATATAATCCATTTGAGACTTGTTCTCATTTCCATCTAGGAATTCCTAATGGTTGTAACAAACCACTAGGCTTCTTTTGCTCAGCTTTAACTAACTAGCAATTTATGCATTTGGATATAAACTTCCCAACGTCTTTCTACATCCTTTCCCAGTAGTAGATCTGCTCCATGTCTCAATACATCTTGTTACCACAGGGATGTATAGTCAATTTCGGGTGATGATATGCTCTAAGCGCTTCATCTCCCAATCCATCTACGTTGGGTACAACTAGTCCCTTATTCTTTCGAAGCCACCCTTCTCGATCAAATCCTTACTTGATCATTCTCTTTCCATCGATACCCATCTCTACCCTAGAGATGGTTTCCAATAGATTAGGATGTCCTTCTAACTGGTACCAATCCACTCAATCAAAATCGATCTAATCGTCAAGCTTACTAGTGTTTTTGAATCCAATTCACTCTTGGGCCTGAAATCATATCCTGTGATATACTCTAGTTGCTTCCATCCTAGAAACAAAACCCCTAAACTGGCATGTTTCCTACTCAACGCAACTATTACCGCACCCAAATCCTTTACTATGATCACTCTGCCCCATGGAGTCATGGAAACTCCACTGCACTGATCTATAGCCACTAGTCCTTTGCTATGTCCACTCTGCCCCATGAAGTCATAACAACTCCATTGCACTGGCTCATAGCCTCACTAATCCTTTACTATGTCCACTTTGCCCCTCGAGTCATGACGACTCTACTGCACTGGCTCATAGTCCCACTACAATCACTTTGTTCCCCATCGCTGGAACCCTACAGGTGATAGTCTACTCAAGGGAAGAAAAATAGGAACAACATAGCAACCATAACATCCATCAAACAAGTCCTACCTATCACCTGCTAAATTCATAAACACATCGACACCTACATGACTGGTTTAACCAATCCCGATATGTCAATTCTAGTATGTCCGGTCCAACCAACATCAATAACTAATGGAAGCCCAGCCTCCATACATACACCGATGCCTACTTGACTGGTCCAACCAATCCCAGGCCAATGGAAGCCCCGCCTCCCTAAGGACTATCGTACGTCCAACGTACGTTTATCCTCCAAGGATAACTAGATCACGTCTAACGGATCCAAGGTAACGGGCGTCCCCAGATACCCCTGCTTTAAGTCCGCCTAAAATACTTGAGTCTAACCCAAGTCTATACATTATCTTGCTGCCCTCTCGAGTCCAACCCGAGCCAAATCCAATTCCTTGCAGCCTTCTCAAGTCCAACTCGAGTCAATCTATAACTCAGACCCAGTCTTGAGTATCCATTACCGACAAACTCTAGTCCAACGTGAGTCGTCTCCCTATTCGTTGCATCTCAACGAACACCCATTTTCTTTTACGAGTTCAAGTCCAACTTGAATCGTCCTAATCTTCGTTGCATCTTCCATGATCAACGAACACATCCTATTCCTTCAAAGTCCTACTATCCAAAGAGAACATCTACATAAGGTTCTAAACAATCCATTACTTTGCATCTTTCTCGAGTCCCAGTCGAGCAATCTCATAACCCTATTGAGTCTAACACTGGGCAGTCTATACCATTGAACAGTCTTATCATGTTCCTTCTGCCCATCACTCCTTGAGTAAACCAAGATATCATCCAATGAAAAATCACAACAACTATTTACCCTTACGCAAACCATCCTAGTCGAAATCGACATTCCCCAAGCACAAGCCCCAAAGGCCTAAACCAGTATCAGACAAACACCCAAGGAACATCTCCTCCGAGTTCGGACAACCCACGTGAGGTGATACTAGCAAAACAATCTAGCACTGGAGAATTCATTTGCCTCCCAGAGACAACTAGAACTTATTACAACGATAACCTCTTAGCTTCCTTAACTCCAGTTACTATCGCCATCACTAGGTAGGTACCTAATACCACCCTATTCCTTTGGAGTAGATCGACTCCCAAAATAATGCTAAACCTAGTAAAGCCTAAACAAAGCAAACACAACAAACATACATCCATGACTCGATAAGACCACGTTACAGCAATCATGCTAAGGTTAGTCGAACCACCAATCGGGTTCGTCACAACTAGAGGTCTATCGACTATCTCGGGTTTGTCAAACAATACCCGAACAGAAACACCTAAAATAGAAAGCATACCTTTTATAACGACACCTTTTCCCTTCTATGCCGCACTTGGAGCATTCGACGAAGAAGGAACAGCATTGATAGCATACGCTTTCACAATCTGCTTCTCCCTAGGTGGTTGTGGGCAATCATCCTTGTGATATCCCGCCTGGCCGCAGTTAAAGCACTTCCTTTCCCCAGGCTTTTCTCGACAATCTCTGGCATAGTGGACCTTCTTGCCACAACTAAAGCATTCGCCATCTTTCTTATTTTTCTTATTCTGACCATCCTTGGTCGGGTTCTGCTTTCTCTTGTTTTGAGAATTCTTCTTGCCTTCACCGCCTTCTTGCGGCTTTGGCTCCTCTGTAGATGCTGTAGCAACCTCAGTCTTCGACTTAGGAAAAAGGCTCTCTGACCTTAATGCCTTTCCTATAATAGATTCGAACGTCTCATCGATATGGTTTATAAGTCTTTCCCCCAAGTACTCATCCAAGCCAGTTATGAACTTCTCGTTCTTCTTTTCGACTGTATCGATAAGGGACCATCCATATTTCGATAAAGTATCGAATTCTGCGATGTACTCCGAGACTGCCCTACCATTCTGCTTAAGCTCCAAGAACTTCCTGAAAAATTCTGATTTATGAGCAGCTGGAATAAACTTATCACAAAAGCGAGTCTTAAACTGATTCCAAGTAACTTGATCCTCAGGAGTAGCTGTCTTAATGGCATTCCACCAATTCATCGCTCGCCCTTGCAACTGACGAGACGCTATCCTTCTCTTCACCGCATCCTCGATATCCAAGTCTTCGAAGATACGATCACAGCTATCCAACCAATCCTGAACATCCGTGGAACGGCTTTCCACCAAGGTTAGTGTAATCCTTGCACAACTTAGCAAAATCGGCCCTAGGCGCCTGCACTACTGCACCACCACCATTAGCAGCATTAGGAACAGCTCCCCGAGCATCCCTAAGCATCTCTCTCATGAGGTCAGTGAAAATAGTCCTCATGTCAGGAGCATTCCCATTATTGGCTCCTCTACCAGCACCTCTCAAATTTCGGCTCATCGTCAAATCTATAGAGAGAAAACGATTAACCATCTCCATAGTGGTGCCAGTGCAGTACGACTTCATCCTTAGCTATACTAATAATATATATAGATATAGCTTTTGAAAACCAAAATAATCACAAATACGCGCTCTCATATATGTACTATCTCTCCTTGGTGTCTTTCCCTAGGTTAACTACGCAACCTAGAGCTCTGATACCAAATGTGACGGCCCGCCCGGCACCAACCGACATTTCCTCCGAAAGTGCGCTGTACACATGTCCAGCTAGCACGGGACGGTCGTCAGAAGAAACAAAAGAAGAGAATGAACTAACAAAGAACATGTAGAATGTATCACAGCGCATAGAACAAAATATAATAACAACATACTTGACATAAAACAGGTGGGACAGTGCATAAACTGAAAACAAACTAAGCATCATAGCAGCGAAAATCCAAAACACAGCTTATTACAATTTCAAAATACTGTCTCTAAAGCAAAAGCAAGATAAAGAAGGTACATTACTAATGCCCAAGTAGTGACCACCAACGACACAGGGAGAACATATGTAGATATCATACGTAGGAACCTCCTGCTCGTCTCTGAATCAGCTACTCGTGCATCACCAGCTAATATGTCTCTAGTCTGCTCGTGTGAGCACCCAGAGTAATAAGAAGAGACATAAAACTCTGGGTCAGACAAAAGTCTGGTGTGAGCGATAAGCAACAAAACAGAACAATAACAGGTATAATCCAATCATACCTGAACCTGGACCTGCAACCAAAGAGTTAGCACTACATACCGTACAATACTCTAAGGTGCCACTAACATACAGTGTAAGAAATACGGGGGTGGGGGTGTGCATGTCATAGTGATGTCAAACAATCAATCATGGCAACCATCCTCACATCTCTCACTCAGTGCGTAAAGCATACAATATCCTTTACTTTGATCACCTAATCCTTTGGACCATGACGGAATCCAATCCCGTACAACTATCACTACAAGCCCACTATCCATCTCTCAGTGGTGAACCAAAGTTAAGAATACCGACAACCCCTTTGCACCCGTCCCGCAGCAAAGCCCAATCCTGAAGTGAACTCGTTGGTTCCCATCTGGATCCTGAGCTCTAACTTCCATTTGGACTACCTTTGTATCTCGGGTTTTAGTCATCATCTTCATCCGGATCGGTCTTCACTTCACCTTGCTTCGGATCGTGGTCATCACCCTCGCTCGGGTCGGATCGTGACTCGCGGATCGCCCATGGTGTCAACTCGTGCTCCTTCCATTGGATCGGGTCGTGGTGCTCCTCCAGGCGATCGTGATGGTTCGGATTGTGGTGACCCTATCGGATCGGGTCGTGCCTTCTGGTCGCGACACCATGCTCCAGTTCAGTTCGTGACTTCAATTCCAGATCGTGAGCACCATTCGTGGATCGGCTCGTGGTCAACTAGCTGGAGCGATTCAGATCGTTCCTCCTGGTCGGGTCGGGTCGCTGAACCTGTTCGTGGCTCCTTTCTTCATGGCGTCAGCTCGTGAATCGTGGCTTGCTGAACGAGTCGGGTCGTGGAGAGCAGGGGAGATCCGATCCGGTTCTGCATATTTTCCTGCAACTCTTCCAGCGACTGTTTACGCCATACGACGGCGTTTTCGACCATTCTAACTTTTCTAATCAATCACAAAGCATATCATACAGTCATAGCAACATGTATAAACATCCACAACAGCAAAACAACAATATGATATGTCAAAACGGATCAATCATACCCAAAACCCATATTTTCCCCTTAATCCCCCAAATTCCGGGATTTGCAAAATTAGTCGAAATTAACCCAAATTCATATTAGAGGCATAATATGGTGTTTTAGAATTTTAGGTATTTTTCTAGATTTTTCTGAGCCATAGTTTCGCTAATCTTCGCTAATTACCATAATTAGCCGTAATTAGTGAAAAACAATGCAAATCGCTCACCTTTGCCCCAAAGTAAACTATAGATCTAAAATGATTCTCTGTTTGGGTCGAATTCTAATGTGTTCCAGCAGCTCTAATCTTGATTTGGTGAAGATCTCCCTTGATTTGATGTTGCTAATCCCAATCTTCAAGTTGTAGGTGATTTGGAGATGTTTTGAAGAGATTTAGAGAGTGGAGGCCATTACTAGGGTTTCAAGAATGAAAGTGGTAGCTCAAAACTGAAATGAAAATGATTTCCTAAACCCTATCAGCCTCCCCATAACCCTAATCCTGAAATGGGTTATGGGCCTAGCTGTTAACTACCCGGTTTAGCCCAATTAAGCTGTTTTTACCTTCTAAACCTTGTTTCAGCCATATCTCCCAAACGGTAAGTCCGTTTTTCACATGTGACCACTCTACGGAAAGGTAAATCATCATCCGAAGCCAATGGAAGTGGTTCCAGGTCAAAATTCCTTTCCAGTCAAAAGTTATGGCCAAAACAAGATCAGCCAGGGGCAAAACGGTCATTTAAAAATCGACAAAAATCATGAACATGGGAAATGACCCCAATAGTCGTCTCCCAAAGTTACATGACCATACGACTTCGTATGTGAATGAGATAAATATTCTACGATCATTCGATGCGTAGAATGCGGGTTGTTACAGAAACTTCCTTTCATCTCAATAGGTACTCCATCGATGATAAGGGTTGGCTAAGGCGGGATGGAATACTATGCGTCCCACAAGCAAGGGATTTGGTAAAGATGGTTCTCGAGGAAGCACACCATTCCAAGATGACAATACACCCAGGTGGAGACAAGATGTACAAGGACGTAAAGAGAGTTTTCTTTTGGAGCGGCATGAAGAAGGACGCGGTAGATTTTGTTTCTAAGTGCATGATATGCCAACAAGTTAAGGAGGAACAGAAGAATCCTAGAGGACTGCTTCATCCTTTAGAAGTCCCGCAATGGAAGTGGGATAGCATTGATGGGTTGACTAGGTCAAGAAGGGGCAATACTAGCATTTGGGTAATAGTGGACAGGCTCACAAAAAGCGCCCACTTTATACCTGTCAAGAGTAGAAGGACTGCCTCATCTCTAGCATCTCTTTATCTCAAGGAAATAGTTCGACTCCAGGAATACCCTCCAGCATAGTGAGTGACCGAGATCCTATCTTTACGAGCGAGTTTTGGCGGAGTCTGCAAGAAGCTGTAGGCACACAGTTATACCTGAGCACGGCTTATCACCCCCAAACCGATGGTCAAACGGAAAGGGTGAACAGACTATTAGAAGATCTTTTGAGACTGTATGTTCTTGATTTTGGAGGGACATGGGAGGATCATCTTCCTTTAGTGGAATTCGCCTACAACAACAGCTACCAAGCCACCATCGGCATGGCCCCCTTCGAAGCTTTGTATGGAAGACCGTGCCGATCACCAACTTGTTGGTGGGAGTCTACAGACAAGCTTATACTTGGGCCAGACATGATTAGAGAGACTTCAGAAAAAGTGGACTTGATACGAAGGAGAATGAAGACTGCCCAAGATAGACAGAAATCCTACGCAGACAAAAGAAGGACCGACCTTGAGTTTAAGGTTGGGAACACAGTTTTCCTTAAGGTATCTCCTTTAAGGAACGTCGTTCGCTTTGGATCCGCAGGAAAGCTAGCGCCAAGGTTTGTAGGACCGTTCCCTATCATCGAGAAGATTTGGAAGATGGCTTATAGAGTAGAGCTGCCCGAAAGGTTGGCTGGAATTCACAATTTCTTTCACGTTTCTCATCTCTGGAAATGTTTACATGAGTCTGCGAAAGTGGTGGAGCCAAGCATTCTAGAAGAAGTTGAAATAGAACGAGAAACAACTGTGAGGAGAGTTCCAACTCGAATCGTAGGAACTGAAATAAAAAAGCTACGCAACCGTGAAGTCAAGCTTGTTAAAGTTCAATGGAGCGATGCCGAGGAAGACGCGACTTGGGAAACTGAAGACAGAATACGCGCTGCCTACCCTTTTCTTTTTGAGGGTACATCTTTGATCTCTCTTTTTCCATAAGTTTATGCTTGTATCTACCTTTTAATGTATCTTCTCGGTCCTTTTTCTCCTAACTCCTTAGGTAGAAACTAATGGATGTAAACATGTATTTGAAACATGTTATGATTGATGGCTGCAAGTGGTTGCAAGTGGTTGCTAGTGGTTGCTTGTGGATGCATATACACACACTCTAGGTATTAGATCGGCTCAGTCACTTCCATATTGCATATGCATATATGTATTCATATTTGTATGTGATTGAAACTTGATATGTTGTCATATGGATGTCGCATTTGTATGAATGGTTGCGCACTCATGTAGAATTATGAGTAGGGAAAATTTTTCATGCATAATGAATTCATGATACTTACATGATTCGCCTTAAGGAGGTCAACTGAATCAGTAGACCGCCATATTTTGCATTAGATAAGGACATATACACACACTATGCATATGATCATGAAGCAATAGAAGTCTTTTAAGGACACTGGACGCCTGTGTTTGTTGGTTGAGTAGATGGACGATTGGATGTTAGGATATACGTTCTTCTAGACTTGAAGATTTCGGGGATGAAATCCGTTAAGGAGGGGAGAATGTAACACCCCGAATTCTCTGTTAACAATAAATTAACAAATTAAAGTATAATTAAATCTATGTGAAAGAATTAAGGGAAACGGGTTACGCCATTGCGTTCGTCTCGGAATTCTGCTTGAGATAGAGTCCATGTTTGCGTAAATCGGACTCCGTATGAAGAAGTTGTGGTCTTCGGAAGTTTTAGAATTCGATTTAAAATTCAAACAGCCCGAAACAAGTTCAAAATTTGAAAACTGGACCAGAATTGGACTAGGCGGGAAAATTCCCGCCCAGGACCCAGGTCGACCAGGGGGTCGACCTGGGGGTCGACCTATGGGTCGACCTGGTCAGGTCTTGGCTGGCCTGGTCGGGTTCTGAGCGATTTTCTGAGTCCTGGTGTGTCACTAGGGCTGATTTGTCACTTTCTGGTTGGCTCTTCTCGATGTGAATGGTCTAGATTCATCTATGATCATCTGACGGCTCTAATTAGTTTGAAATTCTATATAAACAACTTAAGTCTCCAACCTAAATTCACACAAAAATTAGAACCAGAGCCGCCATGCTGTCGGGAGAAAGCTGAGAGTAGCCTCCACTCGAAGAAAGCTAAGAGATGAACAAATCTAATTCAATTAAAATCGAAACAACGTTTATCTACCCAAAGGAAAGCATCTCAATTCCAGAACTCAGAATCCAGAACTCAAGTTCGTCGTTCGTTGAAAGTTTAGTTATGTTTTGGGATGCGAATCAAAATTAATGTCATGCCTTGGAAATAAATTGATAATAGAACAATGTTTATTTTGTTATATGTGGAATTGAATGATATTGATCTATGTTTGTGGTTCTACTTTATTATCATGTTGAATTGGGAATTAATGGATAAGTCTATTCATATGTATATGAACTTGGAGTATAACCTGTTATGACAAGTTGTGTAGTTAATCATGTTATGCAAGTTTTAGGTTGTAAAATCATATCACATATGTGGCCAAATGTTAGATCTACATGTTTATGTGTATATGTTAAACCTATGTCATATTTCAAGTTCACACTTATCCATATGTTAGTGATTGATTTGCAAGTTCACATATATGTAAGTTGATTTAGTCTATGTTGCAAATTCACATATATGTAAGTTGATTTAGTCTATGTTGCAAATTCACATATATGTAAGTTGATTTAGTCTATGTTGCAAGTTCACACCTATGATATTCATGTTGACTATTTTGCAAGTTCACACCTATGGTGTTCATATTGACTATGCCGAAAATGCCAAGTTTACACCTATGTCATGTTTTTAGCCTAATATTATATGTCAAAAATCATGCGGGCGAAAAATTAGGCTAAGATTGTTGGCCTAATGTTTAGACGGGGTAACGTTGAGAAAAATTGGTAATTATAGGAAACTTGACATAAATTGGTGAAAAATCACATAGGTAATTTATGGCATGAAACGGTATAAATTATATACCTAAAATTAATGAACTTGATTAGAAACAAATCTGGGCAATGACATGAATTCTGGATAATATTCATAAATAAAAATGTAAATTCAGAAAATACGAATATGCTTAACCCGAGGTTAGATTGAGTTGTGATGTAAACCTGCCCGGACCCGCCCGACTGTCCAGTAATCACAACAATACCTATCTAATGTGGGAGGTTAAGGCATTGAGCCCAATAAGGACCCGAGGTTAGACTGAGTTATGGTGTAAACCTTCCCGGAACCGACCGGCACATCCAGTAACCGTAACAATACCTGTCTAATGTGAGTGGTTGGTGCTTTAACTAATTAAAGCTAAGGACAGACAAGTCAAGATGGTAGGGTTAAGTTAACTAAAAACACTTAACCAATTCAACATGTTAATTAAACTGATGGGTGGAGTTAGGTTAATACAAACACTTAACCACTTAACATGTTTGACTAGAAAACCCTAGTAACGGGGGACCCATTTCAGCAGTAATCCAATTAGGTATCATGGTACCCTGAAACTAGGCAGGGTGAGGCACGATTACTGGGCTGATTGTAAGCGGTCAAAAGCGACGGCGGTTGGTGCAGCAGTGTAGGTTCTGTGACGGCCTGCCCCGCACCAGTCGACATTTCACTGAAATGCGCTGTACTGATGTCCAACCAGCACAGAACGGTCGCCAAAAGAAAGGAAAAGGAAAGGGATTTGAAGAATTGAATTAGCACAGAACCTGTAACATATCTCACAGCGCATGGAATAAAATATAATAATAACATACTTGACATAAACATGCGAGACAGTGCATAAGCTGAAAACTAAATCAGAACCATTATAGCAGCGGAAATCCAAAATACAGCTTATTACAACTTAAAAATACTGTCTCTAAAGCAAAAAGGAAAGGTACACTACTAATGCCCAAAGTAGTGACCAGCCGCGACACAGGGAGGATATCTATATATCATACGTAGAAGCCTCCTGCTCGTCTCCGGATCAGCTACTCGTGCATACCACCTAACCTGTCTCTAGTCTGCTCGTGTGAGCACCCAGAGTAATAAGAAGAGACATAAAACTCTGGGTCAGACAAAAGTCTGGTATGAGCGATAAGTAACTAAACAGAACAATAACAGGTATACTAAACCATACCTGAACCTGGACCTACAACCAAAGAGTTAGCACTACATACTGTACAATACTCTAAGGTGCCTCAAAACAAGTGGTGTAAAGATACGGGGGTGGGGTGTGCATGTCATAATGATGTCAAACAAATCAATCATAGCAACCATCCTCACATCTCTCACTCAGTGCGTAAAGCATACGATGTCCACCACTGTAAATCACTAGACTCATCGAAGTAGTGACGGAGTTCGACTCTGTACAACTACTGCTACAACCAAGCTTACCCACATGGAATCATGACCAAACCTTTTCAATGATCCCACTTCATTGGTCTATAGCTACTTTTAGTCGTACCTAGGTCACTACATATTGTGACCCTGAATCTGTTCACATACTTCCCATACATAGTGATCCAAAGATACAGACATCGACAACTCCTTAGCACACGTCCCGCAGCAAAGCCCAATCATGAAGTGAACTCATTGGTTCCCAACAGGGTCCGGGATCCTGAGCTCTAACTTCCATTTGGACTACCTTTGCATCTCGGGTTATTGGTTTCCTCCTGTTCGGGTCGGTCGGTCAAGAACCTTTCATTCTGGTCGGTTTTCATCATCTCTACCCTGGTCGGTCGGTATTGCCCCCTGGTCGGTCGAACACTTCACCATTCCTGGTCGGTCGTACTTCACCATCCCTGGTCGGTCGAACACTTCACCATTCCTGGTCGGTCGTACTTCACCATCCCTGGTCGGTCGAACACTTCACCATTCCTGGTCGGTCGTACTTCACCATCCCTGGTCGGTCGAACTTCACCATCCCTGGTCGGTCGAACTTCACCATCCCTGGTCGGTCGGTATTTCATCATCGTATGGGGACGGTCGAACATCGCATAGTGGTCGGCCTTTCCCAACCTGATCGGTCTCCCCTGGTCGGTCGTGAGCTCGGGTCGGTCGGTCAAAACCCTCCCCTGGTCGGTCTAACTCGACCCGAAGAAAACCTACACCTTTCAGCAAGCTATTTTCGCCTCTCGACAGCGTTTTCAACCATTCTAACTTTATAATGCAATCATAAATCATGTCAAACAGTCATAGCAACATATGGGATAGACCACAAACACCAAAACATAAAGCATAGCATGTGAAATAGATCAAACATACCCAAAAACCATATTTTTCCCTTAAGCATGTTCAAGCAAACTTAATGATAGAATTAACAAAATTTAACCGAATTAGCCAATTTTTCTAACAGAGGTCTAAAATAATATTTTAGAATTTATAAATATTTTTCCAGATTTTTAACATGCATAAATTCGCTAATTTTCACTAATCACCCCTTAATCCCCCAAATTCCGGGATTTCCAAAATTAGTCGAAATTAACCCAAATTCATATCAGAGGCATAAAATGATGTTTTAGAATTTTAGAAATTTTTCTAGATTTTTCTGAGTTATAATTTCGCTAATCTTCGCTAATTACCCTAATTAGCCGTAATTAGTGTAAAACAAAGCAAATCACTCACCTTTGCCACAATTTAACTTTCAGAACTGAAACTCCTCTGATATAGATCCAATCTCTATGTATTCCAGCAACTCTCTCTGATTTGGTGCTAATCTCCTTTGGTTTGATATAGTTTTGCTTAATCTTTGATTAGAAAGTGATTAGAGGTGATTTAGAGTGAAATTAGAAGGTGGAGGCCATGGCTATACTTGAAGGAATGTCTTAGGCAGCTGGAAAATGAAGTAAAAACCGAAATCATAACTCTAGCAGCCCTTAAATACCACTAAACCCGAAATCCCCCTTTGGGCCTAACTGCTAATTACCCGGTTAAGCCCAATTAGCTGAAAATAACCCTTTAGACCTTAATTCAGCCATATCTCTCAAACGGCAAGTCCGTTTGGCTAATGTAACCACTCTACGGAAAGAGAAACCATCATTCGAATCCAATGGAAGTGGTTTTAGGTCAAAACTCCTTTCCAGTCAAAAGTTATGGCCAAAACAGTACCAACTAGGGGCAAAACGGTCATTTAAAAATCGACAAAAATCATGAACATGGGAAATGACCCCAATAGTCGTCTCCCAAAGTTATATGACCATACGACTTCATATGTGAAAGAAATAAATATTCTACGATCCCATGATGCGTAGAATACGGGTCGTTACACTCTCCCCCCTTAAGAAATTTCGCCCCCGAAATTCCCTAATCAAAACACACACAATGGTTCCCGCATGCCTATCAACCATAAACAACAATCAACATGCAAAACAAGTCTATCCTAGCATGCGGTTTAACTAAATCGAAACCAAAACCTTACCAAGCAAAGAGTTCAGGATACGTCTTCCTAGTACTCTCCTCTGTTTCCCAAGTACAGTCACTCTCATTCTCTCCCCACTGAAGCTTTACTAGTTTCACCGCTTTCCTTCGAAGTAGCTTCGTATCGTACTCGACAATATGCATCGGCTTGCGGTTCCCTACCTTCTCAGGTCCTACTTCGGCATCGTCCAACTGACCAAGTGAAATAGTCATACCGGGGTCGTGCACAAACTTCCTTAACGAGGAGACATGAAATACATTGTGAACTCCTGCCATCTTGTCTGGTAACTCTACCTTATATGCCGAATTTCCAACTTGCTCAATAACCGAGAATGGACCAACAAATCTTAGTGCCAACTTTCCTCTTTTACCAAAACGAATCACACTCTTCAATGGAGAAATCTTGACGAGTACCATGTCACCCACGGAGAACTTAAATCTCTTCGTCTCTTATCAGTATAACTCCTCTACCTATCTTGAGTTGTCTTCTAATACTCGATTCACCCTATCTGTTTGACCGTCGATACCCACCTCCCTCCTAGAGATGATTTCCAATAGGTTAGGATCGTTCCTCTGACTGGAACCAATCCACTCAATCAAAATCGATCTAATCGTCAAGCTTTCTAGCGTTTCTGAATCCAATTCGCTCTTAGGTCTAAAATCATATTCCGTGATATACTCTAGTTGCTTCCAACCTAGAAACATAACCCTTAGACTGACATGTCTCCAACTCAATGCACTCGATGAAAAATCGCCACAACTATTTATCTCTCACGTAAACCATCCTTGTCGGACTCGACATTCCCAAAGCACAAGCCCCAAAGGCCTAAACCAATATCAGACAAGCACCCAAGGAATATCTCCTCCGAATTCAGAAAATCTACGTGATATGATACTAGCAAAACAACCAAACAAAAGCTTGATTCTTCTTTGTCAACTGAGTCAACGGTGCTGCTATCTTGGAAAAATCTTGGATGAACTTACAATAATGTCCAGCTAATCCCAAGAAACTTCTTACGTCTGTTACATTCTTGGGCGTAAACCAATCTTTCGCTGTAGCCACTTTTGAAGGATCAACGGCAATACCATTCTCTGAAACGACATGGCCCAAGAATCTCGCTTCTCTTCTCTAGAAGTGACACTTAGAAAACTTCGCCTTCAGTTGGTGTTTTCTTAACACCTCCATCACTATCTCCAAGTGTTCCTTGTGTTCCTCCTCTGTCCTCGAGTAAACCAAGATATCGTCCACGAACACAAGAACAAACTTATTCAACTAATCTCTGAATACTCTATTCATAGGATCCACAAAATATGCTAGTGCATTGGTCAGCCTGAATGGCATGACCAACCACTCATAAAATCCAGACGGCGTTCGAAAGGCCGTTTTATCTATACTCTCAGCTTCCACTCTAAGCTGATGAAAACCTGTCGCGAGATCGAACTGAGAAAATACTCTCGCGCCACTCAACTGATTAAACAAATCATCTATCCGCGGTAGAGGATACTTGTTCTTCCTCGTTACTTTATTCAACTCGCGGTAGTCTACACACAAACGAAGGGAACCATCCGCCTTGGTAGCAAACACAACTGGTGCTCCCCATTCAGAAACACTCCTTCTGATAAATCCCTTCTTCAAAAGATCGCTGACTTGCACCTCGAGCTCTCGCTGCTCCCTTGGTGCCATACGACGAAGTGGCATCACTATAGGCCTGGCATCTTTTACCAAATCAATACGGAACTCAATCTCTCGGTGTGGTGGAAGTCCGGTCACTTCTTCGAAAACATCCGGATACTGGCCAACCACGGGCAAACCTGACAACTCACTATGCGGAATGTCAAGGGAGTTTAGAAAACTAGCCAATACCCCCTCACTGGGTAGACCACCAAACTCTATCCTCCGCCCATCATCCGCTCTAGCTGTCACCAAAAAGCCCTCACAGTCTACCACCACCCCGTATCTTTGGAGCCAATCTTCTCCCAAAATAATGCCAAACCCAGTAAAGCCCAAAACAAAGCAATCACAAACAAACATGCATCCATGACTCGATAAGACCACATTACGACAATTCATGCTAAGGCTAGTCGAACCACCAATCGGGTTCGTCACTACTAAAGGTCTATCGACAATCTCGGGCTCCAATCCCAACCTATCTACCAGGTCACTAGATATGAAAGAACTGGAAGCTCCGGTATCAAACAAAACTCTAACAGGAACATCGTAAACAGAAAGCATACCTTGAATGACGACATTCTTTCCCTTCTCCGCCGCAGTTGGGGCATTCGACGAAGAAGGAACAACACTGATAGTATATGCTTTCACGATCTTCTTCTCTTTCAAAGGTTGTGGACACTTATCCTTTTGACGTCCGACTTGTCCACAGTTAAAGCACTTCCTTTCCCCGGGTTTTTCTTGACAATCTCTGGCGTAATGGCCCTTCTTGGCACAACTAAAGCACTCACCATCTTTCTTATTTTTCTTTTTCTGACCATCCTTAACCTGGTCTTGTTTCCTCTTGCTCTGAGAATTCTTCTTGCCTTCACCACTTGCTTGCGGTTTTGGCTCCTCTGTAGATGCAATAGCAACCTCAGTCTTCGACTTAGGGAAAAGGCTCTCAGACCTTAATGCTTTTCTTACAATAGACTCAAACGTCTCGTCGATATGGTTTACAAGCCTTTCCCCCAAGTACCCATCCAAGCCAATTATAAACTCCTTGTTCTTCTTCTCGACTGTATCGATAAGGGACAATCCATATTTCGATAGTGTTGAATTCAGCAATATACTCCGAGACTGCCTTGCCATTCTGCTTAAGCTCTAAGAACCTCCTGAACAATTCTGATCTATGGGCAGCTGGAATGAATTTTTCGCTGAAATGAGTCATAAATTGATTCCAAGTAACTTGATTCCCTAGAGTAGCTGCCTTAATAGCATTCCACCAATTCATAGCTCATCCTTGCAATTGACGGGATGCTAGCATTCTCTTCATCTCATCCTCGATTCCCAAATCTTCAAAGATGCGCTCACAACTATCAAGCCAATCTTGAACTTCTGTAGCCGACTTCGTTCCGTGGAACGGCTTCCCACCAAGACTAGTATAATCCTTGTTAAGCTTGGCGAAATCGGCCCTAGGCGCCTGCACCGCTGCACCACCACCATTAACAGCATTAGGGACTGCTCCTTGCACTTCCCTAAGCATCTCTCTCATGAGGTTAGTAAACATCGTCCTCATCTTAGCAGCATCCCCATTATTAGCTCCTCTACCAGTACCCCTCGTATATCGGCTCATCGTTCAATCTGTACAGAGAAAACGATTAATCCTCTTCTTTGTGGTGTCAGTGCAGTGCAACCTTATCATTATCTATACTAGTAGTATATATATATAGCTTTCTGAAAACCAAAATAATCACAAATACGCGCTCTCATATACGTGTACTATCTCTCCCTATTGTCTTTCCCTAGGTGAACTACGCAACCTAGAGCTCTGATACCAAGTGTGACGGCCTGCCCCACACCAGTCGACATTTCACTGAAATGCGCTGTACTGATGTCCAACCAGCACGGAACGGTTGCCAAAAGAAAGGAAAAGGAAAGGGATTTGAAGAATTGAATTAGCACAGAACCTGTAACATATCTCACAGCGCATGGAATAAAATATAATAATAACATACTTGACATAAACATGCGAGACAGTGCATAAGCTGAAAACTAAATCAGAACCATTATAGCAGCGGAAATCCAAAATACAGCTTATTACAACTTAAAAATACTGTCTCTAAAGAAAAAAAGGAAAGGTACACTACTAATGCCCAAAGTAGTGACCAGCCGCGACACAGGGAGAATATCTATATATCATACGTAGAAGCCTCCTGCTCGTCTCCGGATCAGCTACTCGTGCATACCACCTAACCTGTCTCTAGTCTGCTCGTGTGAGCACCCAGAGTAATAAGAAGAGACATAAAACTCTGGGTCAGACAAAAGTCTGGTATGAGCGATAAGCAACTAAACAGAACAATAACAGGTATACTAAACCATACCTGAACCTGGACCTGCAACCAAAGAGTTAGCACTACATACTGTACAATACTCTAAGGTGCCTCAAAACAAGTGGTGTAAAGATACGGGGGTGGGGTGTGCATGTCATAATGATGTCAAACAAATCAATCATAACAACCATCCTCACATCTCTCACTCAGTGCGTAAAGCATACGATGTCCACCACTGTAAATCACTAGACTCATCGAAGTAGTGACGGAGTTCGACTCTGTACAACTACTGCTACAACCAAGCTTACCCACATGGAATCATGACCAAACCTTTTCAATGATCCCACTTCATTGGTCTATAGCTACTTTTAGTCGTACCTAGGTCACTACATACTGTGACCCTGAATCCGTTCACATATTTCCCATACATAGTGATCCAAAGATACAGACATCGACAACTCCTTAGCACACGTCCCGCAGCAAAGCCCAATCATGAAGTGAACTGATTGGTTCCCAACTGGGTCCGGGATCCTGAGCACTAACTTCCATTTGGACTACCTTTGCATCTCGGGTTATTGGTTTCCTCCTGTTCGGGTCGGTCGGTCAAGAACCTTTCATTCTGGTCGGTTTTCATCATCTCTACCCTGGTCGGTCGGTATTGCCCCCTCGTCGGTCGAACACTTCACCATTCCTGGTCGGTCGTACTTCACCATCCCTGGTTGGTCGAACACTTCACCATTCATGGTCGGTCGTACTTCACCATCCCTGGTCGGTCGAACACTTCACCATTCCTGGTCGGTCGTACTTCACAATCCCTGGTCGGTCGAACTTCACCATCCCTGGTCGGTCGAACTTCACCATCCCTGGTCGGTCGGTATTTATCATCGTATGGGGACGGTCGAACATCGCATAGTGGTCGGCCTTTCCCAACCTGATCGGTCTCCCCTGGTCGGTCGTGAGCTCGGGTCGGTCGGTCAAAACCCTCCCCTGGTCGGTCTAACTCGACCCGAAGAAAACCTGCACCATTCAGCAAGCTATTTTCGCCTCTCGACGGCGTTTTCAACCATTCTAACTTTATAATGCAATCATAAATCATGTCAAACAGTCATAGAAACATATGAGATAGACCACAAACACCAAAACATAAATCATAGCATGTGAAATAGATCAAACATACCCAAAAACCATATTTTTCCCTTAAGCATGTTCAAGCAAACTTAATGATAGAATTAACAAAATTTAACCGAATTAGCCAATTTTTCTAACAGAGGTCTAAAATAATATTTTAGAATTTATAAATATTTTTCCAGATTTTTAACATGCATAAATTCGCTAATTTCCACTAATCACCCCTTAATCCCCCAAATTCCGGGATTTGCAAAATTAGTCGAAATTAACCCAAATTCATATCAAAGGCATAAAATGATGTTTTAGAATTTTACGAATTTTTCTAGATTTTTCTGAGTTATAATTTCGCTAATCTTCGCTAATTACCCTAATTAGCCGTAATTAGTGTAAAACAAAGCAAATCACTCACCTTTGCCACAATTTAACTTTCAGAACTGAAACTCCTCTAATATAGATCCAATCTCTATGTATTCCAGCAACTCTCTCTCTGATTTGGTGCTAATCTCCTTTGGTTTGATATAGTTTTGCTTAATCTTTGATTAGAAAGTGATTAGAGGTGATTTAGAGTGAAATTAGAAGGTGGAGGTCATGGCTATACTTGAAGGAATGTCTTAGGCGGCTGGAAAATGAAGTAAAAACCGAAATCATAACCCTAGCAGCCCTTAAATACCACTAAACCCGAAATCCCCCTTTGGGCCTAACTGCTAATTACCCGGTTAAGGTCAATTAGCTGAAAATAACCCTTTAGACCTTAATTCAGCCATATCTCTCAAACGGTAAGTCCGTTTGGCTAATGTAACCAGTCTACGGAAAGAGAAACCATCATTCAAATCCAATGGAAGTGGTTTCAGGTCAAAACTCCTTTCCAGTCAAAAGTTATGGCCAAAACAGTACCAACTAGGGGCAAAACGACCATTTAAAAATCGACAAAAATCATGAACATGGGAAATGACCCCAATAGTCGTCTCCCAAAGTTACATGACCATACGACTTCATATGTGAAAGAAATAAATATTCTACGATCCCATGATGCGTAGAATACGGGTCGTTACAGGTTCTAACGGAGTGCGGGCGTGCACACACTTCGGAGCAGACAAACAGGGCACTGGGCATCAGTAGTATAACCTATGCATTCTAGAATTGTGTCGGGCCGCCACCATAGGACTTGATACACCTCGTGGTGGGACCAACATAGGTCTCTACAATCATGTGGGGCCGTATGACATAGGAAGAAAACGTTGCGAGTAAGAGCCGATCAAATAAGGGATCACCTTGTCATGAACACGTGGTGCTAGTTAGGCTAGTTAGTAGGTGCAGAGAAGTAATAGTGAGTGCGTTTAGTATAGTTAGTATTTCCTGCCATATCTTGTCTTATATTCTATTGTCCTGTTCTCAGTTTATGCAAGTCATGATCTTTTTATTGTTCTCATGATAGAAATATAACTAGACTTACCAGACTTATGTCTGACCCATTTTCCTTTCGCTTTCTTTTCTTCCGTTCCCCCCGCCCCCCCAGGTCCACAGGGAGGAAACACCTCAGCTTAGTCAGATTTTTCATCCAGCTTGAAAAGAGAGAATGTATTGCTTGGATCTTTTTCGTTTGGGCTATGGCTTTGGACATTCTATGGGGATTTATGCAGTTTTAATTGTGTTTCATGCTTCTTTAAGTTTTGAATCAAGACAGTATTATGGTTTTAATAATTGGAAGTTTGTTTGAGGCAATTATGGAAATGTTTTGTATGAACATGTATTTATGATATGAAAGTCTGTTTGTTTTTCCGCTGTTTATATGTGTTTATATCTGTCTTGTGTTTTATCTGTGACTTTTACTTATAAACCTCCACCGAAGTTAAGGTATTCCCTTTGTGAGTGACCTTAACGGAGGTGGGGTGTTTCATCAAGCCTTTTTAACTGGGAAATGACAAAAATCGGGCAGGCAGCATGGCTAAGTGGGGTCGCAACCAAGTAGGGTTTATAATCACCTATCTAGAGAAATTCATTTCCTTCTTTAATCTAATTCGATGTTGTCCCATTTCGGGAAACATTTGCTGATCCCAACCATTGATGATATACATTTGATACACTCAAGCGAAATAAGCGGTTGGTCATGTGTGGCCGGGTTACAAGATGTTCATGTTAAACCCAGTGTATTCTCCACTAGAGATACACTGTTGGAAGGTGGTTCCATACCTTGTCATAGTTGGAAATCCAATCTCCAATAAGAGCCCGCGGTTTTGATTGTATACTATATATGTGGAGCGTGAGATGAAAGCGTTCCACTAGATTGATATTTATTTGTGTGTAGACACTATTATAATATCAGAATAAGCTATAATTTCAAAAAGAAATGATTTGACTTAAAATCAAGTTGGATGATACTTTAAACTTAGTGTGTTTTATCACTTTGGTCCACCAGACTGATCCGGCGTTTTGTAAATGTTTGGGTTAGACCGGGTTGTACAGGTTCAGGTTATCGGATGTTGTGAAGTCCAAAGACGAGTTGAAGGAGTTCAGACGTATATATCTAGTGTGTGTTCCTTTGTGTGTTGTATATAGGAACAAATTATGATAACTGTCCAAATGTGTTGATGTACTCTGATGATTGTAAGTTTTTATTTCAAAGCTCTGAATAAAGTTTTATTTCTATGTTATATTTTGTGCCGGTGCGATATGAGATTCTGATTGTTTTGTGTTCTTCTTCTTCTTCTATTCTAATATTTCTTTCTTTCTTATCTCACCCTCTATTTTCTTTCATTAACTATCTGGTGTTTTCGATGCTTGAGTTCTGGCAAGTAATATTGGTTTATGTATTGTTGTTGGAATTCAGGCGTCGAATCCCTGGGTCGTTACAGTGGTATCAGAGCATAAGGTTTAGTAATAACCCTGGCTCTGTGGCATAACTCGATAGAGATGGGGTTAGTAATACCCTAGATTGAGTTGGATTGTATATATTTGAGAGCTTATTTGTAAATTTTATATATACAAATGTTTTGTACTGTGTTTTTTGATCGGTTCAAGTGTTGAGAAGCATTGAACTGGAAATAGACACGATATTGTTTTGTAAAGAGGGTAATTGAAGTAATTTTACCCGAAATATATTTTTGTATAGAAAATAAATAATTTTATCAAATTATTTAGATATTGGTGTGTATGATTGATTTGAATGGGATTCAAATTGGATTGGAAATTTGAATGGTTTAATATAACCGAAGAGATTTCACATACGGGATTTGTGAATGAGAATTTTAATTTGGAATTAAAATGAAACATAATTTAACTTAAAAATAAGTTAAATAAAAATTTGAAGAGGAACTGGATGATATTTGGAATGAAATCAGAATTTTGATTCTGAAATGAACGTGAACTAATTAGAAAATCAATTGGAAATTGAATCTGAAATGGAAGTAAACAAATTTTGAAATAAATTAGTTAATTGAATGTGAAGTTAAAACTAAACTTGATTAAGTTTAGAACGAATATTGGAATTAAATAGGTAAATTTGAAATTTGGATATCAAATTGATTATAATTAGGGAAATCAATCCGATATTAATCGATTGATGATCAAAGTAAAAGATAACCAAGTAAATATTAATATTGAATGTGAATTCAATTGATTTGGTTAAGTTGATTGTGTATTGTTGTTGATTGTGTGTTAGACTGGTTGAATATAAATTCATTAATAGTTAAATGATGAGTAAATGAATTGAAATCTAAAGAGAATGAATTCCAGAATGATAATTGGAATGGAATCACATATGAATTGAAAGTGAATGATTAAACCCTGTATTTACACCTGAATGATGTTGTATGTTTGATTTGACAATCTGTATGGTTATATTTGTTAACCAATGAAATATTATCAATGAATTACATGTAATTGTTACTTACATAATGAATGGAGTTAAGTACAGGTAACAGAAGGATAGAGAATTGAAATTGGTTGAGTAATATCGAAATAAATTAAGCTAGTATGCTCGATAGCGCTCGCATAAGGTACGCTTACGCGAAAATATGAATTTTGGATTTTGATTTTTGTTTTTCGACCGTGTTGGTCGATGTATATATATTATTTGATCCTGTGATATCGCAGAAGTCACTCCGTACAGGGGAGAATCTGCCGAATTTTTCCAGAAATTTAATGTGTTAGAAAATTTTCAATATTTTTGAAAAGTTTTATTTACAATAGTGGATTGATTTTCGATTTGATAGAAATTGGAGTTTGAAGGTTAATGGGTTGTAAAGTTTCTTCCACCTTAGTAATTTCGGGGACGAAAATCTTTTAAGGGGGGAAGAATGTAACGTCCCGTATTTTTCCATTGTCAGATATTTATTTTATTTTATTAAATATTGTTTTGGAATTTTAAATGGATTTAAAATATATAATTCGATTTTATAACAAAGTATAAACATTTAATTTATATATAATTATAAAACAAACTCGAAACGTTGTGGTAGTTCGTAATATTGAGTTTTAAACTTCAATTGAATATACAGAATCCGATATAAGTCGGAATTCTGTGAAACAAGAAACATTGGAATCAATTTGATTATAATTTTCTAATAAAAGAGAAAAATGGAGATTTCATGTTATAGATTGTGAATTATGTCCAATTCAAATTTTAAAATAGTCGCTATGGAATTTATTAATAATTTAATTCGATTTAAAAGGGTTTTGATCATAACTCGAGCTAACGATCGAATTAAGCCACGAAACGAATTCTGTTGAATTCGTATTGATGTTTAGAGTCAGAAAACATATATTATTTGTTATTTTTGAAGGCCGGCTAATTAATTTGGTGTCCAAAATAGCACTTGGTGCGCGTATAAAATAGTGTACTGGGAAACAATCTCGGAATGCGACGAAGTGTGTGTCGTTGGATTCGTATTAATTAATTATTGTAGGATGGCAAAGTTTCAGGTCATTTGGATTTATTTTGTGATCGTGGTAAATTTAAATGCCTGTTTTTGCCTATTATTTATAAAGGGAATTTTCACAAACGACCTCGGATTTCGACGAAACTTGTCCCATCGGATCCGGAATATTTTTCTATGCTAAGATTACAATTTTCGTCAAAAACGGAGATCGTGTATGGTGGTTTTATTACGTTACTTCATCGCGAAGTATTGGTTAATAATATAATAATCAACTTCATACCCTATAAATACCCAATCTTTATTTTAACCCTAAACTATTGTCTGTGCATAGTCAAAACTTGGTAGCCGCCATCTATGAAAAATCAACAAACTAAAATTCACGAACTGATCCTCCTTCAAATTTAAAATCCATCCAACCTTTCGTATTTCACCCAACTACAAACTTATACATCTCTATGAGATCTCTCTACTGATCCGTGATGATCAGTCCTGAGGAGGCGTGGATGCCGGAATATCATTAGAAAAGTGGCGCGAGTTGAAAAGGGTTCACGCATGAAAAAGGTTAAGCAGGTACGTAAGGAATGGAAGGACTCGGCATACATTGTTCAAACGGGGACAAAACACGCACCGTATTTCCAAATGGACTGAATACATGGATCAGTAGCTTTAAACGTGGCAGGTATTTGGTTTTGGAACTAAAAATAAAGGTGGCGAACCCTATGTTTTGAGCAATAATGGTTTACAAGTAAAAATTTGGGTTTGTTATCAAAAAGGGGTTGACTGAGTTTAGGAAGGCACAAGTCGTTGGGAAAGAAGAAGATGCGAGATGAAAGAAACAAGGATGGGCATTTTGTTTTAAACTGAACTGGTGATTGTTACAAAAGGGTCGGGGAAAGTCAAATGATGTGAGAGTGTGTTGTTTGAAAAAGGAAAGCAGTGTGGATAATACCCTTCTGTATAGGCAGAAGGGAACGTGGCTTTTGGAAGTAGTTTGAAGTCAGCATGTAAATGTTTGTGGAGCATGAAGTCATGAGGTCAACATGAGGAAGTAAAGTGGTTACAAACTAGAAGCAGCAGTTGAAAATGTGGCTTCAACAAAGGATGTGATGCCTTCTTTTTGAATTGGTACAATCTCCTGCTTATGGCATTTAAGAACTGCTCATCAATATCCTAAAAACCGAAACCCAGCATGGCAGTTGAAGGTCTTCACCATGATGAACAGATTATAGATGATTGTTTGGAACAAAGTGCTGATTTAAACAAAGTTCAACAGGAAATTTATTTGATTGGGATTTTGAATGGATCAGCCTGGTAATTAAAACAAGAACTGCTAGAAGAATAGTTGAGCACAATTTTTCTGGGACATGGCACTACATTGAGATCGAAGGAAATAAAAAGAAAGATCGGACTTTGTAATCAAAAGCAGCATGATTTTGGAAACTAAGATAAGTGGAAATCAAGGTTGGCTTGGTTTAATAATCGAAGTAATTAACGTTATAATTATTTAGTTAAGAATTATCAGTTAATTAAAATTGCGTTATATTGAAATGTTAATAACGTACTGATATGTTATCAGAATTAGACCAAACTAGAGACGCTGGAACCGTACTGACGAGATCAACATTTTGGAACTGTTTTGAACAAAAATGGAGACGACTGGGAATTTATGGTTAAATTAAACACCGTTTAATTTAACGGTAACCGAACCGCTACAGCGATAAAGCGGATCAAATTAAAGTGAGTTTAACTCACTCAGTTTACCCACTTATATTTATATAAGTCGGGTTTATTATTTGTGTGCTATGTTTGTTAATTGTTTGATGGATACTATACATATATTTATATGTGTTGAACTGAACTGATTAAATGAAACGTCCGTTTAATTTAATTTGAATCAAATCGTTATCTTTAACGATAAAATCCCAACAAGGTAACTTACCTTGATGGATACGTTTATAATAGTATAAACGTTTTAAATTATAATATGGATGTTTGAATTACTGTCATTTATTTAGTGTTAAATATTATATATGTTTATTTAATCAAATAATATTATTTGAGATAACATATTTGATGCAGGGAGAAACAGGTTGGAGGGATCCAACATGATTCCTCAAAATTTATTCTTATTTTCATATCACAATTATATGAATTGTTTCACCAATATGGATTGGACAATTGTTTGGTTGTTAACTGTTGAACTGAAATTCAAAGGTTTTTTGTTTATAACCAATGGACATTATTGGTTGAGTAATTGGCATCAGATGGATTTAAAATCAATTGTTTTATAAATAAGGATTTACCGTCATGTAAATCAATTGGAATGAAGTTATAAATTTATTTTATAACTGAAGATAGATTTTTAAATCTGTTTATTTAAATGGAAGTTTATTAAACAGGAAATAAATATTTGTTATTTATTAATTAAGCTATAGATAATTATAGAATTATTTTATAAAGCAAATTCTTATAATAAGGAGTTTATAAGTAAGCAAGCAGAAATTAACCGACGGTTAAGAATTGAATAAATTGTTTATTAGAAACAATTAAATGAAGTTGTTTAAATTAATTACATTATTAATTAATTTAAAAGGAGAATTTATTCGAATTGGTTAACGAGATAACCATTTTTTGGATTGACGAAGTCAACCGCTTTTATTGGAATTGACTATTAAATTATATTAGTTGTTGAAATAGTTTAACGAACATTTGTTTTAATTTAACAAGACAGAGAGAAGTTTATTATTTATATTAGTTAATTAAGTAATTAACTACTTTTACAATAGTTAGTGATGAAGTAAATTATTAATTTAACTAATAATAATTTAAGAGATTTCTTTTTAAATGAAACTCATTTAAGTAAGAAATCAGAGTTTGAAATGAAATCGAGTTGAATTGTGAAAGGAGATCTGAACGGGTTTTATATCAAAACCGAGTGTTATAACTAAGTTATAAAGAGATTTAAGCGAGCACGATAGCTTAAATGAATTGTTACTTAATAGCTGGACTTAAGTAAAGAAATCAGGATATAAAAAGGATTTATATCAAACTTGAGTTTATAAATAAGATTTATAAAAGAGACATGGAGTTAAAACATCGATTGTAAATGGGCAAGACTTAATAATGAAATTAAGCGAAGTAAATGGAATTGAAACGAGATTTTCAAAGTGGAAAATGGTTGAATGGATATCAAGTGAAATATAATGAGTCGATAAGGTGTTAAGATAAGAATTAAAACCTAACTAGTGATTTGTTGAGTTGAGTGATTTTATTAATGTTAATCTGATGTTGATTTCAATCTTTGGGGTTGATACTTGGGGAACTACTCTCTTACCAATTTATGGTCAGGGACTAATGAATGTTGAAGTAACGGGAATAAAATATTTTCAAGTTTTGAATTTGTTTGTTAATTATTTTTAATTAAAGAAGCCAAGTGATGCTGAGTACTAAACCAGTAAGTATATTTTTATTTTATGGATGAATGGTGGTTTATTTGATAGTTAAATAACCGGCTATCAAATCTGGCCAATACGATTGTTGGTACGGAAAGATCGGGATCTAAATTATATTCGAATACCATTCTGACCAGCAAATACGAAAATGTGGAAGATATCAAATGCTGATCGAGACGAAGTTATGGAAGGCCGTTGATCTTCATAAATGGAATAACCACTTAAAATCTCTGAGTTGACACGTGTAACGACCCAAATTTTGAGCGACTTTGGTTATCGACATAAACTCGATGTCGATAACCAAAACATCGAAAAATCCTGGTAATTAATGAAAGAAATTAGAGGGTGAGGAAAGATAAGGTAGAACTAATAGAATAGAAGAAGAAGAAGAACATCATCATCAGAGTGAACACGAATCTCACAGCGGAACGAATAAAATATAACATAATTTTGAAATACAAACAGTATGTATACAATAACACTTATCAGAGTACAACACTTACAACACAGCGGAAATAAACTATAGCTATATGATCTTGAAGCCTCCGGCTCCAAGCTCTTCAGATATATCTGTAAAATCCCGACTACTTGACTGCCCGTACAAATTTAGGCACCCAAGAGTTTAGGGAAACAAAACAAAATAAACTCCGGGTCAGTCATGGGACTGGTATGAGTAAAACAGTTTAAAATAGTTATACAGGTATATGATATCTCATAAGACCACGCCGTGAATACGGAACGGGTTTTTCCCTTATGATAATCCTACATCTTTGACAAACAATATCATTCTGATATTATAATAATGTCTAAGTACAAATAGATATCAATCTAGCAGAAACGCTTTCATCTCACGTTCTACATAAATAATATACAAGCAAAATCGCAAGCACGTATTGGGTAATGGATTTCCAACTATGACAAGGTATGGAACCACCTTCCGATTAGTGTACTCTAGGAACGATACACTGGAGTTCAACAAGAACATCTTGCAACTCAGCCACACATGACCGACCACTCACTTCGCTTGAGTGTATCGAATGTACATCACCAACGGTTGGGATCAGCAACCGTTCCCGTATATATATATGGGACATCATTGATAGATTAAAGAAGCAAATGAATATTCTCTAGATAGGTGATTATACACCCTACTTCGATGCGACCGACTTAGCCATGCTGCCTGCCCGATTTCTGTCATTTACCGGATGTGAGGCAAGAAGTTACGCTTATCTTTTCACATACCACACATCTTCATTCACTTAGAATGTCACATCGTCATACCCGCCAAATCACAAATTGACTTATCCAAAAATAACACGGGTATACAGTTAAGAGAAACGAATTCCTCCGCCACCAAACGTGAATACGTTTGAACAGATCAACTTACGCGATTTATTAGATATACTCTGTCAGACCTTCGTCCATACAAGTTGTCCTGGGACTGGACAAACCGAAGGCACTATTCAGTATGTCCATCTTAGTCACTGTTATCTAAGACTTATACAACAACCCTTTCACTTTACTCCGTCTTCAATTATCTTTGGCATAATTGATTCGCAACGCTTATGCCAATACAGAGTGGTTCTTTGGATAATAATCCAACCGGTCTCTCCATATTAACAACGTTAAAATGGTCAAAAACTTCGATAGTCTGTGAGTTAACTATCAAAGAAAAACAAGTGTGCAAACAACGATATTATTTCCAATTGGAAATTATATCGATCAAATATCAATCACTACCATTCCACAACTATCAGACTCTAACTGTAAACTTCCTAAGTATAAACCCCGAAGGCCGAAACCAACATCAGATTGATACTCCGAAAACTATTCAACTTACTAATCTCCAGTCAGTTTCTAATTTTGCTTAACTCTATATCATTAACTCTATTTGATTAACTCTAGTTCGTTTTTAACTCTAATCGATTAACTCTATTTGATTACCTCTAACTGATTAACTCTAACTGATTAACTTCTTTCAAATAAACTATATTCGATTTACTCCTTTAACTCTATTCGAATAAATTATATTCGATTAACTCCTTTAACTCTAACTGATTAATTCTAACTCTTTTTATAATATCGTATTTATTTTCTAAATAAATATTTCCTTATAATCCTATTTATTTTCTAAATAAATAAATCCTTTATTCTAATTCTATTTATTCTAACAAGTAAATATCTTCTTTTAATCCTATTTATTTTCTAAATAAATATCTCCTTTATTCTATTTATTCTAACAAGTAAATATCTTCTTTTAATCCTATTTATTTTCTAAATAAATATCTCCTTTTAATCCTAATTCTATTTAACAAATAAATTCCTTCTATATTTGATTAACAAATAAATTCCTTTATATTTGATTAACAAATATAATTCCTTTATATTTGATTAACAAATATATTTCTTTTATTTAAAACCCTTTTTCTTTTATAATATAAAATCCATTGATTTTATATAAATAAATTATTTTCAAAATATACTTTGAAAATCCCTTTTCTACATTCTGGTATTTCTTATGGTATTTAACACACCATATAACAACGATAAATATCGTTCAAACACACATGATCAATGTCAGATTATATATCACATTATATAACACAATATATAAATCACAATAAAATAAATGTTGAGGAATCCAGTTGGATTCCTCCAACATGTTTCCCTGCATCACAGATGTTAGACAATATAATTAACATCGATTTCACTTCCATATGATATATTCTGTTAAACAGAATCAATATAGAAATTCAACTAACTGACTAGCAGTTCAATCAAACAGTCAACATACAGTAAATCAGACAATTTCTAACAGTTCTAAAAATACAACATGAAATTATAAACTGATTAGAGTTGGTGAGATTTACTCACATTGGACTATCATCGTTAATTAACGATAATTGTCGTTGATTCAGATCGGACAATTTATTTCGCTATAAATTGTAACGAGCTCTGATGGACTTCCAGTCAGTTCCATCTCGAAGTGTCCGTCCATATGATCCCAACGGATCTTGTTTCGCTGGATTTTGTTTACGTATGACCAAGTTATTGCTTTTACAAGATTATACATATTTAAATTGAAAATAAACTATTTAATTCCTCTAACGGGCCTCACCTCACCAACATGGCCCAATCCCATCCACCCTTCTTAAGAAAATCCAACCCGCTACCTTTTCTTCCCCGTCCCCCACATCGTGAACTACAGCAACTTCGAACTCCCTGGATCCTAAATCGCACCTCAACAACTCCATTAAATCACAAACAAACTTCACTACCCTTCTCCTCATCCTCTCCTCTTCCTTATCATCCCCTTCTTGAAGCATTCGAACAACACCTGGCGAACGCGACTGCAGCTACTCCCCCCCCCCCACGGTCTCAGCAAAAGATCGAACATTTTTATGTTCTAAAATCCCCAAAAATTCACGCGAGATACCATTCAACACTATGAACTCAGTGATGCTCTCAAAACGAAATCTGACATCCTAAATCCCGCTCGCAAACAAACCCTAGCCAATACTGTTGAGCTTCGACCCTCCCAGACTTGCGTCGCACTTCCCATAACAGCTACCAGATCGAAGACAATCTCCACCGCAACCCATTCATACATATAAAATGATTTATACTATTTTATTTCACTTTTATTTTGATTTCCTTTTGTTGCCATTTCTTTTCCTGTAAGCAAATGAGAACGGCGGAAAAAAAAGAGGAAGTTGACTTTTGAATTAGGTCTTAAGGAAAGAAGGGGGGTATTTATAATGGGATAAAATATCTAGATATTTTATTTTTATTATTATTATATTCATTTCACCTTCTAAAAATCCGTGTGATCACACACGATACCCAAAAATCCCGAAACTGGACATGCAGCTACTGTTCGACATTACGGTCCCAACGAAACTGGTTTCGTCGAATTCCGACTCCGTATGTTCACACAGCGTATTTTTAACCATCGAAATGCTGACTGTTTCTCACTCTAAAAATCCGTACGACCACACAGTGACTCTAAAAATCACAAAACTGGAAATCTAACAACTATTTGACATTGCGGATCCAACAAAATTAGTTTCGTCGAATTCCGACTTCGTTTGCAAAAGTGGCTATTTTTGAAGCTCTAAATAGCCTATTTAAATATATAAATATATTTAAATATAATTGAATTAATTATTTAAAATTAATTATTATCGTATATCTTCACATATGATATCGTACAGCCCCAGAATATCATATCAGAATTTACAGCTTGATATTTCAGATTCCAGATTATCTTGATATTCAGTTTATACTGAAAATCCATTTATAACATATATAAAGCGTCGCAAATTATAAAGGAATTCCACAGCGACTTTTCTGAAATTTGATTTGGACGTACATCAAAATCTACATGACGAAATCCCGATTTTTCTCTTCCACTAGAAAGATATACTCCACCAGCTCCACACTTTTCTTGTTTCATAGAAATCCGATTTAAAACGAACCCTGTATATTCAGTTGAAGTTCAAATCGTCAAATAGCGAACTGCAGCGCCATTTCGAGCTCGATTATAATTATATTATAATTATACGTTCAAACTGTCGTTGATTGAATATATTCGTCAATATAATTCAACTCTAAGCTGAATTAAATCTAAGGGATGACCCAGTTCACAGAATATTGTGATTTCCAATATTTTGATTATTTCTGAATTAAATATATTATTTAATTTATTATTTTAATTAAATATTCCATATTATTTAATTAAACCTCTATTAAATTCACTACATCACGATATATATAATTAAATAAATTAATTATAACACCCCTGACAAATGCGGGTCATTACAATCTTCCCCACTTAAAATAATTTCGTCCTCGAAATTGCTAAGTTAGAGGACGACCCTATCTATTGGAATTCCTAAGATTTGTTTACCCCTTATTTCTGATTTCAACTTAACCAATTTATATCGACTAAAATATTTATTCCTTCCGACTAACTAAAATTTTCAAAATTTCTGAAAATTTTCTAACACTTTAAATTTTTGGAAAATTTCGCCATAACCTCCTTTGTACAGCCCTATCGGTAAAACCACAACTCGCCTCTCTAGGCCTTCTCCAACCCATAAGAAAATCAAACAGCCAAGCGGCTTGCCAAATCGGCTCATAAATCTCATGCTTATATCAAATATAAACTTGTACCTTTTTGTCGGGTATATCAACTCTATCACTTCACCTGTCATCAATTCAACATATACCAATGCAATTCCGACTTGATCCCAAATCAATTTATCTTTAACACAACCATTCGCTTATACCTAAGTCGAATTCAATTTCCAATCAAAATTCCATTCTCGATTCCAAATTCTTAACTTCCTAATCAAATTTCCATTTCATATTCTTATCTCGACAATCAAATTCTTCAAGAACAAATTTTTCTTGATATCATTCTAACCCAATTCAATTCAATTTTCACCTAATTGATTTCAATTTTACTTCCAATTTCTTTACCACATTTCAATTTGATTTGGTTTTAATTCTACAATCTTTCCATGGGAATTTTAAACAATTTACCATATCGAAAATCAAACTTTCCTTTTTAGAATTCAAAACACTTACTTTTCTAAACAATTTCAAAACAATCTCTTTGGTAGCAATCCGTCACTTACACACTCGAAACTGAACACCGATGATGTCATGATCAACATCGGAATCTATTTTCCAGCTATCGAAGTGAGTTCAATATTATATCACTTTTCAAAACCATTTCTGAATATTTCCATTTTGAAATCACTTTCAAAATATCCTTTTACAATGCTTTAAACAATTTAAAATCTCCCAGGATCTTAAATTTCTCATATACTTAATCCAAATCTGTTAGCAACAACTTTTCCCATTTCTAGTATTTTAATTCCAATTCTGATTTTAATTTCAGATTTAATTCATTTCAATTTCATATAATTCACTTGTATAAATTCTAATTGGTTATATATAACCATTTCACATTTTATAATCTTATATGATTATAATCACTACCAACACATCCTATATATGATAATATATCACATATCCATACTGTGCCGGTCCATTGTATTCAAGTGTTTATTTACCCCTACCGATACAGTGGATCAAACTGATCGACCAGAACTCATAAACAACTCAACCAATGAATCTCCACAATATAAAACCATTTTTATATCAAATACAAATACATACACTCGTATATATACGCTCAAACTCAATCTAGGGTATTACTAACCCTATCTTTACCGAGTCACGCCACAGAGCCAAGGTAATTACTTAACTTAAGCTCTGATACCAACTATAACGACCCGGATTTTGAGCGACTTTGGTTATCGACATAAACTCGATGTCGATAACCAAAACATCGAAAAATCCTAGTAATTAATGAAAGAAATTAGAGGGTGATGAAAGATAAGGTAGAACTAATAGAATAGAAGAAGAAGAAGAACATCATCATCAGAGTGAACACGAATCTCACAGCGGAACGAATAAAATATAACATAACTTTTGAAATACAAACAGTATGTATACAATAACACTTATCAGAGTACAACACTTACAACACAACGGAAATAAACTATAGCTATATGATCTTGAAGCCTCCTGCTTCAAGCTCTTCAGATATATCTGTAAAATCCCAACTACTTGACTGCCCGTACAAATTTAGGAACCCAAGAGTTTAGGGAAACAAAACAAAATAAACTCCAGGTCAGTCATGGGACTGGTATGAGTAAAACAGTTTAAAACAGTTATACAAGTATACGATATCTCATAAGACCACGCCGTGAATACGGAACGGGTTTTTCCATTATGAGAATCCTACATCTTTGACAAACAATATCATTCTGATATTATAATAATGTCTAAGTACAAATAGATATCAATCTAGCAGAAACGCTTTCATCTCACGTTCTACATAAATAATATACAAGCAAAATCGCAAGCACGTATTGGGTAATGGATTTCCAACTATGACAAGGTATTGAACCACCTTCCGATCAGTGTACTCTAGGAACGATACACTGGAGTTCAACAAGAACATCTTGCAACTCAGCCACACATGACCGACCACTCATTTCGCTTGAGTGTATCGAATGTACATCACCAACGGTTGGGATCAACAACTGTTCCCGTATATATATATATATATATATATATATATATATATATGGGACAGCATTGATAGATTAAAGAAGCAAATGAATATTCTCTAGATAGGTGATTATACACCCTACTTCGGTGCGACCGATTTAGCCATGTTGCCTGCCCGATTTCTGTCATTTACCGGATGTGAGGCCAGAAGTTACGCTTATCTTTTCACATACCACACATCTTCATTCACTTAGAATGTCACATCGTCATACCCGCCAAATCACAAATTGACTTATCCAAAAATAACACGGGTATACAGCTAAGAGAAACGAATTCCTCCGCCACCAAACGTGAATACGTTTGAACAGATCAATTTACGCGATTTATTAGATATACTCTGTCAGACCTTCGTCCATACAAGTTGTCCTGGGACTGGACATACCGAAGGTACTATTCAGTATATCCATCTTAGGCACTGTTATCTAAGACTTATACAACAGCCCTTGCACTTTACTCCGTCTTCAATTATCTTTGGCATAATTGATTCGCAACGCTTATGCCAATACAGAGTGGTTCTTTGGATAATAATCCAACCGGTCTCTCCATATTAACAACGTTAAAATGGTCAAAAACTTCGATAGTCTATGAGTTAACTATCAAAGAAAAACAAGTGTGCAAACAACGATATTATTTCCAATTGGAAATTATATCGATCAAATATCAATCACTACCATTCCACAACTATCAGACTCTAACTGTAAACTAATAAGAGAACAACTTCCTAAGTATAAACCCCGAAGGCCGAAACCAACATCAGATCGATACTCCGAAAACTATTCAACTTACTAATCTACAGTCAGTTTCTATTTTTGCTTAACTCTATATCATTAACTCTATTTGATTAACTCTAGTTCGTTTTTAACTCTAATCGATTAACTCTATTTGATTACCTCTAACTGATTAACTCTAACTGATTAACTTCTTTCAAATAAACTATATTCGATTTACTCCTTTAACTCTATTCGAATAAATTATATTCGATTAACTCCTTTAACTCTAACTGATTAATTCTAACTCTTTTTATAATATCGTATTTATTTTCTAAATAAATATTTCCTTATAATCCTATTTATTTTCTAAATAAATAAACCCTTTATTCTAATTCTATTTATTATAACAAGTAAATATCTTCTTTTATTCCTATTTATTTTCTAAATAAATATCTCCTTTATTCTATTTATTCTAACAAATAAATATCTTCTTTTAATCCTATTTATTTTCTAAATAAATATCTCCTTTTAATCCTAATTCTATTTAACAAATAAATTCCTTCTATCTTTGATTAACAAATAAATTCCTTTATATTTGATTAACAAATATAATTCCTTTATATTTGATTAACAAATATATTTCTTTTATTTAAAACCCTTTTTCTTTTATAATATAAAATCCATTGATTTTATATAAATAAATTATTTTCAAAATATAATTTGAAAATCCCTTTTCTACATTCTGGTATTTCTTATGGTATTTAACACACCATATAACAACGATAAATATCGTTCAAACACACATGATCAATGTCAGATTATATATCACATTATATAAATCACAATAAAATAAATGTTGAGGAATCCAGTTGGATTACTCCAACCTGTTTCCCTGCATCACATATGTTAAACAATATAATTAACATCGATTTCACTTCCATATGATATATTCTGTTAAACAGAATCAATATAGAAATTCAACTAACTGACTAGCAGTTCAATCAAACAGTCAACATACAGTAAATCAGACAATTTCTAACAGTTCTAAAAATACAACATGAAATTATAAATTGTTTAGAGTTGGTGAGATTTACTCACATTGGACTATCATCGTTAATTAACGATAACTGTCGTTGATTCAGATCGGACAATTTATTTCGCTATAAATTGTAACGAGCTCTGATGGACTTCCAGTCAGTTCCATCTCGAAGTGTCCGACCATATGATCCCAACGGATCTTGTTTCGCTGGATTTCGTTTACGTATGACCAAGTTATTTCTTTTACAAGATTATACATATTTAAATTGAAAATAAACTATTTAATTCCTCTAACGGGCCTCACCTCACCAACATGGCCCAAGCCCATCCACCCTTCTTAAGAAAATCCAACCCGCTACCTTTTCTTCCCCGTCCTCCACATCGTGAACTACAGCAACTTCGAACTCCCTGGATCCTAAATCGCACCTCAACAACTCCATTAAATCACAAACAAACTTCACTACCCTTCTCCTCATCCTCTCCTCTTCCTTATCATCCCCTTCTTGAAGCATTCGAACAACACCTGGCGAATGCGACTGCAGCTACTCCCCCCCCCCCCCACGGTCTCAGCAAAAGATCGAACATTTTTATGTTCTAAAATCCCCAAAAATTCACGCGAGATACCATTCAACACTACGAACTCAGTGATGCTGTCAAAACGAAATTCGACATCCTAAATCCCGCTCGCAAACAAACCCTAGCCAATACTGTTGAGCTTCGACCCTCCCAGACTTGCGTCGCACTTCCCATAATAGCTACCAGACCGAAGACAATCTCCACCGCAACCCATTCATACATATAAAATGATTTATACTATTTTATTTCACTTTTATTTTGATTTCCTTTTGTTGCCATTTCTTTTCCTGTAAGCAAATGAGAACGGCGGAAAAAAAGAGGAAGTTGACTTCTGAATTAGGTCTTAAGGAAAGAAGGGGGTATTTATAATGGGATAAAATATCTAGATATTTTATTTTTATTATTATTATATTCGTTTCACCTTCTAAAAATCCGTGTGATCACACACGATACCCAAAAATCATGAAACTGGACATGCAGCTACTGTTCGACATTACGGTCCCAACGAAACTGGTTTCGTCGAATTCCGACTCCGTATGCTCACACAGCGTATTTTTAACCATCGAAATGCTGACTGTTTCTCACTCTAAAAATCCGTACGACCACACAGTGACTCTAAAAATCACGAAATTGGAAATCTAACAACTATTTGACATTGCGGATCCAACAAAATTAGTTTCGTCGAATTCCGACTTCGTTTGCAAAAGTGGCTATTTTTAAAGCTCTAAATAACCTATTTAAATATATAAATATATTTAAATATAATTGAATTAATTATTTAAAATTAATTATTATCGTATATCTTCACATATGATATCGTACAGCCCCAGAATATCATATCAGAATTTACAGCTTGATATTTCAGATTCCAGATTATCTTGATATTCAGTTTATACTGAAAATCCATTTATAACGTATATAAAGCGTCGCAAATTATAAAGGAATTCCACAGCGACTTTTCTGAAATTTAATTTGGACGTACATCAAAATTTACACGACGAAATCCCGATTTTTCTCTTCCACTAGAAAGATATACTCCACCAGCTCCACACGTTTCTTGTTTCACAGAAATCCGATTTAAAACGAACCCTGTATATTCAGTTGAAGTTCAAATCGCCAAATAGCGAACAGCAGCGCCATTTCGAGCTCGATTATAATTATATTATAATTATACGTTCAAACTGTCGTTGATTGAATATATTCGTCAATATAATTCAACTCTAAGCTGAATTAAATCTAAGGGATGGCCCAGTTCACAGAATATTGTGATTTCCAATATTTTGATTATTTCTGAATTAAATATATTATTTAATTTATTATTTTAATTAAATATTCCATATTATTTAATTAAACCTCTATTAAATTCACTACATCACGATATATATAATTAAATAAATTAATTATAATACCCCTGACAAATGCGGGTCATTACAACACGGAGATATACTAAGGTTCTACCATGGTTGAAATCTACAGATTTGCAAGGACTACTCGCTACTAATCTCTAGGGTGATACATAAGATGTAGTAGGAGGATACCTTCGGTTCATCCTGTTCCGGGATGACGTGTATGGACGAGTGTCTGACGGAGTATTTCTTAAGAGTCACGTACGTTGATTTCTACAAACGTATTTCTGTTGGTGGCGGAGAAGACACCTTCTCTTAACTAACAGCCAAAATATTTTTGGGGTCATCAATTAGTGATTTGGCGGATCTAACAATGTGGCATTCAAAGTGAATGGTGATATGATGTTCTAAAGGTAGTGTTAAACCTGAAGCACTACACCATATCTGCTGATTAGGTTGTGTTTTTAGCTGCATCTAAAGCTCTTGGGCACGGTAAAAAGCCGTATCAAAAAGTGGCATGTCTAATTATTAGATACGGCTATAGGCCGTGTCTAACTTAAAATTTGACACGCCCACGTAGCCGTATCAAAAGGTAAAATAGAAACGGCTCGCTGCCGTATCTAAAGGGCAGCTAGATACGAATGTAAACCGTAGCTAATTTACGATGGATGTTGCTTTAATATATTTTAGAAACGGTTTTAGACCGTATCTACGATGTCAGGTAGACACGGTCTTAAAACATATCTTATTATATATACGTGTATATATATACATATACATATTATATATATATATATATATAAACAGAAACTACAACACATATTTTCTATAACACAGACCATATCACAATTTATACAAAGCATATATAGCACAAATTATACACAAAGCATAACAAGAATTTTCATAACACAATTTATAGAGTGTCGTACAATCATTAAACGGAAACTGTCACAGATGTTTCAACTAATTACAAACTCTGATATAACTGAGCTGGTTATTAAAAGTAGCAAATTTAATCAAAGAAAAAAAATGTGATAAAACTGCAGGATCGGACCGGGAAGATTGAGTGTGCTGATCGTGCTGTGGTCCACGTTGCTGTAAATCAAAGCATTGATGAGCAGATGCTGATATTGAATGTACAAAATTTATATGTTTCAAAGCTTGCGTTGATAAGCATAAGCTAGATGTACACACATGAATTATCAACGGATCAATCAATTTGTAAAAACATTAACAAATAATATCCGTGTGTGCATATCGTGTCTCATGTGTATGCCACCGAAGAGAGTTCATGAAACTAATGCAAACACAAGTGTCATGGAATTCTTATTTCATAAGTAAACCAAGAGTCAAGTGTAAAATTATATATACCTGGTCCAACGTCTAAAGATAGTGAATCACGGACTTCACATGACACACATACCCACCCACTCCGACTTCATCAAAGGTCTCTACAAATTGACGATTCAGTTTGGAGGTTTTCTCATCTGGTAGTAGTATACTGTCCAAAACCACTTTTTCATGTGTAGGTGGTACAAGAATCCCATGGTATCTGGATGACGTAGGATCTCGACAGACAGTACCTGTTGCAATAAATTCGAGAATTTCAAAGGATGGTATTAATAAAATATGCTTAATTTTATTAAAACAGGAAAACTGGAGTACGTATCCATTAGACATTAAGCACTCGCTTTAGATCAGAGTGCAATAAAATATGCAACACCCTTTGATTTTATTAATAAAACATACCTGTTGCTATTATGTCTAGACCAGAGTTGAGAATTTCACATCGTTGATTGTTCATCGCATTGGTCGTATCCTGGATCGGAGAAGGAACACCCTTTGATGCACTGATGTGTGTACTGCTGCGTCCTCCATCCGACGTAGTTAACGATGCCTGAGTTCCTTGATCAGTCAAAGTTCCTACCATGTTGATCAGAATCTCCATTTTTCCAGACAAATTTCCCACTGTACCCTTCACATCAGTCATCATACCCTCCAAGCTTCCCACCCGCGTTTTCAACTCATCATTGTCTTCACGAACATGTTTGAATCGTTTCTGTGCAATGGCACAAGCCTTAACATGCATCTTTGGTATGATGCTCCCAACAGCGCGGCTCCTACCCCTTGTATCCTTACCCAAAACTTGTGATAAGATATCTTCATCAACAGGCAATTTTTCTTCATCACTATCGGTGATCTTTTCCTTCAATTTGGCAATTTGATCCTGGGATAAAAATTAAATGTGTTTACACCAACATTTACTTGTAACAACTTATAACTATAGTATGTTGCTCCTAACTGAATAAATTCAATCCAGACATAGCACCATAACAATAAAAACACGTAATGAAGAAAATGTCATCAGAAACTAATTAATCACAATTATGGAAAGCCTGAAAGCCTGAAATGAAAGTTCAAATAATAGACTGCTCGATGTTAACTGTAATAACCATAATACAAGTAAAAACTTATGAAGTACGCAGATGTGGCATCTGATATGCTACCATCTTTTTTCCTGTGTGTCTTCTCCCATACTTGACGACGGTTGATATTTGCAGATGGACTTGCAATGATCTGCAAAATATTCCATTTCATGTATATTCTCTCCCTTAATTGTGTTTTTTACTACTGTTGAAAGAAAATGATCAAATAATTTACCAATTCGTGTTCTACTCTAGCGTGACTTTTACGTCCTGCATGGTGGGCATAACTTAGACTGGATCTATTTTTTTTGCCTTCCGTCATTCTTCCGTTTGCTTCAGGCGTTGCTTCATTCTTTATGAACTCGTTCCAATCATCTTGAGAAATTGAAGGTGGACAATGTTTCATCCATTCTTCGTCATTGTCGAAAATGTCATCATAAGTTGCTCTCAAGTTTTTCTTGTGTCTCCTAAAAGCCTCGGCCATTCTTTTTGAAAACATTTCCTTTGAAAGTGGCTCAAGCGTATACATTTTCTGCAAAAATTAAGAGTCAGAGACTGTAAAAATAAACTGTAACATTTACATGCAATTTTTCACAAATTTACCACCATCTGGTTCCAAACGTCGTTCTTATATGTTTTGGGTACTTTATCCCAACATGTGTAAGAGATCGGCACATAAGATCGTACTAGTTTACCAAGTGTAGTAGCAATTTTTGGAGCGTTTTCTGAGACTGGAATACCAAGTAGGTTTTGTTCAACTTGTTGATCTTTCGAACGCGATGCATGTGATGATGTTGGATCTTGCGACATATTTTCCTACGAAATAGAAGCAACATTAAGAACCATGACAAACACCATGAATAAGAATATTATTCACATTTGTTACTGATCGTGTTCTCTTTTACAATTTCACTCAATAATTCATAAGTCTTACTCACTATGAAATAGTTAAAAGTAATAATAAAAGCATAATGGATTGCGATCAGAAAGTGTAAGTCATGACATTCCAAATACATATGATTCCCTGGTAAAAAAAGCATTCAACAATTCATAGGTTAACACATGAGTTTGGTTAGATCTTCTAGTTTTTCATTGTCGTCAAAAGCTGATTGATAGACGGTAGGAGACTCAATGTCATCCACATTTGTAGCCAACCGTTTTGGTGTATGCAAAACCACAGACCAGCTATCATTTTCTAAATTTTTTGAGTAGAACACTTGGCTCGCTTCTGATGCAAGAATAAATGGCTCATCATTCACGTTGTCCCTGTTCTTTAATTTTCCTAAATTAACCATGATCAGGTTTGAAGCGGGATCTATTTTGCAACCATTGATCTTATCCTCGACTTTTACCCAATCGCAATAATAAACTGTTTGTTTGAAATCAATGTAATCCAACTCAAGTATCTGTTGAATGACTCCGTAATACGTTGTTTCTTCTTCCTTATAATTTTTATCTTTGCCACTCGCTCTAAATTTTGTAATTGCCCTAATGCATACACCGCTATCCTATGTTACCATATGGTCTTCGTACATTTTCGTGGAAAATAAAAACCCATTCACTTGGTACTTCGTATAACTAAGCGCCGTGAAATTCGGCCCGTGTATTAGCGGCCAAAGAGTTGGGTCTACATCGCTGCAATTCAACAACTACATAAAACACAAGAAGAAAAATCAAGCATGTTCACGATGGTGTATTGCAAACTTATAAAAACGAGAAATACTATAGATGATGTAATACCTCATTACGTAACCATATAGTAAAAAGTTTAACGACTTCGACAGTTGTACCTCTACCTCGTGGTTGAAATTTAGTGCTTTTCACATAGGAGTTGTACCTTCTATACGTAGATAACACATATTCAAATGAATATATAAATTGAATTAAAAAATGGAAATTCGAAACCTACATCATGAACTTACTTCTTCCATGGATCCAATCCATCATACTTACTTAGGACCCATTTACGCACTTGTTCGAATTGCACTTGGGTTAAACTTATATCTTTACCATTATCCAAAGGTATCTCACCAGCAAACTCATCATCCTCGTCTAAAAATGCTTCGCGGGTATGTTTTTGGTTGCCATAACCTCCGTTTGGGATATATTTCATGCAATAAAGGCTAGCTTCTTGTATGATATATCCTTCTGCAATACACCCTTCAATGTATCTTTTGTTGCGCACATACCCTTTATATGTTTTCATCAACCTATGATTGTGATCAATTATAACTTGCACACGATAGCCATTTATACCGAATAATAATGTACAGAACTGAAATTAGTAATTTACCATTCAAAAGGGTACATCCATCTATATCTGATAGGGCCACCAACCAATGCTTGATTGGCTAAATGAACCATAACATGGATACTGATATCAAAAAATGCAGGTGGAAAATGTTTTTCAAAAACACACATTGCTTCCACCAAAATAGCCTTTGCTTTTATAAGGTGTTCCCTATTGATAACCTTCGAGCACAAAATGTTAAAGAATAGACTAATACGATGAATAACATTTCGTAGATCCTTATGTTGTGTATAAGTATATTGAAGCAATACCAGAAGCAGATGTTGCATTATGACGTGGTAATCATGTGACTTCATATTTCTTAGTTCGAGAGGATTGATGCTCACGTTGTTGCGGAAGTTAGAGGAGAATTTGTTAGGTATTTTCAAAATTTTCAATATGGTGCAAAATCTTATCTTTTCTTCTTTGCTCAAGGTGAAATTTTCCTTTGGTATGATTGTTTTTTTGGTTTCAGGGTTTACCCTCACCCACAACTTTTGTTTTATACCCATGGTTTTCATATCCTTGCGTGCATTGATGCCATCTTTTGACTTCTCTTTATGGCCTATAATGGTGCTGATGAGATGCTCTGCGAAATTCTTCTCCGTATGCATAACATCAATATTATGTCGAATCGTATTTGCTTTCCAATATGGTAAATCAAAAAAGATAGACCTCCTATACCAAGCCGAAACATTGTCACCTTCTTCAATGGTCGACTTTTTCCTTTTTCGACCAACTTCTTCTTTGTGTTTACCGATTTTCATTTTGACATTCGCTACTCTCTTTTCAACTTCAAAACCATTCAATGGCCTTTTAGGATGACTAAGTTCTTGTTCATTGTTGAAATTTGTCTTGTCGTATCGAAACCTATGTCGGTTAGGAAGATACATTCAAAGTCCCATAAAACACATCTTCTTACTTTCAGGAAGATTATAAGAACAAGTGTTTTCCCCACAAACGGGACATGCAAAGTAACCGTGAGTTGTACATCCCGATAAAGTCCCAAGAGCAGGGTGATCATGGATCGCCCACAACACCCTAGCTCTCATTGTAAACTCGGATTTACTTGATGAATCATATGTAACAACTGCTTCCCATAACTGCTTTAACTCGTCTACCAACGGCTCTAAATAAACATCAATATCCTTCCCCGGTTGTTTTGGCCCAGAAATCAACAGTGTTAACATTGAAAACTCCCGTTTCATGCACATAGACAGAGGAAGATTATACGGTACTACAATTACCAGCCAACAACTGTAAGGGTTAGTAAGAGAAGCATTCGGACAGAAATCATCTGTTGCTATTCCAAGTGTGACATTTCATGGCTCGACTGCGAATGTTTTGTCAAAGGAATCCATGGCTTTCCATTGAGCAGTGTCACATGGATGACGCATTGCGTTTGGATCAGACTTGGCATGACCATGCCAGGTCATTGCATCTGCTATCCATGGTACAGTATACAATCTCTTCAATCTAGAAATTAATGGAAATATCTTAATGTCTTTCGTGCTACTTTGGTTCCTTTTCTCTCGTCGTTAAAAGATGTCCTATATCTTGGTTCTTTACAATTTGTACAAGAAATTCTATTCGCATCATCTTTCCAGTACAGCATGCAATCATTGATGCATGCGTCATAAGTTGTGTAATTCATCCCAACTTTCTTAATGAACTTTTTCACGTCGGGGTATTTTGTCGGCAGCGTGTTACCTTCGAGAAGTAACTCCTTCATTAGTTCGAGTAGTGCAGTCACACCATTATCTGAGAAGCTGTATTGGGTCTTCAAGCTATTCATTTTCACAATGGCATACAGCTTCGTTATCCCTTTTGGACATGAAGGTTACAGTGGCTCTTTTGCGCTTACATAAAGTGGTGTATACTTCTTACTTTCATTGGCCTGCCAATTTACATCATTCGTACACTGCTCTCCAACATTAGCATGATCAATCAACGGATTTTTAGGTTGAAAATCATGAAATCTATTTGCATCATTGACTAGATCTTCCATCACAATATGTTCAGCCTCGTCAGTACTTGTGGAATTACTAATTGGTTGCTGTTTTCCCATCTCCACCCTTTTTTCCCCATGAAAATACCACACGCTATATGGTTGGATAAAACCCCATCTAAGCAAATGAAAATGAATTTCATCTAATTTGAACATCTTCATATTTTGGCACCGATTGCAAGGGCATAAATACACCCCTTTCTTACCACCGTTTTATTCAACAAAACAAATAAACATTTTCACCCCATCAATATAGTATGGAGATCTTTGATTAGATTCATTTATCCACTTTTTGTCTATACCGAATGGCATGTTGCCAGCCTATAAATTCAAAAATTGTTACAACTTACAAATTGCATCAATCACTGGATGTTTTCATTGGCAAGTTGGGTTTTTTTACTGGTTAACCTAAAACTAGTTTTATTTACTGGAATGGGTATGGTAGTTGTTGGGAAACAAAACATTTCCAACAGCAATTTAACAAACAAAATTCAAGGTTCATATTTTACATATTCAGTATCATGACTAGCTAATTTAATACAAGGAAATAGATCAAATAGCGTGTGCACTAACCATGGTGTAATATGACCAACTTGAAAAAACCTAACTTTCTTCAACGTTCAACCTTGCTTTGTAAACGCCCTTGGGTAAAAACCAATAAATAGCTCTCTGGCCTACAACATGTTTAGCATGAATTGAAATAATAGCGCAAAAAATATTGATTACAAGAAACTGAATCAAACCAAAATTTTACCAGCAATAGAGACGCACGATTTGCAGGCAATGACAAAGAAGCAAATATGAGCAAACAACTATCGGATTTCTGTAATTTTTTGGGAGCAATTTTCAGAAATGGAAAAAGGGCACGGGATATAATATTAGACGAGGGAAATAAAAAAAGGGAGGGAGATAACCTGAAAGGATTAAAAAATTGGAGGGATGGGTGTGCTTTTTCGGGCAAAAGTTTTACACAAAAAAGCACGAATTTGAAACGGCCAACAATCGAATCATATTAATCGATCCGGAGCATTCGCGATGGACGGTCAGATTTGGGGTACTTGTGGTGGTGCGGATCGAAAATGGTTGTTTGATACGGACCTAAGCATTATCAAATTTGATATGGCTATTGGCCGAATTTTACGCCTGCATCCGTGTGTGCCAACTTGGCTGATATGGTGTAGTGAAGCCTTTTCAACTGGGAAATGACAAAAATCGGGCAGGCAACATGGCTAAGTGGGCCGCAACCAAGTAGGGTGTATAATCACCAATCTAGAGAAATTCATTTCCTTCTTTAATCTAATTCGATGCTGTCCCATTTCGGGAAACGTTTGTTGATCCCAACCGTTGGTGATATACATTCGATACACTCAAGCGAAATGAGTGGTCGGTCATGTCTGGCTGGGTTACAAGATGTTCTTGTTAAACCCAGTGTATTCACCTCTAGAGATACACTGTCGGAAGGTGGTTCAATACCTTGTCATAGTTGGAAATCCAATCTCCAATAAGAGCCCGAAGTTTTGATTGTATACTATATATGCGGATTGTGAGATGAAAGCATTCCACTAGAATGATATTTATTTGTGTTTAGACACTATTATAATATCAGAATAAGCTATAATTTCAAAAAGAAATGATTTGACTTTAAACTAAAGTTGGATGATACTTTAAACTTAGTGTGTTTTCTCACTCTGGTCCACCAGATTGACCCGGCGTTTTGTAAATGCTCGGGTTAGACCGGGTTGTACAGGTTCAGGTTATCGGATGTTGTGAAGTCCGAAGACGAGTTGAAGGAGTTCATGCGTACATATCTAGTGTATGTTCTGCTGTGTGTTGTATATGAGGACAAATTATGATAACTGTCCAAATGTGTTGATGTACTCTGATGATTGTAAGTTTTAATTTCAAAGCTCTCAATAAAGTTTTATTTCTATATTATATTTTGTTCCGTTGCGATGTGAGATTCTGATGGTGTTGTGTTCTTCTTCTTCTTCTATTCTAATATTTCTTTCTTTCTTATCTCACCCTCTATTTTCTTTCATTAACTATCTGGTGTTTTTGATACTTGAGTTCTGGCAAGTAATACTAGTTTATGTACTGTTGTTAGAATTCAGGCGTTGAATCCCTGGGTCGTTACAGTATTCCCCTCTAGAGATACACTACCGGCAGGTGGTTCCATACCTTGTCATAGTCAGAATCCAATCTCCAATAAGCGCCCGCGGTTTTGATTGTATACTATATATGTGGAGCATGAGATGCAAGTGTTCTACTATATTGATATTTATTTGTATTTAGACACTATCAAAATAATATTGTTTTCAAAAAAAAAAAAAATGGATATCGTAAGTTAAAAACCATCTGTATTTATGTGTGGATTGGTCTTACGATTATCTTTTCTTTCAAAAGGTTTTTGAAAGTTAAAATCAAACTGTTTTTAATCGTTTACTCACACCAGTCCCATGACTAACCCAGAGTTTATTCTTCTTTGTTTTCCCTTAACTCTTGGGTGCCCAAATTTGTACGGGCAGTCCAATAGTTCAGGATTTTGCAGATTTCTGAAGGAGCTTGGAGCAGGAGGCTTCAGCATTAGACATATAGAGTTTATTCTGTTGTGTTGTATATATGATGTACTCTGATGATGTATGTAAGTGCAAATACAGTTTTTGTTTCAAAAGTGATTTTTTATATATTATATTTTATTCCATTGCGATTGTGAGATTCTGTGTCGTGGTTCAGTTCTATCTTCTATCTATTTTCTTCTATTCTAGTTTTCTGTCTTTCTATTTCTCATCCTCTAACTTCTTTCTATTAATGATTCATATTTTCATGATAATTGGATGTGAGATGTATTCAGTCAGCTCAAATGGTACGGATTTGCAGGTCATTACAGATATCATCGGGGAAAATAGACTGTAAGTGTCAATTTGAGCGTTATATATAAGGGACCTTATAGCTCTCCATTCTCATTTGTTGTTTCTTCATTCCCTTCTTCCTCCATATAATTTCTGAATAAAATTATTAATTATAATATTGGAGCGCTATCCAAATGAAGATTAAAAAAATTATGTCAACAATGAAAAATTCAGAAAATAAGGCATTTTCAACTGCAACGACAATACAAACTCATGACTCTCCATCTTCAACCAATCTAAAGAGTTTCTCTTCTAGATCGGCATTACAATGTGAGTGGATTTAAGCTATATCATTTTTGATAGTGGTATATTATCGTTTGACATTCCCTGTTAACATGCAATGTAAATGTGTTAGAAATGTTAATTTGATATGATTATATGTTAAAATGATTAAAATGCTTAAATTTTAACATATGGAATTGTAAACCTTGTTAAAAATTACCACTGTACACATGTATGTTTTAATTACATGATAATTTGTGACATATTATGTAATTGAATGCTTAATCGTTAACGCGTGACATATTATACTTGAATCCCTTACTGTTAAAATTGTGATAGTTACATGTTTAATTCTTAGAAAGGAATAATTACATGATTTTATGATTACATGTTGTCATTTTAAAAATGAAGTTAATTACATGTTAGGAAAAACATGCGACATGGCAATTAGAAATGGACTTAATTTGAAATTAAGTATGACATGTAAAGTATAGATTACGGTAAAACTTGAAAGAATGAACATGCCTAAATTTACAGTAAATAGAAAACTATAACCGCACTTAGACACGAGGTTAAATTCAATTTGTGGTAGAAGTCTGCCCGGAACCGCCCAGCAAATCCAGCGTCCACAAGTTGTTAATTTAACTAAAGGGTCTAGTGCGTAAATAAATATGTAATGGTGCTAAGACACGAGGTTAAATTCAACTTGTGGAAGAAGTCTATCCGGAACCGCCCGGCAAATCCAGCATCCACAAGTTGTTAATTTAATGTGAGAGGTCTAGTGCATAAACATATATATGAATATATGTATATAAAAGGATAGAAATAAATGATACTAATTGTGATTAATGGAAATGAATGAAAGATAATTACAACAGTAAAAGAAGTGGAATGAATGGGGAATGATAATAATCTATTATAAATAAATTTCATTAATGGGAATGTTGTATAATAGGTAGACTTGTCCTAGGGACAAGTGGAAATTATAACTTAGGTTATAATAAACGATAATAGAAATAGAATAACTTATGTAATAAGATAAGATGTACTTAATTGTAAATTAAGTTATCTGTATGTACGAGAATCTGAAATCTACTGATTAGGACAACTAAGTTATATTAATGGAAAGGAAACTTATTAGTAAACCTTAGTTAAGAGAACTAAGTTAATAAGTAAACAACGATAATTTGTAGCGACAGTGTAAGATGAAATTATGATTAAATAAGAAAGAATGAAGCAAAACTTATGAAATGAAATAAGTTATATTTAATCATAAGTAATAAGTGACATGTTAAGCAGAAAACATGTGAATTGAGATATACTTAATTACCTATTAAGTAGAACATGTTATTCTAACTATAAAGTCAGACAATAATATAAAGAGATTGTGGATTACAGACCTTGGATCACAATCTAGAGAATAACATGTTGTGGGCTTATTAAAAAATTTAAATGGGTTAAGTTATACGACTGAAATTAATAAGCAAAAGGAACTTGGTATCTTGAATTAGAAGTCAATTTTAATGGGAATAACCAAGTTAAATGGAAACCCCATGAGGTAGAGCAAGCGCACAATTGAATGTTTAGACATAGGGTCTAATAACACATTAAAATGAGGCACTTGGACCAGTCCGTACATTTAAGAGTGAATAACCCAACAGGGTAGATCATTGCGATGTAATGAGGCACGAAGGGAGCGCACATTCATTTGATTATTCTGTCGGCTCCTAAGGACTGGAAGGGGAAGCACTTGGCTTCCTGGGACGCACGTGGCTTCCTGGGACGTGGAAGTTGCCCCCGGTAGTCCTCTGTGGTGGTGCAGTGTTTGGGCTGTGCTCATAGAGGTTGGGTCTAAGCGTAACTGCCCGGTGAGTAGCCTTGACTGCAAAAGTAGCTTTGCAGTCAGGAAGTTGTGACGAGGTGACACTAGGGTGATTCGGCGATCACCTCAACAAGAAGCCGGGGTTAGGACCGACAAGGATACTAGATCGTCAGGTACCCGTCATCAGCAGCCAGTGGGATGCGAAAAGACTAGAGCTAAACCCAAGACGCCATCAACCTTTCACTATTGAGGCACGGTGGTTGAGTGGAGACGCCAACTGTATGTTTAGATTGTTTGTTAGGGGAAAGTCGCTTAGCTCTTGTAATATTTACTAGTTGAAGGAGGGGCCGAGGTGGGGAAATAGCCACCATGAAAAACAGACCCGAGGGATATCTGTATTTTGAGGCCCTTAAAGGCGGGCCTGTACAGATATGGAAAAGCTCTCGACCGAGTTCCGTGTTTCTTTTATAGCCCTGCCATGGGACTCGGTGCACGTTAGAGGTTTTGTGCGTTTAAGGCATCAAGTACGATTGACGACATGAACGTGGAAAAGTCTAGATACATGCATGTCTGCTCTAGGTGGTGTATCGTAGGCTCTAGGCCATTACTCTACGATCTGATTCGATCAAGGGCGGTAGTCTGTACGCTTATGTAGCTTGGAGATGGCGGTTCTATGTGGAACATAGCGTTGTTATATAAAGATCTGTACGTTACTCCGACGTAGGATGAGGGACCGCGTATATTCGTGAGGTGTTACGATAGAGGCCGTGCGAGTGGGGTACTATAGGGTATACCTCAATATTGGGGGTAACTACATATTTACTGTATTAGGTTCTTCCATTGGGAAGTTGATGGGTACAACGTGTGTGTAAGCCTTGAGTGTTGTAAACCCGAGTAACCTAATAATAAGAAAAGGTAACTGAATGGTATATGTTGGATTATCCAGAGTGTGTAGTTTAAATCTAATCACCAGAACTTGTGTTCTGACCCCCTCCTCATAACATACTAGCAGGTTGGATTTGTGGAAAAGACATGATCGCTTTGGATACTAGTTAGCCAGTATTATTAATACGGTAAGGTTATACTTTGATTATATTATATTTTATCCTTTCCGCTGTGAGATATTTTCTAAGCTCTGACATATTTTATATCTCTATCTATTCTGCTGGATACCAGAGCAAACCAACATGGGTTTCGATAGATAAGAATTTTGAAAAAAAAAACGGTCTGTCGGAATTCGGTTCTTAAATACTCTTCTCTCAAGGGGTGAGTATCACTCTTAAGCGACTTAGGAACTAACAATTATCTTGGAACAGGGGATCCCTAAGCACAACACTCTGTAGAAGGCTAAACGACTTGTTGGAAGGGGTTCTGCACTAACTTGCGGAAGGATTTAGGTGCAAGTAGGAACCCATGACCATGTAGAAAACATATAGCATGTTGTGTAGGAGACAACTAAGAAATCACATAAGAAACTTATAAGAAAATACGCTAAGTGTTGATCCGCTCTTTATAAATCCTTGATTCGGATTACATAAGTGATTACAATAGAAATCCCCAAATTGATTTAGAAATTAAGGTTTACTCTAGAGAAAATGAGTACATGAATGAGAATGAGAAAGTCGTCCCGAAAATGAGACCCATAGGATCTTATTTATAGACAAATCGAGCCCCCTTTTTCTATAGGGCCAGCAGAAGCCCCTATCGGCCGCTTTTCCCTTTGGTTCCGGAGGCTTTAGCTCTCGGCCGTTTCTCCTTTTGGTTCCGGAGGTTTTGGCTCTCGGCCGCTTTTTAGGCTCTGCTTATGGCTTTTTTAAGGTGTCGGTTCTCGCTTTTGGGAGGATGGTCCTGGTCTTTGGAGCTTCTTATTGATGTCAAACCTGTCGCTATGGATAGCTTTAGGAAGGCTTTGGGTTTCCGGATATGGACTTCTGGTCATGAGATTTCGGTCTCACTATTAATACTTTGTGGAACTTGTCCTCATGATTAATGTGGATGGTTAAAGGATCCGCTACCCTTGTCGGTATCAACACTAAGCATATTATTGTGGATAGCTTGTCCATTCCAGAGGCTTTGACTTACCTTTCGGCGAATCCCTGGAATGTATCATGGCTTCCCGAAGGGTTGCTTCCGTTGCTTTATTAGTTGTTTACTGAAGCGGCCTTTCAGTGATCTTCTAATGAGGGTCTCAATAGCTAGTTCCCGAATGATCCCCTTGCGCTTTAATTTCTCAATGTATCGATATCCGGCGTGTTAATACCGATTGCCCTTTCGTCCTTCTAGGTCTCGGTCTGTAGGATTCCAGGTCTTCCTCTTCATTGGCTTTCGGTTTTGGGCGACCTTCCATTATCTACTCTTTGTCCGGAACTACCCTGTCGGTATCTTTTCTTTGTATTGGTTTTGAGTTCTTTCCTTTAATGATGGTATTGGTTTCCTCATGCTCTTGGTTTTTCCTTGTGCTTGATTATTGCTTATGGATTATTCTTCTACACTTGTGACTGTCCATTACCCCATCACTGGTAGCATGCCTCAGAATTAATTTTGGTATTAACATTTGCCCCCTTGTGAAGGGGTATTTTCGACTTTTCAAGTCAAACTTCAATATCCCTACAGCGTTTTGATTCTCTGTCTTTTGATCTTCCTCGATCGGACTTGTTGATTGGTTCTGGCCTGTACGGCTTGGATTAGGTGTAATTTGGCATAATTACTGCCTCTCCTTCTTCTTCACTCTTTTACCTACAACATTAATTTCTCAAACCAGATTACTCTTCATCGATAATTACCAAAGCTTTTCGAGAATTTCATATTCAATCCCTCGTAAGTATTCTAACTTCAATTATAAGAAGAAATTTAAGCTTAGCATCTAAATCAATTTGGATTTTGCATGTGAAATACAGGTTATTCAATCATAGGCAAATTAGATTATGATTCATGGTGAACTAAAAAAATGCTCTTTCCCCCAATGTAATTTCTTGGGGATTCGAGATGCACAATTTTCATAAGACAGGTTATCTACTGTTATGAAGTAAAATTTCTTCCTTTTGTGCTGGCGAACTTGTCGTCAATGTCATCAACTTGTTTGTCCTGACTTTACCGACACCAATTTTTGCATTTGTTTAGTATGTAAGTATCGGATTAGCCCGGAAGTAGTTAATCATCCGGAAGGGCTGTCGAAAAGATGGTGTCGGTAAAGTCTAAGAGCTTTATTACCATAACCTTTCGACTTTGACCTCACATGTGTCAGTCTCGGAGGCCACTCAGTCTTTTGGTGATGACTTAGGATCGTTTTGTCTCGGTTCAACTGTTACCAGTTTCTTTTAATCTTCACGGCAACATTCTTTCTCTTCTTTTTGTCCTCGGTGCTAAGATGAATAATTTTGTCATCAGTAAGGGCTTGATTGCTTCTAAGTGAATGCAAATTTTGCGTGAATTGTGTCCAGATTAATATTTAGGACTATCCTGACATGCAATAGTTTGAATTTCTAGCATTAATAGGTTTTCATGTTGTCTAACCATTTTGTATAGAGGGATGTGATACTAATGCACGTGTTATGAAATTATATCACCTGGAGGCACTATGTTCGACAAAAAGAGCTCTAGCCAACCGAAGTCTGGCGCTCCTAGCACCTTTCGGGAAAAGAAACCATTTACCTTGAAGAAATCTCTAATTACTTCTTAGGATGAAGTAAATTGCATTCTTGATAGCTTTGGGATGTCTGATGTACATGCCATTCCTACCACCAGTCGGGATGATATCAAAAATCCTCTAGAAGGTTATTTTGCATATTCTGCCATCCACATTCGGCATGGGGGCTTCTTTCTCTTTCCGACTTTTATATCTCGACTCTTAGGGAACCTGGGAATCGCACCTATCTGTAACAACCCATAATTTTGGAACCAATTTAAAATTTTATTTTTAATTGATTTAATTGATTTTAATAAAATGATTTATTTTGAGAATTAACGATTTAAAATTTATTTGAATCGAAGTTAGAACATGTAAATTCAAAATTTAATTAAAACAAACTTGAAATGGCGCGGTAGTTTGAAAATTCGATTTTTAACTTCAAATGAATATACAGAATTCAATATAAGTCAGAATTTGATGAAACAAGAAACTTTGGAATCTATTTAATTATTTCTTTCTAATGAATGTGATAAATTGAGATTTCACTTTATAAATTGTAATTTATGTCCAGCTTAAAATTTAAATAATCGCTATAGAATTTCTATATTTTTTTAATATATAAGCCCTTAAAAATAGCCATTTTGCGAATGACCTCCGTTTTCGATGAAACCACTTTTGTTCAATCCGGAAGGTCAAATTATTGTTAGGTTTAAAATTTCAAGTCATTTGGAATTAGTATGTGAGCATAGTAAATTTAAACGCATTTTCAATTTCAGTTTGAGATTAATAAGCTAATAAAAAGGCCATTTTTCAAACAGTCTTAAAATTCGACGAAATTATTTTTTTAGGACCGTATCATCAAAACATAGCTAAATTTCAATTTTCATAATTTTTGGAGTCAGTATGTGACCCCGGTAAATTAAAATGTACGTTGAAATCAATTTTGAATGTTATATTAATTTATATTTTAATTTTGATAAAAACTGATCGAGATAGTTGAATTGGCTTATGAAACATATCCCATTGTGTTCGGAATGGGGGTATTTAGTTAGGGACGATAGTCGTTGGGTTCAATTTGGAGTTCAGAACGATAAACTAGTAATATTGGAAATTAAATAATATAAAAATATGTATAAATACCCCCAAAATATCCCCAAACCCTAGTTACCCCGTCCATTTCCAGAGCCGCCGTTTAAACGAAAGAACGAACAAAATCATTCGATTCTTCCTCCCAAATTTCCATGAAATCCAATCAGTAAAATTCCAAACAATCAAAACGAAAATTGAAGATCTCTTCAAGAGCATGAATTTCATAGGGGTCTGATCGGTTTTAATGTGGTGAAGCGCTCAAAATTCTTGCTCAAACAACCGCCGTTCATGGCCTTTTTCATGGCTCTGGTGTAACAACCCGGAAATTCTGAGCCAATTTAAATTTTTTATTTTGGTAATTTTAATGAATTTTGAATATTTAAAATGGATTATTTTAAATAATAACGACGAGAAATTTATTTTGAATAGAACTAGAACGTATATATTTATTTGAATCGTCGTTAGAATATAAATATTTTATTTTAAATATAAAAGGAATTGAAAATGGCGCCGTAGTTTGAAAATTCGATTTCAAATTTCAAATGAATACACAGGATTCAAAATAAACTGGATTTTAGCGAAACCAAAAATATTAGAATCTATTTGAAAATATCTTTCCAACGAATCCGAAAAATTGAAATTTCATAGCGGGAATAAAAAGTTATTCCCAGTTGAAAATTCAGAATAGTCACTATGGAATTCTGGCCCTTAAAAATGGAAATTTTGCAAACTACCTTCGTTTTCGACGAAATCACTTTTGTTGGATCCGGGGTGTCAAATTATTGCTAGATTCCAAAATTCATAATTTTCTGAATCAATATGTGAGCGTGGAAAAGGGAAACACATTTGACCAGTTTCAGTTGATTTTAATCGACTGGAAAATGGCCATTTTCAAACGATCTCAGAATTTGGCGAAATTAGTTTTGTTAGGACCGTATCATCACTACGAAGCTAGAAATAATTTTTCAGGAATTTTTAGAGTTAATATGAGGCCTGGTAAATTGAAATGTGCGTTCAAATTCAATATATAGATTTATATTTTGATTTGGACGGAAACCGATCGAAATGATCGAATCAGCTTACAATACATATCCCATTGTGTTCGGAATGGGGGTAATTAGTTATGGACGACAGGCGGTGGGTCTCGTTTGGAGATCGAAATTTAAAGTTACTTTTTGCGGAAATTAATTAATTAAATAATAAATAAACCCCTTTCTCTCCTACCCCATTTACTCGGTCAACCCCCCCGGGTCACTTTCTTTTCAAAATCGAATTTAGGTCAAATAAACAAAAAAAGAGAAAAAAAAAGGAGGGAGCGACGCAGCCCCTGCCGCGCCATCTGGCGGAGCCGCCGCCGCCCAAGCTCTGCCCGCCATCTCCTCCTCTCCCCCTCGTGCCTCTCTCCTCTCCCTTCTCCAAACCGCAGACCCAAACCCGAAGTGAGCCCACAACGCCACCGATTTGACCACCGCAACTCCCCTAGCCGACCACCACCGCCTCGTGCAGCCCCCTGGCGCCACCCACCACCTCCATGGCTCCCTAGTTCGACGGAGAACACCCCCCCTCTGAAAATGCAATGTAAGTTTTTAATTTCGAGTTTTATTTATTTTCTTCGATTTAAAAACTGATTTTATAGGTGTAGAGAATTAAAAACTGATTTTATATGTATAGAGAATAAAGGTATAATTTTTAAATGATAAAAATAAGATTTTTAAGTAATAAAAATATGATTTTTATTATATGTAAAGATTTAAAATATGATTTTTATTATATGTGAAGATTTAAAATATGATTTTTATTATATGTGAAGATTAAAAATATGATTTTTGTTATATGTGAAGATTAAAAATATGATTTTTATGTATGTAGAGAAGTAAAAATATAATTTTTATTATATTATTAGCAAGATAAAAATATAATTTTTATCATGGAAGTAGCGGTGTAAAGGGGCGATTTTTATTATACAAAGAAATGATTTTTATACAAAGCTTCGATTTTTAATTAGCTAAAGATGTGATTTTTATAATTATGAAGGTATGATTTTTATTTATACCATAGCATAATAAAAATATGATTTTTATTATGAAAAGAGAAATAGAAAAATATAATCTTTATAATGAAAACATCGTGTTAAAGATGCTATTTTTATCATCTTGAAAGCGAAGTAAAAATATGTGATTTTTATATATGTAGTGAATACGGGCAACGAAAGTGACAGAAGGCGAGAACGGCGAAGATTTTCTACATATGAAGAGTCGCAGCGTCTGGGTTTAGCTAATCGGTGAGAACTTCTCACTTTAAATTCTATTTTCTAGTTAATTATATACTAGGATGCAGACGATGCTTAGTAGCACCCGACACCTGTCGTCCACAGACCATGGACGACTTGTTTGTTTAGTTGATTGTTTGGTGGTTGATTTATTTTTTTGGTTAGGATTGGAAAATAAAATAAATAATTACTTCGGTGTGGTTCGCTAATCCCGACTAGTTTGGAAAACCTTAACATGGTTTGAAATGATATCCAAAGGAAGATTAAAGAATAAATTTAGAAGAATTTATCTTTGATAAAATTAATGGGAACCATTCCCTAAGAATGTGAATATTTGAATAAAGAATATTCTGAATTGGAATGAGGCGTATGTTGCGTTTGTGTAACACTTATTTATTATATACGCGGGTTATTTGGAAAGGCCGGGTTTATACCTATTCTGAATAACTAATTCGACGATAAGTCGACGATGAAGACGGTGGTTGAAGACCAGAGGTCTTCACATCGTTTGGATGATTATTGATGATCTTGATTGGGCTGTACACCTAAGAGGAGGGAATCAGTTGGTGATCGTCCAGACGTACTTGGAGATCTATGGATATGCGAGGAATAAGGTTCCTCCGGTTTCGTTCAAACCCAGAACGAACTTGTAAATGGACTGTGTGTCTAACATTGGATTTTATTCTGTGTGATTGATTTCTATTAAATATATATCTGTTTGGCGGCGGAGAATTTATTCTCTTGCTTAACGCCCTTCTCTGAGACGTACGAGCTCAGAGGTTATATATTGATGGATATCAATCGCATGGCATGAATTGCCTGTGTGGCATGCCTAAGTGGAATATGATCAAGGCTTCTGTTGAAAAGCAAAGTCTTGTGGTTGATGATCAAAGCACGACCTGTGTGGCATAGCTTTGTTTATAGCGTTAATTCGCGAGCCTCACACCTCGGTATGAGTCAAAAACGGGATAAGGACCCAAGGAGTGCACGACGTTTCTTTCTAGCTATGGGTGATGTCAGTGACCTACCAGCCCTGACATTTATATAATTTTTACCTGTGTAGTTGTTGGAATGCGAGGCGCCTCAGATATAGGTCCTATAGGACCGGGAAACGTGTGTTCAGGAATACTAATCCTCAAAAGTAAGAGAGGACCGGCCTTGGAGGTTCCAAGGATCGTTGTGTGTGGTCCTGAGACATTTGCTAGAGTGTCTTGAACGGAGAGGAGCTTGCCCCTTGCCTCGACTCATGACGGAAATCCAATTTCCAATACGATATTTCGGTTTTATTTGTAGAGCCTAGTATGGCGACATGATAGATGGTACCCATGCCGCCTATGATTGATACATTTATATTTGAAGTTGTTTTCTTCACTTATAGTAATAATAAAAGATGAAATTTAGCGTATCAAGCATTCTTTCACTATTATAAGGTAAAACCCTATCCTCCGGCTTGTGTTGCATTGTGTGATGGGACCTGGGTCTTATAATAGCTTCATTATTCTTTATTTAGCAATGCGCTGCTGTTTTATGCACTGGTATTCTTGGGAGGAAACCCGTTCCGTGTTTTACAGCATGGTCCCTTGATTTACCTAACTTTAAAATAAAGATTAATAACTGTTTTAGTTCTCACACCAGTCACATGGCTGACCCGGAGTTTATTGTTTTAACCTAAACTCTGGGTGCCCTTATTTTCCGCACGGGCAGCTAGTAGTTTTGGTTTTGCAGATTTATATTCACAGGATCCTGGTATATAGCTGAAGTGATATTCGGAAAGCTCTGTATCCGTGTATGTCTTTCAGTTATGTTTTGTATTATTTTTCCGCTGCAGTAATGTAATTTAAATCTCTGATATTTATCAAATGTGTAATATTTATTCATACTCTGTATATTCTTGTATTCTGATGGAATTGTTGTAATACACAATGAAATGTTCTTCTGTTTGTGTTCCGATTTGTAAACAATCAGGGGTTTCGAGCGGTCTTGGTCGGTTTAGCGATCGACTCGGATCGAGCGAAATTCCTTGTTGTTACACCTGGGCCGTCGAGCATGGTGTGACGGAGGGTGGAGGTGCATTCACTTAGAAACGCACGTTTAATTTAGTTTAAAAATAAAACCTTCAGTTTAAGACTGACGGAGTGGAAACTAAAGTGAGAATTCTCTCACTAAAATAATTGTATAGTTATTTATTTTATAACTGAATATAGCAATTTCCAGCGTTGATTTTTACCTGTTTTAATTATCATAAACTGTTATACGGTGCCTGTTAGCTAACTTCACTGTTGTTTGAAAACCATAGATGATTTGATTGACTGTATTGTGTGTTGACTGTGATTCTGAACATATAAAAAATAATGTTAATAAATTTGTGGTTGTTGAAATTAAATTATATATATCCATTTATAATTTAAACAGTGAAAATTGACTAATTAGAAAAATAATTCGAATTAAATTGGAACTTGTTAAATTTACTAACCACCGATTAACTTGAATTCATTGTTGTTGGTTGAAACCCCACACGGATCTGGGGATGATAATTTATTCACGTCTCCCTTGCAATTAATTGTATGTCAACCGATTGATTGACAGATTGTTATAAGTGTTATTTAATTATTTAATGCTTATACAGTTGTAAATTGCACTTTGGATGTGAATTGGTTGTTTATCACTGTTTTTGAAAACATGCGATGTACGGAATCCATATAAATAAAATTATATGGTAATTGATTGAGTCTGATTCCAATTCAGAAATAATGAATATTTTAAATTAATATTCAATAAAGAATAAAAATAGGTTTTTGATACCTAATTTTGGATGGACACGAAAATATTGAAATGTAAAGCCGAGTTAAGTAGTTAAACACCATTTTTAACTCAAACTGATTTTTTTGATGATTTTATTCATTGTATAATAAATATTGAAAAGAATTGATTTCAAAATCTGATATTTTGAAAATATTATCATTTTAATATTATAATGATATAGAATATTCAATATTGATTTAAAATCGAAAATGAAGTTGAAATCGTTTTAAATAAATTTATAAATGATTTATAAAATACGCTTTAAATGGAAATCGACGATATATATATATATATATATATATATATATATATTTAAATGGCTTGAATAGAACGCGCCGCGCAGCGACTGTTCGCGAATTCATCCATTGACTTCAAATTGATGTAACGGGAAATCCAACCGTCGGATTCTCCTAAAACCGAAAACGTTGGGTTCGTATTGAAAAGATCTTTCAAATAATATATGAGATTTAGATTTGAACGGTTAGATTTTAAATTATGTCCAAATCAATTTCAGAAAAGTTCGTTATGAATGCAGTTCGGTGACCGTTATTAGAAACCTACTGTAAAGGCCTTAATAAAATTATTAAAAAATATGGAAAAATCATGTAAAATCATAACAAATAATTTGGAAAGATTTTGGATGAAAAATTCCAAGTCTTGAAAAGATAAAAGATATTTTTATCTAAATGAACTAGTTATTAACTAGAATAATAATCCAATGTTTTTAGATAAATAAATTGGATTTGTAAATTGTTTTTGAAATAACCAGTATTTTTCAAAGTATGAATTGGAAAGGATTTAAATGGAAATAATCTTCGGAATATTTCGATATTGGATTCCGTGATTATACGGATATTGTTGAGGAATTTGAAAGATATAAATATTGTTATTCCCAATACGATATCCGTTAGTTTCAGAATTTGATATTGAATATAAGTCAATATAATTTCTATTCAAAGCCTTGTATTAAATATCAAATTGGATTTTGGGTTTGTCGTGAATGGTGTCTTTATTAACACTGTTCTTAAACCCAGTTGAGGAAAGAATAAATCTTTTAACCAAGATTTAATGAAATTTTCCAATTAATTAATATAATTGGAATTAAATGGTAGTTGATTACGGGTTCATTGTGAACGATGTTTTAGATGACATTAGTCCTTGAACCTGATTAACAGTGAAGATATGATTTGGAATTTATAATCTTTTAATTAAGATTTAATGGAAATTTTTCCAAAGTATAGTTTCCAATGTAATATATTAAATTGGAACTCAATGGAATTCGATTTAGTGATAATCAAAATGAGCTTCTGTGAAGGAAGACCGTTACTATATATGGAATTTAAAAGGCCTTATCGTTATTCCACTTATAGTATTAGTCTGATACAGAAATTTACATCGATTATAAACTGTTATGATTTCCGTGAAGGTCCCATTTTTATGAAAGCTGATTTTTGGTTTACCGTGAACTGTGTTTTAAATGACATTGGTTATTTAACCCAGTTAAAGACAGGATTAATTTCTAGAAAGTTGAATAATCATTAAGTAATGGTTTTTGGGATTAAAACTATGAAGAGTTTTAATAAATCTTTAATTAGATTTGAATGAATGAATGGTAACTAAATTTACCAAAACATGAGAGTGTATAAACCAAATTACTTGGTTGTTGATATTCATTATTGATGATTGACTGATTGTTTGGATTGCGCTCGACCAATTTATGAGCAAAATATGCCTTTACATTTAGCATTGGGTTGGGTAGAAATATTTGTATGCTAACGTCTTGTGAAACACTTCACGATTTGACTATGAGATGTTTAGCAATGTTGTTGAGTTAATTTCAAATTTAATGAATGATTTTGAAATAAGATTTTCTTAAGTGAAAAGAAATGTTTTCCCGATTTTGGATAGGGAATGTTTATTAAAATGATTTATAAAGCTGAAGGGATTTCGAGGGCTAAACCCGATGTTTCTGAAATGATTTAGAAAAAAAGTATTATGGTTTTACATTGTAGTTCAATACATAAATGATTAGATGCTATTGATGATATATCTGTTTGGTGGCAGAGAATTTATTCTCTTACTTAACACCCTTCTTTGAGACGTACGAACTCAAACGTAATTTGATTAATTGTGACTGATCATATGTGTGAATTGATGATGTGAAGTACTATTGTTTGAAAGTACTTGTGATTATTATGTTGTGAAATGATTTTCCCTACTTCGGGATATAAAAAATGATTTATTATGTGGCTAAAGACTCAGGTAACCCTGAAAACTAAAAGTATGGGTATTATGGTGGTGTAAGTCTTCCCCGTGGCCGTGGGATGGTGCATCATCAGTGTAGCTTGCTCCATCGTGGGAGGTGCGCGCACACACACACACACACACACACATATATATATATATACCAAGTTGCTGAGGTGTGTGCTCTTTGCCTTGTTTGATGGAAGAAACCTCCCGATATTTGGTTGCATACTGTTTGTATGCATTTTGATGTTTTGGAATTCATATTTCCAAAGATTTTGGTTTGAGATCCCGTAGTGAAATCTGCTTTGATATAAAAGCTAGATATGTATTTCAAATGATTTGAAATAAGAATTCAGGAATAAAGTCCAAAGAAATAATTTATGAAATGTGAATTGGATTTCGAAAAATCTAAATTTGAGATTAAGCCTAAATGGGTAGATTGAGGAATTGCATGTTGTTTGACGCATAGTAGATCTATATATCTATTATTGGTTGTTGTTTATGCACTGGTATTCATGGGGTAAACTCGTTCCATGGCATACGGCGTGGTCCCGTGATATTCATTATTTTATTTAAGTTGCTTATAATTGTTTTAGTTCTCACACTAGTCCCATGACTCACTCGGAGTTTATTATTTCAACCTAAACTATGGGTGCCCATATTTTCTACACGGGCAGCTTGTAGTTTTGGTTTTCACAGATATTTCTTTTCATAGGACCCTGGATTACAGATGGAGCTATATTAGGAAAGCTTTGTATCCGTGTATTTCTTTCAATTGTGGTAGTTGATGTTTTCCGCTGCACATTATGTTTCTGTATTTAAATGTAATCAAAATTTGTGATATTTTATTTTTCCACTGTATAATATTTATTCATACTCTGATATATTCTTGTATGCTGATGTAATTGTTGTAATAACAAGGAAATATTATGTGATTTGTGTTCTGATGCGTCGTGTTCTCAAAACAATCCAGTCTCCTCCGCCTCTTCAGGGATCGGGGAAGTCTGGGTCGTTTTATTTTGGTACCAAAACCTTGGTTTACAAAGCTCGAGAACAAGATATATTAGAACCAAACGAAAGAATTCATCAGCGATAGGATTAGTAATATCCTATAAATAAAACTCATTATAGATAGGGTTAGTAATACCATAGAATGCGTTCAAAGAGTATTATTTCTAGAAACGAATTTAGTTTAGAAATTATATCTTATTTTACGTGTTTGAGTATTTTATTTTATATTGAATTTGGACTATTGGGTATATGAAGGTTTTGAATATACGAGTAAATAACGTGTATTTAGAGTCTCAAATATACTGGGTAGCTGTAGAATCACACTCTAGTCACCCGGAGATGATACTGACGAGGGAGCTCCATCATCAGTACTTATTTTCAAGTTTCGAAAGTGGGATATCTATATATTTCCAGTTGACTGGTGTGAGAACCAAAAACTTAGTTAGAATTTATTATTTGTGATTTGACACTGAAAATATAATACAGAGCTGAATAGAAAATTTAGTTCGAATTGGATTTATATATTAGATAAATATGCATATATATACATATATATATATATATATATATACATGCTGAGCAGGTTATGAATTTACTGTTGAGTAGAGAAATAAATTGCATGCCCGACAAACAAGTGCAACGTAATGAGTTGGTTGCGCAATTTTTTTATTATATAAACTATTTTGAGTGTTTTTGGATGCGTTGTGATGGTTGTTCTGTATGGAATTAAATGTACGCCATAGGATAGCAACAAATAAATTATGAACTACACAGCATAACATACATCATGAAGACAACATATCATATAATATTCCATATAAGCATTTTGTGGTTATATGACGAGGTTTGGATTACCATATGGGCGAGATGCTTGTATAGCGATGACTGAATTACAGGTTGAACAGAAGACTGACTATGGACTTAATGACATATAAAGGTGCTCGGGGCAGGACTTAATAAAAACCCTACACAGGTCTGGAGATAACAAAAAATTCACGTCTCTCTTTTTTGTAGTTATGGCAAATGGTTATTTAATTTCCAACACTGGGGCAAAGTATGAGATTTCGACCTTTTTACACGTCCCCCTTGGGTATAGATAGGTCACAAAAATTGTATATGCTTTTTATTGATTTATTTGGTGCCTAATACGGCACAATAAATTTTCCAAACCCTCTCCGTACGAAGGAAGTTATGGCGATTTTTTTCAAAAATTTAGGGTGTTAGCAAATTTTTTGAGAAATTAAAAAGTTCTTAGAAACTAAAAAGTTGAAGAACTCAAGCCAGAATGAAAGTTGAGTTGGTTAGTTAAACAACTTTCAGCTCCCTTCCTTTTCGGGGACGAAAAGATTTTAAGTGGGGGAGATTGTAACAACCCATAATTTTGGAACAAATTTAAAATTTTATTTTTAATTGATTTAATGGATTTTAGGAATTTAAAATGATTTATATTGAGAATTAACAATTTAAAATTTATTTAAATTGAAGTTAGAACGTGTAAATTTAAAATTTAATTAAATGAACTTGAAATGACACGGTAGTTTAAAAATTCGATTTTTAACTCCAAATGAATATACAACATTCAATATAAGTCAGAATTTGATTAAACAAGAAATGTTGGAATCTATTTAATTATATCTTTCTAATGAATGTGAAATATTGAGATTTTACTTTATAAATTGTAAGTTATGTCCATTTTAAATTTTAAAATAGTCGCTATAGAATTTCTATATTTTTTTAATATATAAGCCCTTAAAAATAGCCATTTTGCTAACGACCTCCATTTTCGAAGAAACCACTTTTGTTGGATCTGAAACGTCAAATTATTGTTAGGTTTAAAATTTCAAGTCATTTGGAACTAGTATGTGAGCACAGTAAATTTAAACGCGTTTTTAATTTCAGTTTGAGATTAATAAGCCAATAAAAAGGCCATTTTTCAAACGGTGTCCAAATTCGATGAAATTAATTTTGTTAGGACTATATCGTCAAAACATAGCTAAAATTCAATTTTCATAGTTTCTGGAGTCAGTATGTGGCCCCGGTAAATTAAAATGTACGTTGAAATCAATTTTGAACGTTATATTAATTTATTGTTTAATTTTTACAAAAACTGATCGAACCAATCGAATTAGCTTACAAAACATATCTAATTGTGTTCGGAATAGGGGTATTTAGTTGGGGACGATAGTCGTTGGGTTCGATTTGGAGTTCGGAATGATAAACTAGTAATATTGGAAATTAAATAATATAAAAATATGTATAAATGCCCCCTAAAATACCCCCAAACCCTAATTACCCCATACATTTCCAGAGCCGCCATTTAAACGAACGAACGAACGAAATTGTTCGATTCTTCCTCACAAATTTCCATGAAATCCAATCAACAAAATTCTAAACAACCAAAACGAAATTTGAAGAGCTCTTCAAGAGCTTGAATTTCATACGGGTGTGATCGGTTTTAATGTGGTGAAGCGCTCAAAATTCTTGCTCAAACAACCGCCGTTCGTGGCCTTTTTCACGGCACATAGGCCATCGAGCATTGCGTGACAGAGGGTGGAGGTGCATGGCCTGTAGGGCTACGATGTGGCATAGCTGGATCGATACCCGGCCACTTCTGGTGGCGGCGCACAGCAGTTGAAGGTTTGGAGGGTGGGTTCGGCTGTTATACGAAGTGGAATATGGATTAGGGGTAACTAAGGTGTAATTATTTTAATTAATTAATTATTTAATTATCCAATGTATTAATTATCATAACTATTTCATACGAGGTTGGAATCCGACGATTTCAGTCACGTTGGAATCGTGGCGACGAACTCTACAGCATGGAACTGACCAGAATGGAAACGGAGCAAGTTGGATTTTTAGCTAAATTAAATGCGTGTTTAATTTAGTTTAAAAATAAAATCTTCAGTTAAAGACTGATGGAGTGGAAACCAAAGTGAGAATTCTCTCACTAAAATATTTGTATAGTTATTTATTTTATAACTGAATGTAGCAATGCCAGTGTTGATTTTTACCTGTATTAATTATCATAAACTGTTATACAGTGCCTGTTAGCTCACTTCACTGTTGTTTGAAAACCATAGATGATTTGATTGACTGTATTGTGTGTTGACTGTGATTCTGAACATATCAAAAATAATGTTAATAAATTTGTGGTTGTTGAAATTAAATTATATATATATCCATTTATAATTTAAACAGTGAAAATTGACTAACTAGAAAAATAATTCGAATCAAATTAGAACTGGTGAAATTTACTAACCACTAATTAATTTGAATTCATTGTTGTTGGTTGAAAACCCACACGGGTCTAGGGACGATAATTTATTCACGTCTCCCTTGCAATTGATTATATGTCAACCGATTGATTGACAGATTGTTATAAGCGTTATTTAATTATTTAATTATTTAATGATTATACAGTTGTAAATTGCACTCTGGATGTGAATTAGCTGTTTAATAGTTGTTTATCACTGTTTTTGAATGCATGCGATGTATAGAATCCATATAAATAAAATTATATGTTAATTGCTTGAGTTTGATTCCAATTCAGAAATAACGAATATTTTAAATTAATATTCAGTAAAGAATCAAAATAGGTTTTTGATGTCAAATTTTGGATGGACACGAAAATATTGAAATGTAAAGCCGAGTTAAGTAGTTAAACACCACTTTTAACTCAAACTGGTTTTTTTGACGATTTTATTCATTGTATAATAAATATTGAAAATAATTGATTTCAAAATTAGATATTTTGAAAATATTATCATTTTAATACTATAATGATATAAAATATTCAATATTGATTTAAAATGAAAATGAAGTTGAAATCGTTTTAAATAAATTTATGAACGATTTATAAAATACACTTTAAATGGAAATCGACGATATATATATATACGTATATATATATATATACATATATTTATATGGATTGAATAGAACACGCCGCGCAGCGACCATTCGCGAATTTCAACCATTGACTTCAAATTGATGTAACGGGAGATCCGACCGTCGCATTCTCCTAAAACCAAAACCGTTGGGTTCGTATCGAAAAGGTCTTTCAAATGAATATATGAGTTTTAAATTTGAACAGTTATATTTTAAATTATGTCTAAATCAATTTCAAACAAGGTCGCTATGGATGCAGTTCGGTGGCTGTTATTGGAAACCGACAGTGAAGGCCTTAATAAAATTAATAAAAATACGGAAAAATTGTGCAAAATCGTAATAAATAATTTGGAAAGATTTTGGATGAAAAGTTCCAAATTTTGAAAAGATAAAAGATATTTTTATCTAAATGAACTAGTTATTAACTAGAATAATAATCCAATGTTTTTAAATAAATAAATTGGATTTGTAAATGGTTTTTGAAATAACTAGAATTTTCCAAGGAATGAATTGGAAAGGATTTAAATGGAAATAATCTTCAGAATATTTCGATATTGGATTCTATGATTATACGGATATTGTTGAGGAATTTGGAAGATATAAAAATCGTTATTCCCTATATGATATCTGTTTGTTTGAGAATTTGATATTGAATATAAGTCGATATAATTTCTATTCAGAGCCTTGTATTAAATATCAGCTTGGATTTTGGGTTTGTCGCGAGTGGTGTCTTTATTAACACTGTTCTTAAACCCAGTTGAGGAAAGAATAAATCTTTTAACCAGGATTTAATGAAATTTTCCAATTAATTAATATAATTGGAATTAAATGGTAGTTGATTACGAGTTCATTGTGAACGATGTTTTAAATGACATTCGTCCTTAAACCCGATTAACAGTGAAGATATGATTTGGAATTTATAATCTTTTAATTAAGATTTAATGGAAAATTTTCCAAAGTAAAGTTTCCAATTTAATATCTTAAATTGGAGTTGAATGGAAATCGATTTTGTGATAATCGAAATGAGCTTCTATGAAGGAAGACCGTTACTATATATGGAATTTAAAAGGCCTTGTCATTATTCCACTTATAGTACTAGTCTAATACGGAAATTTATATCGATTATAATCTGTTATGATTTCCGTGAAGGTCCCATTTTTATGGAAGATGATTTTAGGTTTATCGAGAACTGTGTTTTAAATGACATTGGTTTTTTAACATAGTTAAAGACAAGATTAATTTCCAGAAAGTTGAATAATCATTAAGTAATGGTTTTTGGGATTAAAACTAAGAAGAGTTTTAATAAATTTTTAATTAGATTTGAATGAATGAATGGTAATTAAATTTCCCAAAACATGAGATGTGGTATAAACCAAATATACATGGTTGTTGATATTCATTATTGATGATTGAATGATTGTTTGGATTGCGCTCGACCAGTTTATGAGCAAAATATGCTTTTACATTTAGCATTGGGTTGGGTAGTAATATTTGTATGCCAACATCTTGTGAAAACTTCACGATTTGATTATGAGATATTTAGGGACGTTGTTGACTTCATTTCAAATTTAATGAATGATTTTGAAATAATATTTTCTTAAGTGAAAAGAAATGTTTTCCCGATTTTGGACAGGGAATGTTTTATTAAAAAAAATTATAAAACAGAAAGGATTTCAAGGGTTAAACCCGATGTTTCTGAAATGATTTAGAAAAGTATTATGGTTTTATATTGTCGTTTAACACATAACCGATTAGATGCTATTGTTGATGTATCTGTTTGGTGGCGGAGAATTTATTCACTTGCTTAACACCCTTCTTTGAGACGTACGAGCTCAAAGGTTATATGATTAATTGTGACTGATCATATGGGTGAATTGCTGACGTGAAGTACTATAATTTGAAAGTACTTGTGATTATTATGTTGTGAAATGATTTTCCTTACTTCAGGATATAAAAAATGATTTAGTATGTGGCTAAAGACTCGGGTAACCCTAAAAACTAAAAGTATGGGTATTATTGTGGTGTAAGTCTTCCCCGAGGGCGTGGGATGGTGTATCATCAGTGTAGCCTGCTCCATCGTGAGAGGTGCATATATATATCAAGTTTCTAAGGTGCATGCCCTTTGCCTTGTTTGACGGGAGAAACCTCCCGATATTTGGTTGCATACTGTTTGTATGCATTATGATGTTTTGGAATTCATATTTCCAAAGATTTTGGTTTGAGATCCCGATGTGAAATCTACTTTGATATAGAAGCTAGATATGTATTTCAAATGATTTGAAATAAGAATTCAGGAATAAAGTCCAAAGAAATAATTGCTGCAAAGTGAATTGGATTTCGAAAAATCTAAATTTGGGTTTAAGCCTAAATGGGTAGATTGAGGAATTGCATGTTGTTTGACGCATGGTAGATCCATATATCTATTATTGGTTGTGGTTTATGCACTGATATTCATGGGGGAAAACCATTCCGTGACATACAGCTTGGTCCCGTGATATTCCTTGTTTTATTTAAATTGTTTATAACTGTTTTAGTTCCAATACCAGTGCCATGACTGACTCGGAGTTTATTGTGTCAACCTAAACTCAGGGTGCCTATATTTTCTACACAGGCAGCTTGTAGTTTTGAATTTCGCAGATATTTCTTTTCACAGGACCCCAGATTACAGTTGGAGCTATATTCGAAAAGCTTTGTATCCGTGTATTTCTTTCAGTTGTGGTAGTTGTTTTTTTCTGGTGCACATTATGTTTTTGTATTTAAACAGAATCAAAACCTGTGATATTTTATTTTTCCGCTGTATAATATTTATTCATACTCTAATATATTCTTGTACTCCGATGTAATTGTTGTAATAGCAAGGAAATGTTCTATGGTTTGTGTTCTGATGCGTCGCGTTCTCAAAACAATCCGGGCTCCTCCGCCTCTTCGGGGATCGGGGAAGTCTGGGTCGTTTCACTATCCAACTTCTGCTTGACACATACACTTTACTTCTATGTCTTTAAGTTCTGGCACTCAAATCGGACCAGGCTTCCCTTCCTTCCAATCTCATTCAGCATGTGGTGCAGTTTTCGAAAGCAGCAGACTCGCCTATATTGCATGCCAATCCTTCGAAGAAAATTATTAGCGATAGTTTTAGTAAGACTAAACCCTTGGAAGATCAGTTCTTTTTCATTAGATACCCTGCTGGCATTTCAGCCAATTTTGCAAATCTCGGTGAGTTCCCCTACTTTCTTATAAGTAATCGTACTTTTCCTAAGCTTTGTTTGATTTTTCTTTCTTTCCAGATCATGCTTCCCAGATGGTTGCTTTAACGGAGAGTGAGTCTGATGCGCTTGAAATTATCTCCAAAGCATTAGAAGAGTCCCAGAGTCGGTCAATCTTGTTGACCTTGGTTAAATTGCGGTAATACCATCTTCTTCCTGATGGGAAAAAGATCTTGATGTGTCCAACTATTCATTTCTTAGGATCCAAACACTTTGCTTTAGGATCGGACGTGTTTACTACTTCATCTCCTTTGTTTCTAGATATCCTTATTGGGATAGCCACCTTCTTTTTGAAGCAAATCCAATTCGCAGGATATTCATTCCTAAATGTACCCTTGTGGTTACTTTTGTTTAGGGGACTTGGCTTCTGAAGTTGTAACTCCCATCGATGATCTAGATCGATCTACTGCTGTTGCTATCAAAAGGTTGGCCGAATCGGCCGTTGAGCCCCCAGTTAAAAGATTGAAACATGATGTTTCTACTTCTCTCTCTCGGGATGCTATTGCTAGAATTGTTGGTCAAGAAACGTTTGACCCCATCGCCTTTGCTACCGATTCTAATGCTGTCACTAATTTTGCTTTTCCCGAGGGTACTTCTGACTGTGAATGTGGGGGTCGTGTTTTACCGTCGACCCTTCGAGTATGTTAGGAAAAGACAAATGTGCAATGACCCAAACTTCTACTTCTCAACACCTCGACTCCCCGAGGTTTCCCGTACCCCCAACGAGCTTTGATGACCTTGTGAAGCTTTCTCTTTCTTGTCCTGAAGCTACAAACATTTTGTTACCTAGCTTCCACTTCTTCAGATGAGGAGGATTTTTATCAGCATTTAGTCAATCGATAGCTCTCAGTATATATTTTTCTTTCTTAATATTTCTTGTTTCTTTAATTCGTTATGGTGGCTAATTGGATTCTATTTCTTTCTCAAATTACTAAAAGATGGCTTTTGTCTAAAGAAACTCTTTCTTCATCTTCTCCCGAGGTTACTCGACTCTGGGAAGCTAATGAGGCTTTAAGTGATGAATGGAGAGGTTGAAAGCTTCCCTTGAACACACCGAAGCAGCTCTTGAAAGGTAGGCGAAGAATTTATTATCTGACCAAGTCTCGGCCTTCGAGCACCAAATAGTAGAAAATGTGGTTAGTCATGCAAACAAACTTAAGAGGAAGGATGAGAAGCTCTCGCATGCACCAAGGATAATTTATGAGGCTAAGGGTAGAATTTCTAACTTTCTGCAAGTTCATCTTCCCCAGATCAAGACTAAATATTATAAGGATGCCTTATTTCACATTTTTTCTGATAACCTTCGGATTCTTCACGAGATGCAAACTACTACCGTCCCTCTCTTCATTAGGGATAAGGTTATGGAAAGCATCAGGTTGGGCAAGCAAGAAGTCGAGATGTCAAAGAAGGCAAACTCAAAGCTGAAGATCTCTTATATATTGAGGACCTTTCTGATGAATCTGATAATGAATAGGAGTATTCAGCTTTTGTTGATGATGATGGGGACGCCGATAATGGTGGACCTGACGGTGATGACCGTCGAAAAGAGCATGATAAGGACTTGAATGAACCTTCCGCAGCTGCTGGGGTTTCACCCGATTCCCCAAGGGCCAGATTTAATGCTGTAGGTGCTCGTGCTTCTCGAGACTATGACACTCCTCCAACTAATAAAGGTTATACCTCGAGGCCCTTAGAAATAGAACAATATACTCAACCTGAGGTTTGTCCTTCTCAAGTATAGTTTTTTTTGCAATGCCTTTCCTATTCTCAGGTATATGGTGGTAACTAGTTTCCTGTCATTACGTTGAATAGACCAAAAGAAATATCGTCTCGCGACTTAGAGCAGAATTAGATAAAAAAAATAGAAGGAAATAACTTGATCATGTATAAAGCAAGGAAGGTTGTTAAAAATTATAATGCATTATCTCAGAGATATCATGATTTAGAGTAGAGCGCATCTAAGCTTATGCACTACAAGGAGCACGAGGCTGCACCCAGACTAAGGAAAGCCTGCAAGCATAGCGAAACCCTTCGGGAGGAGAACAAGGAGTTGATGACCTTATTTTGGATGTTGATTGAGGATAGAGATATCTTAATTAACTTCTTGTATGAAGTCTATAAAAGATACACAACAGTGGACTTTTCCTTTTTAGGGGAGCATAGTGGAGATTTAATACGTCTTCTTCATAGGCTTTATATAGATGAGTTTGGAGTTACCCACATCCCAGGGATTATTGGAACCTTTCAATTCCCAGCGATCTTCTCCTAGAAAAGCTTGAGTATAACAAGGATAGATTTATGACCAAACTGTTTAAGAGGTCGATTTTTATGAGCAGGAGAAATATTTGTAAACTTGATGCTGTGAATGTACAAAATATATTTGCAGTTCTTGTTACTTATGATTGCTAGTTCCTCTATTCAGATTATGACAGAACATTATTTACCATGAAGACGCGTTACGTTTGACCTGTATGTTGAGAAAGGAGATTTCAACAACAACACCTCATATTTTCGAACGAAAACATTTTCTAAGAGAGCTTAAGAGTGTTTACTCGAAATTCCCTCAACTCTCCCTTATCTTCCTAGGTGAAGACCGTGAGGTGACCTTAAAAGGACTTAGAATTGAAAATGCCGAGTTGATATGTAAACAATAAGTGTATCAATATGTGAGTTTAAACCCTTGTAACTCTGTTTGGCTTACATGTGTATCGAAGCGATTAAAAGTCGATTTTAAATAAATTTCGTGCGAAAGATTTTATTTAGATGAACAATACCATCCTACTGAGTAAAAAGCACTTATGCATAACACATTTTATTTTTGTGAATAGGCGGACCGGCATGATATTCCTCCATCTCAAGATGGATTGCCATTAGCTGTTGAGAAAAGGAGTAGGTCAAGTGAGGGACTCTCTGTATCTCAAGAAAGAACGATCTTGCTTCAATATTTATCCATCAAGCATTTGAATGTGAGAATAGATGCCCTGAAAGACCAACTTGAAGGGAAAGACAAAATCATTCTTGGATTGAAGACGTATATAAAGACCAAACCCTCTAATGAGTTTGAGGATGAGTTAAGAGGTTTACGCCAATGCGTCACTAACTTGGAAATTGAGTTAGACAATGTTAATGCAAAATGTAAGACATGGGAATGCTCCTTCAAAAGCATTCCTATCATAACGGTGTCTCAGCCTTCTAGTGATGCGATTGTGCCCAGAGCCTCAATCTCTCAAAAGTATTTTTACTTGAAGAACCCCCTCGAGGGTTAGAAGAATCAGTCATTTTTGAATGGTGCAAGAGAGTCATAGCTAATATGAAGGGCATCTATGACACCAAATTGATTGAGCACACATTCAGTCGTGTCAACCTGTATGTTGATCAAGTCTGACATTTACAAGAGGAAAAACATGATTTACATATAAACGTTTTTGAGTTAGAGAAAGACAATTAGTCTCTTATGGCTATGTGCAGAGCTTATGATAAGGCTTTGAAACTTCATGTCAACCCCTCTAAGAACCTTGGTGAAGTTAGCAGAAATGTGCGAAAACCTAACGAGCTCCTAAGCATCGCAATCCGTCATGCCATCAACCCCCCTCTATGCGACGATGAAGGGAAACATGACATTTGATTGTATTTGTAATTGTAATGTATACATATCCATATTTATATAGTCAATGATGCCATTCTTGTAAATAAACTTGTAAATATTGTGTGTTATTTGTCATGTGACTTATCGCTAGTGTTGAATAGAAATAATAATGATTTGTACATAAGAGGTTTAAGATATCTTCCTGAATAAGATGGAAGACGACTATCTTTGTTTGAAAGCCCTTTAATAGTAGACTCTGAATTTCCTTTAAGTTTTGTTTTGTAGATCCCTCTCCCGGAGCGAAACTTTAAGTCTTTGTAATCCAAATAAGAGTGCTAACAAAAGATGGCCAGAGCGCTTTTTTTGGTAATGACTAGAAGCTTTGGTCCATATTCTAAATAAGTATTGTAGGATGAAATCTAGAAATTCTCCTCCGGTTATAATAGATGTTTAGATCCAACCCAAATCCAGGTTGCTTAATAAAGAACCAGGAACTCACTTCTAATGTTTTAATAGAAATCCCAAACTAACCCAGATTCGGGTATTTAATACAAGTCCCGAACTAACCTAGACTCAGGTATTTAATAAAAGACCAGAAACCCATTTCTGGTAATTAGTTTTGTTTCCCCCTTTGGGTTTGATTTTAGAAGCAGAGGATGTACGTGCTTTCTGAGCCACTCTCTGGGCTTTTGGTTATCAAAGAAAAGGACGTACGTGCTTTATTGGCCACTCTCTGGGCCTGTGCATCCGGTGTGCTTGGCTAGCTTATCCACAAGCAGGGCCCAAGGGCTTACCCAACCTCCCTCCAGGAGGCGCCTTATCCTGACCATTGTAGGCCATGATAAGGTCTTAGATGCTTAAACCGAGCCATTGTAGGGATGGACTTAAGGCTTACTCTTTCGATGCTTTACCCTGGACATAGTAGGAGGTGAGAAAGGCTTACACTCCATCCCCTCCAAGGGGAGCCTTATCCCAACCATCGTAGGCGATGAAAAGGGTTTTCGTTCCCTTCTGTGGGTAACACAAAACATAAGCAGAGGTTGGACATGCTCTTCTGCGAGTAGAGGTAAGACAAGCTTAGTTCATAACAGAGGCAGGGCGTACTCTTTTACGAGCAAAGGCACAGCGTTTGAATTAGATGCTCCACCATGATTGTTTCTGGTGTGGGTCGGAGGCTTACACTTTTGATGCTTTAACCTGGCCCTTTCTGATTCGGGTGCAGAGAAAGGCTTACACACCACTCCCCTCTAGGGAGTTCCTTGCCCTGGCCAATTCGGCGGTGATGAGGTTTTTTTATCCATTTATGGTTTGACCCATCTTTGGGTATTTTGAGTTTTGAGGGGGTTTCTATCCCTGTAATTATGTAGACAACCCTTTTCTCAAAGAATCCATTGTTGTCGTTAGCTATGTTTTCTTTACATATATGTGTAGCTTTCCTTGGCTTAAAAAGTTGATAATCATCCCATCTAAGACTCTACAATGGTTGGTTTCATGTCCATTCATCATATGGTAGTAGCAATAAGACCCTCCCAACTTAGCTTCGTTCTTGGGGTTCTTCTTTGATGATGGCCAAAAGTTTAATTCATGCTTAGTTAGGAAGTGGATACCCTCAATTGACGTAGTGAGCTCACACCCTTTCGGTAACCTTGACTCGAAGGCTTTCTTTCGATGTTGCAACTTAGCCTTTTTACCACTTGATTCCATTATCTCCTCTTTATCTTCGAATTCTTTTAGCTATGTCTTGGCACAAGAGTGTACCCCTTTTAAACTCTTTTGCAGGAGGGAAAACAAAACCTTTCTCGGTTCTCCACTCATATATCTTTCCCCTAGCCTGTGTTCGGATGTCTTTCTTGATATGAAGAAAGGGGTTATATTCCTCCATTGTAGAACTTCTTAGCGCAAAGATCGGGGTTGGTCCCAAATGGAATGGGTTTATGCTCTAATGATCATGGTCATAAGGCTCTAGATCTCTTTCTTTATCCTGAATTCGCAATGCTTTTATCTTCACCTTCTCGATTGTCCATGGCTTATTAATACTTGATGTAACCATAGGGGACTCATCAGTTACTCGTAGAGACGCTCTGTTCATGATTTCTGCTTCTTCAAAGCTTAGTCCAACCGAGGACGGGACAACATAGTTAGATATAGGGTAAGGTTAACCACAAGGTCGGAGGTTCAAGCCCTCCTTCTAGCGCCAAAATGTTAACGATATTTTCCGTCAACACCGGAGATAGGTCTATAGAGGTGGATCTAAGGGAAAACGGGTTTATCTAGCTTCCGCAAGCTTGAGCTAGTTAACCACTTCCTAGATATCAAGGTCTAAGTATGAAAGGATAGTTACTCTCCCCTAAGGTGGTGAGTATGATGCTTAAGTGACTTAGGAACCAACAGTTAACTTGGGACAGGGGCCCCTAAGCACAACACTCAGTAGAAGGCTAAACGACTTATAGGAAGGGGTTCTGCAATAACCTTGTAGAAGGGTTTAGGTGTAAGTAGGAACCCATGACCATGTATAAAATATATAGAATGTTGTGTAGGAGAAAACTAAGAAATCACATAAGAAACTTATAATAAAATAGGCTAAGTGTTGATCCGCTCTTTATTGATCTGATTTGGACTATATAAGTGATTACAATAGAAATCTCCAAATTGATTTAGAAATTAGGGTTTACTCTAGAGAAAAAGAGTATAAGAATGAGAAATGAGAAAGTCGTCCCTAAAATGAAACAACTGGGGTCTTATTTATATACAAATTGGATCTCATTTTGTTATAGGGCCAGCAGAAGCCCTTGTCGCCCGCTTTTCCCTTTGGTTCCGGAGGCTTTGACTCTCGGTCGTTTCTCCTTTTGGTTCCGGAGGTTTTGGCTCTCGACCGCTTTTTAGTCTCTGCTTATGGCTTTTTTTGAGGTGCCGGTTCTGGCTCTCGAGAGGATGGTCCCGGTCTTTGGAGCTTCTTGTTGATGTCCAACCTGTCAGTATGGATAGCTTTAGGAAGGCTTTAGGCTACCGGATATAGGCTTCCGGTTATGAGCTTTCGGTCTTTCCGTAGGCTTTGACTCGCCTTTCGGCGAATCCCTGGAATGTGTCTTGGCTTCCGGAAGGGTTGGTTCCGGTTCTCTATTAGTTGTTTACTGAAGTGGCATTTCGGTGATCTTCTAATGAGGATCTCGGTATCTGGTTCCCGGATGATCCCCTTACGCTCTCATTTCTCGATGTATCGGTATTAAGCGAGTTAATACCGATAGCCCTTTCGTCCTTCTAGGTTTCGGTATGTAGGATTCTCGGTCTTCCTCTTCATTGGCTTTCGGCTTTGGGTGACCTTCCGTTGTCTACTCTTCGTGCCAGAACTACCATGCCGATATCTTTTCTTTGTATTAGTTTTGAGTTCTTTCCTTTAATGATGGTGTTGGTTTCCTGGCCTTGGGGTTTTTTCCTCATGCTCTCGGTTTTTCCTTGTGCTTGATTCTTGCTTACGGATTATTATTCCACACTTTTGACGGTCCATTACCCCTTCATTGATAGCCTGTCTCTGAGTTAATTTTGGTAGTCATTTGCCATTTTCTTTTCATTGCTTTCTTTTACAAAATAATACATGTTTCCTTTTTCTCTAGTCGTCCTAATTTTTCTTTTTCAAATTCCATTCCTTTTTGCGATTTGTTTCCTTTTTTTTCTATGTTTAAGATTCTCTCTACATCCATCCTTCTGCATCCTCGATCCTTCCTTCATCACAACTCAACGTCAGCGATCATCCACTTCAACATCTTCTGATCATCCGCGCTCACAACAAGCAACGCGATCATCACCATCCATCACCTATTGCTTCACTATAGTTCGCCACCGTCTTACAGCCAATTCTTGTCTCATCAATCAACCCCAAACCTAAATTCCCTCCATCACTGACCCGTTTCCAACAACTGTCAGTACTCAACACCCCACCTTCATCACAGTCATGAAAACTAATCTTCACGCATACACTCACCTCCTTCTAAATCTCTGATCAACCACATTCACACAATACACATCCTCTCCAAATTTCAACCCATTGTCATACACCAAAAATCTTCTCCCTTCCATAGTACATACTCCAAAATCCAATTACTCCAACCTCCTTGAAAGAAAAATCATCATGAGCCCCTTACCATCTCTTTCCATACAGCCACTTTCACTAAATCTCATTAACCAAACTTTCCCAAAACTATTTCCTCCCATCAGCACGCACAACCATCGTTCACACCAAATCAACTCCTCTCCACATAACTATTGCTCATCACCGTATTCGACAAACTCCTCATTGTAAATCCATCACACCTCCTTCAGGCCACAAAAACCGTAGCATACTACATTCCCCGTCCATCGATCATCCCTCTATCATGCAACACCGCCTTTGTCACAGTCTAACATCCTCCGCTCCCGTCAACCAGACTTCACAACACCAATCGCACCGCCCTTACCTCACCCAGTTATTCAATTCGCGAACCTGATTCACACAACTCCCAATCAGTGAAAACCCATTTCGAAAGCCACCAAAATCGATAATGCCCCAAATTTGAAACCCAGAAAACCGATTCGAAATATCCCAAAACCAATTCGAATCCAATTCAAAATCAAAACCCTAGTCTCAACATACTCTATTTCGAACACCCTTATTCGAATTTGATTTCAGAATTCCAACTGCCAATTTGAATTTGAATACGCATAAACCCTAGCTTTGATATCAACAAGCCGAATCAGTTGCAAACCCAAGAACCCGATTCGAGAGAGAAGAAAGAAAAAAATCGCGATTTGTTTCCTTTTTTTTAAGGCGCGATTTGTTTTGACTTAAAAAAGCGGGGCGAGATATTTTTGGCATGAGCGGTATATTTGGGAGAAGTTATTGCCTTTGAATTGAGTACGTATATTTTATTTGGAGTATAGTGCACTACCCGGTTGATTGAAGTCGTTGTTTAGAGTCTGATTTTGTTTTTACCTTTTTTTGTTAGGCTTAGTTTCTTTTTAACAGTGTCAGTTTATTTTTATTTTTTTATTTTTACCTTAGTTTTTTTTAAAGTTCCTCGTCAATTTCAGTTGTCAATTAAGTTTTTATTCATTTTCTTTTCTTTTCAAAAGAAAGAAAGATTTTCTTAGTTTATTTTTCAGTTTTGTTTTGAGTTGTGCATGTTCTTTGTTTTGATGGAATTTTTGAGCTGTTCTTCTGGTTTTGATTCTGGAATAGGACAAGTCGACATGATAGAAACATATGTGGATGACACTTTAGATTTAGCTCTTCAGAAAGCATCTTTTACTTCAACAAACATGTCTAACATATCTTTTGAAGAATTTTTTGAAGACAAACTTAGACTTTTAAATGACGAGAATGAATATATGGAAAGTCTCAAAGATAAACTTAATTCCATATCATCAAAAGAAATTGTGGTTAAACACTCAAATTTATAGGATTATGGTAATCTTCATCTGAATGGTAAAAATCATTATCATGACAGAATTTGTATAGGGAAGATTTTGATTTTAGAATTTATTGAACCTCTTGTACTTCAAAAATTAGAGATGAAATCATCATATATCATTTTCGATAGAGGCAAGTGTGGGGGAAATAGAAAACATCACTTTTCACAAACCATTCACCATCATCACAGATTTTATTTTGCATATGATTTTCATTCGCATATAATTGTTTAACTTCATTTCATTTTACAAATAATTTTGCATCTCATCCATCTTTGGGTGTTACTTTCAAATTTAGGAAACATGTTAACAGTGTGTATACTGTTTTGTCCGTGTGTGTGTGGGGGGGGGGGGGGTGGGGAGTCTGCATTACATAATTTTTATTTTTCTTTAATTTTTTCTTTTCATTTCCAAGCATTTAGATAAGACCATCATGCATTTTAGGTCGCAGTAACACGCCATATTTTTTGGAAATACGACTCATCTTAGATTCATACAACGAAGCAAGTTAACAATTTTTTTGGTCAGTTTATAGTAATTTTCTCTCTCAACTAAGATCAAATAAGATATATAATGGAAAGTTGAATCACGAGAGATAACAGTGTAACTGATACATAGGAAGATTCTTAGGTGATGGCCATGAAGTTTATTCTAAATTGTAGTCTTTGTTTAATGAGTAGAGGACTTAAATTACTTATATTGGCTTTTCGAATGAAACTAAGTTGTGTTAAGTTGAAATTGTGTAACTCTTTCTTTTTCTTATATTCAAAAGTAATAGTAATCCAAGGGTATCCAACATTACTTGTATATCCAGCGTTGGTGTACAAACTCGCCAAGCTCTGTCCTGAACTCTCGCGTTAGTCCGCAAGGCAGTGCATGGGTGGTATATCTTGGTATCGTTTTATGAGTTGGGCACCTAAGGATTACCGACATGTTGTTGATAAAGTCAGCATCGGTCTACAAAATCTGCCAGGCTCTGTCCCAAACTCTCACGTTAGGTATACCTTGGTCTTTAAGTTAGGTGTACATAATTAATTATAAAGCTTCATTTTTATAGAGACAGAGAATAAGCGATGATGCCCTACCACTTCTTGACCTTATTGATTTGACTAGCCATATACAAGGAAATGAAAATACCACTTTGCAAACTGTGACAAGCAAACTAAGAATTTATTTCGTGGCTGCACTATGTTATCAAGCGAACCAACTGGCCAAACTAGAATTTAATATTTGAAAACTTGAATTACGTTGAAAATTTGTGACGAGTTAAGGAACCAAAATTTCTATAGATTGATTTTCAATTGTATACTACTATGTTGAAACTTTTCTAAAACAAGTCATGTTTTCATTTTTGTTTTTATTTGCATGTGTCCATTGTATTCATGTAGTTTCATTAGAATCATATCATACCGCATTTGTATTTCATTGGTAGTATCCGCTGAAAACCCTCACAAGGCACAACTCGTCCTACTATGGACACCTAGAGGTTTAACGGCTTATTGCATATGCTTAATGCTATTGTGTTTCCTACGAAAGTGTGACCTATCTAGTTTTTCATTTCTTGTTTTACCCGAGGACGAGTAAAAGATAAGTGTGGGGGTATTTGATTAACATAAAAATGTCTTTATTTTATGCTCTTATATCTTATCTTTTGTATATAAATAAATATTACTTAGGTATTATTTTGTCATTTTTACAGATATGCCGACTAAGCCACATGCAGTCAGAAAAATAGAAAGTAAAGACTAAAATGTTGTGTATATACATATGTACATCAAGTTGCTTTTTGAGCAAGAAAATAATTGGTATAAAGAAGATCCATATCACAAATCAATGAAGGCTTGTCAAGTAAGCAAGAGGAAAAGAGGAAAAGCCAAGATTTACTAGATTTAACTAAGGCCCATTTGTAATTGTATTAGATTTAGATTGGCTATCTATCCTATAAATATCTATGTATTCTCACTGTAAACTTCATCCAAGAATTTATAGTTCATTCTTTTCTTTTTTATACTCCTCTTGAGTCTAGTTAATTCGTAACATCTATTCATTTAGATTTGGTAGAGCACAATTTACTATTGCAGTTTACTTTTCTCATTAGTGATTGATCGTCTGATTAGATTCAATGGTAATCGTAATTTTACTTTCATGTTTGTTTATTTCTGTTCTGCAATTTTATTTTTCAAGCAACTGGTGTCATCTATACAATCATATTTGGTAGAGCACAGGTTGTCTTTGCAATTTTAATTTTCATTAGTGACTGAGCAACTGATTAGATTCAATAGGTAATCCAAATTTTATTTTTGTTTGTTATTTTTATTCTGCAATTTCAGTTTTTATTGTTTTCAATTAAATCCTCCAAATTCGTCTAACTCGCCCACGAAATATATAAATAATAAAATTTAATTTTTCTCCTTGTATTCGACCTGCATACTATACACCTATGCGCTTGCAGTAATTTATTTTAAAATTTGCGGTTTTTTATTCCATAGAAAAATGTCAAACACCTGTAGCGGCCTGAACTTCCCGGCCGGCCTAAACCAAACAAGAAGGCGGACTGCTTTGAGAATTTGATGCATCATAACACAAATACTAGAACATTTCATTGCTATTACAACAATTACATCAGAGTACAAGAATATATCAGAGTATGAATAGATATTACACATCGAAAATACAATATCAGAAATTAAAATTACATTTTAAATACATAAACATGATGTGCAGCGGAAAATATCAACAATCACAACTGAATGAAATAAACGGATACAAAGCATTCCGAATATAGCTCCAGCTGTAATCCAGGATCCTGTGAAAAGAAATATCTGCTAAAACCAAAACTACTGACTGCTCGTGTGGAAAATATGGGAACCCAAAGTTTAGGTTAAAACAATAAACTCCGAGTGAGTCATGGGATTGGTGTGAGAACTAAAACAGTTATTAATCATTATTTTAAAATTAGGTAAATCATGGGATCACGCCGTATGACACGGAATGGATTTACTACCATGAATACCATAAAGCAAAACTCGCAAAGCTAAATAAAAGAAAATTGTAGCAATTATAAAACTCAGGTCCCATCACATAATGCAACGCAAACAGGAGGACAGATTTTTACCTTATAATAGCCAAATATGCTTGGTACACAAAATTTATCTTTTATTATTACTATAAGTGAAGAAATCAACTTCAAATATAAATGTATCAATCATAGACGGCATAGGTACCATATATTATGTCCCTATACATAAGTTTACAACTAAAACCGAAAAAATCGTATTGGAAATTTGGATTTCCATCACGATGGCTGCTGATTCGAATGATCTATCGTGTAGTGAAATACTCAATGGCTTACGTACCAGCTAGAGAAAACACTGTAATGCACATCCGCCTTTTTGGGAAATCAAGTATCACTGTGGCTTACGTCCTAGCTAGAGAAAACACCGCTTACTCTATCCCTCTGGGAAACGGGGGTGTGCCCTATCCCTCTGAGTGTGGAGCAACCACACTCAGCTCATCTCGGTCGACCGAATCCATGACAACCATAAGATCGTCTATCCTCATCTCAAAAGCATACTAACCTGACCATCAGTTCATCATCATGCCGGTGTGTGAGGCTGGTGAATTAATGTTATACAAAGCTATGCTAATTACATCTATGCTTTGATCATCATCCACAAGGCTTTGCTTTTCAACAAAAGCCTTGGTGCATGCATCTCATCATGTCACATTGTCAATCCATACCATACCGTTAATTTCTGCCAATACATAACCTCTAAGCTCGTACGTCTCAGAGATGGGTGTTAAGCAAGAGAATAAATTCTCCACCACCAAACAGATACATATTTAACAGAGATCAATGAATACAACATAAAGGAATGCAACATCAGACATACCCTCTATTTGCAAGTATGTTCTGGGTCTGAACGAAACCGGAGGCACCTTGTTCCTCGTCCCATATGTCCAATACAGGAGAGAAAGGTCCTCGCATATCCGAACAATCAACAAGTACGTCCGAACAACTACCGCTATAACCCCTTTCTGAGAGCTAACCAATCCAGGGCATCAATAGTAATCCATTCGTTGGTAAGATCTCCGGTCTTCAACCACCGCCTTCAATATCTTCGACTTTTAATCGTCGAATCAATTATTCATAATGGGTTAAACCCTGTCTTTCCGAATAACTTGCGTAGCTTATAACCAATTGCTATAAAAACACATCATACGCCTAATTCCAATCCAGAATATTATTTTATTCAAATATTCTTTACATTGGGAATTATTCCCACAAATCTTATCAAAGATTTAATTCATTTAAACCTCTTGTTTAAATCTTCAGTTGGAAACCATTTTAAAAGATTTTGTATTATCTTTTCACAACTTTAAACCAAATTAAGGTTTATTAAACTAGTCGGGATTATTATGCGTTACCAAACTAATCATTTATTTTATTTTTCCAATCCCAATCTAATTATCCCATGGAGCAAATCTAGTAGTACTACATATCTAACACCCACTGTGTTATTGGTAAATTCAATTACCATTCAACGTTCAAATCTAATTAAAGATTTAACTATCGTCTGGAGTAAAATTGGTGGTACTCCATTCCGAACATTTCTCAAATTTGGCAAATTTAATTACCACATTAGCATTTCAATATAATTAAAGGTTCATTAAAACTCTACTTAGTTTTAATCTCCAAAAAATCATTATTTACTGATTATTCCACTATAGGAAATAAATCCTGTCTTTAACTAGGTTAAAGAACCAATGTCATTTAAAACACCGTTCACGATAAACCCAAAATCATCTTCCATCAAAATGGAATTTACACGGAAATCATAACAGTATATAATCGATATAAATTCCTATATCCGACTAATACTATAAACAGAATAACGACTTGGCCTTTTAAATTCCATAAATAGTAACGGTCTTCTTTTTTAGCAACTCATCTCGATGATTACCAAATCGAATTACATTCAATTCCAATTTAATATATTAAATTGGAAAACTTTACTTTGGAAAATTTCCATTAAGTCTTGATTAAAAGACTTGTAAATTCCTAATCATATCTTCACTGTTAATTGGGTTAAAGAACAAATGTAATTTAAAACACCGTTCACGATAAACCTAAAATCAAACTTTCATTTCGATTTCGATTAAATTAATTAATTTGTAAACTTCTCTAAATCTTAATTAAAAGATTTGTTCTTTTCTCAACGGGGTTTAAGAACAATGTTATTTAAGACACCATTCACGACAAACCCATTTTAGTAAATTTCCAAAATCTTGGAATTTTTCATCCAAAATCTTTCCAAATAATTTATTATGATTTTACATAATTTGTTCATATTTTTAATAATTTTAATATCACCATTTCAGTCGATTTCCATATACGGTCTTCGAACTGCATTTACAACGACCTTTTCCAAAATTGATTTGGACATATTTTAAAATCCAACTGTTACATTTCATATCTCTCATTATCATTTGAAATCTCTTTTCGATACGAATCCAATGGTTCTGGTTTTAGGAGAATCCGACGGTTGGATCTCCCGTTATGCCAATTCGAAGTCAATGGTCGAAATTCGCGAACGGTCGCTACGTGGCGTGTTCTATTCAGACCATTTAAATATATACAATACATTTATCGTCAATTTCCATTAAAAACTTATTTTATAAATCGTTTATAAATTCATTTTAAAATGATTTCAATTTCATTTTCAATTTTAAATAAAAATTGAATATTCCATATCATTATAATATCAAAATGATAATATTTTCAAAATATCAGATTTTGAAATCAATTCTTTTCGATATTCATTTTAAAATGAATAAAATCGAATGAAAATTCCGTTCGAGTTCAAATGGTGTATGTCTACTTAACTCGGCTCCGTATATTTCAATATTTTCGTGTCCATCCAAAATCGGACATCAAAATCACATTTTGATTATTTACTGAATATTATTTTAAAATATTTGTTATTTCTGAATTGAAATCAGACTCAATCAATTACCATATAAATTTCAGTTATATGGATTTCAAACATCGCATGTATTCAACAATAATGATAAATAATCATTCAACATTCAAGCATCATCCATAATGCAACTTACAACTGTATAAGTATTAAAACAAATAAATAACGCTCATCATAGTCTATCAACCCATCGATTGACATACAACTAAATATTGCGATTAGTGTATGTCAAATATCATCCCAATTGTGACGGCCCACCCTGCACCAGTCGGCATTCCCTCCGTAGGTGCACTGCACACATGCCCGACTAGCACGGAACGGTCACAAAAGAAAGGAAAGAAGATGAAAGAACTAACAAAGAACCTGTAGAATGTCTCATAGCGCATGGAACAAAATGTAATAATAACATACTTGACATAAAACAGGCGAGACAGTGCATAAGCTGATAACTAAACTGTCATAGCAGCGGAAATCCAAATACAGCTTATGATCCAACATTATCCTTATTACAACTTTAAAACTATCTCTAAAGCAAAAGAAAGCAAAAGTAGAAGATACACTACTAATGCCCAAGCAGTGGTCTTCAATAACACAGGGAGAATATCCATATATATATCATACGTGGAAGCCCCCTGCTCGTTCCGGATCAGCTACTCGTGCATACCCAGCTAACCTGTCTCTAGTCTGCTCGTGAGAGCATCTAGAGTAATAAGAAGAGACATAAAACTCTGGGTCAGACAAAAAGTCTGGTATGAGCGATAAGCAGCTAAACAGAACAATAACAGGTATACTAAACCATACCTGAACCTGCAACCAAAGAGTTAGCACTACATACCGTACAATACTCTAAGGTGCCACTAACATATGGTGTAAAGAATACGGGGGTGGGGGTGTGCATGTCATAGTGATGGCAAACAAATCAAACATAGCAACCATCCTCACATATCTCACTCAGTGCGTAAAGCATACGATTTCCACCACTTCGATCACTAGACCCATCGAAGTAGTGACGAAGTTCGATTTGTACAACTACTGCTACTACCAAGCTTACCCCATGGAGTCATGACCAAATCTTTACAAATGACCCCACTTCATTAGTCTATAGCTCTTTAGTCGTACCTAGGCCACTGTGGCCCTGAATCCGTTCACGTACCACCCCCTACACATAGTGATCCAAAGTTACAGACATCGACAACCCCTTAGCACACGTCCCGCAGCAAAGCCCACTCATGAAGTTAACTCATTAGTTTCGAACTGGATCCTGTGTTCTAACTTCTCATTTGGACTACCTTTGCATCTCGGGTTTTAATCTTCTCATGTCCAAGCTCCTTGTCTTTCTCACGGTCGCTGTGTGCGGATCGTGCTCTTCCTCACGGTCGCTGTGTGCGGATCATGCTTCTTCCTCACGGTCCAAGTGTGCGTATCATGCTCCTTCCTCACGGTCCAAGTGTGGGGATCATGCTCCTTCCTCACGGTCCAAGTGTGGGGGCGATCCGATCCGGCCCATATTCCTGCAACTCTTCCAGCGAGCTATATACGCCATACGACGACGTTTTCGACCAATCTAACTTTTCTAAACAATCATAAAACATTCCAAACAGTCATAGTAACATGTATAATCATTCACAAACACCAAAACAACAATATGATATGTTAAAATGGATCAAACATAGCCAAAACCCCATATTTTCCCTTCAGCATGTTTAAGCAAAACTAATCATAGGATTAACAAAACTTAACCAAATCAACCCAAACTTCTAACAGAGGTCTAAAACGGTGTTTAAGAATTTCTAAACATTTTTCCAGATTTTTAATCATGAATAATTTCGCTGATTAACGCTAATCACCCTAATTAACTGCAATTAGTGTCAAAACAATGCTAATCACTCACCTTTGCCACAAATAAAACTCAGATCTGAAATGAATCTCTGTTTGGCACGAATACTGATGTCTAACAGCAGCTCTAACCTTGTTTTGGTGCTAGCTCTCCTTAATTTGATGTTGCTAAGCCAAATCTTCAATTAGAAAGTGGTTTAGAGGTGTTTTAGATGTTGGAGGCCATGGCTAGACTTGAAGGAACAAAAAGTGGCGGCTGAAAATGACAAAAAGGATGTTCTCTAAACCCTATCAACCCTTAAATACTCCAAATCCCGAAATCCCCCAATGGGCCTAGCTGTTAACTACCCAATTAAGCCCGGTTAAGTTGTTTTTAACCCTCTAAACCTTAATTCAGCCATATCTCCCAAACGGTAAGTCCGTTTGGCTAATGTGACCACTCTACGGAAAGGTAAACCATCAAAGGAATCTAATGGAAGTGGTTTCAGGTCAAAACTCCTTACCAATCAAAAGTTATGGACGAAACAAGATCAACTAGGGGCAAAACGGTCATTTAAAAATCGACAGAAATCATGAACATGGGAAAGGACCCCACTAGTCGTTTCCCAAAAGTACACGGCCATACGACTTCACAAGAAAAAGAAATAAATATTGTACGATCTTCCGATGCGTAGAATGCGGGTCGTTACATTCTCCCCCCCCCCCCCCTTAAGAAATTTTGCCCCCAAAATTCCTTAACCAAACATACAAAGGTGCCCCACATGCCTATCAATCATTCAAAAACAATCAAACATGCAAAACAAACAAAGCAAGCCTATCCTAGCATGCGGAATAACTAAATCGCAATCAAAACCTTACGTGGCAAAGAGTTCTGGATACGTCTTCCTAGTGCTCTCCTCTGTCTCCCAAGTACAGTCATTCTCATTCTCACCCTACTGAAGCTTTACTAGTTTCACCGCTTTCCTTCGAAGTAGCTTCGTATCGTACTTGACAATACGCATCGGCTTGCGGTTCCCCACCGCCTCAGGTCCTACTTCAACATCGTCCAACTGACCAGGTGAAATAGTTATATCGGGGTCGTGTACAAACTTCCTTAACTGGGAAACATGAAATACATTATGAACTCCCGCCATCTTGTCTGGTAACTCAACTTTATATGCCAAATTCCCAACTTGTTCGAGAACTGAAAATGGACCAACAAATCTTGGTGCCAACTTGCCTTTCCTACCAGAACGGATCACACTCTTCAACGGAGATATCTTGACAAACACAAAGTCACCAACGGAAAACTTCAAGTCTCTTCGTCTTTTATCAGCATAACTCTTCTGCCTATCTTGAGCGGCCTTCATTCGTTGTTGAACAATCTTTATCTTGTCTGAAGTTTCTCTTATCATATCTGGTCCAAGCATAAAATTCTCACCGGTTTCCAACCAACATGATGGTGAGTTGCACGGTCTTCCATACAAGGCTTCAAATGGAGCCATACCAATACTGGATTGATAACTGTTATTATAGGCAAACTCTACTAGATGCAAATGGTCATCCCATGATCCTCCAAAATCCAATACGCAAGCTCGCAAAAGATCTTCTAACACTTGATTCACCCTCTCTGTCTGACCATCGGTTTGAGGATGATACGCGGTACTAAGATATAATTCTGATCCTAGCGCCCCTTGTAAGCTTTTCCAAAACCCACTAGTAAACAATGGTTCTCGGTCACCCACAATGCCTTTTGGTACTGAATGAAATCTCACTACCCACTTCATATATAGTTCAGCTAACTTAGCTGCCGTTCTGTTTGACTTGACTGGTATAAACCTTGCACTCTTGGTCAATCGATCCACGATTACCCAAATGCTATCATGGCCCGATCTAGTCCTCGGTAAACCATCGATGAAATCCATTGAAACTTGCTCCCATTTCCATTCAGGGATTTCTAATGGCTGTAACAAACCGCTAGGCTTCTTTTGCTTAGCTTTAACTAGCTGGCAATTCATGCACTTGGATATAAACTTCCCAACGTCTCTTTTCATCCCTTCCCAGTAGTAGGTCTGCTTCATGTCTCGATACATCTTGTTACCACCGGGATGTATGGTCAACTTTGAGTGATGAAATTCTCTAAGCAATTCATCCCTCAATCCATCTATGTTGGGTATAACTAACTTTCCATTCTTCTGAAGCCATCCATCTCGATCAAGTCCATACTTGCTCATCTCCTCATCGATACCCATCTCTAACTTGGAGATGATTTCCAGTAGATTAGGATCGTCCCTCTGCTTGGAACCAATCCGCTCAATCAAAATGGGTCTGATCGTCAAACTTGCTAACATTACTGGATCCAACTCGCACTTTGGTCTGAAATCATACCCTGTGATATACTCCAGTTGCTTCCACTCAAGAAACATAGCCCCTAAACTGGCATGTCTTCTACTCAAGGCATCAGCTACTGCATTGCCCTTTCCTGGTGTATATGCGATATCGAAATCATACGAAGCCAAGAACTCTAACCATCTTTGCTGACGAAGATTTAAATCCTTTTGAGAGAAAAGATACTTTAACGACTTATGATCAGTAAACACCTCGAATCTTTCTCCCAAGAGATAATGTCTCAATATCTTCAATGCGAATACAATCGCTGCCAATTCCAAATCATGGGTAGGATACCTTTTCTCGTGCGGTTTCAGTTGCCGACTTGCATAAGCTACAACCCTACCACCTTGCATCAATACGGCACCTAGTCCGGTACCACATGCATCTGTGTATACCGTCATCTCTTCATTCCCCTTAGGAATGACTAACACTGGTGCACTCATCAACTTTTCCTTTAGACGCTTAAATGCATACTCGCACTTCTCGTCCCAAACAAAAGCTTGATCCTTATGTCTGTTGCATTCTTGGGCGTAGACCAATCTTGTACCGTTGCTACCTTCGCAGGATCCACGGCAATACCATTCTCTGAGACAACATGTCCCAAGAATCTCACTTCCTCCTCCAGAAGTGACACTTAGAAAACTTCGCTTTCAGTTGGTGTTTTCTCAACACCTCCATCACTATCCTCAAATGTTCCTTGTGTTCTTCCTCTGTCCTTGAGTAAGCCAAAATATCATCCACGAACACAAGAACAAACTTATTCAACTGATCTTTGAATACCCTATTCATAAGATCCACAAAATATGCTGGGGCATTGGTCAACCCGAATGGCATGACCAACCACTCATAAAATCCAGACGGCGTCCGAAATGCCGTTTTAGCTATACTCTCAGCTTCCACTCTAAGCTGATGAAAACCTGTCACGAGATCCAACTGAGAAAACACTCTCGCTCCGCTCAACTGATCAAACAATTCATCTATCCGTGGAAGAGGATACTTATTCTTCCTCGTCACTTTATTCAACTCGCGATAGTCTACACACAAACGAAGGGAACCATCCGCCTTGGTAGCAAACACAACTGGAGCTCCCCATTCATAAACACTCCTTCTGATAAATCCCTTCTTCAAAAGATCGCTGACTTGCACCCCGAGCTCTTGCTACTCCCTTTGTGCCATACGACGAAGTGGCATCACTATAGGTATGACATCTTTCACTAAATCAATACGGAACTCAATCTCTCGGTGTGGTGGAAGTCCGGTCACTTCCTCGAAGACGTCCGGATACTGGCCAACAACGGGAATTCCTGCTAACTCGTCCTGCGGGATGTCGAGGGAATTTAGAAAACTAGCCATCACCTCATCACTAGGTAGGCCACCAAACACTACCCTCCGCCCATCATCCGCCCTAATAGTCACCAAAAATCCCTCACAGTCTACCACCACCCCGTATCTTTGGAGCCAATCGACTCCCAAAATAATGCCAAACCCAGTAAAGCCCGAAACAAAGCAATCACAAACAAACATACATCCATGACTCGATAAGACCACATTATGACAAATCATGCTAAGACTAGTCGAACCACCAATCGGGTTCGTCACTACTAAAGGTCTATCGACAATCTCGGGTTCCAATCCCAACTTATCTACCAGGTCACTAGATATGAAGGAACTGAAAGCTCCGGTATCAAACAAAACTCTAACATGAACATCATAAACAGAAAGCATACCTTGGATAACAACATTCTTTTCCTTCTCCGCCGCAGTTGGGGCATTCGATGAAGTAGGAACAGCACTGATAGCATATGCTTTCACGATCTGCTTCTCTTTCAAAGGTTGTGGACACTTATCCTTTTGATGTCCAACTTGGCCACAGTTGAAGCACTTCCTGTCTGCTGGCTTGGCTCGACAATTACTGGCATAATGGCCCTTCTTGCCACAGCTAAAGCACTCAACGTCTTTCTTATTCTTTTTCTTCTGGCCATCCTTGGTCTGATTCTGCTTTCTCTTATTCTGAGAAATATTCTTTCCTCCATCGCTTGCTTGTGGCTTTGGCTCCTCTGCAGATGTAACCTCATTCTTCTACTTAGGGTAAAGACTCTCTGACCTTAAAGCTTTCCCCACAATCGATTCAAATGTCTCATCGATGTTGTTAATAAGCTTTTCCCCCAAGTATCCATCCAAACCAGTTATAAACTTCTCGTTCTTCTTCTCGGCTGTGTCAATAAGGGATAGTCCATACTTCGATAAAGTATCGAACTCAGCAATATACTCCGAGACTGCTCTACCATTCTGCTTAAGTTCCAAAAATTTCCTAAACAATTCTGATTTCTGAGCAGCTGTGATAAACTTATCGCTAAAGCGGATCTTGAACTGATCCCAAGTAATCTGATCCTCCGGGGTTGCTGCTTTAATAGCATTCCACCAATTCATTGCCCGTCCTTGCAGCTGACGGGATGCTAGCCTTCTCTTCATCGCGTCCTCGATACTCAAGTCTTCGAAGATGCGCTCACAGCTACCCAACCAATCTTGAACATCCGTAGCCGACTCCGTTTCGTGGAACGGTTTCCCACCAAGGCTAGTGTAATCCTTATAGAGCTTGGCGAACTCGGCCCTTGGCGCCTGCACCGCTGCACCACCACCATTAGCGGCATTAGGAACTGCTCCTTGCACATCTCTGAGCATCTCTCTCATAAGGCCAGTAAACATCGTCCTCATCTCGGCAACATTCCCATTATTGGCTCCTCTACCAGTACCCCTCGTATATCGGCTCATCGTTCAATCTGTAAAGAGAAACGATTAACCATCCTCTTTGTGGTGTCAGTGCAGTGCGACTTTATTCTTATCTATACTAGTAGTATATATACATATAGCTTTTGAAAACCAAAGTAATCGCAAATACGCGCTCTCATATACGTATACTAACTCTCCCTGATGACTTTCCCTAGGTTAACTACGCAACCTAGAGCTCTGATACCAAGTGTGACGGCCCGCCCTGCACCAGTCGGCATTCCCTCCGTAGGTGCGCTGTACACATGCCCGACTAGCACGGAACAGTCGCCAAAGAAAGGAAAGAAGATGAAAGAACTAACAAAGAACCTGTAGAATGTCTCACAGCGCATGGAACAAAATGTAATAATAACATACTTGACATAAAACAGGCGAGACAATGCATAAGCTGATAACCAAACCATCATAGCAGCGGAAATCCAAATACAGCTTATGATCCAATGTTATCCTTATTACAACTTTAAAACTGTCTCTAAAGCAAAAGAAAGCAAAAGTAGAAGATACACTACTAATGCCCAAGAAGTGATCTTCAACAACACAGGGATAACATATATATATATATATATATATATCATACGTGGAAGCCTCCTGCTCGTCTCTGGATCAGCTACTCATGCATACCCAGCTAACCTGTCTCTAGTCTGCTCGTGAGAGCACCCAGAGTAATAAGAAGAGACATAAAACTCTGGGTCAGACAAAAAGTCTGGTATAAGCGATAAGCAGCTAAACAGAACAATAACAGGTATACTAAACCATACCTGAACCTGGACCTGCAACCAAAGAGTTAGCACTACATACTGTACAATACTCTAAGGTGCCACTAACATATGGTGTAAAGAATACGGGGGTGGGGGTGTGCATGTCATAGTGATGGCAAACAAATCAAACATAGCAACCATCCTCACATCTCTCACTCAGTGCGTAAAGCATACGATTTCCACCACTTCGATCACTACACCCATCGAAGTAGTGACGGAGTTCGACTTGTACAACTACTTCTACTACCAAGCTTACCCCATGGAGTCATGACCAAATCTTTACAAATGACCCCACTTCATTAGTCTATAGCTCTTTAGTCGTACCTAGGCCACTTTTGCCCAGAATCCGTTCACGTACCCCCTACACATAGTGTACAAACATGGACAACCCCTTAGCACACGTCCCGCAGCAAAGCCCACTCATGAAGTTAAATCATTAGTTCTCAACTGGATCCTGAGTTCTAACTTCTCGTTTGGACTACCTTTGCATCTCGGGTTTTAATCTTCTCATGTCCAAGCTCCTTGTCTTCCTCACGGCCGCTGTGTGCGGATCGTGCTCTTCCTCACGGTCGCTGTGTGAGGATCGTGCTCCTTCCTCACGGTCCAAGTGTGCGGATCGTGCTCCTTCCTCACGATCCAAGTGTGGGGGAGATCCGATCCGGTCCATATTCCTGCAACTCTTCCAGCGAGCTATATACGCCATACGACGGCGTTTTCGTCCAATCTAACTTTTCTAAACAATCATAAAACATTCCAAACAGTCATAGCAACATGTATAATCATTCACAAACACCAAAACAACAATATGATATGTTAAAATGGATCAAACATAGCCAAAACCCCATATTTTCCCTTAAGCATGTTTAAGCAAAACTAATCATAGGATTAACAAAACTTAACCAAATCAACCCAAACTTCTAACAGAGGTCTAAAACGGTGTTTAAGAATTTCTAAACATTTTTCCAGATTTTTAATCATGAATAATTTCGCTGATTAACGCTAATCACCCTAATTAACTGCAATTAGTGCCAAAACAATGCTAATCACTCACCTTTGCCACAAATAAAACTCACATCTGAAATGAATCTCTGTTTGGCACGAATACTGATGTCTAACAGCAGCTCTAACCTTGCTTTGGTGCTATCTCTCCTTAATTTGATGTTGCTAAGCCAAATCTTCAATTAGAAAGTGGTTTAGAGGTGTTTTAGATGTTGGAGGCCATGGCTAGACTTGAAGGAATAAAAAGTGGCGGCTGAAAATGACAAAAAGGATGTTCTCTAAACCCTAACAGCCCTTAAATACTCCAAATCCCGAAATTCCCCAATGGGCCTAGCTGTTAACTACCCAATTAAGCTCGGTTAAGCTGTTTTTATCCCTCTAAACCTTAATTCAGCTATATCTCCCAAACAGTAAGTCCGTTTGGCTAACGTGACCACTCTACGGAAAGGTAAACCAACAAACGAATCTAATGGAGGTGGTTTCAGGTCAAAACTCCTTACCAATCAAAAGTTATGGACGAAACAAGATCAACTAGGGGCAAAACAGTCATTTAAAAATCGACAGAAATCATGAACATGGGAAAAGACCCCACTAGTCGTTTCCCAAAAGTACACGACCATACGACTTCACAAGAAAAAGAAATAAATATTCTACGATCTTCCGATGCGTAGAATGCAGGTCGTTACACCAATACTCGTGTGGGGTTTTCAATCAACAACGGTCAATTTAAATAAATCATTGGTTGATAATTTTAACTAATTCTAATTCGGTTTGAATTATTTTTCTAATTAACCAATTTTAACTGTTCAAATTATAAATGGACATTTATATCACATTCAACAACCACAAAGTGTATCCACATTGTTTGAAATACATGTGTCGGATATCCAAACAACGCTTCTTGTGTAGATGAGTCTTGAATAGTTCATGTGTTGAACTCAAGCAATGCCACATACAATAGATAAAAATCATCACTGGCAATTTCTATACATTACAGTTATAAATTAAATTAAATAACTGTACAAATATTTTGAGTGAGAAAGAGTTCTCACATTCGTTTCCACTCCACCAACTGAGGATTTTTTTAATAAAATTAAACCAACGTTTAATTTTATCAAAAACCGCAACAGCTTCCATTTCCGTTCTGGTCAGTTCCATGTTGTAGGGTTTGTTGATATGATCCCAATGGTTCCGGTTTTGCTGAATTCTGACTTCATATGAAGAAGATATTATCATTACAAATTTTAACATGAATTAATATAATTTAAATACATCATTAATCACTACTTACCCTCATTAGTTTGTTAATCACGTGATTACCCAAATCCTTCTCTCTCGTTTAAAAACTCCAGGAGATTCAAAGAAAAACCCACGCTCATCTCCGAACCTCCCTGTCGCAACCCCCATGCTTCACCGGAGACCGATCGGCCTACACCATGACAACCGCCACAGCGCACTCCCCCTCCGCCTACGACGGTGCCGGTCGCGGCCCCCCCATCGACCACGAAAATGCACTTGAACGCAACGAGTTTGAGTACCAAATACCCTTAATTTTCTCCACGAGATACGATCAAAACCACATGAGATTAAAGAGCATGAAAATCTCAACATAATTCATGCTATAAAATTCGAATGATATTGCATAGATTAGGATAAATTGGGAAGGGAAATTTCATGCGTTTCAGCCATTAATTCTAGGGTCGACGCTGGATTATTGAATGAGGGAGAATAGGATTTTTCTATTTATATATATATTATATTTAATATTATTAAATTCCAAAAATACTTGTTTACTGATCTGTACTCCAAATCAAACCCAATGATTGTTGCCCTATAGCTAAATACCCCTACTCCAGACACAATGGAATTTTTTCCCCTAAGTTAATTCGACTATATCAGTCAGTTTTCGTCAAAATTAAAATATAAATTGATATATCGAACTTTAATCGTACATTTTAATTTACCGGGGCCACATAATGACTTCCTAAATTATAGAAAATTACACCTAGCTATGTTTTGACGATACGGTGCTAACAAAACTAATTTCATCGAATTTGGAGACCGTTTGAGAAATGATCCTTTTATTAGTCGATTAAATTCAAACTGAAATTACTAAACACATTTAAATTGGCTACGCTTAGATATTAATTCCAAAAATTATGAAATTTGTAACCTAACAATAATTTGACATTCCGGATCCAACAAAAGTGGTTTCGTCGAAAATGTAGGTTGTTTGCAAAATGGCTATTTTCAAGGGCTATATATATAATAAAATATATAAAAATTCCATAGCGACTATTCTAAATTTTAAATTGGACATAAATTTCAATTCATATTATGAAATCTGAATTTCTTACATCCATAACAAAAAATTTAATTAAACAGATTCTAACGTTTCTTGTTTCATCAAATTCTGACTTATATTGAATTATGTATATTCAATTGAAATTTAAAATTGAATTTTCAAACTACCGCGCCATTTCGAGTTCGTTTTATAATTAAAATATATTTATACGTTCTACCTTCAATTGAAAAAAAAATTAGTCGTTGTTATTTAAAATAAATCATTTTAAATATTCAAAATCCATTAAAATAGCTAAAATAAAAAATTTAAATTGGTTCAGAAATTCTGGGTTGTTACAATCTCCCCCACTTAAAATATTTTGTCCTCGAAAAGGAATGGAGCTGAAAGTTGTTTAACTAACCAACACAACTTTCATTCTGACTTGAGTTCCTCAACTTTTCAGTTTCTAAGAACTTTCTAATTTATCAAAAAAATTGGCTAACACCGTAAATTTTTGAAAAATTTCGCCATAACCTCCTTTGTATGGGCTGATCGATAAAACCACAACTTTCCTCACAGGGCCCTCATCAATCAAAAAGAAAAAGAGAATGCCAAGCGGGTTGCCAATTGGCTCACAAAGTCATCAAAACCCAATAAACACAGTAAAAATGTACCTATTTGTCGGGCATAAAATTTTATTCCTCTTCTTAGCTTCCATGCAATGACCTGTTCAACATATATGGATGTACATATATCCAATTGCAATCATTTTTGAATTCAGTTCAATATTAATTCAATTTGGCTAAATTTTACCTTTCGTTGTCATATTGGTTTTATTAGTTGAATTACTAATCAAACATCACAACGAGCAATTAATTAGTTGATTAGCTTTTCAAACATATAACTTTAATATACTCAAAAATCCATATTTTCAGTGTCAAATCACAAACAATAAATTCTAACTAAGTTTTGATCTCACACCAGTCAATTGGAAGTATATAGATATCCCACTTTCGAAACTCGAACATAAATACTGATGATGAGATCTTAATCATCAGAATCATCTCCGGGCGACTAGGTATATTTGAGACTTCTTATACACGTTTGCAAGGCGTATATGCAAAATCTTATTATACTAGAAGTCCAAATTCAATATAAAATAAAATACTCAAATACGTATAATAATTTTTAGTTTTCAAAACTAAATTCATTTTCATAAATAACACTCTTTTAACTCATTCTAGGGTTTTACTAACCCTATCTCTAACGAGTCATTCTTATAGGATGTTACTAATCCTATCACTGATGAATTCTTTCGTTCGGTTCTAATGTGCCTAGTTCTCTAGCTTTGTAAACCAAAGCTTTGATACCACTTGTAGCTGCCCGTACTTCCCTGCCGGCCTAAACCAAACAAGAAGGCGGACTGCTTTGAGAACATGACGCATTAAAACACAAACACTAGAATATTTCATTGCTATTATAACAATTACATCAGAGTACAAGAATATATCAGAGTATGAATAAATATTACACAGCGGAAATACAATATCAGAGATTAAAATTACATTTTAAATACATAAACATAATGTGCAGCGGAAAATATAAACAACCACAACTGAATGAAATACACGGATACAAAGAATTCTGAAAATAACTCCAGCTGTAATCCAGGATCCTATGAAAAGAAATATCTGCTAAAACCAAAACTACTGACTGCTCGTATGGAAAATATGAGCACCCAGAGTTTAGGTTAAAACATTAAACTCCGAGTCAGTCATGGGACTAGTGTGAGAACTAAAACAATTATTAACTTTTATTTAAAGTTAGGTAAATCATGGGATCACGCCATATGACACAGAACGGATTTCCTCCCATGAATTCCATAAAACAAAATTCATAATGCTAAATAAAAGAAAAATGAACCTATTATAAGAACCAGGTCCCATCACACAATGCAACGCAATCCAGAGGATAGAGTTTTACCTTATAATAGCCAAATATGCTTGGTATGTGAAAATAATCTTTTATTATTACTATAAGTGAAGAAACCAACTTTAAATATAAATGTATCAATCATAGATGACATAGGTACCATATATTATGTCGCCATACATAGGTTTACAACTAAAACCAAAAAATTCGTATTGGAAGTTTGGATTTCCATCATGATGGCAGCTGATTCGAGAGATCTATCGCCTAGTGCAATACTCAACGGCTTACGTCCTAGCTAGAGAAAACACCGTAATGCACATCCGCCTTTCTGGGAAATCAAGTATCATTGCGGCTTACGTCCCAGTTAGAGAGAAGACCGCTTACTCTATCCCTCTGGGAATCGGGGGGTGTGCCCTATCCCTCTGAACGTGAAGCGACCACGCTCAGCTCATCTCTGTCGACCGAATCTATGACAATCCTAAGACCGTCAATCCTCATCTCAAAAGCATATTGACCTGACCATCAGTTCACCATCATATCAGTGTGTGAGGCTCGCGTATTAACGTTACACAAAGGTATTCTAATTAAAGCTATGCTTTGATCATCATCCACAAGGCTCTGCTTTTCAACAAAAGCCTTGGTCCATGCATCTTAGCATATCACATTGTCAATCCATACCGTACCATTGATTTCTGCCAATATATAACCTCTAAGCTCATACGTCTCAGAGAAGGGTGTTAAGCAAGAGAATAAATTCTCCGCCATCAAACAGATATATATTTAGTAGAGATCAACTAATACAACATTAGACATACCATCCATTTGCAAGTCCGTTCTGAGTCTGAACGAAACCAGAGGCACCTTATTCCTCGTCCCATATGTCCAATATAGGAGAGAGATCCTCGCATATCTGGACAATCAACAAGTATGTCCGGACAACTACCACTATAACTGCTTCCTGCGAATTAACCAATCCAGGGCATCAGTAGTAATCCATTCGATGTGAAGATCGCAGGTCTTCGACCGCTGCCTTCAATATCTTCGACTTTTAATCGTTGAATCAATTATTCAGAATGAGTTAAACCCGGTCTTTCCGCATAACTTGCATATTTTATAATCAAGTGCTATAAAAACACATCACATGTCTCATTCCAATCCAGAATATTGTTTTATTCAAATATTCTTTACATTGGGAATTATTCCCATAAATCTTATCAAATATTTAATTCATTTAAACCTCTTGTTTAAATCTTTACTTGGAAACCATTTCAAAAGATTTTGTATTATCTTTTCACAACTTTAAACCAAATTATGGTTTATTAAACTAGTCAGGATCATCGTGCCTTACCGAAGTAATCATTTATTTTATTTTTCCAATCCCAACCTATTTTTCCCATGGAGCAAAACTGGTAGTACTCTATATCTAACACCCATTGTGTTATTGGTAAATTCAATTACCATTCTACGCTCAAATCTAATTAAATACATAACTATCGCCTAGAGTAAAACTGGTGGTACTCCATTCCGACCATTTCTCAAATTTGGCAAATTTAATTACCACATTAGCATTTCAATCTGATTAAAGATTCATTAAAACTCCACTTAGTTTTAATCTCCAAAAATCTTTATTTAATGATTATTCCAATTTAGAAAATAAATCCTATCTTTAACTGGGTTAAAGAACCAATGTCATTTAAAACATCATTCACGATAAACCCAAATCATCTTCCATCAAAATGGAATTTACATGGAAATCATAACAGTATATATTTGATATAAATTCCTGTATCAGACTAATACAATAAAATGAATAACGACTAAGCCTTTTAAATTCCATAAATAGTAATGGTCTTCTTTTTCAGCAACTCATCTCGATTATTACCAAATCGAATTCCATTTAATTCCAATTTAATATGTTAAATTAGAAAATTTTACTTCAGAAAATTTCTATTAAATCTTGATTAAAAGATTTATAAATTCCAAATGTTATTAAAAACACCGTTCACGATAAACCCAAAATCCAACTTTCATTTCAATTCCAATTAAATTAATTAATTGGTAAACTTCTCTAAATCTTAATTAAAAGATTTATTCTTTTCTCAACGGGGTTTAAGAACAGTGTTATTTAGGACACCATTCACGACAAACCCAAAATCCAATTTGATATTAAATACAAGGCTCTGAATAGAAATTAATATCGGCTTATATTCAATATCAAATTCTGAAACCAACGGATATCGTATTGGGAATAACGATATCGGTATCTTCCAAATTTCCATAACAATATCCGTATAATTACGGAATCCAATATCGAAAATATCCGTAGATAATTTCCATTAAACCCCTTCCAATTTATTCATTGGAAAATTCTGGTTATTTCAAAAACCATTTAAAATCCAATTTATTTATTTAAAAATATTAGATTATTATTCTAGTTCATAACTAGTTCATTTCGATAAAAATATATTTTAATCTTTCGAACTTGGAATTTTTCATCCAAAATCTTTCCAAATCATTTATTATGACTATACATAATTTATTCATATTCTTAACTATTTTAATATCGCCATTTCAGTTGATTTCCATATACGGTCATCGAACTGCATTTACAACGACCTTTCCCAAAAATGATTTCGACATATTTTAAAATCCAACCATTAGATTTTAGATCTCTTATTATCATTCGAAAGCTCTTTTCGATACGAACCAACGATTCATGTTTTAGGAGAATCGGACGATCGGATCTTCCGTTATGCCAATTTGAAACCAATGGTCGAAATTCGCGATCAGTCGCTGCGCGGCACGTTCTATTCAGGCCACTTAAATATATATAATATATTTATTGTCGATTTCCATTTAAAACATATTTTATAAATCGTTTATAAATTCATTTTAAAATGATTTCAATTTTAAATCAAAATTGAATATTCCATATCATTATAATATCAAAATGATAGTGTTTTCAAAATATCAGATTTTGAAATCAATTCTTTTCGATATTCATTTTAAAATGAATAAAATCAACAGAAAATTCTGTTCGAGTTCAAATGGCGTGTACCTATTTAACTCGGCTCCATATATTTCAATATTTTCGTGTCCATCCAAAATCGGACATCAAAATCACATTTTGATTATTTGATGAATATTATTTTAAAATATTCGTTATTCCTGAATTGGAATCAGACTCACTCAATTACCATATAAATTTCAGTTATATGAATTTCATACATCGCATGTATTCAACAATAATGATAAATAATCATTCAAGCATCATCCATAGTGTAACTTACAACTATATAAGTATTAAAATAAATAAATAACGCTCATCACAGCCTGTCAACCCATTGATTGATATACAACTAAATAATATGATTAGTGTATGTCAAATATCATCCCAATACCCGTGTGGGGTTTTCAATCAACAAAAGTCTATTTAAATAAATCATTGGTTAATAAATTTAACTAATTCTAATTCAGTTTGAATTATTTTTCTAATTAACCAATTTTAACTGTTCAAATTATAAATGGACATTTATATCACATTTCAACGACCACAAAGTGTATCCACATTGTTTGAAATACGAGTGTTGGATATTCAAACAACGCTTCTTGTGCAGATGAGTCGTGAATAGTTTGTGTTTTGAACTCAAGCAATGTCACATACAATAGATAAAAATCATCACTGGCAGTTTCTATACATTTACATTTATAAAATAAATTAAATAACTGTACAAATATTTTGACTGAGAAAGAGTTCTCACATTCGTTTCCATTCCCCCATTCTTTAATTGAGGATTTTTTAATAAAATTAAATCGGCGTTTAATTTTATCAGAAACCGCAACAGCTTCCGTTTCCGTTCTGGTCAGTTCCATGTTGTAGAGTTTGTTGATACGATCCCAATGGTTCCAGTTTTGTTGAATTCTGACTTCGTATGAAGAAGAATTATCATTACAAATTTTAACATGAATTAATATAATTTAAATACATCATTAATCACTAATTACCCTCACTAGTGTGTTAATCACGTGATTACCCAAATCCTTCCCTCTCATTTTAAAACTCCAGGCGATTCAAAGAAAAACCCACACTCGTCTCCGAACCTCCCTGTCGCAACCCCTCATGCTTAACCGGAGACCGATCGGCCTACACCACGACAACCGCCATGGCGCACTCCCCCTCCGCTTGCGACGGTGCCGGTTGCGGCCTCCCCATCGACCATGAAAACGCCCTTAAACGCAACGAGTTTGAGTACCAAATACCCTTAATTTTCTCCACAACATACGATCAAAACCACATGAGATTAAAGAGCATGAAAATCTCAACATAATTCGTGTTATAAAATTTGAATGGTATTGCACGGATTAGGAGAATGTGGGAAGGGAAATTTCGTGCGTTTCAACCATTTATTTTACGGCTGGCGCTGGATTACTGAATGAGGGAGAATAGGAATTTTCTATTTATTTATATATATATATTATATATTATTATTAATGTGACGGACCGCCCCGCACCAGGCGGCATTTCCTCCGAAGGTGCGCTGTATACATGCCCAACTAGCACAGAACGGTCGCCAAAGAAAGGAAAGAAGAGAATGAACTAACAAGGAACCTGCCTCACAGCGCATGGAATAAAATATAATAATAATATACTTGACATAAAACAGGCGAGACAGTGCATAAGCTGATAACTAAAATCAACATCAACATCATCATCAGAGTAGCGGAAATCCAAATACAGCTTATTACAACTTTCCAAATTACTATCTCTAAACAAAAGAAAGAAAGGTACACCACCAATGCCCAAAGTAGTGACCGCAGCAACACAGGGAGAATATCTATATATATAATACGTGGAAGCCTCCTGCTCGTCTCCGGATCAGCTACCCGTGCATACCCAGCTAACCTGTCTCTATTCTGCTCGTGAGAGCACCCAGAGTAATAAGAAGAGACATAAAACTCTGGGTCAGAAAAAAAGTCTGGTATGAGAGATAAGCAGCTAAACAGAACAATAACATGTATACTAAACCATACCTGAACCTGGACCTGCAACCAAAGAGTTAGCACTACATACCGTAGAATACTCTAAGGTGCCCTTGAATAAATGGTGTAAAGAATACGGGGGTGGGGGTGTGCATGTCATAATGATGGCAAACAAATCAAGCATAGCGACCATCCTCACATCTCTCACTCAGTGCGTAAAGCATACGACATCTACCGCTTCGATCACTAGACCCATCGAAGTAGTGACGGAGTTCAACTTGTACAACTACTGCCACTACCAAGCTTACCACATGGAGTTATGACCAAATCTTTACAAATGACCCCACTTCATTGGTCTATAGCTCTTTAGTCGTACCTAGGCCACTGTGGCCCTAAATCCGTTCACGTACTCCCTACACATAGTGATCCAAAGTTATAGACATCGACAACCCCTTAGCACGCGTCCCGCAGCAAAGCCCAATCATGAAGTTAACTCATTGGTTCCCAACTGGATCCTAAGTACGAACTTCCCATTTGGACTACCTTTTGCATCTCGGTTTATTGGTCTTCACCGGTTCGGTTCGGATCATTCCCCACGCTTGGGTCGGATCGTGGTCTTCACTTCAAGTCCAAGCATCTCGGATCGGGTCGGTCGTGCTCCCTCCATCGGATCGAATCGCGCCATACGGATCGGGTCGTGCTCCTTTAGCTCGTGGTTCCTGGTTCGGGTCGGCGTCATCACAACAGATCGTGGTGCATCGGATCGTGGCTTCTGGAGTGGCTCGGGTCGTGATGATCCCATCAGTTCGTGGCACTTCATCAATTCGCGGAGGCATAGATCAGCTCGTGGTTGAAGGCACAGCTCGAAGTATCGTTTCAGTCAAGCTCCACAGTTCGGGTCGTGGCACATAGGGGCGATCCGATCGACTCGTGACACATGGGGCGATCCGCGATCCGGTCCCTGCACAGCTTTCCTACGACTTCCAGCAACTTGTTTTACGCCATTCGACGGCGTTTTCGACCAATCTAACACTTCTAAGCAATCACAAAGCATACCATACAGTCATAGCAACATGTATAAACATCCACAAACAGCAAAACAACAATATGATATGTCAAAACGGATCAAACATACCGAAACCCCTTATTTTCCCTTAAGCATGTTTAACAACAACTAATGATAAGGTTAGTAAAACTTAATCAAATCAACCCAAACTTCTAACAGAGGCATAAATTGGTGTTTAAGAATTTATAAGTATTTTTCTAGAATTTATTAATGTATAAATTCGCTAATCTTCACTAATTACCCTTAATTAACCGTAATTAGTGCAAAAACTATGCAAATCACTCACCTTGGCCACAAATAAAATTTTCAGAACTGAAACCTCGCTGATTTGGGCGGATAATGATGTCTAACAGCAACTCTAATACTGATTTGGTGAAGATCTTCTTTGATTTGGTGTTGATTAAGCCAAAACTTGATTAGGATGTGATTAGAAGTTGATTTGGGTGTTGGAGACCATTGCTAGGGTTCCAAGAATGAAAGTGGTGGTTGAAAGAAATGTTTTCTAACCCTAATCAGCCCCTATACATCTCTAATCCCGAAATCCCCTTTGGGCCTAGCTGCTAATCACCCAGTTAAGCCCAATTAAGTTGTTTTTCACCATCTGAAACTTGTTTCAGCCATATCTCCCAAACGGTGAGTCCGTTTGGCTAATGTGACCACTCTACGGAATCGTAAACCATCAAACAAATCTAATGGAAGTGGTTTTAGGTCAAAATTCCTTTTCAGTCAAAAGTTATGGCCAAAACAGTATCAGCTAAGGGCAAAACGGTCATTTAAAAATCGGCAAAAATCATGAACATGGGAAATGACCCCAATAGTCGTTTCCCAAAGCCACATGACCATACGACTTCGTATGTGAAAGAAATAAATATCCTACGATCCTGCGATGCGTAGAATACGGGTCGTTACATTCTCCCCCCTTAAGAAATTTCGTCCCCGAAATTCCTTAACCCAAAACATATAAAGGATTCCACATGCCTATCAGCCATATACAACAAACAAACATGCAAAACAAATAAAACAAACCTATCCTAGCATGCAGAAAGACTAAATCGAAGTTAAAATCTTACCAGGCGAAGAGTTCTGGATACGTCTTCCTAATGCTCTCCTCTGTCTCCCAAGTACAGTCATTCTCATTCTCGCCCCACTGAACTTTGACTAATTTCACCGCCTTCCTTCGAAGCTGCTTCGTATCGTTCCCAACAATACGCATAGGTCTGCGGTTCCCAACCGCCTCGGGTTCAACTTCGATATCATCCAACTGATCAGGTGAAATAGTCACATCTGGGTCATGTACGAATTTCCTTAACTGGGAAACATGAAATACGTTGTGAACTCCTGCCATCTTCTCTGGTAAGTCAACTCTATAAGCCAAATTGCCAACTTGTTCGAGAACTGGGAATGGGCCAACAAATCTTGGTGCCAAGTTGTCTCTCCTGCCAAATCGTATCACGCTCTTCAACGGAGAAATCTTGACAAACACCAAGTCACCGATGGATAACTTTAAATCTCTTCACCTTTTATCGGCATAACTCTTCTGCCTATCTTGGGCAGCCTTCATTCGCTGTTGGATAATCTTAATTTTAGCTGAAGTTTCTCTTATCACATCGGGTCCAAGTACAAACTTTTCACCAGTTTCTACCCAACATGACGGTGAGTTGCACGGTCTTCCGTACAAAGCTTCAAATGGAGCCATACCGATACTGGACTGATAGCTATTGTTATATACAAACTCCACTAGATGCAAATGGTCATCCCACTACACCAAAACAGGGGATTCCCAACAAGTATAAGTGTTACAAATAATTTTTGTAACACTTTTAAGTGTCACCAACGACCTGTGAGGAATTTCCTGTAACACTTATAAGTGTTACAAACAGAGTTACTGCTAACACTTATAAGTGTTATAAACATATTCATTGCTAACACTTATAAGTGTTACAAACATATTCATTGCTAACACTTTTAAATGTTGGAACTATAAGATATGGTAACACTTATAAAAGTTACAAACATATTCATTGCTAACACTTATGAATGTTGGAACCATAAGATATGGTAACACTTATAAGAGTTACAAACATATTCATTTCTAACACTTATAAATGTTGGAACCATAAGATATGGTAACACTTATAAGAGTTACAAACATATTCATTGCTAACACTTATAAATGTTGGAACCATAAGATATGGTAACACTTATAAGAGTTACAAACATATTCATTGCTAACACTTATAAATGTCAGTATCAGAATGCTACTAACACTTATAAGTGTTGGCATACATAAATTGCTAACACTTATGAGTATATATAGCATGTCTACATGATTTTCAGTCACATATCAATTCAAATAAAAGTATTTGGTACGCTTCCATATTTCAAGTTCAACAATGTCACTTTTGCATAGTGCTTCCAATTTCAAAATACCATAATATCAAGTTCAAATTACAAAAAACAATACAAAGTTTTACTAAAAATACATAGAATTTTAGGTACTACGAAGGCGAAAGGGTGAAGCAATGCCAAGTACCATAGTAAGAAAGGATGAAGCAAATGATTTAAGAGCATCATTGACTTGGATTGACACTTAACTCGCCACTTGACTTGCAACTTGATTTTGTAATTCTATATACCATTGACGAAAATCGTCATTTTTATTCTTGTCGGCAATTGCTTTTGAAGCTTGCATCATCTTTATGTGCTTTACGGAATAAGAGGAGCTAATTGCACGGAAATAATTTTTCCTTTTATTAGAACCAAAAACTTTGGAGATAGGATCATTGTCAAGATCAAACATATTTGTTTTCCCGTTGCCATTACATTCCAAATTCTGTTTTTTTTCTCCTCCTCCACAAAATATAAATGCACTCATTTTTACAGAAATAGCAAATTGCAAAACTGATAAATAACACGTGTATTTGCAAAACTGATAAATAACAAGTTATCATTCCAAAACTGACAAATAACAAGTGAATTCCAAAACAGAAAAATTATGAGAAAGGAATTAAAGCATTTAATTCTATACTTTTCCTATCAAATAAGACACTTGATTGAGTAAGAACTGTTGTTTCAAAGTCTTAAAAAAACCAAATGCATGCATTTTGATTTCGCGTGGAGGTAATCAGTCGAGTCAATGACCAATAAGGATAGCAATTGCATGCATTCTGATTTTTTTTTCATAGTTGACACTTGACAATTCAAAAAACCAAAAAATTGGAATTGCATTTGTGAACTGTCAATGACCGACATGGATTTATATACATATAAAATATATGTATACGCATACTTGTACTGTTGGTCAGCAGGGATTTATATGCATATTGGTCATTGACAGTACACAAATAGAAAGACCAACAGGAATATGCAGGGATGGATTCATATATTGGAATATGCAAGGAATGAATATGCAGCGATGGATTCATATATTGGAATATGCAAGGAATGAATATTCAGGGATGGATTCATTTTATAAATTGTGACCAGAACAATAAAAATATACTGAATTGCTCAGTTCAGTTTTCGCGCAAAAACTGAGCTGCTCAGTTCGCGCGAAAACTGAACTGAGCAGCTCAGTTATAAACAATGATAATGGAATATAGCATGGCGTATTAATATAATTTTAAATAAATTTTGGTATGGAGGGAATAAAGCGTATTACGTACGTGCATAACAGTTTGCTATTTTGTAGTAAATAATCGTACGAAACAGTCACCTATAAACAATGACAATGGATTATAGCATGGTGTATTGCTATAATTTTAATTAAATTCCAGTGTGGAGGGGATAAAGTGGATTGTGTACATGCATAACAATTTGCTATCTTTTAATAGACGATGTCAACTTTGCAGTTAGAAATCAAACGTCAAATGTGAAATAAACACAGAGGAAGTAAAGCACGGGTAAGATATGTAGGAACGATGTTGGTTATCAAAAGCTATAAATATATTCCAAGCTAGTTAATTCAACATAAACGTCCTTGCATAGTGGAACATCGTATGAATAACTGTGGATGTGTTAGATTATGATTAATAGAAACTACAATCCCCAAAAGGTGTTGAAGTAACAATCGAGCAAACTAAAGTCTGGAAGTAACGATTAGATTATCTGTCAAGCCAGTGTTTTTACATAGTTGTTTATTAATTATTGAAACATGACAATGATTTTATTGAAAATAAGTTAAACTACTAAGAGACGGCAATACTAATTTTGGACAACTGGTATATATATGGAAAGATAGATTGCTTTATAGTTGTTATAGTGTAACATGTGACGACGACGGCAAGGATTAAAAATGGCAAGATAGATTGCTTTATAGTGTAACATGTGACGATGTAGGCTTATAGCTTATTTGATGAAGGCTGCAATACTAATTTAGGTCAACTGGTATATATATGTACAGCGAGAGGAAAGAATTAGCAGCAACTACAGTGGGCAAGTCATATGCTTGGTTGTTACATCTTGAAATTTTCTGTTGACTTTAGTACCAAAAGTCATTATAGAGAACAACGGGTTTTGTTAATGGGTAATATTATGGTAGAATCGGTCAGCGATTTATATCACATGGCTTGGATGAAAACTGAACTGAGCAGCTCAGTTCAGTTTTCGCGCGAAAACTAAGCAGCTCAGTTCAGTTTTCGCGCGAACTGAGCAGCTCAGTTCAGTTTTCGCGCGAACTGAGCTGCTAAGTTCAGTTTTTGCGCGAAAACATCCATTAATGATCCGACATGTCAATATTGTCACAAAGCATAAGCTATTTGAGTTTCATAATTGTTAAAATGTAACTATTAATCATACCTGATATTTCATTCACATGGATTTTGCTTCCAGCTGAAACCAAAGCTTTTCCCTATGCCATGCAGTCATTTTTCTTTTCTTTTCTGGATTGACTCCCAAGTTAAGCACCTCTCTGGTGAGAAATGAATACAATTTCCTAGTATGAATTTTTCTTGTTAAAATGATGGTGAAACCAGTGTATAAAACATGATTGATGAAATAATCTGAAATATACATTAAGCATTACATGGATTACTTGGATGAGTTTTATCAATATAGAAATTCACTGACACAATGAGTTAATTGATAGATTGTGGCACAGATTAGTTTGCATTTAAGATAGTAATAAGTTTGGGTAATCCAATTCACAATATCGTAATATGATGCTGCAATTTATAACTTACAATTTCAATAAAAAAAGTTGACATGAAGCAATCATCTTCTTTAATACCAAAATTTCTAAAAATGCTAAACTACAGACAGAAACAACAATTTAGTTTCCTGTAAATCATAGGAAATTGTAGCATAAATATTTTCTTATTCATCCACCCATGGGGAGATTTCTTGATAAGCCATTTGTGAAATGGAAGTGGAAGAAAATCGTTATTACCGGAATTCTTTTGGTTAAAATTGTTAACAAAAATAGTCGTTTCAATACAGGTATGTAAAGAAAATTTTAAATTAATTTCTACGCATGTGTTTTTTTGGGTCCATATCCAAAGTAAGCATACACTAGACCTTTGTAGGCTTGCATTTTAACATTTAAAAAAAATTCCATAAATTTAGTTCGAATAGAGCATGACCGCTGACATGCTTTCATCCATTTCACATAAATATTGCATTGTCTACTCTGTACATTCCATTAGTTGAAAATGAAATTGTCTCAAAATGATATTTTAGGGCCAAGATGAAAATCTCTACTAATTATCATCTTGCCATCTCAAATTACCTCAGGCTTACATATCTAATATCATGCAACTACCACAATCCATCAATAATCCACCTCCATTGACAATTACTAGAGAACTAGCACATCAATCTATAGTGAATGTGATTGCATCATATATCATATTTAGATCAATATGCAAGTGATTTCATTTGACTTGACAATCATTATTAGATGATCTACTCAACACTATTGTTGCAAGCATTGTGAAGAGGCTCCTTATAATCGATACTAAATTGTTTTTTAGTCATGGAGTATATACTTTAAGAAGCATACTCAACATATTGAGGCATGCACCTGCCATTGTAATTAAAAGGTTAGTTCTACCTTTTCAGTATCTTGCAATGACTGGTGCATCATAAAACTGCGTTCCTTGAGCTGCTGTACAAAACTAACTAATTCATCTATTAAATCCTCTTGAAGCTTTCTGTTTAAAAAGGAAAAAACTGGTTAAGAGCTCCAATTGTTACCAAACAGTGTTAAAATGAATAAAGAAAAGATATTTTCAACACCACCGAGCACAAATAGCTCAAATAAAATAGTAAGTGCAAATAATTTAGGACTCTTTTTCCTGGAGCAATATGACATAAAGCTAAAGATAACTAGAGATAAACAAACTAACTCAATATCAAAAGGAAAAAAGGCAATGATTTGTGCGGATGCATCTAGTTTAAACTGAGCTTCGGCTCGGTTTTAAACTGAGCCTTGTACAGTTTAAACTGAGCCATAGGCTCAGTTTTACCGAGCCGAGTGACTCGGTTTAAACCGTATCTTTATTTATTAAGAGTGCCTGGAGTATATTGGATTTCCCTGCTTCTCTATATCTCTCCTTAGCTCTTCGATAGCATCCATATTGGCTTAGTTAGCTACAAGACTCAAGAGGATAGTGCAGCTACCCTTACGCGCGAGGCTTAGTTTTACTGAGCCGAGTGACTCAGTTTAAACTGAGCTTCGGCTCAGTTTAAACTGAGCCGGAGCTCAGTTTAAACCGAGTCACTCGGCTCAGTTTAAACCGAGCCGAGGCTCAGTGAAACTGATATTTAGCATCAGGTTCAGTTAGTTTAAATGCGCTATATAAAAGGTTCCCATGGTGGTTTCCACATCCCCCCTCCCTCCTCTCTTTCTTTCTAACGTTCTGTGTATACTCAGATATATCTACACAATTTTATCCCAAGTCAAAAGCAAAAATACAAAGTAGAATGTAAGCTCACCCGCGCTAGAAGATTTATATGTGGAGGTTCTGTGTAAGCTTGTTTGTTTCTCTTTCCACTTATAATTTCTAAAACCAGTACACAAAAACTATATACATCTGATTTGACATCTAATATAATATGATTTAAAGTACCTAAAAAACAGAATTCCTGCGGTAAGAACCATCCCAGCAACTGCCCATGAATGGTTTTTCAAATGTTCAAATGCTGGAAAGTGGAGTTAATGAATGGTTACAAGAAAAAATAAATCAATTTTGATACTATAGAATATAAAAAGTATCACGTGAAAAGTGGGAAACACATAATGAAAATTCTAAAACAGCTGAAGTTGTATTTTATGTTTTGCGAAGATCACAATGAATTAAAAATATATACTCTTGTTTCTAATCATATCATAGCTATTCCATAATTTCATTGCTATGAAAATATAAGAAGCAAAGAATAACCATAACCTGTAGCATTTTGAACCCATGCAAGCGAATCTCGGAAGACAAAGCTGTTGTTACTACGGTATTTAAAGATTTATAAACAATTAATTAATATATATGCAATGAAGAAAATTCACATGAGCAGTAAAATGATGGTAAATTACAAGTAGGTATGCTTTAATAAGAGATCATGTGAATGAAGGATTGCTAAAGTGCCATCTGTTGAACTGAAAATAAACAAAATTCCAATATATTAGAGTCAATTAAGTACGATTACCTATATGGAACTGCGAATATTTTGTTCTCAGATCAACATCAACCAAATTATTTATTATGCATTTTTGTTCGTCTGGGAGACTTGTTTACAGCTAGTTTTACAGGAATTTGATTAATTTATTTTGTTTTTTTTCCCGATCCTATCATATAAGCTAGCTTATGATAGATATATGCAATTGTCATAGTGAAATACTTTTCATGAACTAAGAAGAAATATTGCAGCATTATTTCAATATGTGAATCTCTTTTATATAAGCATCATGTACATATTACACACGTGTATTGGATAAATAATAGATAACGCATGAGAGGAAAAGCTTACTGTGTTTTTGTCCACATAATTGTCTGTCGTTGCTTCAGTTACCATGGCGAAATACTTAAGATATTTATGTGGCAAAAGACTAACAGAACTAAATGAGAAACGAGAGAGAAAGGAAGGACTATTGAGTTATTAAGGATGTGTGGTTTGCTCATTCTGCAACTATAGTTTTATTCTGTGTGAATAATTAGTTTCCTTTTACATTGAACATTCATATACCTTGCTAACGGGCTAACAGGAACTATAAACATATTAGGAAAAATATAATGAATCACAAATATGTCAAAGATATCCTCGGCCTTGCATTAGTCTTCAAGTTTACCCACTCTATTTATACTTTGTAACAGTTTTGAATTACATTCATTACCTTAATTTGTCTTTCTTATTTAATTCCCTGATTAATGTTTGTTATAAATGGCAGTCAATATATTATTACCGTTAATCCGATTAATGCAATATTTGTTAATTTATTTCTCTTTCCGGTTAATGAATCAATTAAAGAATCATTTATTTCTATTGTTGGAGCACTAAAAGGAAACATTTCAAAACTATATATCTTATATATTGTGTTATTTTTTGTTGTACTTATATATAATAATAGCGATCTGGTCTGAATTTTCATTATGAACACTAATCACAACCTAGTAATCCATAAATATCACGACAATAGATAAGTTGCCCAAGTTCATCCAGTAATATTTGGTAATCATTTAATTATGGATTGCCAAAACTTTGGTGATATTTTATACCACACTTACATGCTAAATATTCTCGTAAATTACCATTTAAAACAATGGAATGTTTTTATACTAAATGTAGGAACCAACTCTTAGGGTCTTCAAAATCAACTCTTTAATTAATAAAATATAATTTTGAGTAATATTTTATCAATAAAATTGACATAAAGGATTATAAATGGTGAAATGCAAGTTATTAAGCTTACTTATTGTTAACATATAATAATTTCAGTTATTGTTAGCATGTTATAAAATATAAAACTAGACAACTCAACTTTAAAAAATAAAATAGAAAAAGTAATAATAAATGCATATAGTATAACAGTCAATACAATGTCTGTTTCCTCTAAAAGTCTATTTAGGAAGTGCAATGTTGTCAAATGACACAATTTGAAAGTAATTTTTGGGATTAAGCTTATTTTATATTTAAATGGTAGTTATAGACAACATATACAAATCTCAATGAACACCATACTAGGACAACAAATATTAAAATGCTTAGGCGGTATTTTAGGAATTCTTTTATTCACAATGCAAGAATAGCAAGAACTAAATCTTTTTTTCCCCTGAAATTAACAGTGGGAACTTGCACTGTTTTTCCAAACCACATTGCAACATGGTCATTCAGCTTGTCATACAACAAAAAGATCAATTGCAGTCCAAACTGAAAACAAAATAAAATATCATTTACTGATTACATCTTGTCAGGATTACTAGAGTCCTCATGTTTCTTGGGTAGTCGCGACTTACAAATTGATAATCCCTTAATCCAGTAATTTAAAAGTTAACTTAATGGATAGCACCTGCCTAAACTTTGAAAAGATAAAGTGGAACTCACACTTAATCTAAAACGCGAAGTGAAGGGAGCAAAACATATACAAATTCTGTAAAATAAGTAGTAGTGGGATCACATAAATCAATTTCCTTCTCACTGTATTGATATTATTACACCAAATCAGTTGGTTCCTAAATTTTATAACAAAATTTCCACGTCTACCCAATCATCTATGCCATTCCACTTTTCTTATCTATTAACAAGTCCAACAAAACAGCAATTTATAGATGGGACACAAAACACCAACATAAAGATTTCTAGCATTCACCTGTTTAAATTATACTGACATCGAAGAAAAACCAAAGAATAACCAAAGCATATGATGAAACTCAAAGAATAAATAAAGAAAATCGAATCACCTGTCACACAAAATCAAAGACGACGTCGATTGCATTGCGAGGTCGAAGTCTCTGAAGCCGCAGTCCCCAATTCGAACGTCACCTGATATCCAATTCGAAGTCCATAATTTGAAGCTGAAGTCACCAGTTCGAACTCAATGTCCCCTTTTTTTATCGCGTACGAAGAATAAGCGTTGAGAGAGGGATTGGGAGCAGGATTAGGGTTTGGCTGAAAACAACAATTAGTTTACTATTTTGCCCCATGGCATAAGTGTTGATCAGGTGTACCAACATAAATAAGTGTTGTCAATAAAAAATTCATAATTATGTATTTTTGGTGACACATGTTTATTATAGCAACACATATTTGTGTCACTAGTCTACAACACAAATAAGTGTTGGCAGTTGAAAAAAATAAGTGTTACCAAATGGTCATTATGGTGTAGTGCCCCATGATCCACCAAAATCCAATATGCAAGCTCTCAAAAGATCTTCTAACACTCGATTCACCCTCTCTGTCTGTTCGTCCGTTTGAGGATGATACGCGGTACTGAGATGTAATTCTGATCCTAACGCCTCTTGTAAGCTTTTCCAAAATCCACTAGTGAACAACGGATCTCGGTCACTTACAATGCCTTTGGGTATTCCATGAAATCTTACTACCCATTTTATATACAGTTCCGCTAACTTAGCTGCCGTTCTATTCGACTTGACGGGTATAAATCTTGCACTCTTGGTTAATCGGTCCACAATCACCCAAATGCTATCATGGCCCGACCTAGTCCTTGGTAACCCATCAATGAAATCCATTGAGACTTGTTCCCATTTCCATTCTGGGACTTATAATCGTTGTAACAAACCACTAGGCTTCTTTTGCTCAGCATTAACTAGCTGGCAATTCATGTATTTGGATATAAACTTCCCAACGTCTCTTTTCATCCCTTCCCAGTAGTATGTCTTCTTCATGTCTCGGTACATCTTGTTACCACCGGGATGTATAGTCAGTTTTGAGTGATGACATTCTCTAAGCACTTCATCTCTCAATCCATTGACATTGGGCACAACAAGTCTTCCATTCTTTCTAAGCCATCCATCTCGATCAAGCCCATACTTGTTCATCTCTCCGTCGATTCCCATCTCCAACTTTGAGATGATTTCCAATAGGTTAGGATCGTTCCTCTGACTGGAACCAATCCGCTCAATCAAAGTGGGTCTGATCGTCAAACTTGCTAACATTTCTGGATCCAATTCGCACTTTGGTCTGAAATCATACCCTGCGATATACTCCATTTGCTTCCATTCAAGAAACATAGCCCCTAGGCTGGCATGTCTCCTACTCAAAGCATCTGCTACTGCATTGCCCTTTCAGGGTGTGTATGCGATATCAAAGTCATAAGAAGCCAAGAACTCTAACCATCTTTGCTGACGAAGATTCAAATCTCTTTGAGAGAAAAGATACTTTAGCGACTTATGATCAGTAAACAGTTCGAATCTTTCTCCCAAGAGATAATGTCTCCACATCTTCAATGCAAATACGATCGCTGCCAATTCCAAATTGTGAGTAGGATATCTTTTTTCGTGTGGTTTCAGTTGCCGACTAGCATAAGCTACTACCCTACCGCCTTGCATCAATACAGCACCTAGTCCGGTACCACATGCATCTATATATACGGTCATCTCTTCACTCCCCTTAGGAATGACTAACACGGGTGCACTTGTCAACTTTTCCTTTAGACTCTTGAATGCATTCTCGCATTTTTCATCCCAAACGAAAGCCTGATTCTTCTTGGTCAATTGAGTCAACAGTGTTGCTATATTGGAGAAGTCTTGGATAAACTTACGATAATATCCAGCTAATCCCAAGAAACTTCTTATGTCTGTTGCATTCTTGGGCGTAGACCAATCCTGTACCGTAGCCACCTTCGCAGGATACACGGCAATACCATTCTCTGAAACAACATGGCCCAAGAATCTCACTTCCCTCCTCCAGAAGTGACACTTAGAAAACTTTTCTTTCAATTGGTGTTTTCTCAACACCTCCATCACTATTCTCAAATGTTCCTTGGGTTCTTCCTCTGTCCTCGAGTAAACCAAAATATCATCCACGAACACAAGAACAAACTTATTCAACTGATCTCTGAATACCCTATTCATAAGATCCACAAAGTATGCTGGGGCATTGGTCAGCCCGAATGGCATAACCAACCACTCATAAAATCCAGATGGCGTCCGAAAGGCCGTTTTATCTATACTCTCAGCTGCCACTCTGAGCTGATGAAATCATATCGCGAGATCCAACTGGGAGAACACTCTCGCTCCACTCAACTGATCAAACAAATCATCTATCCGCGGTAGAGGATACTTATTCTTCCTCGTCACTTTATTCAATTCGCGGTAGTCTACACACAATCGAAGGGAACCATCCGCCTTGGTAGCAAACACAACTGGTGCTCCCCATTCAGAAACACTCCTTCTGATAAATCCCTTCTTCAAAAGATCGCTGACTTGCACCCCGAGCTCTCGCTGCTCCCTTGGTGCCATACGACGAAGTGGCATCACTATAGGTCTGGCATCTTTCACAAATCAATACGGAACTCAATCTCTCGATGTGGTGGAAGCCCGGTCACTTCCTCGAAGACGTCCGGATACTGGCCAACCACGGGAAAACCTGACAACTCACTATGCAGGATGTCGAGGGAATTTAGAAAACTAGCCATTACCCCATCACTAGGTAGACCACCAAACACTACCCTCTGCCCATCATCTGCTCTAGCTGTCACCAAAAAGCCCTCACAGTCTACCACCACCCCGTATCTTTGGAGCCAATCGACTCCCAAAATAATGCCAAACCCAGTAAAGCCCAAAACAAAGCAATCACAAACAAACATGCATCCATGACTCGATAAGACCACATTACGACAAATCATGTTAAGGTTAGTCGAACCACCAATTGGGTTCGTCACTTCTAAAGGTCTATCGACAATCTCGGGCTCCAATTCCAACCTATCTACCAGGTCACTAGATATGAAAGAACTGGAAGTTCCGGTATCAAACAAAACTCTAACAGGAACATCATAAACAGAAAGCATACCTTGGATAACGACATTCTTTCCCTTCTCCGCCGCAGTTGGGGCATTCGACGAAGAAGGAATAGCATTAAGGGCATATGCTTTCACCATCTGCTTTTCTTTAGGGGGTTGCGGACACTTGTCCTTGTGATGTCCCACTTGGCCACAGTTGAAGCACATCCTATCCGCTGGCTTGGCCCGACAATTACTAGCATAATGGCCCTTCTTACCACAGCTGAAGCACTCAACATCCTTCTTATTCTTTTTCTTCTGGCCATCCTTAGTCTGATCCTGCTTTCTCTTATTCTGAGAACCATTCTTGCCTCCACCGCTTGCTTGCGTCTTTGGCTCCTCTGCAGATGCAACTTCATTCTTCAACTTAGGGTAAAGGCTTTCTGATCTTAAATCTTTTCCCACAATCGATTCAAACGTCTCATCGATGTGGTTAATAAGCCTTTCCCCTAAGTTTCCATCCAAACCAGTTATGAACTTCTCGTTCTTCTTCTCTGCAGTATCAATTAGGGATAACCCATATTTCGATAAAGTGTCGAATTCAACAATATACTCTGAGACAGCTCTGCCATTCTGCTTGAGATCCAAGAATCTCTTAAACAACACTGACTTCTGAGCAGCTGGAATGAACTTATCGCTAAAGAGAACCTTAAACTGATCCCAAGTAATCTGATCCTCTGGGTAGCTGCCTTTATAGCATTCCACCAATTTATTGCCCGTCCTTGCAGCTGACGGGATGCTAGCTTTCTCTTCATCGCATCCTCGATACCCAAGTCTTCGAAGATATGCTCGCAGTTATCCAACCAATCCTGAACATCCGTGGTCGATTCCGTTATGTGGAACGGCTTCCCACCAAGACTAGTATAATCCTTATTCAGCTTGGCGAAATCGGCCCTAGGCGCCTGCACTACTGGACCACCACCATTACCAGCATTGGGAGCTGTCCTCTGCACATACCTAAGCATCTCTCTCATGAGGTCAGTAAACATCGTCCTCATGTCAGCAGCATTCCCATTATTGGCTCCTCTACCGGTACCCCTTACGTATCGGCTCATCGTTCAATCTGCACAGAGAAAACGATTAACCATCTCCATAGTGGTGTCAGTGCAGTGCGACTTCATCCTTAGCTATACTAATAGTATATATATAGCTTTTGAAAACCAAAATAATCACAAATACGCGCTCTCAGATACGTATTATCTCTCCCTGGTGTCTTTCCCTAGGTTAACTACGCAACCTAGAGCTCTGATACCAAGTGTGACGGCCCGCCCCGCACCAGCCGGCATTTCCTCCGAAGGTGCGCTGTACACATGCCCAACTAGCACAGAACGGTCGCCAAAGAAAGGAAAGAAGAGAATGAACTAACAAGGAACCTGCCTCACAGCGCATGGAACAAAATATAATAATAATATACTTGACATAAAACATGCGAGACAGTGCATAAGCTGATAACTAAAATCAACATCAACATCATCATCAGAGTAGCGGAAATCCAAATACAACTTATTACAACTTTCCAAATTACTGTCTCTAAACAAAAGAAAGAAAGGTACACCACCAATGCCCAAAGTAGTGACCGCAGCAACACAGGGAGAATATATATATATATATATATATATATATATATATATATATAACACGTGGAAGCCTCCTGCTCGTCTCCGGATCAGCTACCCGTGCATACCCAGCTGACCTGTCTCTAGTCTGCTCGTGAGAGCACCCAGAGTAATAAAAAGAGACATAAAACTCTGGGTCAGACAAAAAGTCTGGTATGAGCGATAAGCAGCTAAACAGAACAATAACAGGTATACTAAACCATACCTGAACCTGGACCTGCAACCAAAGAGTTAGCACTACATACCGTACAACACTCTAAGGTGCCCTTGAATAAATGGTGTAAAGAATACGAGGGTGGGGGTGTGCATGTCATAATGATGGCAAACAAATCAAGCATAGCAACCATCCTCACATCTCTCACTCAGTGCGTAAAGCATACGATATCTACCGCTTCGATCACTAGACCCATCGAAGTAGTGACGGAGTTCAACTTGTACAACTACTGCCACTACCAAGCTTACCACATGGAGTCATGACCAAATTTTAACAAATGACCCCACTTCATTGGTCTATAGCTCTTTAGTCGTACCTAGGCCACTGTGGCCCTGAATCCGTTCACGTACTCCCTACACATAGTGATCCAAAGTTATAGACTCCCGCAGCAAAGCCCAATCATGAAGTTAACTCGTTGGTTCCCAACTAGATCCTGAGTACGAAATTCCCATTTGGACTACCTTTTGCATCTCGGGTTATTGGTCTTCACCGGTTCGGTTCGGATCATTCCCCACGCTCGGGTCGGATCGTGGTCTTCACTTCAAGTCCAAGCATCTTGGATCGGGTCGGTCGTGCTCCCTCCATTGGATCGAATCGCGCCATACAGATCGGGTCGTGCTCCTCTAGCTCGTGGCTCCTGGTTCGGGTTGGTGTCATCACAACGGATTGTGGTGCATCAGATCGTGGCTTCTGGAGTGGCTCGGGTCGTGATGATCCCATCAGGTCGTGGCACTTCATCAATTCGCGGAGGCATAGATCAGCTCGTGGTTGAAGGCGTAGCTCGAAGTATCGGTTCAGTCAAGCTCCACAGTTCGGGTCGTGGCACATAGGGGCGATCCGATCGACTCGTGACACATGGGGCGATCCGCGATCCGGTCCCTGCACAGCTTTCCTGCGACTTCCAGCAACTTGTTTTACACCATTCGACGACGTTTTCGACCAATCTAACACTTCTAAGCAATCACAAAGGATACCATACAGTCGTCGCAACATGTATAAACATCCACAAACAGCAAAACAACAATATGATATGTCAAAACGGATCAAACATACCGAAACCCCTTATTTTCCCTTAAGCATGTTTAACAACAACTAATGATAAGGTTAGTAAAACTTAACCTAATCAACCCAAACTTCTAACAGAGGCATAAAATGGTGTTTAAGAATTTATAAGTATTTTCTAGAATTTATTAATGTATAAATTCGCTAATCTTCACTAAGTACCCTTAATTAACCGTAATTAGTGCAAAAACTATGCAAATCACTCACCTTGGCCACAAATAAAATTTTCAGAACTGAAACCTCGCTGATTTGGGAGGATAATGACGTCTAATAGCAGCTCTAATACTGATTTGGTGAAGATCTTCTTTGATTTGGTGTTGATTAAGCCAAAACTTGATTAGGAAGTGATTAGAAGTTGATTTGGGTGTTGGAGGCCATTGCTAGGTTCCAAGAACGAAAGTGGCGGCTGAAAGAAATGTTTTCTAACCCTAATCAGCCCCTATACATCTCTAATCCCGAAATCCCCTTTGGGCCTAACTGCTAATCACTCGGTTAAGCCCAATTAAGCTGTTTTTCACCATCTGAAACTTTTTCAGCCATATCTCCCAAATGGTGAGTCCGTTTGGCTAATGTGACCACTCTACGGAATTGTAAACCATCAAACGAATCTAATGGGAGTGTTTCAAGTCAAAATTCCTTTCCAGTCAAAAGTTATGGCCAAAACAGTATCAGCTAGGGGCAAAACGGTCATTTAAAAATCGGCAAAAATCATGAACATGGGAAATGACCCCAATAGTCGTTTCCCAAAGCCACATGACCATACGTCTTCGTATGTGAAAGAAAGAAAGAAATATCCTACGATCCTGCGATGCGTAGAATACGGGTCGTTACATTTAAATTCCAAAAATACTTGTTTATTAATCTGTACTCCAAATCAAACCCAATGACTGTCGCCCCATAGCTAAATACCCTCATTCCGGACACAATGGAAAATGTTTCCTAAGTTAATTCGACTGTTTCGATCAGTTTTCGTCAAAATTAAAATATAAATCAATATATTGAATTTTAATCATATATTTTAATTTACCGGGGCCACATACTGACTACAAAAATTACAGAAAATTACACCTAGCTATGTTTTGACGATACGGTGCTTACAAAACTAATTTCGTCGAATTTGGATATCGTTTGAAAAATGATCCTTTTATAAGTCGATTAAATTCAAACTGAAATTACCAAACACATTTAAATTCGCTGCGCTCACATATTAATTCCAAAAATTATGAAATTTGAAGCCTAACAATAATTTGACATTCCGGGTGAAACAAAAGTGGCTTCATTGAAAATGGAGGTCGTTTGCAAAATGGCTATTTTCAAGGGCTATATATATAATAAAATATATATAAATTCCATATCGACTATTCTAAATTTTAAACTGGACATAACTTTCAATTTATCCTAAGAAATTTGAATTTCTTACATTCGTTAGAAAAATATAATTAAACAGATTCTAACGTTTCTTGTTTCATCAAATTCTGAATTATATTGAATTTTGTATATTAAATTTAAACTTAAAATCAAAATTTCAAACAACTGCACCATTTCGAGTTCGGTTTATAGTTAAAATAATTTTATATGTTCTAACTTCGATTTAAATAAATTTTTAGTCGTTATTATTTAAATTAAATCATTTTAAGTATTCAAAACCCATTAAAATAGCTAAAATAAAAAATTTAAATTGGTTTAGAAATTCCGGGTTGCTACAATCTCCCCTACTTAAAATCTTTTCGTCCTCGAAAAGGAATGGAGATGAAAGTTATTTAACTAACCAACTCAACTTTCATTCTGACTTGAGTTCTTCAACTTTTCAGTTTCTATGGACTTTCTAATTTCTCAAAAAATTTGGCTAACACCCTAAATTTTCGAAAAATTTCGCCATAACCTCCTTTGTACGGGTTGATCGGTAAAACCACAACTTGCCTCATAAGGCCCTCATCAATCAAAAATAAAAATAAAAAGCCAAGCGGCTTACCAGTCGGCTCATAAAATCATCAAAACCCAATAAATGCAGTAAATATGTACATATTTGTCGGGCATACAATTTTATTCCTCTTCTTAGCTTCCATGCTATGACTTGTTCAACATATAAAGATGTACATATATCCAATTGCAATCAATTTTGAATTCAGTTCAATATTAATTCAATTTGGCTAAATTTTACCTTTTATTGTCATATTGGTTTTATTAGTTGAATTAATAATCAAACATCACAACCAGCAATCAATTAGTTGATTAGCTTTTCAAACATATAACTTTATACTAAAAAATCCATATTTTCAGTGTCAAATCATAAACAATAAATTCTAACTATGTTTTGGTACTCACACCAATCAATTGGAAATATATAGATATCCCACTTTCGAAACTCGAACATAAATACTGATGATGAGATCTCAATCATCAGAATCATCTCCGGACGACAAGATATATTTGAGACTTCGTATACACGTTTGCAAGGCGTATATGCAAAATCTTATTATACTCTATAGTCCAAATTCAATATAAAATAAAATGCTCAAATACGTATAATATGGTATAATTTTCAAAAATAAATTCATTTTTATAAATAACACTCTTTTAACTCATTCTAGGGTATTACTAGCCCTATCTCTAACGAGTCATTCTTATAGGATGTTACTAATCATATTCTGATGAATTCTTTCGTTTGGTTCTAATATGCCTTGTTCTCTAGCTTTGTAAACCAAAGCTTTGATACCAACTATAGCGACCCGAACTTCCCGGCCGGCCTAAACTGAACAAGAAGGAGGACTGCTTTGAGAACACGACACATTAGAACACAAACACTAGAACATTTCATTGCTGTTATAACAATTACATCAGAGTACAAGAAAATATCAGAGTATGAATAAATATTACATAGTGGAAATACAATATCAAAGATTAAAATTACATTTGAAATACATAAACATAATTTGCAGCGGAAAATATCAACAACAATTGAATGAAATACACGGATACAAAGCATTCTGAATATAGCTCCAGCTGTAATCCAGGATCCTATGAAAAGAAATATCTGCGAAAACCAAAACTATTGACTACACATGTGGAAAATATGGGCACCCAGAGTTTAGGTTAAAATAATAAACTCCGAATCAGTCATGTGACTGGTGTGAGAACTAAAATAGTTATTAATTTTTAGTTTAAAGTTAGGTAAATCACGAGATCACGCCGTATGACACAGAATGAATTTCCTCCCGTGAATACCAAAAAACAAAACTCGCAATGCTAAATAAAAGAAAAATGAAGATATTATAGGACTCAGGTCCCATCACAAATTGCAATGCAAGCCGGAGGATAGAGTTTTACCTTGTAATAGCCAAATATGCTTGGTACGCGAATTTTATCTTTTATTATTACTATAAGTGAAGAAATCAACTTCAAATATAAATGTATCAATCACAGACGGCATAGGTACCATATATTATGTCGCCATACATAGGTTTACAACTAAAACCCAAAAACTCGAATCGGAAGTGTGGATTTCCATCATGACGGCTGCTGATTCGAAAGATCTATCGCATAGTGCAATACTCAACGACTTATGTCCTATCTAACCGTAATGCACATCCGCCTTTTTGGGAAATCAAGTATCACTACGGCTTACATCCCAGCAAGAGAAAACACCCCTTACTCTATCACTCTGGGAATCGGGGGTTGTGCGCAATCCCTCTGAGCATGGTGCGACCACACTCAGCTCATCTCGGTCGACCGAATCCATGACAACCCTAAGATCATTTATCCTCATCTCAAAAGCATACTGACCTGTCCATCAGTTCACCATCATATCGGTGTGTGAGGCTCGCATATTAACACTACACAAAGCTATGCTAATTAAAGCTATGCTTTGATCATCGTCCACAAGGCTCTGCTTTTCAAAAAAATCCTTTGTCCATGCATCTCAGCATGTCACATTGTCATTCCATACCATACCATTGATTTCTGCCAATATATAACCTCTAAGCTTGTATGTGACGACCCAAACTTCCAGAACGAAAGTAAGGATAATCATAGGAGTATAACAAAATTAAAACAATAACAGATCACAGTTACATAGCAGAACATATAAACCATTGCAGCGGAAAGGAAATGTCATCACAAACATCATCACAGAACATCAGAGTACGCAGTACAAGATACACTTAGCAAAACAGATGTCTAAAACAGGGAAAGAAATAAAGTCTCAATCTCCCAAAATACATCAACATCCAATATTGTCTCAAAATATCAAGAAGAAAATAAAAGATAAAAGAAAAGATCTTCCAACATCTTCATCAGCAAGCTCTAGTCCAGAAAACATCCCTACCTGAAACCTGTCAATTGGTTGCCCGTGTGGAAAGAGGGCACCCGAGTTTGCAAAGTGAAACAAACTACGAGTCAACCAAGGGACTGGTATGATAAATCTTAGAAATCTTACTAAACTAATAATATGGCTAATCACTGGACCATGCTACTAACGCGGAACGGGTTTAAATCCATTGGATTGTAAGTGCATAAGTTTTATAAAATTTTAAGTCAAAACAACGCAATGCTTTTTTTTAAAAAATGAAATCATTAAAAGACTCAAGTCCCATCACACAATGCAACGCAAACGGAGGATAGAGTTTTACCTTATAATGATCAAAAAAGCTTGATACGTAGAAAATAATATTTTTAATATTATTACTAGTGTATAATATGTTTTCAAAAATACTTCAAAGTAAATGTATCAATCCTAGACGGCATCGCTACCATATACTATGTCACCATATATAGGTTCACAATCAAGACCGTAATGTCGTATTGGAGTTGGTTTCCATCTTGATTCAAGGCTAGGGACGATCTCCTAACCGATTCGAGACACTCTAGCAATGTCTCAGGATTCGGACGCTGGCGAACCCTTGGATCCTGCAGGGCCGGTCCACAAATACTTTAGTGGATTAGTTATGCCTGAACACACGCTTCCCGATCCTATTGGACCTATAAATTGGCCATTGGCGACCAATAAAAATCCGAGGCACCTCATTCCATCAACCACATAAGTAAAAATGTCGGGCCGTGTAAAAACCCAAACACCACTTCTAGCTAGAAAGAGACGTGTGCACTCCCTGCATTCCCTTGTCCCATTTTTGACTCTACCAGAGTGTGAGGCTCGCGAGGTAACATAATACACAAAGCTATGCCTAAATAGGCTATGCTTTGATCATAATCCACAAGGCTCTACTTTTCAATAAAAGCCTTGATCAATTGCATCTTGGCATGTCACATTGACAGTCCATACCATGTGATCGATACCTACCAATATATAACCTTCGAGCTCGTGCATCTCAAAGAAGAGTGTTTAGCAAGAGAATAAATTCTCCGCCACCACAGAGATATATTAATAGATATCAATTTAATTACACGACATGAAATTCAATGTCGGACACACATCCATTTACAAGTCCGTTCTAGGTCTGAACGATACCGGAGTCACCTAGGTGCTCGCGTATCCGGACGATCAACAAGTTCGTCCGGACAACTACCACTTTAACCCTTTATTGATAGCTGGCCAATGCCAGGCATCAGTAGTTATCCTTTCTACGTGAAGATCGCCGATCTTCAATCGTCGTCTTCGATATCTTCGATTTTAAATCGCCGTAAAATTATTTGAAATGAGTTGAACTCGGTCTTTTCAAATAATTTTCTGAATTATTATCATTTAAACCATTTATTATCGTTAATATTATTTAATAACGATTTGACGCTATTTTATTTATTTAAAATAGCTTAATATAATTAATCGACGCTTCGGGTCGATGGACGGCCCTGGCGCTGTTTTTACCAAAATTTGATTTACACATAGCTTAAAATCTAACCGTTGGATTTTAACGAAATTCATATCATCGGAAAGATCTTCGCAAAGCGATCCTAACGGTTTCGATTTTGGGAAAATTCGAAGGTCGGATCTTACGGTATAATCGTTTGAAGTTACGATTGCCGAAATGCGAACTACCGCGCGCGATTCGTTTAAATTTTAATTTATATTTATATATAAGAAAATATAAATATAAATCATTTGGCGATTTCAACTATTTCAATAATCAACCAAACCAGTACAATGCATATTCATGTTAGAGATTTTATACATATGATTTTCCTAATTCTTCTAACATGATAAAAATGATGATTTGAAATGAATCATGTTTTTAATAACTACTATTTCCAATGGTAACCAACTTATATTGAAAATATATTTTCTTAATGTCCACACCTTTTGTTGAAACCAAATGACAAATAAGACATGATTTTAATTCTACTATTTTTATTTATCTGAAATAACAATAAACATCTTAACATTTAAATCTATTCTTTAATTTCATATGAGATGTCAATAAAAATACAACTCTTTAATTCTAGCAATTTACCACAACTAAAATGTATAAAATTGTAACCTTAAAATACTAGCTTTTATTTACATCTAAAATGTAAATAAAAATTCAACACTATAATCTATTCTTTTATTTACATCTATAGTGTAAATAAAAATATGACTTTTTATTCTATGTTTCAGTTATATCAAAATTGCAAATAAAAATGTAACCTTTTAATCCATGTTCTTATTTAAAACTAAAATGTAAACAAAATGTAACCTTTATTATAATGTTTTTATTTGCATCTAAAATTGCAAACAAAATGTAATTTTAATTTTTATGTTTTGTTTGCATCTAAAATTGCAAACAAAAATGCAACTTTAATTCTAATTTTTTGTTTGCATCTAAAATTGCAAACAAAAGTGCAACTTTAATTCTAATATTTTGTTTGCATCGAAAATTGCAAACAAAAATGCAACTTTACAAATCATGTTTTTAATTTGTATCTAAATTACAAATGGAAATATAACCTTTTTAAAACCATGTTTTATTTGCGCCAAGAAATGCAAATAAAAATTTAACTTCCAATTTCAACATTTTATCTGCATCAAAGAATGCAAATAAAAGTATAATTTTTTATTTTAATGTATATTTGCATCAAAGAATGCAAATAAAGAACAATTTTTTAATTCAATGTATATTTGCAACAAAGAATGCAAATAAAAGAATAACTTTTTAATTCAATGTTTATTTGCATCAAAGAATGCAAATAAAAGAATAACTTTTCAATTCAATGTTTATTTGCATCAAAGAATGCAAATAAAAGAATATCTTTTTAATTCAATGTTTATTTGCATCAAAGAATGCAAATAAAAGAAAAAAAATTCAATTCAATGTTTATTTGCATCAAAGAATGCGAATAAAAGAATAACTTTTCAACTCAATGTTTATTTGCATCAAAGAATGCAAATAAAATGTAACAACCCGGAAATCTAAGCCAATTTAAAAAATTTATTTTGGCAATTTCGATGAATTTTGAATATTTAAAATGATTTATTTTAAATAATGACGGCGAGAAATTTATTTTGAATAGAATTAGAACGTATACATTTATATAGATCGTCGTTAGAATATAAATATTTATTTTTAATTATAAAAGGAATTGAAAATGGCGCGGTAGTTTGAAATTTCGATTTCAAAGTTCAAACGAATGTACAGGATTCAAAATAAACCGGATTTTGGCGAAACCAAAAATATTTGAATCTATTTGAGAATATCTTTCCAATGAATCCGAAAAATTGAAATTTCATAGCGGGGATAAAAAGTTATGCCCAGATGAAAATTCAGAATAGTCACTATGGAATTTTAGCCCTTAAAAATGGAAATTTTGCAAACGACCTCTATTTTCGACGAAACCACTTTTGTTGGATCCGGGATGTCGAGTTATTACTAGGTTTCTAAATTCATAGTTTTTGAAAGCAATATGTGAGCATGGCGAAAGAAAACGTGTTTTAACAGTTTTAGTCAATTTCGATCGACCAGAAAATGGCTATTTTTCAAACAGTCTCAGAATTTGACGAAATTAGTTTTGTTAGGACCGTATCGTCAATACGAAGCTAGAAATAATTTTTTGGAAATTTTTAGAGTTAGTATGTGGCCCCGGTAAATTGAAATGTGCGTTCAAATTCAATATACATTGATTTAAAATTTAATTTAAACGGAAACTGATCGAAATAGCCGAACTGGCTTATGACACATGTCCCATTGTGTTCGGAATAGGGGTAATTAGCTAGGGGCGACAGTTGTTGGGTCTCGTTTGGGGTTCGAACGAAATTTCAACTTTTAGAGAATTAAAATAATATAATATATATTTAAATTTTATAAACCCCCCCCCCCCCCCCCCCGCTTATATTCTTTTGCCCCGTTGACTTCAGTAAGTAAAAGTAAAAGGGAAAAAGAAAAAAAGATCAGCGGATCTCATCTTCGCGCTCCTCCCCCAATTGCACGCCGCCGCGATTCCACCTGCGCCGCCCACCGGAAGACCGCGCGCCACCCCATCTCCGGCACCTCCCCCTCCGTCTAACTCTCCTCTCCCTCCTCTAATTTGAAACCGCCCAACCCCAAAAACCCCTCAGATCGAAACCGCCTCCATCCCACCCCACTGTCGCTTCGATCACAATCCGCCCCCTGCATCCTGATGCCACCCCGCGACCACCTCCAACAACCAACGGCGCTACCTCCTCCCCTTTTTCCAGTGATGAGAAACCCGAAACAAACCCAATGTAAGTTCTTTCCTTTTACTGACTTTGTTTTCTAATGATCTTTATAAATAAAAAAGTTTGATTTTTATAAATAAAAAATTAGATTTTTATGTATACAAACATATATAAAGTTATAATTTTTATTATATACATAACATCAAAAAGCTATGATTTTTATGTAAAGAAAGAAATGATTTTTAACATAAGAAAGAAATGATTTTTAACATAAGAAAAAAATGTTTTTTAAGATAAGAAAGAAATGATTTTTAACATAAGAAAGAAATGATTTTTTAGAGATGGAAAGATCATGTTTTTGAACTAGAAAAGATTCGATTTTTAAACTAGAAAAGATTCGATTTTTAAACTAGAAATGATTCAATTTTTAAACTAGAATAGGGATGTTCTTTGAAAAAGAAAAGATATGATTTTTCTTATGTAGAAAGCAAATAAAAAATATGGCTTTTATATAATAGAGAATATAAAAATATGATTTTTATATATGTAGCGAACACGGACGATGAGAGTGACAAAAGAGGAGCACGACAAAGATTTCCTACATATGAAGAGTCACGGTGTATTGGTTTAGCTCCTAGGTGAGAACTCCTCACTTTTATTTATTTTCTAGTTTGAAATATATACTAGGATGCAGACGGTGCTTAACAACACCCGACACCCGTCGTCCACAGACCATGGATGACTTGTTTGTTTAATTGATGTGTTGTGAAAGTTGATTATGTGATGTGGAATGGAATAAAATATTTTATAGTTGAAAATATTTTATAGTTAAAAATATAATTTTTAACGTGTATATAAAATAAATATTTATAAACAAATCGGACGATTTGTTTATATACACACATTTGACTGATATTGATTGGGACAATAAATTTTACACATCGCCCAACTGCACAAATAAATCTGTGTTTGTTGTTCGAAAACCCCACACGGGTATTGGGATGAAATTGGACATACACTAATCCCAATAATTAGCTGTATGTCGATCGATTGATTGACAGGCTGTTATAAGCGTTAAATATTTATATTTGATGCTTATATAGTGTAGAATGCACTCTGGATGATGGATTGTTGTTTTCATTGTTGTTATACACATTTGTTGTGTGAAAATCCATATAATCACATTATATGGTAATTGACTGTGTCTGATTCCAGTTCAGAAAGAATGAATATTTTAAAATAACGATTATTTTAAAATGACGAATATTTTAAAGTAATATTCAGTAAAAGATCAAAATGTGATTTTGATGTCCGATTTGGGATGGACACGAATATATTTGAATATATAAAGCCGTGTCGGTTAGATTAATGCCATTTTGACGTGAACGATATTTATATCGATTTTATTCATTTATATAATGAATATCGAAAAGGAATTGATTTCAAAATATCATGTTTTGAAAATATTATCATTTATATATCGATGATATGGAATATTCAATTTTGATTAGAAATTGAATATGAAGTTGAAATCGTTTTGAAAACGAATTTAAAACGATTTATAAAATACGTTTTAAATGGAAATCGAAGAAATATATATAATATTATATATATATATATATATATATATTTATATATATAATGGCCTGAATAGAACGCGCCGCACTGCGGAAGTTCGCGAATTTCGACCATTGACTTCGAATGGGCATTACGGGAGATCCGACCGTCGGATTCTCCTAAAACCGGAACCTTGGGTTCGTATAGAAAAGAGCTTTCTAACGAATACAAGAAATTAGAAATCTAACGGTTGGATTTGGAATTATGTCCAAATCAAATTTGGAAAAGGTCGTTGTAAGTGCAGTTCGATGGTCCTTTATGGAAATCGACTGTACGGGCCTTGATAAAATTATTAAAAATAGTAATAATTAGTGTAAAATCATACGAAATGATTTGGAAAGAATTGGGATGAAAAATTCCATATTTGAAAAGATAAAAATAGATTTTTATCCAAATGAACTAGTTTTGAACTAGAATTAAAATCCATTTATTTTTTTAAAAATAAATAAATTGGATTTGAAATGGTTTTAAAAGTAACCAGAATTTCCAATAATTGAATTGGAATGGATTTGAATTGAAATTGTCTTTGGAATATTTTGATGTTGGATTTCGTGATTATACAGATATTGTTATGGAAATTGGAAAGATATATTTATATCGTTATTTCCAATACGATATTTGTTGGTCGTAGAATTTGGTATTGAATATAAGCCGATATTTTTTCTATTCAGAGCCTTGTATTTAATATTAAATGGGATTTGGGTTTGTCGTGAATGGTGTCTTCATTAACACTGTTCTTAAACCCAGTGGAGAAAAAGATTAAATATTTTTATTTAGATTTAATGAAGTATACCAATTAAATGATATTTAATTGGAATTGAATTGGAATGGGAATTGGGTTTACCGTGAACCGTGTTTTAAATGACATTGGTTCTTTAACCCAGTTGAAGATAGGATTTATTTCCTGGATTTGAATAATCATTAAATAATGATTTTTGGAAATTAAAACTGAATTAGAGTTTTAATGAATCTTTAATTAGATTGAGAAGTGAATTTGATAATTAAAATTAAATTAATTAATTGGTAAACTTCTCTAAATCTTAATTAAAAGAATTATTCTTTTCTCAACGGGGTTTAAGAACAGTGTTATTTAGGACACCATTCATGACAAACCCAAAATCCAATTTGATATTAAATACAAGGCTCTGAATAGAAATTAATATCGGCTTATATTCAATATCAAATTCTGAAACCAACGGATATCGTATTGGGAATAACGATATCGGTATCTTCCAAATTTCCATAACAATATCCGTATAATTACGGAATCCAATATCGAAAATATCCGTAGATAATTTCCATTAAACCCCTTCCAATTTATTCGTTGGAAAATTCTGGTTATTTCAAAAACCATTTAAAATCCAATTTATTTATTTAAAAATATTATATTATTATTCTAGTTCATAACTAGTTCATTTCGATAAAAATATATTTTAATCTTTCAAACTTGGAATTTTTCATCCAAAATCTTTCCAAATCATTTATTATGATTTTACATAATTTATTCATATTCTTAACTATTTTAATATCGCCATTTCAGTCGATTTCCATATACGGTCATCGAACTGCATTTACAACGACCTTTTCCAAAAATGATTTCGACATATTTTAAAATCCAACCATTAGATTTCAGATCTCTTATTATCATTCGAAAGCTCTTTTCGATACGAACCAACGATTCCGGTTTTAGGAGAATCCGACGATCGGATCTTCCGTTATGCCAATTTGAAACCAATGGTCGAAATTCGCGACCAGTCGCTGCGCGACACGTTCTATTCAGGCCACTTAAATATATATAATATATTTATTTCCGATTTCCATTTAAAACATATTTTATAAATCGTTTATAAATTCATTTTAAAATGATTTCAATTTTAAATCAAAATTGAATATTCCATATCATTATAATATCAAAATGATAGTGTTTTCAAAATATCAGATTTTGAAATCAATTCTTTTCGATATTCATTTTAAATTGAATAAAATTGACAGAAAATTCCGTTCGAGTTCAAATGGCCTGTACCTACTTAACTCGGCTCCATATATTTCAATATTTTCGTGTCCATCCAAAATCGGACATCAAAATCACATTTTGATTATTTGATGAATATTATTTTAAAATATTCGTTATTACTGAATTGGAATCAGACTCACTCAATTACCATATAAATTTCAGTTATATGGATTTCATACATCGCATGTATTCAACAATAATGATAAATAATCATTCAACATTCAAGCATCATCCATAGTGTAACTTACAACTGTATAAGTATTAAAATAAATAAATAACGCTCATCACAGCCTGTCAACCCATCGATTGATATACAACTAAATATTGGGATTAGTGTATGTCAAATATCATCCCAATACCCGTGTGGGGTTTTCAATCAACACAAGTCTATTTAAATAAATCATTGGTTAATAAATTTAACCAATTCTAATTCAGTTTGAATTAAATTTCTAATTAACCAATTTTAACTGTTCAAATTATAAATGGACATTTATATCATATTTCAACGACCACAAAGTGTATCCACATTGTTTGAAATACGAGTGTTGGATATTCAAACAACGCTTCTTGTGCAGATGAGTCGTGAATAGTTTATGTGTTGAACTCAAGCAATGTCACATACAACAGATAAAAATCATCACTGGCAGTTTCTATACATTTACAGTTATAAAATAAATTAAATAACTATACAAATATTTTGAGTGAGAAAGAGTTCTCACATTCATTTCCATTCGCCCATTCTTTAATTGAGGATTTTTTAATAAAATTAAACCGGCATTTAATTTTATCAGAAACCGCAACAGCTTCCGTTTCCGTTCTGGTCAGTTCCATGTTGTAGAGTTTGTTGATACGATCCCAATGGTTCCAGTTTTGTTGAATTCTGACTTCGTATGAAGAAGAATTATCATTACAAATTTTAACATGAATTAATATATTTTAAATACATCATTAATCACTAATTACCCTCACTAGTGTGTTAATCACGTGATTACCCAAATCCTTCCCTCTCATTTTAAAACTCCAGGCGATTCAAAGAAAAACCCACACTTGTCTCTGAACCTCCCTGTCGCAACCCCTCATGCTTAACCGGAGACCGATCGGCCTACACCACGACAACCGCCATGGCGCACTCCCCCTCCGCCTGCGACGGTGCCGGTTGCGGCCTCCCCATCGACCATGTAAACGCCCTTAAACGCAACGAGTTTGAGTACCAAATACCCTTAATTTTCTCCATAACATACGATCAAAACCACATGAGATTAAAGAGCGTGAAAATCTCAACATAATTCGTGTTATAAAATTCGAATGGTACTGCACGGATTAGGAGAAATTGGGAAGGGAAATTTCGTGCGTTTCAACCATTTATTTTACGGCTGGCGCTGGATTACTGAATGAGGGAGAATAGGAATTTTCTATTTATATATATATATATATTTATTATTATTAAATTCCAAAAATACTTGTTTATTAATCTGTACTCCAAATCAAACCCAATGATTGTCGCCCCATAGCTAAATACCCTCATTCCGGACACAATGGAAAATGTTTCCTAAGTTAATTTGACTGTTTCGATCAGTTTTCGTCAAAATTAAAATATAAATCAATATATTGAATTTTAATCATATATTTTAATTTACCGGGGCAACATACTGACTATAAAAATTACAGAAAATTACACCTAGCTATGTTTTGATGATACGGTGCTTACAAAACTAATTTCGTCGAATTTGAATATCGTTTGAAAAATGATCCTTTTATTAGTCGATTAAATTCAAACTGAAATTACCAAACACATTTAAATTCGCTGCGCTCACATATTAATTCCAAAAATTATGAAATTTGAAACCTAACAATAATTTGACATTCCGGATCCAACAAAAGTGGCTTCATTGAAAACGGAGCTCGTTTGCAAAATGGCTATTTTCAAGGGCTATATATATAATAAAATATATATAAATTCCATAGCGACTATTCTAAATTTTAAACTGGACATAACTTCCAATTTATCCTAAGAAATTTGAATTTGTTACATTCGTTAGAAAAATATAATTAAATAGATTCTAACGTTTCTTATTTCATCAAATTCTGACTTATATTGAATTTTGTATATTAAATTTAAACTTAAAATCAAATTTTCAAACTACTGCACCATTTCGAGTTCGGTTTATAGTTAAAATAAATTTATACGTTCTAACTTCGATTTAAATAAATTTTTAGTCGTTATTATTTAAATTAAATCATTTTAAATATTCGAAACCCATTAAAATAGCTAAAATAAAAAATTTAAATTGGTTTAGAAATTCCGGGTTGCTACAATCTCCCCTACTTAAAATCTTTTCGTCCTCGAAAAGGAACGGAGATGAAAGTTGTTTAGCTAACCAACTCAACTTTCATTCTGACTTAAGTTTTTCAACTTTTCAATTTCTATGGACTTTCTAATTTCTCAAAAAATTTGACTAACACCCTAAATTTTCGAAAAATTTCGCCATAACCTCCTTCGTACGGGCTGATCGGTAAAACCACAACTTGCCTCACAAGGCTCTTGTCAATCAAAAATAAAAATAAAAAGCCAAGCGGCTTACCAGTCGGCTCATAAAATCATCAAAACCCAATAAATGCAGTAAATATGTACATATTTGTCGGGCATACAATTTTATTCCTCTTCTTAGCTTCCATGCTATGACTTGTTCAACATATAAAGATGTACATATATCCAATTGCAATCAATTTTTAATTCAGTTCAATATTAATTCAATTTGACTAAATTTTACCTTTCATTGTCATATTGGTTTTATTAGTTGAATTAATAATCAAACATCACAACCAACAATCAATTAGTTGATTAGCTTTTCAAACATATAACTTTAATATACTAAAAAATCCATATTTTCATTGTCAAATCATAAACAATAAATTCTAACTAAGTTTTGGTACTCATACCAATCAATTGGAAATATATAGATATCCCACTTTCGAAACTCGAACATAAACACTAATGATGAGATTTCAATCATCAGAATCATCTCCGGACGACAAGATATATTTGAGACTTCGTATACACGTTTGCAAGGCGTATATGCAAAATCTTATTATACTCTATAGTCCAAATTCAATATAAAATAAAATGCTCAAATACGTATAATATGGTATAATTTTCAAAAATAAATTCATTTTTATAAATAACACTCTTTTAACTCATTTTAGGGTATTACTAGCCCTATCTCTAACGAGTCATTCTTATAGGATGTTACTAATCCTATTCTGATGAATTCTTTCGTTTGGTTCTAATATGCCTTATTCTCTAGCTTTGTAAACCAAAGCTTTGATAAAAACTATAGCGACCCGAACTTCCCGGCCGGCCTAAACTGAACAAGAAGGCGGACTGCTTTGAGAACACGAAGCATTAGAACACAAACACTAGAACATTTCATTGCAGTTACAACAATTACATCAGAGTACAAGAAAATATCAGAGTATGAATAAATATTACATAGTGGAAATACAATATCAGAGATTAAAATTACATTTTAAATACATAAACATAATGTGCAGCGGAAAATATCAACAACAATTGAATGAAATACACGGATACAAAGCATTCTGAATATAGCTCCAGCTGTAATCCAGGATCCTATGAAAAGAAATATCTGCGAAAACCAAAACTACTGACTGCACATGTGGAAAATATGGGCACCCAGAGTTTAGGTTAAAATAATAAACTCCGAGTCAGTCATGGGGCTGGTGTGAGAACTAAAATAGTTATTAATTTTTAGTTTAAAGTTAGGCAAATCACGAGATCACACCGTATGACACAGAATGAATTTCCTCCTATGAATACCATAAAACAAAACTCGCAATGCTAAATAAAAGAAAATTGAAGCTATTATAGGACTCAGGTCCCATCACAAATTGCAATGCAAGCCGGCGGATAGAGTTTTACCTTGTAATAGCCAAATATGCTTGGTACGCGAATTTTATCTTTTATTATTACTATAAGTGAAGAAATCAACTTCAAATATAAATGTATCAATCATAGACGGCATAGGTACCATATATTATGTCGCCATACATAGGTTTACAACTAAAACCCAAAAACTCGAATCGGAAGTGTGGATTTCCATCGTGACGGCTGCTGATTCGAAAGATCTATCGCATAGTGCAATACTCAACGACTTATGTCCTATCTAACCGTAATGCACATCCGCCTTTTTGGGAAATCAAGTATCACTGCGGCTTACATCCCAGCAAGAGAAAACACCCCTTACTCTATCACTCTGGGAATCGGGGGTTGTGCCCAATCCCTCTGAGCGTGGTGCGACCACACTCAGCTCATCTCGGTCGACCGAATCCATGACAACCCTAAGATCATCTATCCTCATCTCAAAAGCATACTGACCTGACCATCAGTTCACCATCATATCAGTGTGTGAGGCTCGCGTATTAACACAACACAAAGCTATGCTAATTAAAGCTATGCTTTGATCATCGTCCACAAAGCTCTACTTTTCAACAAAATCCTTTGTCCATGCATCTCAGCATGTCACATTGTCAATCCATACCATACCATTGATTTCTGCCAATATATAACCTCTAAGCTCGTATGTGACGACCCAAACTTCCGTAGAACGAAAGTACGGATAATCATAGGAGTATAACAGAATTAAAACAATAACAGATCACAGTTACATAGCAGAACATATAAACCATTGCAGCGGAAAGGAAATGTCATCACAAACATCATCACAGAACATCAGAGTACGCAGTACAGGATACACTTAGCAAAACAGATGTCTAAAACAGGGAAAGAAATAAAGTCTCAATCTCCCAAAATACATCAACATCCAATACTATCTCAAAATCTCAAGAAGAAAATAAAAGATAAAAGAAAAGATCTTCCAACATCTTCATCAGCAAGCTCTAGTCCAGAAAACATCCCTACCTGAAACCTGTCAATTGGCTGCCCGTGTGGAAAGAGGGCACCCGAGTTTGCAAAGTGAAACGAACTACGAGTCAACCATGGGACTGGTATGAGAAATCTTAGAAATCTTACTAAACTAATAATATGGCTAATTACTGGACCATGCTGCTAACGCGAAACGGGTTTAAATCCATTGGATTGCCAGTGCATAAGTTTTATAAATTTTTAAGTCAAAACAACGCAATGCTTTTTTTTAAAAATGAAATCATTATAAGACTCAAGTCCCATCACACAATGCAACGCAAACGGAGGATAGAGTTTTACCTTATAATGATCAAAAATGCTTGATACGTAGAAAATAATATTTTTAATATTACTACTTGTGTATAATATGTTTTCAAAAATACTTCAAAGTAAATGTATCAATCCTAGACGGCATCGCTACCATATACTATGTCGCCATATATAGGTTTACAATCAAGACCGTAATGTCGTATTGGAGGTTGGTTTCCATCTTGAGTCAAGGCTAGGGACGATCTCCTAACCGATTCGAGACATTCTAGCAATGTCTCAGGATTCGGACGCTGGCGAACCCTTGGATCCTGCAGGGCCGGTCCACAAATACTTTAGTGGATTAGTTATGCCTGAACACACGCTTCCCGATCCTATTGGACCTATAAATTGGCCATTGGCGACCAATAAAAATCCGAGGCACCCATTCCATCAACCACATAAGTAAAAATGTCGGGCCATGTAAAAACCCAAATACCACTTCTAGCTAGAAAGAGACGTGTGCACTCCCTGCGTTCCCTTGTCCCATTTTTGACTCTACCGGAGTGTGAGGCTCGTGAGGTAACGTAATACACAAAGCTATGCCTAAATAGGCTATGCTTTGATCAACATCCACAAGGCTCTACTTTTTAACAAAAGCCTCGATCAATTGCATCTTAGCATGTCACATTGACAGTCCATACCATGTGATCGATACCTACCAATATATAACCTTCGAGCTCGTGCGTCTCAAAGAAGGGTGTTTAGCAAGAGAATAAATTCTCCGCCACCACAGAGATATATTAATAGATATCAATTTAATTACAGGGCATGAAATTCAATGTCGGACACACATCCATTTACAAGTCCGTTCTAGGTCTGAATGAAACCGGAGTCACCTAGGTGCTCGCGTATCTGGACGATCAACAAGTACGTCCGGACAACTACCACTTAACCCTTTATTGGTAGCTAGCCAATGCCAGGCGTCAGTAGTTATCCTTTCTACGTGAAGATCGCCGGTCTTCAATCGCCGTCTTCGATATCTTCGATTTTAAATCGCCGTAAAATTATTTGAAATGAGTTAAACTCGGTCTTTTCAAATAATTTTCCGAATTATTATCATTTAAACCATTTATTATCGTTAATATTAATTTATAACGATTTGACGCTATTTTATTTATTTAAATAACTTAATATAATTAATCGACGCTTCGGGTCGATGGACGGCCCAGGCGCTGTTTTTACCAAAATTTGATTTACACATAGCTTAAAATCTAACCGTTGGATTTTAACGAAATTCATATCATCGGAAAGATCTTCCCAAAGCGATCCTAACGGTTCCGATATTGGGAAAATTCGACGGTCGGATTTTACGGTATAATCGTTTGAAGTTACGATTGCCGAAACGCGAACTACCGCGCGTGATTCGTTTAAATTTTAATTTATATTTATATATAAGAAAATATAAATATAAATATAAATCATTTGGCGATTTCAACTATTTCAATAATCAACCAAACCAGTACAATCCATATTCATGTTAGAGATTTTATACATATGATTTTCCTAATTCTTCTAACCTGATAAAAATGATGATTTGAAATGAATCATGTTTTTAATAACTACTATTTCCAATGGTAACCAACTTATATTGAAAATATATTTTCTTAATGTCCACACCTTTTGTTGAAAACAAATGGTAAATAAGACATGATTTTAATTCTACTATTTTTATTTATCCGAAATAACAATAAACATCTTAACATTTAAATCTATTCTTTAATTTCATATGAGATGTCAATAAAAATACAACTATTTAATTCTAGCAAATTACCACAACTAAAATGTATAAAAATGTAACCTTAAAATACTAGCTTTTATTTACGTCTAAAATGTAAATAAAAATGCAACACTATAATCTATTCTTTTATTTACATCTATAGTGTAAATAAAAATATGACTTTTTATTCTAAGTTTCAGTTATATCAAAATTGCAAATAAAAATGTAACCTTTTATCCATGTTCTTATTTACATCTAAAATGTAAACAAAATGTAACCTTTATTATAATGTTTTTATTTGCGTCTAAAATTGCAAACAAAATGTAATTTTAATTTTTATGTTTTGTTTGCATCTAAAATTGCAAACAAAAATGCAACTTTAATTCTAATTTTTTGTTTGCATCTAAAATTGCAAACAAAAGTGCAACTTTAATTCTAATATTTTGTTTGCATCTAAAATTGCAAACAAAAATGCAACTTCACAAATCATGTTTTCAATTTGTATCTAAATTACAAATGGAAATATAACCTTTTTAAAACTATGTTTTATTTGCGCAAAGAAATGCAAATAAAAATTTAACTTCCAATTTCAACATTTTATCTGCATCAAAGAATGCAAATAAAAGTATAACTTTTTATTTCAATGTATATTTGCATCAAAGAATGCAAATAAAGAACAATTTTTTAATTCAATGTATATTTGCATCAAAGAATGCAAATAAAAGAATAACTTTTTAATTCAATGTTTATTTGCATCAAAGAATGCAAATAAAAGAATAACTTTTCAATTCAATGTTTAATTGCATCAAAGAATGCAAATAAAAGAATAACTTTTCAATTCTATGTTTATTTGCATCAAAGAATGCAAATAAAAGAATAACTTTTTAATTCAATGTTAATTTGCATTAAAGAATGCAAATAAAAGAATAAATTTTCAATTCAATGTTTATTTGCATCAAAGAATGCAAATAAAAGAATAACTTTTCAACTCAATGTTTATTTGCATCAAAGAATGCAAATAAAATGTAATAACCCGGAAATCTAAGCCAATTTAAAATTTTTATTTTGGCAATTTCGATGAATTTTGAATATTTAAAATGATTTATTTTAAATAATGACGGCGAGAAATTTATTTTGAATAGAATTAGAACGTATACATTTATATAGATCGTCGTTAGAATATAAATATTTATTTTTAATTATAAAAGGAATTGAAAAAGGCGCGGTAGTTTGAAATTTTGATTTCCAAGTTCAAATGAATGTACAGGATTCAAAATAAACCGGATTTTGGCGAAACAAAAAATATTTGAATCTATTTGAGAATATCTTTCCAATGAATCCGAAAAATTGAAATTTCATAGCGGGGATAAAAAGTTATGCCCAGATGAAAATTCAGAATAGTCGCTATGGAATTCTGGCCCTTAAAAATGAAAATTTTGCAAACGACCTCTATTGTAACGACCCGTGTTCTACACATCATAGGATTGTAGAATATTTATTTCTTTCCCGTGTGAAGTTGTATGGTCATGTAACTTTGGGAAACATTTATTAGAGTCATTTCCCCTGTTCATGATTTTTGTCGATTTTTAAATGACCATTTTGCCCCTAGCCAGTACTGTTTTGGCCATAACTTTTGACTGGAAAAGAATTTTGACCTGAAACCACTTCCATTAGATTCGTTTGATGGTTTCTCTTTCCGTAGAGTGGTCATAATAGCCAAACGGACTTACCGTTTGGGAGATATGGCTGAAACAAGGTTTGGAGGGTGAAAAACTGCTTAACCGGGCCAAATCGGGTGATTAGTGAGTAGGCCCATATCCCATTTCGGGATTAGGGTTATGGGAGGGCTGAGGTGAGATGGAGAATCATTCCATTTCAGTTTTCTAGCCTCCACTTATCACCAAGGATCCCTAAAAAATGGCCTCCAACCTCTAAATCACCTCCAAATCATCTCTTGGTCAAGGATTTGGCTTAGCAACCCCTAATCAAAGAAGATCTTCACCTAATCAACCTTGGAGCTGCTGTTAGCATTGGGATTCGCATCAAATTAGAGAATCATTTCAGATCTTAGTTTGTTTTGTGGCTAAGGTGAGTGATTAGCTTGCTTTTTGCACTAATATTGGCTAAATTGGGGTGATTAGTGCTAATCAGCGTTTTTAAAGGAAAATAAATTCTGGAAAAATGTTTATAAAATCATAAACGATGTTTTAGACCTCTGATATGAGTTTGGGTTAATTTGGTTAAGTTTTGCTAATCATACCATTAGTTATGCTCACATATGCTTAAGGGAAAACATGGGGTTTTGGCTATGTTTGATCCATTTCATCATATCATGTTGTTGTTTTGGTGTTTGAGGTCACTTGTATGTATTGCTATGACACTATGACATGCTTTGTGATTGGTTTCAATAGTTATAATGGTCGAAAACGCCGTCGAGAGGCGTATAAACACTTGCTGGAAGGTTGCAGGAATCGGTGCAGGAAATCGGATCGGATCGCCCCCTCCCCGATCCGAACCGCCCATTTCCCTTCACCACGAACCGAACCGGATCGTTATAGCGAAGCAAGCGGCGCCACGAGCTGAAGGATCCGAACCGATCCGAGAAGTCGCGATTCAAGGCTTGGTGATTGAAGACTCCGACCCGACCCGCCTGGAGTGATAACGACACGATCCGATCTGATCACCTTGAGGACAACGAACCGGAGACTTGGAGGAGGGCGAGGGGCTTGGAGCTATGACCAGGAGGCGTGACCCGAGCCGTTGCGTGGTGGAGAACCCGATCCGATCCAGACGGGACTGGAGGCCACGAACCGATGGTGCACTCCGATCCGACCCGAGGTAGCAGTCATGAACCGAGACGATGAAGACCACGATCCCAATGAAGATGAAAGGAATCCGAACCGATCCAATGAAGATCCATAGCCCGAAATGCAAAGGTAGTTCAAGTGGAAGTTCGAGCTCAGGATCCAGATGGGAACCAATGAGTTCACTTCGTGATTGGGCTTTGCTGCGGGACGTGTGCTAAGGAGTTGTCGGTGTCTATGACTTTGGATCACTGTGTATTAAAGGTGTATGGACGGACTCGGGCTTTGGATATGGTGCGACTAGGGAGCTACATACCAATGGAGTGGGATCATGGATACGTTGGGCGTGATCCCATAGGTTTGGCGTTGGTGGTAGTAGGAATGGACATAGTCGTACAAAGTCGAGTTCTGTCGTTTTCTTGAAGGGTTATGGTGATCAAAGAAGTAGATACCGTATGCTTTACGCACTGAGTGAGAGTTGTGAGGATGGTTGCTATGCTTGATTGTTTGACATACACATCCCCACCCCCGTATACTTATATTATGTGTTTGTGAAATCACAGAGTATTGTACCGTGTAGTACTAACTCTTTGGTTGCAGGTCCAGGTTCAGGTATGACTTAGTATACCTGTTATTATTCTGTTTATGCTTGCTACCACTCATACCAGACTGATGTCTGACCCAGAGTTTTATGTTTCTTCTTATTACTCTGGGTGCTCACACGAGCAGACTAGAGACAGGGATAGCTGGTAGTGCGCTTGGTAGATGGACTGAAGACGAGAAGGAGGCTCCACGTATGATATATAGTTATTCTCCCTGTGTCGTAATCGGTATCTACTTTGGGCATTAGTAGCATACCTATTTTGTTTATCTTAGAGACAGTATTTTGAAAGTTGTAATAAGCTGTACTTTTGGATTTCCGCTACTCTGATGATGTTAGTTCAAGTTTTCAGCTTATGCACTGTCTCATCTGTTTTATGTTGAGTATATGTTGGTTATTATATTTTATCCCATGCGCTGTGAGACATATTACAGGTTCTTTATTTGGTTCATCTTCTTTCTTTCTCATTCTTTGGCGACCGTCCCATGCCAATTGGACATGTGTACAGCGCACAATTGGAGTAAATGTCGGTTGGTGCGGGGCGGGCCGTCACATTTGGTATCAGAGCTCTAGGTTGCGTAATTCACCTAGGGAAAGACACTAGGGAGAGTTAGTACGTATATGAGAGCGCGTATTTGTGATTACATTGGTTTTCAAAAGCTATGTATATATATATATATATACTATTAGTAGTATAAGAATGAAGTTGCACTGCACTAGTACCACTATGGGGTCGTTAATCGTTCTCCTTTTACAGATTGACGATGAGCCGATATGTGAGAGGTACTGGTAGAGGGGCCAATAATGGAAATGCCGCTGACATGAGGGCGATGTTTACCGACCTCATGAGAGACATGCTTAGAGAAGTGCAAGGGGCAGTTCCTAATCCCGGAGTTGGTGGTGGCCCAGTAGTGCAAGCGCCTAGGGTCGATTTCGCCAAGTTGAGTAAGGATTACACTAATCTTGGTGGAAAGCCGTTTCACGGAACAGAGTCGGCCACGGATGTTCAGGATTGGTTGGATAGCTGTGATCGGATCTTCGATGACTTGGGTATCGAGGATGCAATGAAGAGAAGGCTAGCGTCTCGTCAGCTGCAAGGACGAGCGATGAATTGGTGGAATGCTATTAGGGCAGCCAGACCAGAAGATCAAGTTACTTGGGATCAGTTTAAAGCTCGCTTTAGCGACAAGTATATCCCAGCTGCCCAGAAGTCGGAATTGTTTAGGAAGTTCTTGGAGCTTAAGCAGAATGGAAGGGCAGTATCGGATTATGTTGCTGAGTTCGACACTTTGTCGAAGTATGGGTTATCTCTAATCGATACTCCCGAAAAGAAAAATGAGAAGTTCATCACTGGCTTGGATGAATACTTAGGGGAGAGGCTGATTAATCACATCGATGAGACGTTTGAGTCGATCGTGGGAAAAGCTTTGAGGTCAGAAAGTCTTTACCCTAAGCCGAAGACTGGGGTTGTTGCTGCATCTGCTGAAGAGCCAAAGCCGCCAGCAAGCGGTGGAGGCAAGAATAACTCTCAGAATAAGAGGAAGCAGAACCAAGCTAAGGATGGCCAGAAGAAAAGCAGGAAAGAAGTCGAGTGCTTCAAATGTGGAAAGAAGGGCCATTATGCAAGGGAATGTAGGGCCAAGACAGTGGGAAAGAAGTGCTTTAACTGTGGCCAGGAGGGACATTTTAAGGATAAGTGCCCGCAACCTCTGAAGGAGAATCAGATTGTGAAAGCATATGCCATCAATGCTGTTCCTTCTTCGTCGAATGCCCCAACTGCGGCGGAGAAAGGAAAGGGAGTCGTCATTCAAGGTATGCTTTCCGTTTATGATCTTCCTGTTAGAGTTTTGTTCGATACCGGGGCTTCCCATTCCTTCATATCTAGTGACCTGGTAGACAGGTTGGGATTGGAACCCGAGTTAGTCGATAGACCATTAGCTGTGACGAACCCGATTGGTGGTTCAACAAACCTCAGTATGATCTGTCGTAATGTGGTCTTATCGAGTCATGGATGTATGTTTGTTTGTGATTGCTTTGTTTTGGGCTTTACTGGGTATGGCATTATTTTGGGAGTCGATTGGCTCCAAAGATACGGGGTGGTGGTAGACTGTGAGGGCTTTTTGGTGACAGTTAGGGCGGATGATGGGCGGAGGGTAGTGTTTGGTAATCTACCCTGTGATGGGGTAATGGCTAGTTTTGTAAATTCCCTCGACATTCCGCATGATGAGTTATCAGGTTTGCCCGTGGTTGGCCAGTACCCGGACATCTTCGAGGAAGTGACCGGACTTCCACCACACCGAGAGATTGAGTTTCGTATTGATTTAGTGAAAGATGCCAGACCTATAGTGATGCCACTTCATCGTATGGCACCACGAGAACAGCGAGAGCTCGAGGTGCAAGTTAGCGATCTTTTGAAGAAGGGATTTATTAGAAGAAGTGTTTCCGAGTGGGGAGCACCAGTTGTGTTTGCTACTAAGGCGGATGGTTCCCTTCGATTGTGTGTGGACTATCGCGAGTTAAATAAGGTGACGAGGAAGAATAAGTATCCTCTACCACGGATAGATGATTTGTTTGACCAACTGGTAGGAGCGAGAGTGTTCTCCCAGTTGGACCTCGCGACAGGATTTCATCAGCTCCGTGTAGCAGCTGATAGTATAGCTAAAACGGCATTTAGGACGCCGTCTGGGTTTTATGAGTGGTTGGTCATGCCATTCGGGTTGACCAATGCACCAGCATACTTCGTGGATCTCATGAATAGAGTATTCAGAGACCAATTGAATAAGTTTGTTCTTGTGTTCGTAGACGATATCCTTGTTTACTCGAGGACAGAAGAGGAACACAAGGAGCATTTGAGAATTGTGTTGGAGGTGTTGAGAAGACACCAATTGAAAGCGAAGTTTTCTAAGTGTCACTTCTGGAGGAGAGAAGTGAGATTCTTGGGCCATGTTGTTTCAGAGAATGGTATTGCCGTGGACCCTGCAAAGGTGGCTACGGTACAAGATTGGTCTACGCCCAAGAATGCAAAAGATGTAAGAAGTTTCTTGGGGTTAGCTGGATATTATCGTAAGTTTATCAAAGACTTCTCCAAGACAGCGGCACCGTTGACTCAGTTGACTAAGAAGAATCAAGCCTTCGTTTGGGACGGAGGGTGTGAAAAAGCATTCAAGAGTCTAAAGGAAAAGTTGACGCGTGCGCCAGTGTTGGTCATTCCTAAGGGAAATGAAGAGATGACGGTATACACGGATGCTTGTGGTACCGGACTGGGTGCGGTATTGATGCAAGGAGGTAGGGTTGTAGCTTATGCTAGTCGACAGCTAAAGCCACATGAGAAGAAGTATCCTACCCATGATTTGGAATTGGCAGCGATTGTATTTGCGCTGAAGATGTGGAGACATTACCTCTTGGGAGAAAGATTTGAGCTGTTTACCGATCATAAATCGTTAAAGTATCTCTTCTCTCAGAAAGATCTGAATCTCCGTCAGCAGAGATGGTTAGAGTTCTTGGCTTCGTATGATTTTGATATCGCGTATACACCTGGGAAGGGTAATGCGGTAGCCGATGCCTTGAGTAGGAGACATGCCAGCTTAGGGGCAATGTTTCTTGAATGGAAGCAGCTGGAGTATATCGCGGGGTTTGATTTCAGACCAAGGTGCGAATTGGATCCAGTTATGCTAGCTAGCTTGACGATCAGACCCACTTTGATAGAGCGGATTGGTTCTAGCCAGAGGAACGATCCTAACCTATTAGAAATCATCTCCAAGTTAGAGAGGGGTAGCGAAGAGGAGATGAATGTGTATGGGCTTGATCGAGATGGATGGCTTCGGAAGAATGGAAGACTAGTTGTGCCCAACGTGAATGGTTTGAGAGATGAAGTGCTTAGAGAATGTCATCACTCAAAACTGACTATACATCCCGGTGGTAATAAGATGTATAGAGACATGAGACAGACTTACTACTGGGAAGGGATGAAAAGAGACGTTGGGAAGTTTATATCCAAATGCATGAATTGCCAGCTAGTTAAAGCCGAGCAAAAGAAGCCTAGTGGGTTGTTGCAACCATTAGAAATTCCCGAATGGAAATGGGAACAAGTTTCGATGGATTTCATCGATGGTTTACCGAGGACCAGATCGGGACATGATAGCATTTGGGTAATTGTGGATCGACTGACCAAGAGTGCAAGATTTATACCAGTTAAGTCGAACAGAACTGCAGCTAAGTTAGCAGAACTGTATATGAAGTGGGTAGTGAGATTTCATGGAGTACCCAAAGGCATTGTGAGTGACCGAGATCCGTTGTTTACTAGTGGATTTTGGAAGAGCTTACAAGAGGCTTTAGGATCAGAATTACATCTCAGTACCGCATATCATCCTCAAACCGATGGTCAGACAGAGAGGGTGAATCGGATATTGGAAGATCTCTTGAGGGCTTGTATATTTGATTTCGGTGGAGCGTGGGATGACCATTTGCATCTAATGGAGTTTGCATATAATAATAGCTACCAATCCAGTATTGGTATGGCTCCATATGAAGCTTTGTACGGAAGACCGTGCAACTCACCATCATGTTGGATAGAGACCGGCGAGAAGTTTGTGCTTGGACCAGATATGGTGAGAGAAACTTCCGATAAGATCAAGATCATTCAGCAACGAATGAAAGCTGCTCAGGATAGGCAGAAAAGCTATGCTGATAAGAGGAGAAGAGACTTGAAATTCTCTGTTGGTGACTTGGTGTTTGTCAAGATCTCTCCGTTGAAAAGCGTGATACGATTTGGCAGGGGAGGCAAGTTGGCACCAAGATTTGTGGGTCCTTTCCAAGTTCTCGAGGAAGTTGGGAATTTGGCGTATAGAGTTGGCTTACCAGAGAAAATGGCAGGAGTTCACAATGTGTTTCATGTTTCCCAACTAAGGAAGTTCGTTCACGACTCAAATGTGACTATTTCACCTGATCAGTTAGAGGACTTCGAAGTAGAACCTGAGGCGGTTGAGAACTGCAAGCCGATTCGTATTGTGGGGCATGATACGAAGCAACTTCGAAGAAAGTCGGTGAAGCTAGTCAAAGTTCAGTGGGGCGAGGACGAAAATGATTGTGCTTGGGAGACAGAGGAGAGCATTAGAAAGGCTTATCCAGAACTCTTTGCCTGGTAAGATTTACTTTGCGATTTAGTTATTCCGCATGCTAGGATAGACTTGTTTTGCTTGTTTTGCATGTTTGATGGTTGTTTTATGATTGATAGGCATGCGGCACCCTTGTGTGTGTTTTTTTGATTAGGGAATTTCGGGGGCGAAATTTCTTAAGGGGGGAAGAGTGTAACGACCCGTGTTCTACACATCATAGGATTGTAGAATATTTATTTCTTTCCCGTGTGAAGTTGTATGGTCATGTAACTTTGGGAAACATTTATTAGAGTCATTTCCCCTGTTCATGATTTTTGTCGATTTTTAAATGACCATTTTGCCCCTAGCCAGTACTGTTTTGGCCATAACTTTTGACTGGAAAAGAATTTTGACCTGAAACCACTTCCATTAGATTCGTTTGATGGTTTCTCTTTCCGTAGAGTGGTCATAATAGCCAAACGGACTTACCGTTTGGGAGATATGGCTGAAACAAGGTTTGGAGGGTGAAAAACTGCTTAACCGGGCCAAATCGGGTGATTAGTGAGTAGGCCCATAACCCATTTTGGGATTAGGGTTATGGGAGGGCTGAGGTGAGATGGAGAATCATTCCATTTCAGTTTTCTAGCCTCCACTTATCACCAAGGATCCCTAAAAAATGGCCTCCAACCTCTAAATCACCTCCAAATCATCTCTTGGTCAAGGATTTGGCTTAGCAACCCCTAATCAAAGAAGATCTTCACCTAATCAACCTTGGAGCTGCTGTTAGCATTGGGATTCGCATCAAATTAGAGAATCATTTCAGATCTTAGTTTGTTTTGTGGCTAAGGTGAGTGATTAGCTTGCTTTTTGCACTAATATTGGCTAAATTGGGGTGATTAGTGCTAATCAGCGTTTTTAAAGGAAAATAAATTCTGGAAAAATGTTTATAAAATCATAAACGACGTTTTAGACCTCTGATATGAGTTTGGGTTAATTTGGTTAAGTTTTGCTAATCATACCATTAGTTATGCTCACATATGCTTAAGGGAAAACATGGGGTTTTGGCTATGTTTGATCCATTTCATCATATCATGTTGTTGTTTTGGTGTTTGAGGTCACTTGTATGTATTGCTATGACACTATGACATGCTTTGTGATTGGTTTCAATAGTTAGAATGGTCGAAAACGCCGTCGAGAGGCGTATAAACACTTGCTGGAAGGTTGCAGGAATCGGTGCAGGAAATCGGATCGGATCGCCCCCTACCCGATCCGAACCGCCCATTTCCCTTCACCACGAACCGAACCGGATCGTTATAGCGAAGAAAGCGGCGCCACGAGCTGAAGGATCCGAACCGATCCGAGAAGTCGCGATTCAAGGCTTGGTGATTGAAGACTCCGACCCGACCCGCCTGGAGTGATAACGACACGATCCGATCTGATCACCTTGAGGACAACGAACCGGAGACTTGGAGGAGGGCGAGGGGCTTGGAGCTATGACCAGGAGGCGTGACCCGAGCCGTTGCGTGGTGGAGAACCCGATCCGATCCAGACGGGACTGGAGGCCACGAACCGATGGTGCACTCCGATCCGACCCGAGGTAGCAGTCATGAACCGAGACGATGAAGACCACGATCCCAATGAAGATGAAAGGAATCCGAACCGATCCAATGAAGATCCATAGCCCGAAATGCAAAGGTAGTTCAAGTGGAAGTTCGAGCTCAGGATCCAGATGGGAACCAATGAGTTCACTTCGTGATTGGGCTTTGCTGCGGGACGTGTGCTAAGGAGTTGTCGGTGTCTATGACTTTGGATCACTGTGTATTAAAGGTGTATGGACGGACTCGGGCTTTGGATATGGTGCGACTAGGGAGCTACATACCAATGGAGTGGGATCATGGATACGTTGGGCGTGATCCCATAGGTTTGGCGTTGGTGGTAGTAGGAATGGACATAGTCGTACAAAGTCGAGTTCTGTCGTTTTCTTGAAGGGTTATGGTGATCAAAGAAGTAGATACCGTATGCTTTACGCACTGAGTGAGAGTTGTGAGGATGGTTGCTATGCTTGATTGTTTGACATACACATCCCCACCCCCGTATACTTATATTATGTGTTTGTGAAATCACAGAGTATTGTACCGTGTAGTACTAACTCTTTGGTTGCAGGTCCAGGTTCAGGTATGACTTAGTATACCTGTTATTATTCTGTTTATGCTTGCTACCACTCATACCAGACTGATGTCTGACCCAGAGTTTTATGTTTCTTCTTATTACTCTGGGTGCTCACACGAGCAGACTAGAGACAGGGATAGCTGGTAGTGCGCTTGGTAGATGGACTGAAGACGAGAAGGAGGCTCCACGTATGATATATAGTTATTCTCCCTGTGTCGTAATCGGTATCTACTTTGGGCATTAGTAGCATACCTATTTTGTTTATCTTAGAGACAGTATTTTGAAAGTTGTAATAAGCTGTACTTTTGGATTTCCGCTACTCTGATGATGTTAGTTCAAGTTTTCAGCTTATGCACTGTCTCATCTGTTTTATGTTGAGTATATGTTGGTTATTATATTTTATCCCATGCGCTGTGAGACATATTACAGGTTCTTTATTTGGTTCATCTTCTTTCTTTCTCATTCTTTGGCGACCGTCCCATGCCAATTGGACATGTGTACAGCGCACAATTGGAGTAAATGTCGGTTGGTGCGGGGCGGGCCGTCACATCTATTTTCGACGAAACCACTTTTGTTGGATCCGGGATGTCGAGTTATTTCTAGATTTAAAAATTCATAGTTTTTGAAAGCAATATGTGAGTGTGGCGAAAGAAAACGTGTTTTAACAGTTTTACTCAATTTTGATCGACCAGAAAATGGCTATTTTTCAAACGGTCTCAGAATTTGACGAAATTAGTTTTGTTAGGACCGTATCGTCAATACGAAGCTAGAAATAATTTTTCAGAAATTTTTAGAGTTAGTATGTGGCCCCGGCAAATTGAAATGTGCGTTCAAATTCAATATACATTGATTTAAAATTTAATTTAAACAGAAACTGATCGAAACAGCCGAACTGGCTTACAACACATGTCCCATTGTGTTCGGAATAGGGGTAATTAGCTAGGGGCGATAGTTGTTGGGTATCGTTTGGGGTTCGGACGAAATTTCAACTTTTAGGGAAAAAGAAAAAAAACATCAGCGGATCTCATCTTCGCGCCCCTCCCCCAATTGCACGCCGCCGCGATTCCACCTGCGCGGCCCACCGGAAGACCGCGCGCCACCCCATCTCCGGCACCTCCCCCTCCGTCTAACTCTCCTCTCCCTCCTCTAATTTGAAACCGCCCAACCCCAAAACCCCCTCAGATCGAAACCGCCTCCATCCCACCCCACCGCCGCGTCGATCACAATCTGCCCCCTGACTCCTGATGCCACCCCGCGACCACCTCCAGCGACCAACGGCGCTACCTCCCCCCCTTTTTCCAGTGATGAGAAACCCGAAACAAACCCAATGTAAGTTCTTTCCTTTTACTGATTTTGTTTTCTAATGATCTTTATAAATAAAAAAGTTTGATTTTTATAAATAAAAAATTAGATTTTTATGTATACAAACATATATAAAGTTATAATTTTTATTATATACATAACATCAAAAAGCTAGGATTTTTATGTAAAGAAAGAAATGATTTTTAACATAAGAAAGCAATGATTTTTAACATAAGAAAGAAATGTTTTTTAACATAAGAAAGAAATGATTTTTAACATAAGAAAGAAATGATTTTTTAGAGATGGAAAGATCATGTTTTTGAACTAGAAAAGATTCAATTTTTAAACTAGAAAAGATTCTATTTTTAAACTAGAAATGATTCAATTTTTAAACTAGAAAAGGGATGATCTTTGAAAAAGATATGATTTTTCTTATGTAGAAAGAAAATAAAAATATGACTTTTATATAATAGAGAATATACAAATGTGATTTTTATATATGTAGCGAACACGGACGACGAGAGTGACAAAAGAGGAGCACGACAAAGATTTCCTACATATGAAGAGTCACGATGTATTGGTTTAGCTCCTAGGTGAGAACTCCTCACTTTTATTTATTTCTAGTTTGAAATATATACTAGGATGCAGACGGTGCTTAACAACACCCGACACCCGTCGTCCACAGAACATGGATGACTTGTTTGTTTAATTGATGTGTTGTGAAAGTTGATTGTGTGATGTGGAATGGAATAAAATATTTTATAGTTAAAAATATAATTTTTAATGTGTATATAAAATAAATATTTATTAACAAATCGGACGATTTGTTTATATACACACATTTGACTGATATTGATTAGGACAATAAATTTTACACATCGCCCAACTACACAAATAAATATGTGTTTGTTGTTCGAAAACCCCACACGGGTATTGGGATGAAATTGGACATACACTAATCCCAATAATTAGCTGTATGTCGATCGATTGATTGACAGGCTGTTATAAGCGTTAAATATTTATATTTGATGCTTATATAGTGTAGAATGCACTCTGGATGATGGATTGCTGTTTTCATTGTTGTTATACACATTTGTTGTGTGAAAATCCATATAATCACATTATATGTTAATTGACTGTTTCTGATTCCAGTTCAAAAAGAATGAATATTTTAAAATAACGATTATTTTAAAATGACGAATATTTTAAAGTAATATTCAGTAAAAGATCAAAATGTGATTTTGATGTCCGATTTGGGATGGACACGAATATATTTAAATATATAAAGCCGTGTCGGTTAGATTAATGCCATTTTGACGTGAACGATATTTATATCGATTTTATTCATTTATATAATGAATATCGAAAAGGAATTGATTTCAAAATATCATGTTTTGAAAATATTATCATTTATATATCGATGATATGGAATATTCAATTTTGATTAGAAATTGAATATGAAGTTGAAATCGTTTTGAAAACGAATTTAAAACGATTTATAAAATACGTTTTAAATGGATATCGACGAAATATATTATATATATATATAATGGCCTGAATAGAACGCGCCGCACTGCAGCAGTTCGCGAATTTCGACCATTGACTTCAAATGGGAATTACGGGAGATCTGACCGTCGGATTCTCCTAAAACCGGAACCTTGGGTTCGTATCGAAAAGAGCTTTCTAACGAATACAAGAAATTAGAAATCTAACGGTTGGATTTGGAATGATGTCCAAATCAAATTTGGAAAAGGTCGTTGTAAGTGCATTTCGATGGTCCTTTATGGAAATCGACTGTACGGGCCTTGATATAATTATTAAAAATAGTAATAATTTGTGTAAAATCATACGAAATGATTTGGAAAGAATTAGGTTGAAAAATTCCATATTTGAAAAGATAAAAATAGATTTTTATCCAAATGAACTAGTTTTGAACTAGAATTAAAATCCATTTATTTTTTAAAATAAATAAATTGGATTTGAAATGGTTTTAAAAGTAATAAGAATTTCCAATAATTGAATTGGAACGGATTTGAATCGAAATTGTCTTTGGAATATTTTGATGTTGGATTTCGTGATTATACAGATATTGTTATGGAAATTGGAAAGATATATTTATATCGTTATTTCCAATACGATATTTGTTGGTCGTAGAATTTGGTATTGAATATAAGCCGATATATTTTCTATTCAGAGCCTTGTATTTAATATCAAATGGATTTGGGTTTTTCGTGAATGGTGTCTTCATTAACACTGTTCTTAAACCCAGTGGAGAAAAAGATTAAATCTTTTTATTTAGATTTAATGAAGTATACCAATTAAATGATATTTAATTGGAATTGAATTGGAATGGGAATGTAACACCCCGAATTTTAGTTAATGCTAAAATTCACTAATTACAGAATAAATAATCTCAGATGTGGGAATTGGGGGAAACGGGTTGCGTCATTGTGTTCGTCTCGGAAAAATACGCAAAACAGAGTCCGAGTTTTCGAAAATCGGAGTCCGTATGGCCCAGTTATGGCCCGATGAAGTTTGCAGAAAATTCAAAACTAAAAACAGAATTAAGAATTTAAAAATTCAGATTTTAAATTGGACAAGTGGGGTCAGGCGGGAAAAATCCCGCCCTGACCATGTCGACAGGGCTATCGACAGGCCTGTCGACAGGGGTGTCGACTTGCCTGTCGACTTGCCTGTCGACAGGGGCGTGGCGTCCAGTGAACCTGGGTGCACCAGGTTGGGTTCTAGGCTGGCTTAGAGGGCTGGTTCTAGAGATTTCCTAGATCTAAGGGTCCTAATCTAATCTAGGGTTAATCTAAGGGCCTAAAACACTCACCTAATCCTATAAATAAGACCCCAACCCTACCCTAATTCATTCATAATTAGGTCTTGTAACTAAACTATGGCAAAATGAAATTTGAGCATGGCCTCCACTAGTTCATGAAGGAAGTTGCAAGCAAATCACTCTCTAATCAACCCCTAATCCATTCTAAGCATCTTAATCTTCTTCATTTGGAGTGCAAATTCGCTAGTGGTGAGTTTCTATCACTTTAACATCAATTGTTAAAGTAAGTAGATTGGGTGTAATGAGACTTATGGTCTTGAATGCGGATTATAGAGTTTGAATCATTTATAATGATATGCTACTCTATGTCTTCTTATGTTTATGCATACGTAATAAGTGGTTTTATGCATGTTTAATAAGTTGGATTATGCATGTTTAACAAGTGGGTTTATGCATATTTAATAAGTGGGTTTATGCATATTTAAACAAGTGAGTTATGCAAGTTCATATGCAAGTTATGTGTGTAATGCTATGTGTATGATGTTATGGAAGTTCATATGCAAGTTATGTATATGCTAAAATGCAAGTTTAACATGATATGCATGTATGTGAATGCTCATGCAAGTATGTGAATGTTTATGCAAGTTATGTGTATGCCTAAATGCAAGTTTAACATGATATGCAAGTTATGCATGCTTATGCAAGTATGTGAATGCTTATGCAAGTTAGGTGTATGCTTAAATGCATGTTTAACATGTTATGCAAGTTATGAGAATGCTTATATGCAAGTTCAACATGTTATGCAAGATATGTGTATGATGATATGCATGTTTGGGTAAATTGTAGTTGGGTTAATATATGCTCATATATGCAAGTTGACATCCTCTTAACCCATGACAAAGTTATATGCTAAAGATTTGGGTAAACCCATGATATTTGTGATGGATCTTTCCTTTATTATGTCATGGAAAGAGAACGATTTACGTGGGTAACGATGGGGTGAATAAATATGTTAATAAAAGTGTGATTGGGTATGATTAAGCATACCATAAAAATAAATTAACATGAATGGGAATTTACCTATTGAGTTAGGTCTACCCCATGGGAATTTACCTATTGAGTTAGGTCTACCCATGTTATGAAAAATGTGTAATTAATTAGGGATAATTAATTATGGGGGTGATTAATTAGGTGTAATTAATCGACTAAGACACGAGGTTGGACCCTTTTGTAGCGTAAGACTGCCCGGAACCGACCGGCAAATCCAGCGGCTACAAATGATTGGCCCAATGTGAGAGGTCTTAGGCATGAATTAAATACGTGATTAAAGTAAAGACACGAGGTTAGACTCTGTTATGACGTAAGACTGCCCGGACCCTACCGGCTTAACCAGGCGGTCATAACAGCCAGTCTAATGTGGGAGGTCTTTAGGGGAGATCACGGTCTTAATTAATTTAAGAAACACTTAACCATGATAGCATGTAGTGGGACATGAGGGGTTAAGTAGGTGCCTTGGGTGGCAGGTGGAAATTTAGTGGGTGCCTTGGGTGGCCTGTGGAGATCTAGTGTGTTGCCTTGGGTGGCAATAGAAAATACGATTAGAATACTTAACCAAGTGAAACATGTAATTAAACATGATTAAAGGGTTAAGTGGGATACACTAGATAAGTGACAAGCTTAGGTGGGTAGCTTGTGGGGGCCCATTTCAACCAGTAACCCATATGTATCTTATTGGGCTCGACCCATGTCGAGGACGGGACACGCGTACTGGGCTTGACTATAAGAGGCCAAAACGGGGTAGCGGTGGCAACGCAAGTCCAACGGGTTTCATATGCGTGTGTGGACCCGGGCTGGTAGGTAAGACGTTGTTGCATCGTGTAGATATAAGCCTTGCACCGTTGTTGTATCAGGTTGCCACTTTGGGGAGTGATACACCCCACTGTGGGGCCAGCACGGGTATCTACGGTAGGGAGCCGATTGCTTGGGAGTGGTGGGTACACCTAGTGGAGATAGGGGCAGACGGCACCTATGTGGTCAGCTAGGGGTACACAAAACCACTGGGGAAATTTTCTAAGTCCTTGGAGGGATCAACCTTTAAGTAGGAATGACTGGTGTGGTGCAGTATAGTAACTACCCTTGGGTGGGTAGATGCGTCTTTGCGGATATCTTAGTGTATCCTAGGTCTACCAAACTGCTTGGTATAGCCATTCATCCTCAGGCGTTACCGTATGTCAAACTTATGTCTTCTCTGGTTACTTTAATGATTGTATTGTTAAAGTTATAGGACTCACTCAGACTTATGTCTGACCCCGTTGTTTTTATCTTTTTCCCAACCCTCAGGTCCTACGGTGGATCCTAGCAGTAGTGGAGTTTGATCGGATTGCTGTTCCAGCCTTTAGGAGCTTGGGTAGATGTAAAGCTCCAGTTATCCAGTTATCTTTTCTTTTGTCATGGCTATTGTTGAGAATGGGATTATGTATAAATTTATTTGATGGATATTGTACTTGACTTCATGATGTAACCAGACATGTTTTACTTCCGCTGTTATGAGATGATGTTTTTAAAATTTCAAGTACTATTTATATCTGTCTTGTTGTAATCTATCTGTTCTATATTCACTAAAATACTCCACCGATGCTATGGCATTCCCTTAGTGAGTGTCCGTAGCAGGTGTGGGGTGTCACACGTGGTATCAGAGCAAAGGTTACCGGAACAGATAAAATTTTTAGAAAACTATTTTTCTAAAAACATTTTTGAAAGAGATATTTTCAAAAACATGTCTTTAAAAAAGAAAAGTTTTTGAAAGAAAAGCATAATCCCCAATAGCCATATCTATACCCTTCGAATTCTCCGTTTTGAAACTTTCCTTTTTCGTTTCAGCATGGCTGAGGATCTTAACTTTCCGGAGGGTGTGACGGTACCAGTATGGTATAGGAGATTGATGGAGGCTAGGGCCTCCACTGCGGGTCCAGCAAATGTTCCTCCACCAACCGTAGCACCCGATCTTCCTCCTCCCCCTCCTCCTCGCACGGATACTTTTGCTAAGACTTGTAAGGAGTTTAAAGCTATGGGAGGGAAACCTTTTCAAGGATCTGAAACTTTTGTGGAGGCTAGAGATTGGCTTAAGGAGGTGGAAGAGTTGATAGATATCTTTGAGATGGAAGAAGGAAAGAAAGTCAAGTTAGCCGCTTGGTTAATGAAGGGAGAAGCCTCATTCTGGTGGGAGGTCATTAATGGAGAACGCCCCGTTGACTCTTGGGCGGATTTTAGGCAAAGATTTGTGGCAAAGTTTCTCTCAAGGGCGGAGGAAAACTTGTATATGGAAAGGTTCTTGACTCTTAAGCAAGGAAATCTCTCGGTGAAGGAATATGTTAACCAGTTTAATCAATTGGCAAGGTTTGGCCTAGACATGGTGAATACACCGGAGAAGAAGGCTTTGAGGTTCGTGAAAGGCTTGAATGAACCGATGCGTGGGTTGGCTATGACTCATATCCCTATGGGGGCCACCTTCGAGAAGCTAGTTGACATGGCACTCATGCATGAAGAAGGGAAGGGTCCCAATGCTAGTCAGGCGCCCGAGAAGAAGGGAGATCAAAAGAGACCTCAGCAACAGCAGCAAAACAAAGGTGGGAAAGGCAACGGTGGCAAGGGCAAAAAGAAGAAGTGTTTCAATTGTGGGACACCTGGCCACCTAAGCAAGGATTGTCGCAAGAAGAAGAAGACTGGCTGCTTCCACTGTGGCGAAGCAGGGCATCTAGTGAAAGACTGTCCTAAGAAAGGGCAAAGGACGGGGTCTACCTCAGGAGGACAGGTGCAAGCTCTTATGGCACCGGGTCAGGCTAGGGGGCAAGTACAGGCTCTCGCGGTTCCACCGATTCAGGAGAGAGGTAGAACTATTTCTGTGGAAAGTCTGGTTTTTCTATTTGATCATCTTGTCCGTACATTGTTTGATTCAGGCGCATCGCATTCTTTTATCTCATCATCATTAGTTGAGTCACTGCACTTAGACACCAGTCTGGTAGATGATCCCTTGGTTGTTTCAAACCCAATAGGGGGCTCCACTTATTTGTCCATGATATGTTTGGGTTTGAAGATTTCTATACTTAGCATAGAGTTTAGATGTGATGCTTTTGTTTTGGGCTTCACGGGCTATGGGTTGATTTTGGGCATGGACTGGTTATCCAGTAATGGTGCCGTTCTTGATTGCGAAAGGAGAGTTGTTAGGCTCATGACCTGCTTGGGTAACACTCTCGAGATCTCTTGTAATCCCAGGGATTCTGTTATGCTAAGTTATCTTGAATCGCTTGACGCTTCGGTCGAGAGTTTGCAATTTGTTAGAGTGGTCCGGGAATATCCGGATGTGTTTGAGGAGGTGAAGGGCTTACCTCCGAAGCGGGAGATTGACTTCCGAATATATCTGGTAGATAATGCTAAACCTGTATCTTTACCAGTGCGCCACATGGCTCCTCGTGAGAGGAGGGAACTCCATAAGCAAGTAGGGGAGTTGCTTGAGAAGGGGTTCATAAGACGAAGTATATCGGAGTGGGGTGCTCCAGTAGTTTTTGCTACGAAGGCGGATGGGTCCCTCAGACTTTGTGTAGACTATAGAGAACTCAACAAGCTCACAAAGAAGAATAGACACCCGTTGCCGAGAATTGATGATCTTTTCGATCAGTTGGTTGGCGCTTCAGTATTTTCTCAGTTGGACTTAGCCACGGGGTTTCATCAGTTGAGGGTGGCTGAGGATAGCATAGACAAGACTGCCTTTAGGACTCCGGATGGTTTCTATGAGTGGCTGGTGATGCCATTTGGGTTGACGAACGCCCCTGCATACTTTGTTGATTTGATGAGTAGGGTGTTCAGGGAGTTCCTTAATAAATTCGTGGTGGTCTTTGTGGATGATATCTTAGTATTTTCTAAGAGTGAAGAAGAGCATGCCTTACATCTTGGGGAGGTATTGAAGACTCTTCGAGCACATAGCCTTAAGGCTAAATTTTCTAAATGTCACTTCTGGAGGAGGGAAGTGCGGTTCTTGGGGCACGTGGTCTCCAAGGAGGGGATAGCTGTGGATCCCGCGAAGGTAGTTTCAATTCAGGATTGGAAGGTTCCAAAGAATGCTACCGAAGTAAGAAGTTTCTTGGGTTTGGCGGGTTATTATAGGAAGTTTATCAAAGACTTCGCGAAGATATCAGCCCCATTAACCCGCTTAACGAAGAAGAATCTGGTTTTCACATGGGACGTAGATTGTGATGATGCGTTCCAACGGTTAAAGAGAGCTTTAACCACTGCTCCAGTTTTAGTGTTGCCAGATGGGAGCAAGCCATTTGTTGTCTATACCGATGCTTGTGGGACAGGACTTGGCGCAGTCTTAATGCAAGAGGGAAGGGTAATAGCCTATGGTGGAAGGCAGTTGAGAGCCCATGAGAAGAACTACCCTACCCATGATTTAGAGTTGGCTGCTATTGTTTTTGCGCTTAAGATCTGGCGCCATTATCTTCTTGGTGAGAGATTCGAGTTGTTCACTGACCATAAATCATTGAAGTACTTATTCTCTCAGAAGGATTTAAACTTAAGACAGCAAAGGTGGATGGAGTTCTTAGCATCCTATGATTTCGAGATAGCGTATACCCCTGGCAAGGGTAACGTGGTGGCAGACGCCTTGAGTAGAAAGAGGTTGTCATTGAGTCCATTGTTCGTGGAACGACGAAGCTTGGAATTTATCTCGATGTTTGATTTCAGACCTTCCATTGATTATATACCCGGTTTGCTAGCATCCTTGGAGGTCAGACCTACTCTTCTGGGGCGGATTGGGGAAGCCCAGAGGGACGACCCACAGTTGGTTGAGTTGATAGAGAAGCTCATAAGGGGGGAGTTGTCCAGCCATTTGAGTAGGTACACCCTAGACGATAAGGGGTGCTTGCGTAGAGACGGTAGACTTTGTGTACCGCAAGATGAAGGGTTGAGGAAGGTTATTCTTGATGATGCACACCGTTCTAGGATGACCATTCATCCCGGTGGGGACAAGATGTACCAAGATATGAAGAGGGTTTTCTTCTGGGCCGGTATGAAGAAAGATGTGGCCGAATATGTCGCTCGATGCTTGGTATGCCAACAGGTGAAAGCGGAGCAAAAGAAACCTGGAGGGTTGCTTCATCCATTGGAAGTTCCGCAATGGAAGTGGGATAGCGTCTCGATGGATTTTATTGACGGGTTACCCAGATCGAGAAAGGGTAATACAGGAATTTGGGTGGTGGTAGACAGACTTACTAAAAGTGCCCATTTCATACCTGTGAAGAGCAAGAGGACCGCTCCATGGCTAGCTTCTGTATATCTTCGAGAGATAGTTCGATTGCATGGGGTACCCTCTAGCATAGTGAGTGATCGAGATCCTATCTTCACTAGTGAGTTCTGGAGAAGTTTACAGGAAGCAGTGGGAACTCAATTTTGTTTGGGCACCGCATATCATCCTCAGACGGACGGCCAGACTGAGAGGGTGAATCGTGTCCTAGAAGACCTTTTGAGGCTTTGTATCTTAGATTTTAGAGGTACATGGGAAGAGCATCTTCCATTGGTGGAGTTCGCATATAATAACAGCTTTCAGTCCAGTATTGGTATGGCTCCTTTCGAAGCTCTCTATGGAAGGCCTTGTCGATCACCTACATGTTGGTGGGAATCTACGGATAAGATCTTGCTTAGGCCTGATATGATTAGAGAGACTTCTGAGAAGATTGACTTGATTCGAAGAAGGATGAAAGCAGCGCAGGATAGGCAAAAATCTTATGCGGACAAGAGGAGGACGGACCTTGAGTTTGAAGTTGGGGACATGGTCTTTGTCAAGGTGTCTCCGTTACGAAATATGGTTCGCTTTGGATCTGTTGGGAAGTTAGCACCAAGGTTCGTAGGGCCGTTTCCTATTAAGGAAAGGATTGGACGGATGGCATATAGAGTGGAGTTGCCCGACAGACTTAGTGGTGTACATGATGTATTCCACGTATCTCATTTGAGGAAGTGCTTACATAAGACCGCAGAGGTGGTAGAGCCGAGCTTGCTTAAAGAAGTGGAAGTAGAGCGTGATGCGACTATTCGACGAGCTCCTACCTGCATCCTTGGGTCAGAGACTAGGAAATTGAGGAATCGAGAGGTTCATCTAGTCAAAGTGCAATGGGGAGAAGACGAGGGCAACGCAACTTGGGAAACGGAAGCAAAGACGCGTTCATTGTACCCATTTCTTTTTGAGGGTATGACTTTTAACTTCTCCTTTATCGTTTGTCTAGTACTTATCTTATCTTGAGTATGTCCTCTCATTAGTACCTTTGACCTTTAGATAGGGTAAACCTATGGTTGAAACATGTGTTTGAGACATGTTATGGTTGATGGATGCAAGTGGACGCAAGTGGTTGCTCGTGGATGCATATACACACACTCTAGGCACTAGATCGGCTCAATCACTTCATATTGCATATTGCATAAAATTGTGTGTAGGAAGCTATATTTATGGATGTCTAATGATTGTGTTATCATATGGATGATGCATTTTGGTGAATGATTGTGCACTCATGTAGATATTGTATGTGTCGATAGGGTTCTTTCGCATACATAATGGATGCATGGCACTATCATGGTTTGCATATGTTCATACATTAGATAGGGAACATATACACACACTTTTTGCATATGCTCATACATCATTAGAAATTGTTCTAAGGACAATGGATGCCCGTGTTTGATGGATTGAGTAGATGGTTGTTTGGATGGTAGGATATTCATTCTCCTTAGCTTAGAGATTTCGGGGACGAAATCCTTTAAGGAGGGGAGAATGTAACACCCCGAATTTTAGTTAATGCTAAAATTCACTAATTACAGAATAAATAATCTCAGATGTGGGAATTGGGGGAAACGGGCTGCGTCATTGTGTTCGTCTCGGAAAAATACGCAAAATAGAGTCCGAGTTTTCGAAAATCGGAGTCCGTATGGCCCAGTTATGGCCCGATGAAGTTTGCAGAAAATTCAAAACTAAAAACAGAATTAAGAATTTAAAAATTCAGATTTTAAATTGGACAAGTGGGGTCAGGCGGAAAAAATCCCGCCCTGACCATGTCGACAGGGCTGTCGACAGGCCTGTCGACAGGGGTGTCGACTTGCCTGTCGACTTGCCTGTCGACAGGGGCGTGGCGTCCAGTGAACCTGGGTGCACTAGGTTGGGTTCTAGGCTGGCTTAGAGGGCTGGTTCTAGAGATTTCCTAGATCTAAGGGTCCTAATCTAATCTAGGGTTAATCTAAGGGCCTAAAACACTCACCTAATCCTATAAATAAGACCCCATCCCTACCCTAATTCATTCATAATTAGGTCTTGTAACTAAACTATGGCAAAATGAAATTTGAGCATGGCCTCCACTAGTTCATGAAGGAAGTTGCAAGCAAATCACTCTCTAATCAACCCCTAATCCATTCTAAGCATCTTAATCTTCTTCATTTGGAGTGCAAATTCGCTAGTGGTGAGTTTCTATCACTTTAACATCAATTGTTAAAGTAAGTAGATTGGGTGTAATGAGACTTATGGTCTTGAATGCGGATTATAGAGTTTGAATCATTTATAATGATATGCTACTCTATGTCTTCTTATGTTTATGCATATGTAATAAGTGGTTTTATGCATGTTTAATAAGTTGGATTATGCATGTTTAACAAGTGGGTTTATGCATATTTAATAAGTGGGTTTATGCATATTTAAACAAGTGAGTTATGCAAGTTCATATGCAAGTTATGTGTGTAATGCTATGTGTATGATGTTATGGAAGTTCATATGCAAGTTATGTATATGCTAAAATGCAAGTTTAACATGATATGCATGTATGTGAATGCTCATGCAAGTATGTGAATGTTTATGCAAGTTATGTGTATGCCTAAATGCAAGTTTAACATGATATGCAAGTTATGCATGCTTATGCAAGTATGTGAATGCTTATGCAAGTTAGGTGTATGCTTAAATGCATGTTTAACATGTTATGCAAGTTATGAGAATGCTTATATGCAAGTTCAACATGTTATGCAAGATATGTGTATGATGATATGCATGTTTGGGTAAATTGTAGTTGGGTTAATATATGCTCATATATGCAAGTTGACATCCTCTTAACCCATGACAAAGTTATATGCTAAAGATTTGGGTAAACCCATGATATTTGTGATGGATCTTTCCTTTATTATGTCATGGAAAGAGAACGATTTACGTGGGTAACGATGGGGTGAATAAATATGTTAATAAAAGTGTGATTGGGTATGATTAAGCATACCATAAAAATAAATTAACATGAATGGGAATTTACCTATTGAGTTAGGTCTACCCCATGGGAATTTACCTATTGAGTTAGGTCTACCCATGTTATGAAAAATGTGTAATTAATTAGGGATAATTAATTATGGGGGTGATTAATTAGGTGTAATTAATCGACTAAGACACGAGGTTGGACCCTTTTGTAGCGTAAGACTGCCCGGAACCGACCGGCAAATCCAGCAGCTACAAATGATTGGCCCAATGTGAGAGGTCTTAGGCATAAATTAAATACATGATTAAAGTAAAGACACGAGGTTAGACTCTGTTATGACGTAAGACTGCCCGGACCCTACCGGCTTAACCAGGCGGTCATAACAACCAGTCTAATGTGGGAGGTCTTTAGGGGAGATCACGGTCTTAATTAATTTAAGAAACACTTAACCATGATAGCATGTAGTGGGACATGAGGGGTTAAGTAGGTGCCTTGGGTGGCAGGTGGAAATTTAGTGGGTGCCTTGGGTGGCCTGTGGAGATCTAGTGTGTTGCCTTGGGTGGCAATAGAAAATACGATTAGAATACTTAACCAAGTGAAACATGTAATTAAACATGATTAAAGGGTTAAGTGGGATACACTAGATAAGTGACAAGCTTAGGTGGGTAGCTTGTGGGGGCCCATTTCAACCAGTAACCCATATGTATCTTATTGGGCTCGACCCATGTCGAGGACGGGACACGCGTACTGGGCTTGACTATAAGAGGCCAAAACGGGGTAGCGGTGGCAACGCAAGTCCAACGGGTTTCATATGCGTGTGTGGACCCGGGCTGGTAGGTAAGACGTTGTTGCATCGTGTAGATATAAGCCGTGCACCGTTGTTGTATCAGGTTGCCACTTTGGGGAGTGATACACCCCACTGTGGGGCCAGCACGGGTATCTATGGTAGGGAGCCGATCGCTTGGGAGTGGTGGGTACACCTAGTGGAGATAAGGGCAGACGGCACCTATGTGGTCAGCTAGGGGTACACGAAACCACTGGGGAAATTTTCTAAGTCCTTGGAGGGATCAACCTTTAAGTAGGAATGACTGGTGTGGTGCAGTATAGTAACTACCCTTGGGTGGGTAGATGCGTCTTTGCGGATATCTTAGTGTATCCTAGGTCTACCAAACTGCTTGGTATAGCCATTCATCCTCAGGCGTTACCGTATGTCAAACTTATGTCTTCTCTGGTTACTTTAATGATTGTATTGTTAAAGTTATAGGACTCACTCAGACTTATGTCTGACCCCGTTGTTTTTATCTTTTTCCCAACCCTCAGGTCCTACGGTGGATCCTAGCAGTAGTGGAGTTTGATCGGATTGCTGTTCCAGCCTTTAGGAGCTTGGGTAGATGTAAAGCTCCAGTTATCCAGTTATCTTTTCTTTTGTCATGGCTATTGTTGAGAATGGGATTATGTATAAATTTATTTGATGGATATTGTACTTGACTTCATGATGTAACCAGACATGTTTTACTTCCGCTGTTATGAGATGATGTTTTTAAAATTTCAAGTACTATTTATATCTGTCTTGTTGTAATCTATATGTTCTATATTCACTAAAATACTCCACCGATGCTATGGCATTCCCTTAGTGAGTGTCCGTAGCGGGTGTGGGGTGTCACAGGGAATTGGGTTTATCGTGAACCGTGTTTTAAATGACATTGGTTCTTTAACCCAGTTGAAGATAGGATTTATTTCCTGGATTTGAATAATCATTAAATAATGATTTTTGGAAATTAAAACTAAATTAGAGTTTTAATGAATCTTTAATTAGATTGAGAAGTGAATTTGATAATTAAAATTATCAAATTCAAGAAAAGATCAAAAATGGAGTACCACCAGTTTTGCTCCAGGCGATAGTTAAATCTTTAATTAGATTTGAACGTGAAATGGTAATTGAATTTACCGATAACACCGTGGTGTTAGATATGAAGTTGTACCAGTTTTACTTCATGGGATGAATAGGTTGGGATTGGGAAATTAAAACAAATGATTACTTCGGTAAGGTTCGTTAATCCCGACTAGTTTGGATGAACCATTATTTGGTTTGAATTGATATTCAAGAGAAGATTAAAGAATAAATTTAAAGAATTTATCTTTGATAAAATTAATGGGAACCTTTCCCAAAGTATATGAATATTTGAATAAAAGAATATTCTGAATTGGAATGAGGCGTATGTTGTGCTTGTGTAACACTTGTTTATTATATACGCGAGTTATTCAGGAAGACCGGGTTTATCCCATTCTGAATAACTGAATCGACGATGTGTCGAGGATGAAGACGGTGGTTTAAGACTGGAGGTCTTCACATCGTTTGGATAATTATTGATGATCTTGATTGGGCTGTACACCCAAGAGGAGGGAATCAATTGGTGATCGTCCAGACGTACTTGGAGATCGATGAATATGCGAGGTACAAGGTGCCTCCGGTTTCGTTCAGACCCAGAACGAACTTGTATGGACTGTTTGTTTGACATTGGATTTTGCCATGTGTTGATTGATCTCTATTAAATATACATCTACCTGGTGAAGGGCAATTCATTCCCTTACTTTACCTTTCTCTGAGACGTACGGGATCAGAGGGTGTATATCGATAGACATCAGTCGCATGGTGTGAATTGCCTTTGTGGCATGCCTAAGTGGAAAATGATCAAGGCTGTTGTTGAAAAGCAAAGTCTTGTGGTTGATGATCAAAGCACCACCTATGTGGCATAGCTTTGTGTAGCGTTAATTCGCGAGCCTCACACCCTGGTTGTGAACCAGAAACGGGAGAGGACTTCAGGGAGGGCATGCGTTTCTTTCTAGCTAGGAGTGGTGTCAGTGTTTTACACGGCCTGACATTTTACTTATGTGGATGATGGATAGTGAGGCGCCTCGATTAGATCGGACGATCCGGGTCCGATGGAGTCATTTGGCTCATTGACACCCCATAGGGTGGGGAAACGCAGTGTTCAGGCATTTTAATCCACATTGGTGGACCGACCCTGACGATTCAAGGGACGATGCGTTCTGTTCCTGAGACACGGGCTAGAGCGTCTCGAAGCGGTGTGGACGATCCCTTGCCTCGGTTCACAGATGGAAATCCAACTTCTAATACGTGACTTTGCGGTTTTGATTGTAGAACCTATATATGGCGACATAGTGGTATGGGGCACTTATGCCGTCTATGATTGATACTTATGATTGAAATTGTTTTGACACTATACACTTATAGTAACAATAAAACATGAAATTTCACGTACCAAGCATTCTTGGCTATTATAAGGTAAAAACCCTATCCTCCGGCTTGTGTTGCATTGTGTGATGGGACCTGGGTCTTATAATAGCTTCATTGTTCTTTATTTAGCATTGCGCTGTTGTTTTATGCACTGGTATTCTTGGGAGGAAACCCGTTCCGTGTTATACGGCGTGATCCCTTGATTTACCTAACTTTAAAATAAAGATTAATAACTGTTTTAGTTCTCACACCAGTCACATGACTGACCTGGAGTTTATTGTTTTAACCTAAACTCTGGGTGCCCCGCCCCTATTTTCCACGGGCAGCTAGTAGTTTTGGTTTTGTAGATTTATATCCATAGAATCCTGGTTTACAGCTGGAACGATATCCGAAAAGCTTTGTATCCGTATATCTCCTTCAGTTGTGTTTTGTATTATTTTTCGCTGCTATGTAATGTATGGTAATCTCTGATATTTATCAAATGTATATTATTTGTTTATACTCTGTATATTATTGTAATCTAATGAAATTGTTGTAATTAACAATGAAATGTTCTTCTGTTTGTGTTCCGATGTGTGTTGTTCTCAAAGCATTCTGGGCTTTCCTTCACGGGGAAGTTACGGGTTCTTACAGTGGTATCAGAGCTTTGGTTTACAAAGCTCGAGAACAAGACACGTTAGAACCAAATGAAAGAATTCACCAGAGATTGGGTTAGTAATATCCAATGAGAATGATTCGTTAGAGATGGGATCAGTAGCATCCTAGAACGAGTGTGAAGAGTATATTTTTAAAATGAAAACGATTTTTGTTTTGAAAATTTAAACTATTTCATACGTATTTGAATATTTATTTATATTGATTTGGACAATCCAATATATAGAGATTTTGCATATACGTCTGATCCGCTTGTATTTGAAGTTTTAAAATACTGGATAGATATAGGATCACACTCTAGTCGCCCGGTGATGGTTCTGATGATCGCTATAGTACGCACATCATCAGAATTTATATTCGAGTTTCGAAAGTGGGATTTCTATATATTTCCAATTGACTGGTGTGAGAACCAAAATATAGTTAGAATATATTGTTGTGATTTGGCACCAAAAATGTGATTTTTGACTATATATCAAAGTTATGAATTTGAAATGATAATCTACCAATTGATTGCTGACGGTGTTGTTTGATTATTGTTCGATTAATTAAATGTTGAACCTTTAGCGAAATTGAACCAAATAGTGAGTTGTATTGAAAATTAGTCGTATTTGCATGCATATACATGTAATTACATTGAACGGGTCATAGCAAGGAGGCTAGAGAAGAGGAATAAAATTGTTTTCCTGACAAATAGGTACATGTTTATTGTATTTCTTGGGTTTTGGATGATTTTATGAGCCGATTGGCTTTTTCTTTTTCTTTTGGATTGGTGAGGGCCATGGGAGGCTATTTGAAATATCGCGAAGCTCCCGGTGCAGGGGAGGTTATGGCGAATTTTTTCGAAAATTTAGGGTGTTAGCCAAATTTTTGAAAAATTTGAAAAGTTCTTAGAAACTGAAAAATTGAAGAACTTAGGCCATAATGAAGATAATGAAAGTTGAGTTGATTAGTTAAACAACTTTCAGCTTCGTTCCTTTTCGGGGATGAAAAGTTTTAAGTGGGGGAGATTGTAATAACCCGGAAATCTGAGCCAATTTAAAATTTTTATTTTGGCAATTTCGATGAATTTTGAATATTTAAAATGATTTATTTTAAATAATGACGGCGAGAAATTTATTTTGAATAGAATTAGAACGTAAACATTTATATAGATCGTCGTTTGAATATAAATATTTATTTTTAATTATAAAAGGAATTGAAAATGGCGCGGTAGTTTGAAATTTCAAAGTTCAAATGAATGTACAGGATTCAAAATAAACCGGATTTTGGCGAAACCAAAAATATTTGAATCTATTTGAGAGTATCTTTCCAAGGAATCCGAAAAATTGAAATTTCGTAGCGTGGATAAAAAGTTATGCCCAGATGAAAATTCAGAATAGTCGTTATGGAATTTTGGCCCTTAAAAATGGAAATTTTGCAAACGACCTCTGTTTTCGAAGAAACCACTTTTGTTGGATCCGGGATGTCGAGTTATTGCTAGGTTTCAAAATTCATAATTTTTGAAAGCAATATGTGAGCGTGGCGAAAGAAAACGTGTTTTAACAGTTTTAGTCAATTTCGATTAACCAGAAAATGGCTATTTTTCAAACGGTCTCAGAATTTGACGAAATTAGTTTTGTTAGGACCGTATCGTCAATACGAAGCTAGAAATAATTTTTCGGAAATTTTTAGAGTTAGTATGTGGCCCTGGTAAATTGAAATGTGCGTTCAAATTCAATATACATTGATTTATAATTTAATTTAAATGGAAACTGATCGAAATAGCCGAACTGGCTTACGGCACATGTCCCATTGTGTTCGGAATAGGGGTAATTAGCTAGGGGCGACAGTTGTTGGGTCTCGTTTGGGGTTCGGACGAAATTTCAACTTTTAGAGAATTAAAATAATATAATATATAATTCAATTTTATAAACCCCCCCTTATATTCTTTTGCCCCGTTGACTTCAGTAAGTAAAAGTAAAAGAAAAAAAAACAGAGATCAGCGGATCTCATCTTCGCGCCCCTCCCCCAATCGCACGCCGCCGCGATTCCACCTGCGTCGCCCACCGGAAGACCGCGCGGCACCCCATCTCCGACACCTCCCCCTCCGTCGAACTCTCCTCTCCCTCCTCTAATTTGAAACCGCCCAACCCCAAAACCCCCCTCAGATCGAAACCGCCTCCAGCCCACCCCACCGCCGCGACGATCACCAATTCGCCCCCGCCTCCTGATGCCACCCCGCGACCACCTCCTGCGACCAACGGCGCTACCTCCCCCCCTTTTTCCAGCGATGAGAAACCCGAAAACAAACCCAATGTAAGTTCTTTCCTTTTACTGACTTTGTTTTCTAATGATCTTTATAAATAAAAAAGTTAGATTTTTATAAATAAAAAATTAGATTTTTATGTATATAAACATATATAAAGTTATAATTTTTATTATATACATAACATCAAAAAGCTAGGATTTTTATGTAAAGAACGAAATGATTTTTAACATGAGAAAGAAATGATTTCTAACATAAGAAAGAAATGATTTTTAACATAAGAAAGAAATGATTTTTAAGAGATGGAAAGATCATGTTTTTGAACTAGAAAAGATTCGATTTTTAAACTAGAAAAGATTCGATTTTTAAACTAGAAATGATTCGATTTTTAAACTAGAAAAGGGATGATCTTTGAAAAAGAAAAGATCTGATTTTTCTTATGTAGAAAGCAAATAAAAATATGATTTTTATATAGTAGAGAATATAAAAATGTGATTTTTATATATGTAGCGAACACGGACGATGAGAGTGATAAAAGGGGAGCAAGGCAAAGATTTCCTACATATGAAGAGTCGCGGTGTATTGGTTTAGCTCCTAGGTGAGAACTCCTCACTTTTATTTATTTCTAGTTTGAAATATATACTAGGATGCAGACGGTGCTTAGCAACACCCGACACCCGTCGTCCACAGACCATGGATGACTTGTTTGTTTAATTGATGTGTTGTGAAAGTTGATTGTGTGATGTGGAATGGAATAAAATATTTTATAGTTGAAAATATTTTATAGTTAAAAATATAATTTTTAACTTGTATATAAAATAAATATTTATAAACAAATCGGACGATTTGTTTATATACACACATTTGACTGATATTGATTGGGACGATAAATTTTACACATCGCCCAACTGCACAAATAAATCTGTGTTTGTTGTTCGAAAACCCCACACGGGTATTGGGATGAAATTGGACATACACTAATCCCAATAATTAGTTATATGTCGATCGATTGATTGACAGGCTGTTATAAGCGTTAAATATTTATATTTGATGCTTATATAGTGTAGAATGCACTCTGGATGATGGATTGCTGTTTTCATTGTTGTTATACACATTTATTGTGTGAAAATCCATATAATCACATTATATGGTAATTGACTGTGTCTGATTCCAGTTCGGAAAGAATGAATATTTTAAAATAACGATTATTTTAAAATGACAAATATTTTAAAGTAATATTCAGTAAAAGATCAAAATGTGATTTTGATGTCCGATTTGGGATGGACACGAATATATTTAAATATATAAAGCCGTGTCGGTTAGATTAACACCATTTTGACGTGAACAATATTTATATCGATTTTATTCATTTATATAATGAATATCGAAAAGGAATTGATTTCAAAATATCATGTTTTGAAAATATTATCATTTATATATCGATGATATGGAATATTCAATTTTGATTAGAAATTGAATATGAAGTTGAAATCGTTTTGAAAACGAATTTAAAATGATTTATAAAATACGTTTTAAATGGAAATCGATGAAATATATATAATATTATAATATATATATATAATGGCCTGAATAGAACGCGCCGGGCTACGGCAGTTCGTGAATTTCGACCATTGACTTCGAATTGGCATTACGGGAGATCCGACCGTCGGATTCTCCTAAAATCGGAACCTTGGGTTCGTATCGAAAAGAGCTTTCTAACGAATACAAGAAATTAGAAATCTAACGGTTGGATTTGGAATTATGTCCAAATCAAATTTGGAAAAGGTCGTTGTAAGTGCAGTTCGATGGTCGTTTATGGAAATCGACTGTACGGGCCTTGATAAAATTATTAAAAATAGTAATAATTTGTGTAAAATCATAAGAAATGATTTGGAAAGAATTGGGATGAAAAATTCCATATTTGAAAAGATAAAAATAGATTTTTATCCAAATGAACTAATTTCGAACTAGAATTAAAATCCATTTATTTTTAAAAATAAATAAATTGGATTTGAAATTGTTTTAAAAGTAACCAGAATTTCCAATAATTGAATTGGAATGGATTTGAATCGAAATTGATTTTGGAATATTTCGATGTTGGATTTCGTGATTATACAGATATTGTTATGGAAATTTGAAAGATATATTTATATCGTTATTTCCAATACGATATTTGTTGGTCGTAGAATTTGGTGTTGAATATAAGCCGATATATTTTCTATTCAGACCCAGAACAAACTTGTATGGACTGTGTGTCTAACATTGGATTTTTCCCTGTGTTGATTGATCTCTATTAAATATACATCTGCCTGGAGAAGGGGAATTCATTCCCTTACTTCACCTTTCTCTGAGACGTACGGGATCAGAGGGTGTATATCGATAGACATCAGTCGCATGGTGTGAATTGCCTGTGTGGCATGCCTAAGTGGAAAATGATCAAGGCTGTTGTTGAAAAGCAAAGTCTTGTGGTTGATGATCAAAGCACCACCTATGTGGCATAGCTTTGTGTAGCGTTAATTCGCGAGCCTCACACCCTGGTTGTGAACCAGAAACGGGAGAGGACTTCAGGGAGGGCATGCGTTTCTTTCTAGCTAGGAGTGGTGTCAGTGTTTTACACGGCCTGACATTTTACTTATGTGGATGATGGATAGTGAGGCGCCTCGATTAGATCGGACGATCCGGGTCCGATGGAGTCATTTGGCTCATTGACACCCCATAGGGTGGGGAAACGCAGTGTTCAGGCATTTTAATCCACATTGGTGGACCGGCCCTGACGATTCAAGGGACGATGCGTTATGTTCCTGAGACACGGGCTAGAGCGTCTCGAAGCGGTGTGGACGATCCCTTGCCTCGGTTCACAGATGGAAACCCAACTTCTAATACGTGACTTTGCGGTTTTGATTGTAGAACCTATATATGGCGACATAGTGGTATGGGGCACTTATGCCGTCTATGATTGATACTTATGATTGAAATAATTTTCACACTATACACTTATAGTAACAATAAAACATGAAATTTCACGTACCAAGCATTCTTGGCTATTATAAGGTAAAAACCCTATCCTCCGGCTTGTGTTGCATTGTGTTATGGGACCTGGGTCTTATAATAGCTTCATTGTTCTTTATTTAGCATTGCGTTGTTGTTTTATGCACTGGTATTCTTGGGAGGAAACCCGTTCCGTGTTATACGGCGTGATCCCTTGGTTTACCTAACTTTAAAATAAAGATTAATAACTGTTTTACTTCTCACACCAGTCACATGACTGACCTGGAGTTTATTGTTTTAACCTAAACTCTGGGTGCCCCTATTTTCCACGGGCAGCTAGTAGTTTTGGTTTTGCAGATTTATATTCACAGGATCCTAGTTTACAGCTGGAATGATATCCGAAAAGCTTTGTATCTGTATATCTCCTTCAGTTGTGTTTTGTATTATTTTCCACTGCTATGTAATGTATGTTAATCTCTGATATTTATCAAATGTATATTATTTGTTTATACTCTGTATATTCTTGTAATCTGTTGAAATTGTTGTAATTAACAATGAAATGTTCTTCTGTTTGTGTTCTGATGTGTGTTGTTCTCAAAGCAATCCGGGCTTTCCTTCACGGGGAAGTTACGGGTTCTTACATAAAAGAATAACTTTTTAATTCAAAGTTTATTTGCATCAAAGAATGCAAATAAAAGAATAACTTTTCAACTCAATGTTTATTTGAATCAAAGAATGCAAATAAAAGAATAACTTTTTAATTTAATGTATACTGACAACTCTGTCTCAATTCAATGATATAGACAAAAATGTTATATTTTCAATTGTATTGACAATTCTATTTCAATACAATAATATAGACAAAAATGATATATTTTCAATTGTATGACAATTCTATTTCAATACAATAAAATGACAAAATAATATTTTATATTGAATTTACAATTCTATTACAATTCAATAAAAACGATGAAATAATGTTTTATACTGAATTGACAATTCTATTTCAATTCAATAAAAATAATCCAAATAATGTTTTTATATTGAATTGACAATCTAATTCAGTTCAACAAAAATGATCAAAATAATGTTTTTATGTTGAATTGAAAATCTAACGCAATTCAACAACATAACAAAATGATTTATTTTACTGAAATGGCAATTCTAATCCAATCAATAATATAGCAAAATGATTTATTTGATTGAAATGGCAATTCTAATCCAAATCAATAATATAAACAAATGATTTATTTTATTGAAATGGCAATTCTAATCCAAATCAATAATATAAACAAATGATTTATTTTTATTGAAATGGTTCTAATCCAAATCAATAATATAAACAAATGATTTATTTTTATTGAAATGGCAATTCTAATCCGAATCAATAATATAAACAAATGATTTATTCTATTGAAATGGCAATTCTAATCCAAATAAATAATATAAACAAATGATTTATTCTATTGAAATGGCAATTCTAATCCACATCAATAATATAAACAAATGATTTATTTTTATTGAATACATACAGATCTATGTCTATACATCACCCACAAACAGATAAATCATCCACAATCTCATCACATAGCAGATCTAAGTCATATACATACAATCGTTACATAGCAAATAAATTAAATTAATTAATTAATTATATATAAAAAATAGAAATATCACTATTGCATTGCAAATTTGGCCAAAATTCAAACAGCTCGGAATTGTTCCTTTTCAGTCTAAGAATGTAGACCTTCGTCGTACGATCACAACGCTTCAGAAATTGATCAATTCTGAATCAATACGGAAAAGTTATGATTTAATTAAGGTTGAAAATATTTTTAAATTAATAAAATATTTAAAAATAGTTCAATACCCTCCTTCCTCTTTCAGATAATAGGCCGCGGGTTTTGCTATTTTGTTCGATTCTAGGGTTGTCGATTTCTTCCAAATCGTGGGGCTTGGGACCGATCAGCAAGTGGCACGCCGAAGAGGAGTGAACGACGCATAGGTTGGGGCCACCAATGGTCAGCTCGATCAGAGCTTTTGGGTGGCGCGGCGAGGCAAACGTGACAGGTTTGGGGGCACGGTTCTTCTCGGATGCTTGATGGCAGAGAGCAAATCGGGTATGGATGGATAGAGGAGAAAGAGCTCTATGAAATCCTCCAAAGAATCACTGAATTTCATCGAGTGATTTGGAAGTTATTTGGGGAGAACGAATGGAGCAACGTCTGCCATTCACGTTGAAGGTGGCGGCTGTACTATAGGGTGTTAGAGTTTGGAGGAGATGATGTCTTTTTTATATTATTTTAATGTAATTTTTGCAATTAGATCCAAAGGTTTTAAACCAATCCTTTTTCAGTCCAACCAGAGTTGACCCCACCTAATAGCCCCTGTTCTGGATCTAATGGGCTAGGTCTCGTCAGCCCAAACGACTGTCTGTAGCATGAAATCGTTAATTTATTATTTAAATCATTTAATAAATTAACTTGATCGTATATTTAAATTCACCGGGGCCACATACGAACTCAGAAAAATCCAGAAAATTTATTTTTGGCTTTGTTTTGACGATATGGTCCTAACAAAATTAATTTTTTCGAATTCTAAGACTGTTCAAAAAATTGCCATTTTCAAGTTGATCAGATTTGACTAAAATTGACAAACCACATTTTTGTTTGCCATGCTCACATATTAATCCCAAAAATTCCGGAAAATTAAACTTAGCAATAATTTGACATTCCGGATCCAACAAAAGTGGTTTCATCAAAAACGGAGGTCGTTTGAAAAATGGCCTTTTATACGGGCTATAAATTATACTATAGCGATCATTCTGATTATTCAACTGACCATAAATTTTGATTCCCGCTATGAAATTTCGATTTTTCGGATTCGTTGGAAAGATATTTTCAAACATATTTTGATATTTTTGGTTTCACTAAAATCCGTTAAATTTTGAATCCGGTACATTCGGTCAAAGTACAGGTTTGACTTTTCAAACTACCGTACTATTTCTAATTCCTTTAGAAATCAAAATAAATATATTTGCTCTAACTTCGATTAAAATAATTTTTTTTAACCGTTATTATTTAAAATAAATTATTTTAACCATTCAAAGTTTACTGAAATAGCCAAAATAAAAAATTTAAATTGGTTCGGATTTTCCGGATTGTTACATCGTACGTCTCAGAGAAGGGTGTTAAGCTAGAGAATAAATTCTCCGCCATCAAACAAATATATATTTAGCATAGATCAACTAATACATCATAAAGGAATACAACATCAGACATACCATCCATTTGCAAGTCCGTTCTGGGTCTGAACGAAACCGAAGGCACTTTATTCCTCGTCCCCTATGTCCAATATAGGAGAGAGGTCCTTGCATATCTGGACAATCATCAAGTACGTCTGGACAACTAACACTATAACCCCTTCCTGGGAGCTAACCAATCCAGGGCATCAGTAGTAATCCATTCGATGTGAAGATCGCCGGTCTTCAACCACCACCGTCTTCAATATCTTCGACTTTTAATCGTCGAATCAATTATTCAGAATGGGTTAAACCCGGTCTTTCCGAATAACTTGCGTATCTTATAATCAAGTGCTATAAAAACACATCATATGCCTCATTCCAATCCAGAATAATGTTTTATTCAAATATGCTTTACACTGGGAATTATTCCCATAAATCTTATCAAATATTTAATTCATTTAAACCTCTTGTTTAAATCTTCACTTGGAAACCATTTCAAAAGATTTTTTATTATATTTTCATAACTTTGAACCAAATTAAGGTTTATTAAACTAGTCGAGATTATCGTGTCTTGCCGAAGTGATAATTTATTTTATTTTTCCAACCCCAACCTATTTATCCCATGGAACAAAACTGGTAGTACTCCATATCTAACACCCATTGTGTTATTGGTAAATTCAATTACCATTCAATGCTCGAATCTAATTAAGGATTTAACTATCGCCTGGAGTAAAACTAGTGGCACTCCATTCCGAACATTTCTCAAATTTGGCAAATTTAATTACCACATTAGCATTTCAATCTAATTAAAGATTCATTAAAAGTCCACTTAGTTTTAATCTCCAAAAATTATTATTTAATGATTATTTCAATTTAGTAAATAAATCCTATCATTAACTGGGTTAAAGAACTAATGTCATTTAAAACATCGTTCACGATAAACCCAAAATCACCTTCCATCAAAATGGAATTTACACAGAAATCATAACCGTATATAATCGATATAAATTCCCGTATTTGACTAACACTATAAACATAATAACAACCAAGCCTTTTAAATTCCATAAATAATAACGGTCTTCTTTTTCAGCAACTCATCTCGATTATTACCAAATCGAATTCCATTCAATTCCAATTTAATATATTAAATTGCAAAACTTTGCTTTGGAAAATTTCCATTAAATCTTGATTAAAAGATTTATAAATTCCAAATCATATCTTTACTGTTAGTTGGGTTAAAGAACAAATGTTATTTAAAACACCGTTCACGGTAAACCCAAAATCTAACTTTCATTTCAATTCCAATTAAATTAATTAATTGGTAAACTTCTCTAAATCTTAATTAAAAGATTTATTCTTTTCTCAATGGGGTTTAAGAACAGTGTTATTTAAGACACCATTAACGACAAACCCAAAATCCAATTTGATATTAAATACAAGGCTCTGAATAGAAATTAATATCGGCTTATATTCAATATCAAATTCTGAAACCAACGGATACTGTATTGGGAATAACGATATCAATTCGTCCAAATTTCAGTAACAATATTAGTATAATTACGGAATCTGATATCGAAAATATCCAAAGATAATTTCCATTTAAACCCATTCCAATTTATTCATTGGAAAATTCTGGTTATTTCAAAAACCATTTAAAAATCCAATTTATTTATTTAAAAATATTGGATTATTATTCTAGTTAATAACTAGTTCATTTCGATAAAAATATATTTTTATCATTTCGAACTTGGAATTTTTCATCCAAAATCATTCCAAATCATTTATTATGATTTTACACAATTTATTCATATTTTTAACAATTTTAATATCGCCATTTCAGTCGATTTCCATATAGGGTCATCGAACTGCATTTACATTGACCTTTTCCAAAACTGATTTGGACATATTTTAAAATCCAACCATTAGATTTTAAATCTCTTATTATCATTCGAAAGAACTTTTCGATACGAACCCAATGGTTCCGATTTTAGGAGAATCCGATGGTCGGATCTCCCATTATGCCAATTTGAAGTCAACTGTCAAAATTCGCGAACTTTCGCAGCGCAACGCGTTTTATTCCGGCCATTTAAATATATATAATATATTTATCGTTGATTTCCATTTAAAACATATTTTATAAATCGTTTATAAATTCAATTTAAAACAATTTCAATTTCGTTTTCAATTTTATATCAAAATTGAATATTCCATATCATTATAATATCAAAATGATAATGTTTCAAAATATTAGATTTTGAAATCAATTCTTTTCGATATTCATTTTAAAATGAATAAAATTGACAGAAAATTCTATTCGAGTTCAAATGGCATCCATCTACTTAACTATGCTCCATATATTTTGAATATTTTCATGTCCATCCAAAATCGGACATCAAAATCACATTTTGATTATTTACTGAATATTATTTTAAATCATTCGTTATTTCTGAATTGAAATCAGACTAAATCAATTGTCATATAAATTTCAGATATATGGATTTCCTACATCGCATGTATTCAACAATAATGATAAATAATCATTCAACATTCAAGCATCATCTAGAGTGCAACTTACAACTGTATATGCATTAAAATAAATAAATAACGCTCATCACAGCCTGTCAACCCATCGATTGACATATAACTAAATATTGGGATTAGTGTATGTCAAATATCATCCCAATACCCGTGTGCAGTTTTCAATCAACAACAGTCTATTTAAATAAATCATTGGTTAATAAATTTAACCAATTCTAATTCGGTTTGAATTATTTTTCTAATTAACCAACTTTAACTGTTCAAATTATAAATGGACATTTATATCACATTTCAACAACCACAAAGTGTATCCACATTGTTTGAAATACGAGTGTTGGATATTCAAACAACGCTTCTTGTGCAGATGAGTCGTGAATAGTTCATGTGTTGAACTCAAGCAATGTCACATACAATAGATAAAAATCATCACTGGCAACTTCTATACATTTACAGTTTTAAAAAAAATTAAATAACTATACAAATATTTTGAGTGAGAAAGATTTCTCAAATTCGTTTCCACTCCTCCATTCTTTAATTGAGGATCTTTTAATAAAAATAAACCGGCGTTTAATTTTATCAAAAACCGCAACAGCTTCCGTTTCTGTTCTGCTCAGTTTCATGTTGTAGGGTTTGTTAATACGATCCCATTGGTTCCGGTTTTGCTGAATTCTGACTTCATATGAAGAAGATTCTGTCATTACAAATTTTAACATGAATTAATATAATTTAAATACATCATTAATCACTAATTACCCTCATTAGTTTGTTAATCACGTGATTACCCAAATCCTTCTCTCTCATTTTAAAACTCCAAGCGATTCAAAGAAAAACCCACGCTTGTCTCCGAACCTCCCTATCGCAACCCCCCATGCTTCACCGGAGACCGATCGGCGTACACCACGACAACCGCCACGGCGCACTCCACCTCCACCTGCGACGATGCTGGTCGTAGCCTCCCCATCGACCATGAAAACGCCCTTAAATGCAACGATTTGAGTACCAAATACCATCAATTTTCTCCACGAGATACGATCAAAACCATATGAGATTAAAGAGCGTGAAAATCTCAACATAATTCATGTTATAAAATTCGAGTGATATTGCATAGATTAGGAGAAATTAGGAAGGGAAATTTCGTGCGTTTCAGCCATTCATTCTAGGGCCGGCGCTGGATTATTGAATGAGGGAGAATAGGAATTTTCTATTTATATATATATTATATTTAATATTATTAAATTCCAAAAATACTTGTTTATTGATCTGTACTCCAAATCAAACCCAACGACTGTCGCCCCTTGCTAAATACCCCCATTCCGGACACAATGGAATATGTTTCCTAAGTTTATTCGGCTGTTTCGATCAGTTTTTATCAAAATTAAAATATAAATCAATATACTGAACTTTAATCGTACATTTTAATTTACCAGCGCCACATACTGACTCCAAAAATTACAGAAAATTACACCTAGCTATGTTTTGACGATACGGTGCTAAAAAATCCAATTTCATCAAATTTGGAGACCGTTTGAAAAACGACCCTTTTATTAGTCGATTAAATTCAAACTAAAATTACCAAACACATTTATATTCGCTACGCTCACATATTAATTCCAGAAATTATGAAATTTGAAACCTAATAATAATTTGACATTCCGAATCCAATAAAAGTGGTTTCGACAAAAACGGAGGTCGTTTGCAAAATGGCTATTTTCAAGGGCTATATATATAATAAAATATATATATTCCATAACGACTATTCTAAATTTTAAACTGAGCATAACTTTCAATTTATCTTATGAAAACTGAATTTCTTACATTCGTTAGAAAAATATAATTAAACAAATTCTAACGTTTCTTGTTTCATCAAATTCTGACTTATATTGAATTCTGTATATTCAATTGAAATTTAAAATCGAATTTTCAAACTACCGCGCCATTTCGAGTTCGTTTTATAATTAAAATAAATTTATATGTTCTAACTTCGATTTAAATAAATTTTTAGTCGTTATTATTTAAAATAAATCATTTTAAATATTCAAAACCCATTAAAATAGCTAAAATAAAAAAATTAAATTGGTTCAGAAATTCCGGGTTGTTACAACACCGGTCCATTTCATAATTTTTTTCGAGAAAACGTAGTGTTTGACGGTTGTGGAGATTCTTGTACCTTGTATCCAAAGATGACCATCACATGGATTCACAAAAAGACTTCTAATGAACTAGTGGAGAATATTTTCAATCGAAGTACCACAACATCAAATGGAAAATGCTTGAATTAATGCAATACAACCGAATAACAACACATGCAGTTAAATTAGGCTAAATATTTACAACGTTACATACATACATCAAATAATTTAAATGATATTCCTATTTATATTATTGTTAACTCCTAAGATATGCAGGTTCCCCCCAAATAGAAAACCTCAACCAAAAACGTGATAACCGATTGATCGAACAACTGTGATTTTGGGTAAAAACGTGATAACTGATCATACTTTTAAATATTATTTGAGTTTTTCTCCATCCTCTAGCATTTTTCGGTTGTGATGAATTTGCAAAGTTGATCAGATGCTTAAGTAAAAAAGTAATGGATAATAATGGGTTTGAGGTGGTTCTGTGTTTATCAGATATCTTGAATGAGCTGCTTTGCACACGGGCAGTGTTTGAAAATTTGATGCATTGATTTTAAAAAAATCGTCTATTCTGATTAATAATTTGTGAAGGTTTTCTGTGTTATTATTCACTATACACCATTGAATTTATGTCAGTTTAATGTAGTGTCCTATACATTCTTCATAAGTCGATGAATTCGTAAAGTGTCGAGCTTCATTTTAGTTTTGAATAAACATCATGAACGTGAGCCAAGTGTGAATCCCATTTTTTCTAATTATAACCCAATCGTGTAGATTGTTGAGTTTTTGGTAAATAGAAAAATATGAGAAATTATGTTACCAGCGTGAGTCCAAAAGACATTTTCCTTGACCAACCGTAGTTTGTCGGACACCTAGAAAACAACTAATGGAGGCCCCATGTTGCATGGGGAATACATAGTATAACTTAAGAATAAAAAGTAAAGGAAAACAAAATTTTATCTAACAATACCAAACATTGGTTTTGTGTGAAAGCCACATTGAATATTTGTAAATTTGAGTGTTTAGTAACCATATACAGTTCCACTTCCGATTTGTTATTCTGAATGCTATAAGGCTCTTGATACTTGAGATTACTAGTAAGCACTAAGCACATATGCGTTTGTTTAAAATATATGAATTTTTTATTATTTATTTTAAAGTTTTCAGTCTGTATACTATTTTGCCTATCTACATAAAACTATGAGGAAATAAGTAAATTAGTTACTCATTTTGTCCATCATTCTTTATATGCCATAATTTTTTTTCTTAACGTAGTTATAAAATGCATATACCAACTTTTGTTTAGTTCACTTGGTCACTCGCAGATTCACAATAATAATGAATGTCAAAGAAGAACAAAAAATGATGTATAGTTTTTATTGATTCAAACAAACCTTTTGGAGAATGCTTGGAACTATTGTATGTTACCAACATCAGTTAGGTTTGAGGTAAGGAATATAATGGTTAATTTGATATGGTTAATGTTGAGAACTTGTGTCTGAGCAAACATGAGATGTCCAAAAGTGGAACTTTCGTCTTACTGAGGAATATAAAGTGTAAATGTGTAAATCAATTCTGGAGATTTGATTTACCATCTTATTAAGGAATATAAATTGATTCAACATAAGGACTACCATCTTACTAAGGAATATAAAGTGTAAAAGTATAAATCAATTCTTGAGATTCCAAATAGGACCAAAATGGATGAATTCTAAAGTTTTTTTGGTCGCTTTCGAGGCTTTGTTTTGTTGCTTTGTTGTTGTTGCAAGTGGATATGGTGCTTCGTCAGTCGAGGTAGCTATTAGAGTGCATTTGGAAATTTATGGCTTCTTGTGATATTTTTCAGAGAATGAATGTAGAAAATATGCATTCCCTAGGTTGTTACAAACTCTTTCAATTCCTAAAAAAATCTGGGATGATATAAGCAAGGACTTCATTGTTTATCTTCCTAAAAGTAACTCATTGTTTACCATCCTCAAAGAAATGGTCAATCTAAAGCAGTAAATAAGATATTGGATTGTTATCTTTATTTGTAACGACCTGGCTTTTTGACCACCTCAAGTCGGTAATTAAACCAACTCGAATCGTTTATAAGGACAGATTGTTATTGCTTATGAAGTTGGAATACAAGTCATCACATAATCACAGACACAGAACACATAATATCTCACAGTGGAAGTAAAAATTTATACAATATTACAAAATCCTTTTAATTACATGATATCAGAGTACAGGAATAAATATAGAATCATACTAATATTCGGTAGGCACAATCGCATATGACGTGGTAGATGAATGGCTGGATCTCCAACGAATCACAAGCTCTAACAGATATATCTACAAGCTAAAATACTCGGTCTGACCCGAGCAATTGAAAGAATAAAACAAACAAAGTACTCGAGTCAGGACTAACATTCTCATATAAGTGAATTTAATCAAATGAAGTGTCCACTGAAATGTACAGTAACTTAAAGGATGTTTGGGATTCCCATTCTCTAAGGATCCGTGAAACTAATACATATATAATAGTATGCTATTATTGTAATGTATATTCAGTAAAGTAAATATAATGAAAATAGCGTAAGCGGGGTTACCATATTACCCTTACGCAGTTTATAGGCATCACAGTCTATACAGTACCGTAAATTCACTGCACTAGTGTTATCAGAGGGCACTCCATAGAAAGAAACGCTAAATCAAAATCGTATCGGGCTCATATGGGATAAATATGACAAGGCACTCGAGGCAATACCCAGGGTAGGATTCTACCAGTTGCACTCTCGGACCGGTGGTAACGCATAGCAGCCACCACCGCCCACCTCAGAACACACTCCCAATCAAAAAGGGTGCACCTAAATCAATCACAACAGTAATAGAGATGGTATTGAAGAAGCGTGTCCGATATGAGGTGCGACCTCAATTAGTCACAGTATAGCTCCTATTTTAGTCATTTAATAATGACCTGAATGTCAAGGCCAATTCGTTAACGTACGTCATCTTCGACCAGTGGTCGCTTCCAAGCCATCTTGTTGTCGTTCCGATACTCCATCACGTACATAGTTGTTAAAGTGGTATCAGCACTGACAGAGAGTATGCCACTTACCGACTCCGGTCACTTTAACAACCGACGCTTACATTTTTTTCACACCGTGGCCATTAGATTTGAAAACATATTTCAAATATCACAAATCGCTTTATTTCAAGTCTTGCCCCAAAATCAATTATCCCAAATCATTTATAAATGGTTCGATTAGGATTGTAAACCAATATTCACCCTTGGATTCACTAGACTGTATTGAACATAAGTTTTATTCAAAATAAGATAAAATAAAATAAATATATTTAGAAAAGTTAAGTTTTGAAATTAGTGTATGTATATTAAATTTAACGTACTGTGAAAACATATATGTATTTTCTTTCTTGAAAGCCATTATAAAATTTATATGGTTAAAGTAATCAAATCATTTTATAAAGAATATTTGTAAAACTAAGTAATGCAGAAAAATTTACTTTTTATAAAATTATAGTTTTATTTTAACAATATTAAGCCTAATCCAAATCTAAGTCCATGTCTTACAATTTCTTTCCTAAGTAGGTTTCATATTTAAATCAAACTCCTTTGATTTGGTTCAATTTCAATACCTCATGGTCAAAACAATTCTCAAATCATTGTTTACCTTGAAATCCACATATCCATTCATATAATAATTTCTCAAACCATTTTTAGCGTTAGCTATGGATCAAAATCCTCATTCACATGGTGAAATCCCTTTTGACAAATCATATATTAAAGTAAGTTTAGAAAATATTTATCAAGTCTTTGCAAATCCTTTACAAAATCATTTTATTCAAAAATCGTCGTATTATTATATTCATTATAAAATTATGAAGAATTCATTTAAATAAACTTAAAATTAAGTATTAATCTTTCCAAAAATCACTTAAAATTTTATTTTAATACAAATGGGATTTCTTAAAAAAAATCCATTAAGGTTTGAAAAAAATTTCTTTAATTTTCTTTATGCTAAAGAAGTTCCATCAAAAATTTCTACTTATAAAAATCGATAAATATTTATTTTATTGACCACGCTGTATGTATAAAATTTTCTATCCTATGGTCAAGTGATATGGGTATTTATCATTTCAGTCCGTTCTTTAAAATATTCGAATCCCGGGTATGTATCATTTTAACCCGCATCCCAAATCGATTCGAATACACAAGGGATTCGGGTATGTATCATTACAACCCGTAATGGTTACTAATCAAAAGGGGAACTTGCATAGTGGGAAAATAACATAGCATGGCAATCATACATCCATATGTGTCATGTGAAATAATAGTGTGTGCGTCGCACGTGCACAAACACAAAGCAACCAAAACTATAGCACCCTAACATTTCATTCAACATCTCATATTTTTAATTCACATAATTATCAGTTAGTCTGTGAGTGAGAAAAACTCACCTTCGAGGTGAAGGAGACGAACATGAAATTTGACTCAAAAGTGTGGATAAAACTTCATCGCCAACGTCAACCATATATCCAATGAAAGTTGTATATATATATATATGTACCCAAATGTGATGTTGGTGGTACCCAAACCCCATTCCAACTTGATTCTTGATAAATTTGACAGGCGAACACAAATCCTTTCAAAATAGTTAACAGAGTGGAATCAAAACGAAGTTTTGAAAAGGAATGATGACATGTAAAGGAATACTTTGAAAATCCAAATTAAAACTCATACCGGATCGGATAGATGAGCCAAACATTGATAAACCCAAGCTCAGAACTGAACCACTACCTAACATACCCAAATAGTGAGCCCCAACCAGCACAGCAACCTCTATGGCATTTATACAAGCACTTGGCATGCTATTGCAACTGATTCAGCGCATTTACTACTGGTTGGAAGGTCCGATGACTGGAGTTGCTTTGGTTTGGTCAATCGTATGCTGGCATCGGATGACTCACGGTTGGAGGTGAGGTCGGGACTAAGGAGAAACCGTTTGTTTTTTCAAACTATGGATTCAGTTAGACAACAAGGAGGAGGCCGGGAACTCGAAGGTTGAGAAGTGAACGATGGTGTGCCTTCAGCGGCAATGGCCTAGTCGTGGTTGACTCGCAGTGGGCTATGACTGATGGAGGAGCGTTGACAGGTGGTGATGATCTCGGGTTGCGTGGATTTCAAGTCGCGGTTCCGCGTGAAGATGGCAGCGCCTGGATTTGAAGTGGCCTGCCCTAAAGGTGGCGTCGCCATTGGAGAGTTGGCGCATCTAGGAGGCTTGACCAACTCTGGTGAAGTAGTTGGTGGCGAAGACGAAGGAGGCACGAGCGAAGGTGGCCCATAGGTGTGGGGTTAGGAAGAAATCGCAATTTGGGTTCAGATACTTTTGGACTTTGTTGGTTGATTTGTTTATTGGGGAAACAGACGTAATTAAAGGGAGGAAGCCTTTCCTTTAACTGATGTTTGGTTGACACAGTGAGGAAAAGAAAGTGATTTGTGTTGAACGGAGAGAAAGAAAGGCACGAATTTTATAATGTTGGGATTACAGACAAAAGGAGATTTCGGAATCTTCTACAGTGTCGAAATCTTTGTATCACTGTCTGAACTAGATTTTGAAATCTTGGTTCACTATAGAAGGAGCTTTGTGTTACATAGGAAGGGGAAGCAACGTGGTAAAGTATTTCAGAGGGAGGAAGACAGATGGCAATCATTTCAGTTTAAAATATTTAAGTGTTCAGACCAAATCTTTGAGTTAGATTTTCCCAGATATTGTTCAGATTCTAAACATTGGGCTGAACGGTAAGTGTTTTGAACGAACTATTAGGTTGAATGAACGTTACTAGAGAATGAGATACATCATTGTTTGCTTCAACGAAATTTAAATTTCAACAACTACGCTATGATAAAATAAATTAACGCGAACGAAAATACATATGCGTATACAATGCGTAGTTCATTACTTTTTCATTACACCAACCGAATTTCGACTATGGCCATAAATTTATACTTAACATTAATTTGAAACTAAATTTGATTAACTATTTTAAACTAACATTTCAAACTTTAAATCCAAATACACTTTTAAAAAAAAAAGGAATTTTCTTCCAAATTTTCAAATTGAAATGTATTATATTTCGCATTATAAATCTAAATTGTAAAGACCCGGAAAAATCGAACACTTAATCTCTGGATATCGTAACTATTTTTAATATTGTTAAATGTTATAAATATGATTTTATAACCTTGTTAACCATCATTTAATTAATAATTAATGATCCTATACTCAGTTAGGAAAAATGCTTTCAAAAATATATTTTTAATAAAATATTGATAAAATGACCGAAAACCGTTTTATCTATATATAGCTATTTTCTCAATAAAAGTTGTTGAAAATTTAAGTAAGTGTTTAATCAATCATTAGGAAAGTAATTAGCAAATAAAAATATTTTTCATATTTATGGTTAACTATTTTGATGATGTCATCATTTTAAAAAATGAGCATTTAAGGAAAGTTTTTGTATTTTGGGTATTTAAATATTTAAATAAGTGTTTAATAATTCAGATATGCTTGTTTTCATTATTTAAATATGATAAGAAATCACTAAGGATGTCATTGCAAAGTTTCATACAAAGTGTTGGAAAAACAACAATTCAAACTGCATCTATAGCGACTATCGCTATAAGTGCACTTTCAAGTTCAAGTCCATAATATGTCAATCCATACTAATCCTTATGTTCTTTATTTCAAATCCATTCCACTTGTTATACAAATTAATTCAAATCCAATTCCAAGTCCATTCAAGTCCATTACAATCCATTAACATGGATCACATATGTCACTTACTTTTAAAGTAAGAATCAAGTTAACATTTTTAACATAAGTTACCTACATTAAAGCAACTTTTAGTATAGTTAAAGACATGCAAAAGGGTTTATATTTGTTGTCCTAAATAGTGAGCATACTCACCTTAATCCTTAACAAATCTTAGCTCCAAGAATAAGATCCAAGATCCAAGCTAGCAACCTCCTTTCTTTTTTTCCTTTCCTTGCTTTTCCTTGCTTCCTCCTTGCTTTATAGCTCACGACCTCTAATGGAATTTGAGAGGGGCTTGGATTTTCCAACTTCTAACTTGCTATAAGGTCTTGTAATGGTATAGGAAGACTTCACTCAAAGTTTGGCTTGATTTGAAGTCTATTTGATTGTACTTTGAGAAAGTTAGTAAGGAAGAGGAAGAAGATGAAGATAAGCCATTAAAAGCTACACTTTTGCTTAGGAATTTTGTGTAAGAAAGAAGAAGGCATACCCCTCCTTATATAGGAAAAGGAAGGTGGATGGGAAAAGACTAAAATACCCTTAAAACCCTAATAGCATTAATGAGCGATAAGATGTATGTGTAAGAGAAGTGAAATGTGTGTAAGAGATGGTAAGTTTGCTTTATCAAAGCTTAAACATTAAGCATCCATTTGTATACATATAAGAAGCTTATATACATACACTTAGGATTTTTTCTAAACCTTTGATGTGACTAATTATGCTTACATATATATGTGTATATGCATGTATTACATATATATAATATATCAAACAACATTGCAACGATATGAAACAACTTCTGTTCAACTATAGGTTGTAAATATGAAAGTTTAACCTCGATCATATCTTTAGTTCTTTTTCAAATGATATATTTAAGTAAATAAAACTTGAAAATAAATTCCTTATCTTATTTAAATAATGAAAACAAGCATATCTGAATTATTAAACACTTATTTAAATATTTAAATACCCAAAATACAAAAACTTTCCTTAAATGCTCATTTTTTAAAATGATGACATCATCAAAATAGTTAACCATAAATATGAAAAATATTTTTATTTGCTAATTACTTTCCTAATGATTGATTAAATACTCACTTAAATTTTCAACAACTTTTATTGAGAAAATAGCTATATATAAATAAAACGATTTTCGGTCATTTTATCTATATTTTACCAAAAATATATTTTTGAAAGCATTTTTCCTAACTGAGTATAGGATCATTAATTATTAATTAAATGATGTTTAACAGGGATATAGAATCACATTTATAACATTTAACAATATTACAAATAGTTACGATATCAAGAGATTAAGTGTTCGATTTTTCCGTGTCTTTACATTCTCCCCCACTTAAAATATTTCGTCCCCGAAATTGCCACACGAGCAACCAAAGAATCTATAAACATCGATACTTAAGGTATCACACTAGCAAACAAAGCGCATGGCTTGATTAAGTTCAAACCCCCACATCGCTTTAAGCGTGCCTTACGCTCAACAGCCTTGGGGATTACTCAGCTGATGATTCACAATACCTCATAACAAATCCAAGAGTCATTTCCCAAAATTTCATATGCGCTAAATCCCGTATAGTGCATATAAACCATCTGTACACATTGTTTGATCATATCACTTTCCCGATCACAAGACTTCTCTTCCGAACTAGTATACCTTACTTAACATCTCTAGTGCAGACTCTGATTTGGTTTCTTGACTAGAAACTTCCATCTTCCTTACATAGCCATATACTATAATAGAAAACATCAGGATCATATCAAAAATCTACATCAAGTATTCACTGTCAAAAGTCTAGTGACGAATCCTTGTTCGGACTGGTGTAAATCACCTTCAAAATCCTATACTCGAATCTGTACCAAGATCAACTATGCGAATAGAACGATCTACGTACAACTCACGTATTTTATCCTATTGGTTTCTTAACTACCAATATCCTTTATTAATTCTTCTATATGTATAGTATGCCATTTTATTCTAATATCCTTCCTCTTTTTTCGACATTCAATTAGCACTTAGTATTTCTTACTTAATACTAAAACCACTTATGAATCATTTCATAAAACTTTCCTTCAAGTTATTAAACACCGTGTAACTTAAGTTCGTACACATATAATACTCTAACACAATCTATGAGTATATCCAAACATCAAATTTATTAAGTATGTTAATCAAATTTTGAACTTGTTCTAACTTGCTATCTTAATAATTCATGTGTTATATAAACTCAACTTTATATTTTCACAAACACTTAACTTCAAGTTCTATAATAATTCGGAAGTTTTCAACAAAATTGTTGAAAATCCCATTTCATTTTAAAAAATGAAACCTACCAAACTTTAAATCATGGAATTATTCACATTTATACAATCTTAATGCATAGACTACATGGATCCGTAAAATGACTTAATCAAGTTTCAATAACTTATATAAAGCACTTCTTTATCTAACTTATTTCACAAATTCTTATCATTATTCGGATTAAGGTGAGGTTACTCACTATTTAGGAAAAAAAATATAAACCCTTTTGCATGTCTTTAACTATACTAAAAGTTGCTTGAATGTTGGTAACTTATGTTAAAAATGTTAACTTGATTCTTACTTTAAAAGTAAGCGACATATGCGATCCATGTTAATGGATTGGAATGGACTTGAACGGACTTGGAATTGTATTTGAATTGACTTGTATAACAAGTGGAACTGATTTGAAACAAAGCACATAAGGATTAGTATGGATTGGCATATTATGGACTTGAACTTGAAAGTGCACTTATAGCGATAGTAGCTATATATGCAGTTTGAATTGTTGTGTTTCCAACACTTTGTATGAAACTTTGCAATGACATCCTTAGTGATTTCTTATCATATTAAAATGGTTGTTTAACTTGTATGTTAAATTGAAGTAATTTTGAAAGCGTGTGAAGCTAGAATAGTCATATAAGTGCACTTGCTAATTACTTGTTTATTGAATATCATGATTACGGTGCTTAATTCTAATAAGCCGATGAGTAGGCTTATCTATCTGTGAGTGTCAAGAATGGGGTGTCTAGGCAAGGGGTGATATGCAACCAGTGCTCTAACTTACCTGGCCTCACTCTTGACCGATGGATAGTTAAGTTGATAATGTCAGAAACGAGTTAAGTGCACGAAGTGTGATTTCTATAAGCATAAAATGGTTTTGGGTTTGTCGTGACAATATGGTAATTACATTAGTCTTTAACCCTCTCAGATTATATCATGGAAGTAAATATAATTGAATCTTTAAACAAACGTTTAAAGATAAACTATAAAGGATTGTTTTAGGTTTGTTGTAAACATTGTTTTAGCAACATTTGTTTTGAAACCCTTGGAATGTAGTTAAACTGGAATATACGGTTTAATGATTTTGAATATACATAGATCTTTAACAATTGATTTTAAAGATAGAAATAAGTATAGGAATCTTTCAGAATAAAGATATTGAATAAGATGTTTAACTTATAAAAGAAAAGAGGTTCTTTATTAAACAATGGTTTTAACCCCTTTGATTATATTTTAAGAAATCCTAGAAATGAATTATTGATATACTTATACCGGAGGGATAAGTATATGAATACGTTTTGAAGTGTTGAAGTTATAAAGGAAATCTTAGAAATTAATTATGGATATACTTATACCGGAGAGAAAAGTATGAGAATACGTTTTGAAATATTGAAGTTATAAAGGAAATCTTAGAAATTAATTTTGGATATACTTACATCGGAGGGATAAATTTATGAATACGTTTTGAAGTATTGAAGTTATAAAGGAAATCTTAGAAATGAATTAAGGATATACTTATACCGAAGGGATAAATTTATGAATATGTTTTGAAGTATTGAAGTTATAAAGGAAATCTTAGAAATGAATTGTGATTATACTTATACCGGAGGGTTGAGTATATTAAAACCTTTTTATGTATTCAAGACTAAAGGAATAGCGAATTAGTAGAATATATATATATACAACTTATATATATATATGTTGAATATATACACTAGTATATAAAGGAATATTAATCGAGTATGAGTTATTGATTAATAAATGATGTCTTATTAATAAGTGATGCCTTATTAGATAAGTGAAGTCTTATTTGACAAATGAAGTTTATGTCTTATTAGATAAGTGATGTCTTATTAGATAAATGAAGTCGTATTTGACAAACGAAGTTTTATTAGATAAAAGAAGTTTACTAATAAAGGAGTATTAATCAATGAAAGATTAATTAAATCGAAAATGGACTAAAAGACGTTTATATGAGTTAATCGTGCTTCAACTACTATCATTCTTTGTGACTTTATAGTGATTTGATTGTTTATCATGCTTTGTGATGATAGTGCTTTGGATGCTTAGTCGTTTGTTATGGAAATCAAGCGAGGCTGTTTTCCATACACAATCGTCTATTATGTGAATTGTAGTCTGTTAATCGACTATAGAACTTGACCTTAAAATCTTGCGACTGGTCTTGAGGAGACCGGGATTGGTAAGTGTTCTACTTATCAAAAACCACTTCAAAACTAGTATACAGGTTCTATGTTTTGGAAGCGGTTGTGAAGTGAAGGCCATATGGCGATCCGAGATCTGTTGAGATGCTCGAACACATATAGTGATTCTAAGATCTATGAAAGAATCTATGTGTCATTCCAAGATCTGTTGATGTATTGGAATCCATGTGTGATTCTGAAATCTGTGAAGGGATCTATGTGTGATTCCAAGATCTATTGAGCTGTGGGAATCCATCTGGGAATTCTTGTTCTGTTCGAGTGATGAAGACTCGTGTGCAAGATGTCGTACGAAACCATGACATCGGAAATGACAAAAAACAGAGTAGGAGCACAATCTGGGGTTTTGCTAACCCATGGCAGGATATATTGACTCCATACCTAGTGTATGCTTATTATCGAATCGCTGCGGGAGCTCTTTGAAGTTACGTACGGGAGTTGGGTATATTTGGTTCTACGTGGTGCGCTTCGGTGTTTTCGTGCGTAGGCCAGTTTTGTTTACCTTATGGTATATTTTACCTAGAGATATGTGACGCTCAGAGGTAATTACTAACCCTTGTGCATGGAGTTCGGATCTGTATTGAGAGATCTCCGATGGGAAAATCCAATATGTGAACGTGCCATATCGGTTTTGTTTGTACACTTAATAGTTGTCGAATGTAACTAATGTAACCATTCCTTATGTAACAACCCGGAAATTCTGAACCAGTTTAAAATTTTTAAATTGGCTAAAATAGTGGATTTTAAATATTCAAAATAAATAATTTAAATAATAACGATGAAAAGGATGTTTGAATCGATGGTTGAAAATAAACATAATTATTTTAAATTATAAACAAGACCTAAAATGGCGTGGCAGTTTCAAAATTTGAATTCAAACTTTGACTGACTATACCGGGTGCAAAATAAAACGGATTTTAGTGAAACCAAAAATATTTAAATCTGTTACTGAATATCTTTCTAACGAATCTAAAAAATTGAAGTTTCGTAGCGAGAATCAAAAGTTATGGCCAAATGAATTTTCAGAAAGGTCGCTATAGAATTTATATAGCCCTTGAAAATAGACATTTTGCATACGACCTCAGAATTCGACAAAACCACTTTTGTTGGATCCGGGATGTCAAATTATTGCTAGGTTCCAAATTTCATAATTTTTGAAGCTAATATGTGAGCGTGGCAAAGGAAAATGTATTTGGATCAATTATAGTTAAATTGGATCGACCAGAAAAGAGCCATTTTTCAAACGGTCTCGGAATTCAACGAAACTAGTTTTGTTGGGACCGTATCGTCAAAACATAGCTAGATTTATTTTTCTGGAATTTTTCGAATCAGTTTGTGGCCCTGGCAAATTGAAATGTACGTTCAAATTAAATATTGAATGTTTTATATTTTAATTTGGAGGAAAACTGACTGAAACATTCGATTGGGCCTACGAAACATATCCCATTGTGTTCGGAATGGGGGTATTTAGCTAGGGACGATAGTCGTTGAGTTTGGATTGGAGTTCGTATGAGATAAGGGGTATTTTCGAATTTTTAAAAATATATAAATATAAAAATATATCATTGGTTGACTTCATTTTCTCTCTCCCCGTATTTCCTTCAGGTGCACGACGGAAAGAACTCCCCTCCTTCTCTCTTCTTTTTCTCTAAATCCACACAATAAAAACCCATGGTGCTTTGGAGGATTTTGTAGAGCTAGGAGAGAGCTTCACATCCATACCTACTGTGGAATTTTTCGTTGAGTATAGAGGTCGAATCACCTCCAGGAAGTCGAGCCCTTTGAGTCGCCGCCCCGACCACATCCAGCCACCGAAGTGGGCCCCACTTCCGGCGAGCAGGCACCGCTCCTCCCCCTTCGACCTCGCGCAACCCGATCGTGGAACCGTTACACGGATTGATCGAAAAATCCAAACCTAGTTTGGAACCATTTCAGAAAAGGTACGGCCTTGTTAATTAAAACTGATTTTTACACTTTTAAGTGTTGCAAACTTGTAAAAAATCATATCTTTTTGCTACGTTAACGAAAATAGATGAAACAGAAAACATCGTGACCGTGAGGACGTCTTCTACATTTTAGAAGAGACCGCATATTTTTCTGAGCCTTCTGCTATTTTTGGTGGAGTGGAACCCAATGTGAGATTTCTATGTTATAAACGATATGGAAAACAATGATGTATAAATTATATAGTCGATGTATGAGTTATATAAGCGTTGTACACCTCATGTATAAGCGTTGTGTAAGTTGTATGTTCGATGTATAAGTTAAATATGCATTGTAAAAATTATATATGCAATAAAATGACATTGAAATGAATTGAAATGGATTGAAATATATTTATATACGAATATATATATATATATATACACTCCCCTCGTCCATGGACGATATTTATTGGTTGTGTTGTTACTTGGATTATTTGGTTGATGTGAAATTTGGTGAATAATGCGAATGGTTGATAGAATTGTTTGTGGTTGAGAATGATTGATTGTGGTTGAAAAATACCCATTAGTGGTTGAAAACAAAATTAGAATAGATTGTGGAAATGAAAATAAAACATGCCGCCTGCGTGCGAACTAGATGCATGAAATCCCCATTGTCAAAAACCGCAAGATTTTAAGGTAGAGCGAGGAGCCGTACATCGATACGGTCCCGGTTTTAATTACCCTACCATTATGCTGCCGAAATTTTCAATAATATTCATGTGTTAGAATTATTTTCATTTGTTGAAATAACATTCATGGGTTGAATAGAAATTCATTCGTTGAATAGGAATTCATGTGTTGAATGGTAATCGTGTTTTGAAATAAATTGTTTTATAATAAAAATCACATTTTTATCACCTGTTTGAACTATATAAAATAATTGTGTTTGAAATAAATTGTTTTATAATAAAAATCACATTTTTATCACTTGTTTGGACTATATAAAATAATCGTGTTTTGAAATAAATTGTTTTTGTAACGGCAAGGAATTTCGCTCGATCCGAATCAGTCGTTAAACCGATCTGGACCGTTCGAAACCCCTGATCGTTTTGAGAACAGGACAAATTGGAACGCAGACGGAAGAACATTTCATTGTTATTACAACAATTCCATCAGAATACAAGAATATACAGAGTATAAATGAATAAATTACATTCGATAAATATCGGAGATTACAATAAATTGTATAGCAGCGGAAAAATAATACAAAGCACAACTGAAGGTGATATACGGATACAGAGCTTTCCGGATATCATTCCAGCTGTAAACCAGGATCCTGTGAATATAAATCTGCAAAACCAAAACTACTAGCTGCCCGTGAAAAAAATAGGGGCACCCAGAGTTTAGGTTAAAACAATAAACTCCAGGTTTTAAAACAAAGTTATTTCATGCTAGAAATTTCATAAAAGTTAATAAAAACAATATCATTTATATTAATAAAAATCACATTTTTATTAACCCATTGTTATTCATATCTATAAAAACCCAATTTTTATAACCATATCCACATATAAAAACTGATTTTTATATTTTTAAACTAACAAAGTTCATATTTTTAAATTGTTTATATGAATAAAAATGGAAATAAACACTTACAGCTGCTGAACGAAGAGGGGGAAGGGATGCGTCGAAGTCGGGAGGTGGTGGCTATTGGAGAAGGGGCGGTTCAGCAACAGTCTCGATTTGGGGGTTATCGAGGGACGTCGTTCTTTGGCGAAGGGAGGAGGGTTGCTGGCGGAGGCCGTAGGGAGGCGCGGATCGCTGCAGGTGGTGGGGGAGCGTCGGCCTTGGGCGGTGGTGGTTGGGCTATGGGTCGGCGGTGACATTTTGAGAGGGGAAGGGGGTTTTGGGTCCGCGGTCGCCGTTAGAAGGGGAGCGAGAGCGAGGAAGAGGGGGGGTACGGTTGGCACGGGGGAGGAGGGCGCCTGCCCTAGGCGACGGCGGCGAGGTCGATAAAGGGGGTTGGAGCATCGATGTTTTTTTTCTTTTTAATTTGTCTGAACGAAAATAAGGAGAGAAGGGGGTGAGGGTTTAAAAAGGAAAATATATATATTATTTTATTTATTAAATTAATTCTAAAAAGCAACTTTTATTTTTGACCTCGAAACGAAACCCACCGCCTGTCGTCCATAGCTAATTACCCTCATTCTGAACATAATAGGATATGTATTGTAGGCTGATTTGATCGTTTCGATCAGTTTCCATTAAAATCAGCATATAACTCTATATATTGAATTTGAACGCGCATTTCAATTTACCGGGGTCACATACTAACTAGAAAAATTCCCTAAAAATATTTTCTAGCTTCGTATTGACGATACGGTCCTAACAAAACTAGTTTCGTCGAATTCTGAGACCGTTGGAAAAATGGCCAATTTCCAGTCGATTAAAATCAACTGAAACCGGTCAAACGCATTTTCCTTTGCCATGCTCACATATTGATTCGAAAAATTATGAAATTTGGGATCTAACAATAATTTGACATCACGGACCCAACAAAAGTGGTTTCGTCGAATTCCGAGGTCGTTTGCAAAATTCCCATTTTTAAGGGCTTGAATTCCATAGCGACTATTCAGAATTTTCAACTGGACATATCTTTTGATTCCCGCTATGAAATTTTGATTTTCCGGATTCGTTGGAAAGATATTCACAAATAGATCCCGATGTTTTTGGTTTTGTTAAAATCCGGATTGTTTTGCACCCAGTACATTCAATTGAAGTTTGAAATCGAATTATCGAACTACCGCGCCATTTTCAATTCCTTTTATAATTATATATAAATATTTATATTCTAACGACGACGCGTATAATATATACGTTCGAATTCTATTCAAAATAAATTTTTCGTCGTTATTATTTAAAATAATCTATTTTAAATATTCAAAATTCGTCAAAATTGCCAAAATAAAAATTTTAAACTGGCCCAGATTTTCCAGGTTATTACAATCTCCCCCACTTAAAACTTTTCGTCCCCGAAAAGGAACAAAGTCGAAAGTGGTTTGATTAATCAACTATACGTTCGATCTGGCTTCCATTCTCCAACTTTTCAGTTTCTGAGAATTTTCAAATTTTCAAAAATTTGGCTAACACCCTAAATTTTCGAAAAATTTCGCCATTACCTCCCCTGCACCGGGAGCCACGGGAAAATCCCGAAATTGCCATATAGGCCTTCTGATCTCAAAAAGAAAAAGAAAAAGCCAAGCGGCTAGCCAATAGGCTCATAAAATCATCATCACCCAAACAAAACCGTAAATTATAGTAAACATGTACCTGTTTGTCGGGAAAACAAATTTTATTCTCTGCTCTAGCCTCCTTGCTATGACCTGTTCAATGTAAGTACAAGTATATGCAAGCAAATGTGACCAATTTTCAATATAGTTCAATATTTGGTTCAATTAGGCATAATGGTTCAAAATTATCAAACAAATAAACAAACAACACAAACATCAATCAATTAGTGAATTTAACGTTTCAAATTCATAATTTTGATACATATATATACAGAAAATCTTGTTTTGATGCCAAATCACAACAATAAATCTATCTATATAAGTTTTGGTTCTCACACCAGTCTAATGGAAATATATAGAAACCACACCTTCGAAACACGAAAATAAATACTGGTGATGGCGCGCCATCATCAGAATCATGTCCGGGCGACTAGAATGTGATTCTATATCTATCTAATATATTAAATCTTCGAATATATGTTCATGACGCGTATATGCAAAACCTTTATATGCTAGATTGTCCAAATTCAAAATAAATAAATAATCAAATACGTATAAAACGAATTAAATTTTTAAAACAAAATTGTTTCCATTTGAAAAATATACTCTTCACACTCGTTCTAGGATACTACTGATCCTATCTCTAACGAGTCATTCTAATTGGATATTACTAGTCCAATATCCGATGAATTCTTTCGTATGGTTCTAATGTGCCTTGTTCTCGAGCTTTGTAAACCAAAGCTCTGATACCAAATGTAACGGCAAGGAATTTCGCTCGATCCGAATCAGTCGTTAAACCGATCTAGACCGTTCGAAACCCCTGATCGTTTTGAGAACAGGACAAATTGGAACGCAGACGGAAGAACATTTCATTGTTATTACAACAATTCCATCAGAATACAAGAATATACAGAGTATAAATGAATAAATTACATTCGATAAATATCAGAGATTACAATAAATTGTATAGCAGCGGAAAAATAATACAAAGCACAACTGAAGGTGATATACGGATACAGAGCTTTCCGGATATCATTCCATCTGTAAACCAGGATCCTGTGAATATAAATCTGCAAAACCAAAACTACTAGCTGCCCGTGAAAAAAATAGGGGCACCCAGAGTTTAGGTTAAAACAATAAACTCCAGGTTTTAAAACAAAGTTATTTCATGCTAGAAATTTCATAAAAGTTAATAAAAACAATATCATTTATATTAATAAAAATCACATTTTTATTAACCCATTGTTATTCATATCTATAAAAACCCAATTTTTATAACCATATCCACATATAAAAACTGATTTTTATATTTTTAAACTAACAAAGTTCATATTTGTAAATTGTTTATATGAATAAAAATGGAAATAAACACTTACAACTGCTGAACGAAGAGGGGGAAGGGTTGCGTCGAAGTCGGGAGGTGGTGGATATTGGAGAAGGGGCGGTTCAGCAACAGTCTCGATTTGGGGGTTATCGAGGGATGTCGTTCTTTGGCGAAGGGAGGAGGGTTGCTGGCGGAGGCCGCAGGGAGGCGCGAATCGCTGCAGGTGGTGGGGGAGCGTCGGCCTTGGACGGTGGTGGTTGGGCTATGGGTCGGCGGTGACGTTTTGAGAGGGGAAGGGGGTTTTGGGGTCCGCGGTCGCCGTTAGAAGGGGAGCGAGAGCGAGGAAGAGGGGGGGTGCGGTTGGCACGGGGGAGGAGGGTGCCTGCCATAGGCGGCGGCGACGAGGTCGATAAAGGGGGCTGGAGCGTCGATGTTTTTTTTTCTTTTTAATTTGTCTGAACGAAAATAAGGAGAGAAGGGGGGTGAGGGTTTAAAAAGGAAAAAATATAGATTATTTTATTTACTAAATTAATTCTAAAAAGCAACTTTTATTTTCGACCTCGAAACGAAACCCACCGCCTGTCGTCCATAGCTAATTACCCTCATTCCGAACATAATGGGATATGTATCGTAGGCTGATTTGATCGTTTCGATCAGTTTCCGTTAAAATCAACATATAACTCTATATATTGAATTTGAACGCGCATTTCAATTTACCGGGGTCACATACTAACTAGAAAAATTCCCTAAAAATATTTTCTAGCTTCGTATTGACGATACGGTCCTAACAAAACTAGTTTCGTCGAATTCTGAGACCGTTGGAAAAATGGCCAATTTCCAGTCGATTAAAATCAACTGAAACCGGTCAAACGCATTTTCCTTTGCCATGCTCACATATTGATTCGAAAAATTATGAAATTTGGGATCTAGCAATAATTTGACATCACGGACCCAACAAAAGTGGTTTCGTCGAATTCCGAGGTCGTTTGCAAAATTCCCATTTTTAAGGGCCTGAATTCCATAGCGACTATTCAGAATTTTCAACTGGACATATCTTTTGATTCCCGCTATGAAATTTTGATTTTCCGGATTCATTGGAAAGATATTCACAAATAGATCCCAATGTTTTTGGTTTCGTTAAAATCCGGATTGTTTTGCACCCAATACATTCAATTGAAGTTTGAAATCGAATTATCGAACTACCGCGCCATTTTCATTTCCTTTTATAATTATATATAAATATTTATATTCTAACGACGACGCGTATAATATATACGTTCGAATTCTATTCAAAATAAATTTTTCGTCGTTATTATTTAAAATAATCTATTTTAAATATTCAAAATTAGTCAAAATTGCCAAAATAAAAATTTTAAATTGGCCCAGATTTTCCGGGTTATTACAGTTTTATAATAATAATCACATTTTTATCACCTGTTTGAACTATATAAAATAATCGTGTTTTGAAATAAATTGTTTTATAATAAAAATCACATTTTTATTGTATATATGAATAGTGAAGTGTTGAAATAAATACCTGTTTGATCAAAATACCATTTTTATCAAATGTGTGAAGTGAATATGGTTTTGAAATCGAAGAATGGATTATATTTATATATATATAAATATAAATATAATTAAAATAATCGAATAACGATGCTGCAGTTCGATATTTGAAATCGAAACTTCAAACGATTATTGCAGAAGATCCGACCATCAGATTTTCCTAAAACCACAACTGTTGGGTCCGCCTTGGAGATATCTTTCCAATGGCACCAACTTTGTAAAGATCCAACGGTTGGATTGTCTGAAATGTTTAATTCAAATCTAAAGAAAAATAGCGCCAGAATCGATTATATTTATATATATAAATATAATTAAAATAAATCGAATAACGACGCTGCAGTTCGATATTTGAAATCGAAACTTCAAATGATTATTACGGTAGATCCGACCGTCGGACTTTCCCAACGAAAGAGAACTAACCGGGTTACCCGTACTCGTCGTAAAGAAAGCTAGATTTAGTAGTACTCCCAAAACTGAAACCGTTGGGTTCGTTTTGAAAAGATCTTTCTAATGATATAAAATTTGTGAAGATCCAACGGTTAGATTTTCAGATATGTGTAAATCAAATCTGAAGAAAAACAGCGCCACGACCGCGTTATGGCCTGAAGCGTTGTTTTGAATAAATTGGCTATTTTTAAATAAATAAAAATAGAAATAAATCGTGATAAAATATTATAAACGATACGGAATGAAAAATAAACTGAATTTGATCGGTTTGTTGAATATTTGATGGTTGAATGTGTTTGGCGTGAAAATTACATTAGAGAACAGAATAATTGATGTCGAATAATTTAACCATTGAAATGAATTGATTTGAAATATTAAATATACGTGAATTATTTGAAAAGGCCGAGTTAATTCTCATTTCAAATAATTGATCGACGATTAAAAGTCGAAGATATGAAGACGGTGCAAGACCAATGATCTTCACGTTGAATGGAGGGGTGCTATGGATGCTCAAGATAGGAGTAGCTACCTAGAAGGGGCTGAAGTAGTAGCCGTCCGGACGTACATGTTGATTGTACGAATGCGCGAGGAATAAAGATCCTCCGGTTTCGTTCAGACCCAGAATGGACTTGTAAATGGACGTGTGTCTGACGTTGTATATTGACAACGTGGCATACAGAGATGCTGTGATCAAAGCTTTTGTTGAAAAGCAGAGCTTTGTGGTTGATGATCAAAGCACCGCCTATGTGGCATAACTTTGTGTTTATCGTTGTTTCGCGAGCCTCACACCCCGGTATGAGCCAAAAACGGGAGAGGACCTCAGGGAGGGCATGCATTTCCTTCTAGCTAGGGTGGTGTCAATGACCTACCAGCCCTGACATTTATATTACTTTCACTAGTGTGGTTGTTGCTGATGCGAGGCGCCTCGGTTATATCGGTCGATCCCGGACCGATGGAGTCATTCGTTGGCTCATTTACACCCCAAAGGGCGGGGAAACGCAGTGTTCAGGCATTTTAATCCACATCGGTGGACCGACCCTGATGATCCAAGGGCCAACCTGTGTCTGGGTCCTGAGGGGCGGGCTAGAGCGTCTCGAATCGGTGAGGACGATCCCTGGCCTCGGTTCATGATGGAAATCCAATTTCCAAATACGACATCGTGCGGTTTTGATTGTATACCTATATATGGCGATATAGTGGTATGGGGCATTAATGCCGTCTATGATTGATATTTATGATTGTATCTAAAATTAGAAACTAACTGGAAACGAGCTAGGACGGATGGTTTTCTGGGTATTGGTCTGATGTTGGTTTCGGCCTTCGGGGTTAATACTTAGGGAATCGTTCTCTTACTAGTTTACGATTGGAGTTTGATTAAGAATTAAACGATAAATTTTACATTTCAAATGATTTTTTTTCCTCGTATCAAGCATATTTGGCCATTAAAAGGTAAAACTCTATCCTCCGGTTTGTGTTGCATTGTGTGATGGGAACTGAGTCTTATAATGGCTTCATTTTTATAAAAAGCATTGCGAAGTTTAAAATATTAATTTGTTTTAAAGCACTGGCAATCACTGGAGTAAAACCAGTTCCGCGAAAGTGGTGTGGTCCTTTGATTTGCCATATTGTAGAATATGTTAAATAGATTTCTCATACCAGTCCCATGACTGACTCGTAGTTTATTTTACTTGCAAACTCGGGTCCCCCTATTTCTACAAGGGCAGCCTTGTATTCAGGTTTTAGCAGGCTCTTTCTGGATAGCTGGAGCTGAGGATGGATTCTATCATTTATCTCTTTTTATGTTGTTCAGCTCCTATTGTACATATTATGTTGTTTTCCGTTGTAGACATTTATGTATAGCTGAACTGTATTTGTATTATTAAGTATGATCCTGTATACTGTGTAACTCTGATGTTTATTATATCCAGTATATTCTGTTGTACATTATCTGGTGTATTTATTCATTTCTGTTCTGCTGTTATCTGTTTATGTGTTATATTCCCAAAGATTACCCTTGCCGCCGTGTTACGGGGTTTGGGTCGTCACACCTTATATGTGAATTTATTTATATTCTACACCCTAGACATTATTTATAATACAACTATACTTCTCCTAATAAATGGTTGGTTTCAATTGAGGGGAAAACCGGAGCGGTTATCTGCACAGTCCCCTTAGTGTTGTAAAATGCAATGTGTATCTTGAGTTTCTCATACCAGACTAATGTCTGACGCTTGGTTTTTGTTTTTCCCTAAAATCATCATGTACTCCTTCGAGTAGGCTGAGTATGGCAGGTTTTACTTTGGAGCTTCTGGAAGAGAGTTGGAGTTCATCTTACTGTACTTTTTATATCCGTTGCATTCTATGTTGTACATCAACATTTATGAGGGCAGATTGTTATAACTGTCCAAGTTGATGATAGGTTATTCTTCTCTGATACTTGTAATCATATAGTTTTATTTTGTAAAGATCATTCTTTATATTATATGTTACCGTTCCGTTGTGAGATTCTGATATTGTGTCCTCTTCTTCCTTAGTCTATTTTCTTTTTATTTTATTTCACCCTAACTTTTCGTTTTTCCGGCACTTGGGTGCTCGGCACGTGAATACCATGGATGTATTAGTGTCGACATTCGAGGGTCGAAGTCGGTCGTTACATAAATTATGCTAAAACGTTAGTTTTGTCATGTGTTCATTTACATTTAAAGAACTCAAACTCTAAACATTCCATTTAATTAATAGTGTAAATCATGTTTAATTGACAAAACATTGTTATTTTAATTTACGAAAAGAATTGAACCACGTCCATAGTATATAAAATTCCAATTTTATCTCAAAACCAAAATATAACTATTTATTCCCATTACTATTTTCAAATTTTATATTTTTAGCAGTCGAGATCCAGATGTAAATATTTATCTTAGCGTTTAATTTTAATTTAAGTTATATTTTAAAACATCAAAATTACCAGTTCGTTACAGCCTCCCCCACTTAGCGCTTTTCGTCCTCGAAAATGAACGTCCATAGAAATCAAGTCTACATGGGTAACTTTGCAAACATCTTCACATAGTTTAAAATTTGATTTGAAAGAAAAATATGTTATAGATTTTTTTAAAAAAAAACTCAAAATTTTTCTAACACTCGGAATTACGGAAAATTTCGGCAGCACCTCCTTTGTACGTCTTGCCCGGAAAAATTTACAGCTTCAATATACATCTCATTCGCGCGATGAGGCATCCCAATATAGGGGAAACAAAAGAAAAACAACCCACATGCGATATGTAAACCGAGATACGTACCTTATTCAGCGTTTTAAAGCGTATTTGATTTTTTTAATTTGCATCTTGGCGCAAAAGCGAGCTCCGCAAGCAAAGCACGCTATTATACCTACTAAAAATCTAAAGATATAGTATGAATCAAACATATATGTATGGTAAAGCTTAACTTACATAGAAATTAGCAACATATATGATAACCTACTTAGCATTTTTGACAAAATGTAAATGAAACAAGGCATGCACATAACCGTACATAAAGTATGAAATATATTAAACTAGCATTGTGTTAATATGCAAATGAAATTAACGATACATGTGATATATGTTTCATTTTATCATACCATGTTCAATTGGTTTTTTCTTTCTTCTTCTTCTTTTTCCTTTTCGTTTCTTCGTACCACTAGCTTTCATCTTATTTAAAAGGAATGGTATTTTTAAAGTTATTTATTTTGCGGGAAAGTGCAAAGTATAGAAAATATACATGCATATAATGGCTTTAAACGATTATAACGCTTCCATTATATGTTTCATTTTATTGAATACGATTCCTTCATTCGCTTTTGATTTCTATTTTTCTTATGTCAATATGTAGTTTGAATGTTTTACAAAATCTATGCTTCAAGTTCCAATTTATTATATTAAATTCGTCATTCAAACCTCTTGCTTATATGTACTGCACATTTGTTTGTTCACCAATAATTTATATGAATAAAATACAATAACATAGCATGTGTACAATGAAGTCTAGGTGAACAAGCAAATACAATAGGTGAAACTGAACAATAACCTGGCAAAGTGTGTGGGTCTTTTTTTCGGTTGCGCTACAGCAGCAACTGCTGCTGCAATTTTGCTTCAGCTACCACTGCTGCTGTTAGCAGCAGCCCCATTCTCACTTCTTCTTCTTTTTTTCTTCAACAACTTTTGTTTATATTATAATAACCCTGAAAATCAGATCCAATTTAAAATTTTTATTTTTGCAATTTTAATGAATTTTGATTATTTAAAATGAATTATTTTAGATAATAACGACTAGAAATTTATTTTGAATAGAATTAGAACGTATAATTTTTTTTAAATTGAAGTTAGAATATAAATATTTATTTTAATTATAAAAGGAATTAGAAATGGCGCGGTAGTTTGAAATTTTGATTTCGAGTTTTAAATGAATGTACAGGATTCAAAATAAACCAGATTTTGGTGATACCAAAAATATTAGAATCTGTTTGAAAATATCTTTCCAACGAATGTGAAAAATCCAGATTTCATAGCAGGAATAAAAAGTTATTCCCGGTTGAAAATTCAGAATAGTCGCCATGGAAAATATAACTCTTAAAAATAGAGATTTCGCAAACAACCTCCATTTTAGATGAGACCACTTTTGTTGGATCCGGAATGTCAAATTATTGCTAGATTCGAATTTTCATAATTTTTGGAATCAATATGTGAGCGTGGCAAAATAAAACGTGTTTTGTCAGTTTCAGTCAATTTGGATCGACCAGAAAATGGCCATTTTTCAAATGGTCTCCAAATTTGACGAAATTAGTTTTGTTAGGACCGTATTGTCAATACAAAGCTAGATATAATTTTTCTGGAAATTTAGGAGTCCGTATGTGGCCCCGATAAATTAAAATGTGCGTTTAAATTTAAAATATATCGATTTATATTTTAAATTTAATGAAAACTGATCAAAACAGCCGAATTGGCTTACGATACATATTCCATTGTGTTCGGAATGGGGATAATTAGTTAGGGGCTATAGTCGGTGGGTTCGATTTGAGATTCGAATGAAAAAATAACCTTTTGAAGAAAATAATAATAATAATAATATATGGGGGCAACGGGGTCAAACCCCTAACTATCTTCCTTTGTTGGTCAACAGATAACCCGCCCCTTTTCTTTAATTAAAATCCACCACCCCCCCTTGGTTCACGTCGCTGGAGCGCCACCCATGCCCCTCCACGACTACCGCCTGCTAGCGCCCCATCTCCAACACCCCTTCCTCCTTCCTCCGGTCGCCACCAAGTCCCCCATTTCTTCTCCGCTCAAAACCCTACCTAGAGTGAAAATTGTAAAGACCCGCAACTTCCCCGGTGAGGAAAGCGCGGATAGTTCGAGAACAAGCCACAAAATAGAACGCAGACGGAAGAACATTTCATTGTATATTACAACAATGCATCAGATTACAAGAATATACAGAGTAAAAACAAAAAAATATTACACAGAAATATCAGAGATTTAAATTACATTTAAATACATCGCAGCGGAAAATACAATACACAACTAGAAGAGATATACGAATACAAAGCTTTCCGGATATCATTTCAGCTGTAAACCAGGATCCTGTGAATATAAATCTGCAAAAACCAAAACTACTAGCTGCCCGTGTCAAAATAAGGGCACCCAGAGTTTAGGTTAAAACAATAAACTCCAGGTCAGTCATGTGACTGGTGTGAGAACTAAAACAGTTATTGATCTTTATTTTAAAGTTAGGTAAATCAAGGGACCACGCCGTATAACACGGAACGGGTTTCCTCCCAAGAATACCAGTGCATAAAACAAACAGCGCAATGCTAAATAAAGAAAAATGAAGCTGTTATAAGACCCAGGTCCTATCACACAATGCAACGCAAGCCGGGGGATAGGGTTTTTCCCTTATAACAGCCAAAGAATGCTTGATACGTTTAAAACAAATCATTTGATACCATTATAAGTGCATAGTGTATAAACAACTTCAAATCATAAGTATCAATCATAGGCGACATGAGCGTCCTATGCCACTATGTAGCCATATATAGGTTTACAAATAAAACCGCAAATGTCACGTATTTGGAAGTCGGATTTCCGTCTATGAACCGAGGCAAAAGATAGTCCTCAACCGATTCGAGACTGTCTAGCCCGAGTCTTAGGATCAGAGCTCGAGTGACCCTTGGATCGTCAGGGTCGGTCCACCGATGTGGATTATTATGCCTGAACACTACGTTTCCCCGCCCTTTGGGGCGTAAATGAGCCAACGAATGGCTCCATCGGACCCGGATCGTCCGATCTAACCGAGGCGCCTCGCAACAGCAACAACCACACAGGTGAAAAGTATATAAATGTCAGGGCTGGTAGGTCACTGACACCACCCTAGCTAGAAAGAAACGCATGCCCTCCCTGAGGTCCTCTCCCGTTTTTGGTTCACAACCGGGGTGCGAAACTCGCGAAGTAAACGTTACACAAAGCTACGCCACAAAGGCCGTGCTTTGATCATCACCACAAGACTTTGCTTTTCAACAGAAGCCTCGATCATTTGCATCTTAGCATGCCACACAGGCAAACCACTCTATGCAACCGATATCAGTCACACAGAATGAAATCCAATGTCAGACACACAGTCCATTTACAAGTCCGTTCTGGGTCTGAACGAAACCGGAGGCACCTAGTACACCGCATATCCATCGATCTCCAAATACGTCTAGACGATCACCAACTGTTTCCATCTTCTTGGGTGTACAGCCCAATCAAGATCATCAGTAACCACCAAACGACGTGAAGACTTCCGGTCTTCAACCACCGTCTTCATCTTCGACTTATCGTCGTATCAGTTATTCAGAATGGGATAATCCCGGTCTTTCCGAATAACTCGCGTAGATTTTAAATAAGTGTTACACAAACACAACATACGCCTCATTCCAATTCATCAGTCACTAACCGTAAATTAATCAAGAGAATAATTCCCCAAATATTAACCCCGAAGGCCGAAACCAATATCAGATCAATATCCAGAAAACCATTCTGCTTAGCTAACCGACAGTTAGTTTCTAAATTTCACATTCATAGGGAAAGGTTCCCATTAATTTTATCCAAGATAAATTCCTTGAATTTATTCTCTAATCTTCTTTTGAATTTCAATTCAAACTAGTCAGGATTAACGAACCTTACCGAAGTAATCATTTGTTTTAATTTCCCAATCCCAACCTATTCATCCCATGAAGTAAAACTGGTAATACTTCATATCTAACACCACGGTGTTATCGGTAAATTCAATTACCATTTCAGTTCAAATCCAATTAAAGATTTAACTATCGCCTGGAGTAAAACTGGTGATACTCCATTCTCGATCTTTTCAATCTAATTAAAGATTCATTAAAACTCCACTTAGTTTTAATCGTTAACTGGGTTGAAGAATCAGTGTTATTTAAAACACGGTTCACGATAAACCCAAAACCACATTCCATTAATTATCGGGTTAAAGAACGAGTGTTATTTAAAACACTGTCCACGATAAACCCAAAAATCAATATCAATTCAGTTAAATATTATTTAATTGGTACACTTCATTAAATCCAAATAAAAAGATTTAATATTTTCTCAACTGGGTTCAAGAACAGTGTTAGTGAAGACACCACTCACGACAAACCCAAATCACATTTGATATTCAATACAAGGCTCTGAATAGAAAATATATTGGCTTATATTCAATATCAAATTCTATGATTAACAAATGTCGTATTGGAAATAACGATATAAATATATATCTTTCCAATTTCCCTAACAACATCTGTATAATCACGAATTCCAACATCGAAATATTCCGAAGACAATTTCGATTCAAATCCACTCCAATGCAATCATTGGAAATTCTGGTTATTTTTAAAACCCTTTTCAAATTCAATTTATTTATTTAAAAATAAATAGAATTATAATTCTAGTTCAAAACTAGTTCATTTCGATAAAAATCTATTTTTATCTTTTCAAATATGGAGTTTTTCATCCCAAATCTTCACAAATCATTTCTTATGATTTTACACAAATTATTACTATTTTTAATAATTTTATCAAGGCCCGTACAGTCGATTTCCATCAATGGCCATCGAACTGCACTTACAGCGACCTTTTTCAAATTTGATTTGGACATAATTCCAAATCCAACCGTTAGATTTCTAATTTCTAATATTCGTTAGAAAGCTCTTTTCGATACGAACCCAACGGTTCCGGTTTTAGGAGAATCCAACAGTCGGATCTCCCGCAATATCCGTTCGAAGTCAATGGTCGAAATTCGCGAACGGCCGCGGCGCGGCGCGTTCTATTCAGGCCATTATATTATATATATAATATATATAATATATACTTCGTCGATTTCAATTCAAAACGTGCTTTATAAATCGTTTTTAAATTCATTTTCAAAACGGTTTCAACTTCATATTCAATTTCAAATCAAAATTGAATATTCCAATTTAAATTCATTTTAAATTCATTTCAAATTGATTTCAATTCAAATTGATTTCTAATTCAATTTCAGTTCGATTTCAATTCAATTCAATTTCAATTCGAATTTATTTATATTCAATTTCAATTCGAATTCTTTTATATTCCATTTCAATTTCTTTTCAAAATATCAGATTTTGAAATCACTTTCGATATTCATTATAAAATGAATAAAATCGATATAAATATCGTTCACGTCAAAATGGCGTCAATCTAACCAACACGGCTTCATATGTTTCTATTTTCAAATATTCTATTTCAAATATTTTTATTTTAAATATTTCTTTTTCGAAACTGGAATGAGGCACAATCGATTACCATATAATGTTAATTATATGGATTTTCTACAACACATGTATATATCAACAACGATGAATAATCAACCATCATCCAAAGTGCATTCTACACTGTATAAGCATCAAATATAAATATTCAACGCTTATAACAGCCTGTCAATCAATCGATCGACATACAACTAAAAAATCGGGATTAGTGTACGTCAAATATCATCCCAATACCCGTGTGGGGTTTCAAGCAATCAAACACAGATTTTTATTTGTGCAGTTGGGCGATGTGTAAAATTTATCGTCCCAATCAATGTCCTTCAAATAGGTGTACATAAACAAACCGTCCGGTTTGTAAATGAATATTTATTTATTCACATTCACGTTAAAAATTGTATTTTTAACGATCAAATATTTTATTTTAACACATGAATTTTTATTCAGTTCATTTACAAAATAAAAATGATATTTTTATTTTTCTAACTTATTTTTAGAAAATTTCGGCGGCATAACGGCACGATACTAGAAACGGGACAAGGCCTAGCCTTATCCCCGGTCTAGTGAAGGCCCACGCCATTCACACATCAATCAAATCCATTCCATTTCACCAAACAATTCAATTCAAACCAAATAATCTAACTAACTATACAACCAAACAATTAAACAAACAAGCCATCCATGGTCTGTGGATGACGGGTGTCGGGTGCTACTAAACACCGTCTGCATCCTAGTATATATATATAACTAGAAAATTAAATTGAAAGGTGAGAAGTTCTCACAAACAGCTATCCAATCATCTTGACTCTTCTTAGGTAGAAATCTTCGTCGTTCTTCCTTTTTGTTACTTCCGTTGCTCGTATTCACTACATATATAAAAATCACATTTTTACTTCGCTATTCAATATATAAAAATCGAATTTTTACTATGCTATTCAATATATAAAAATCACATTTTTACTTCGCTATTCAATATATAAAAATCTCATTTTTACTTCGCTATTCAATAAATAAAAATCGAATTTTTACTGCTTTAACTTCATTTTAAAAATCGGATTTTTATCGCTTTAACTTCATTTTAAAAATCGGATTTTTATCGCTTTAACTTCATTTTAAAAATCGGATTTTTATCGCTTTAACTTCATTTTAAAAATCGGATTTTTATCGCTTTAACTTCATTTTAAAAATCGGATTTTTATCGCTTTAACTCCATGTTAAAAATCGGATTTTTATCGCTTTAACTTCATGTTAAAAATCGGATTTTTATCGCTTTAACTTCATGTTAAAAATCGGATTTTTATCGCTTTAACTCGTTTTAAAAAATCGGATTTTTATCGCTTTAACTTCATGTTAAAAATCGGATTTTTATCGCTTTAACTCGTTTTAAAAAATCGGATTTTTATCGCTTTAACTTCATGTTAAAAATCGAATCTTTTCTATTTTAAAAATCTAATCTTTTCTATTTTAAAAATCTAATCTTTTCTATTTTAAAAATCTAATCTTTTCTATTACTAAAGGCTATATTTTTCATCACTAAAATTTTTAACTTTAAATTAATAAAGATCTGAAAATAAAATAAAATAAAATAAAAATATCAATGTAAATAAATAAATTCACTGCCAATTAACATTGAAACTGAAAAGGGAAGTCGCTGTTTTATTTTCACCTGAATTCGAGGTCACCGGAGTAAGGGGATGCTGCCTATGCTCGCTGGAGGAAGGGGAGGGCCCATTGGTGCAGTCGCAGGTGGTGGGGGAGGTGCTGCGGCCTTCTGGAGTGGCGGCGCCAGGTCTTCAGGGTGGCGGCGGTTCAATTCAGCAGAGGAGGGAGAAACGAGCGCAGGGAGGAGGAGGAAGGAGGTGGAGAAGCGGGGGTGGTCGGGTTATGGCGGCGCTCCACCTGAGGAGGGAGCGGCGGTGGCCACCCGCGACGGTGGGAGGCGACGGGAGGGGGGGGATTTAGGGTTTGCGCGTTTTTTTTTTAATTTCAATCTGAACGGGAAGGAGAAAGGTAAAGGGGAGGGCTAATTATAATAAATATTTTAATTATTTTATTATTTAATTGTCTACTTAAAGTTGACTTTTCTTTCGAACTCAAATCGAGACCCAACGACTGTCGTCCCTAGCGTTTTACCCCCATTCCGAACACAATGGGATATGTATCCTAGGCCAATTCCATCGTCACGATCAGTTTCCGTTGAATTTACATTTAAATCATTAAACTAAATTTTAAACGTACATTTCAAATTACCGGGGTCACATACTAACTCGAAAAATTGCAGAAAAATATTTTCTAACTTCGTATTGACGATACGGTCCTAACAAAACTAGTTTCATCAAATTCTGAGACTGTTTGAAAAATGGCCATTTTCCAGTCGATTAAATTCAATTGAAATGGTCAAACGCGTTTTCCTTTGCCACGCTCACAAATTGTTTCGAAAAATTATGAAATTTGGAATCTAGCAATAACTTTACATCACGGACCCAACAAAAGTGGTTTCGTCGAAATCCGAGGTCGTTTGCAAAATTTCCATTTTTAAGGGCCTGAATTCCATAGCGACTATTCATAATTTTCAACTGGACATATCTTTTGATTCCCGTTATGAAACTTTGATTTTTCGGATTCGTTGGAAAGATATCATCAATTAGATCCTATTATTTTTGGTTTCACTAAAATCCGGATTGTTTTGCACCCGGTACATTCAATTGAAGTTTGAAATCGAATTATCGAACTACCGCGCCATTTTCAATTCTATTTATAATTATATATAATTATTTATATTCTAACGACGACGTATATAATATATACGATCGAATTCAATTCAAAATAAATTTCTCGTCGATATTATTTAAAATAATTCATTTTAAATAATCAAAATTCGTTAAAATTGCCAAAATAAAAATTTTAAACTGGCCCAGATTTTCGGGTTGTTACAATCTCCCCCACTTAAAACTTTTCGTCCCCGAAAAGGAACAAAGTCGAAAGTGGTTTGATTAATCAACTCTACGTTCGATCTGGCTTCCATTCTCCAACTTTTCAGTGTCTGAGAATTTTCAAATTCTTCAAAAATTTGGCTAACACCCTAAATTTTCGAAAAATTTCGCCATAACCTCCCCTGCACCGGGAGCCACGGGAAAATCCTGAAATCACCATACAGGCCTTCTGATCTCAAAAAGAAAAAGAAAAATCCAATAGGCTCATAAAATCATCATCACCCAAACAAAACAGTAAATTATGTAATAAACATGCACCTATTTGTCGGGCAAACAAATTTTATTCTCTGCTCTAGCCTCCTTGCTATGACCTGTCCAATATAAGTACAAGTATATGCAAGCAAACGCAACCAATTTTCAATATAATTCAATATGTGATTCAATTAGGCTAAATGGCTAAGAATTAGCAAACAAATAAACAAACAACACAAACATCAATCAATTAGTTGATTAGCTTTTCAAATTCATAACTTTGATACATAGTCAAAAATCAGATTTTTGATGCCAAATCACAACAATAGGCCCTATCTAATTTTGCTTCTCACACCAGTCAAGAGGAAATATATAGATATCACACCTTCGAAACACGAATACCAATTCTTATGATGTTCGAACTATCATCAGAATCATCTCCGGGCGACTAGAGTGTGATTCTATATCTATCCAGTATATTAAAACTTCAAATACACGTTTACAAGGCGTATATGCAAAATCTTTATATACTGGACTGTCCTAATCAATATGAAATAAATAATCAAATACGAATAGTTGATTTAGATTTTCAAAAAAAAAATTGTTTTCATTTTAAAAATATACTCTTCACACTCGTCCTAGGATACTACTGATCCCATCTCTAACGAGTCATTCTAATTGGATATTACTAATCCAATATCTGATGAATTCTTTCGTACGGTTCTAATGTGCCTTGTTCTCTAATCTTTGTAAACCAAAGCTCTGATACCAAATGTAAAGACCTGCAACTTCCCCGGTGAGGAAAGCGCGGATAGTTCGAGAACAAGCCACAAAATAGAACGCAGACGGAAGAACATTTCATTGTATATTACAACAATGCATCAGATTACAAGAATATACAGAGTAAAAACAAAAAAATATTACACAGAAATATCAGAGATTTAAATTACATTTAAATACATCGCAGCGGAAAATAATACAATACACAACTAGAAGAGATATATGGATACAAAGCTTTCCGGATATCATTCCAGCTGTAAACCAGGATCCTGTGAATATAAATCTGCAAAAACCAAAACTACTAGCTGCCCATGTCAAAATAAGGGCACCCAGAGTTTAGGTTAAAACAATAAACTCCAGGTCAGTCATGTGACTGGTGTGAGAACTAAAACAGTTATTGATCTTTATTTTAAAGTTAGGTAAATCAAGGGACCACGCCGTATAACACGGAACGGGTTTCCTCCCAAGAATACTAGTGCATAAAACAAACAGCACAATGCTAAATAAATAAAAATGAAGCTATTATAAGACCCAGGTCCTATCACACAATGCAACGCAAGCCGGGGGATAGGGTTTTTCCCTTATAACAACCAAAGAATGCTTGATACGTTTAAAACAAATCATTTGATACCATTATAAGTGCATAGTGTATAAAACAACTTCAAATCATAAGTATCAATCATAGGCGACATGAGCGTCCCATGCCACTATGTCGCCATATATAGGTTTACAAATAAAACCGCAAATGTCACGTATTTGGAAGTCGGATTTCCGTCTATGAACCGAGGCAAAAGATAGTCCTCAACCGATTCGAGACTGTCTAACCCGAGTCTCAGGATCAGAGCTCGAGTGACCCTTGGATCGTCAGGGCCGGTCCACCGATGTGGATTATTATGCCTGAACACTACGTTTCCCCGCCCTTTGGGGCGTAAATGAGCCAACGAATGGCTCCATCGGACCCGGATCGTCCGATCTAACCGAGGCGCCTCGCAACAGCAACAACCACACAGGTGAAAAGTATATAAATGTCAGGGCTGGTAGGTCACTGACACCACCCTAGCTAGAAAGAAACGCATGCCCTCCCTGAGGTCCTCTCCCGTTTTTGGTTCACAACCGGGTTGCGAAACTCGCGAAGTAAACGTTACACAAAGCTACGCCACAAAGGCCGTGCTTTGATCATCACCACAAGACTTTGCTTTTCAACAGAAGCCTCGATCATTTGCATATTAGCATGCCACACAGGCAAACCACTCTATGCAACCGATATCAGTCACACAGAATGAAATCCAATGTCAGACACACAGTCCATTTACAAGTCCGTTCTGGGTCTGAACGAAACCGGAGGCACCTAGTACCCCGCATATCCATCGATCTCCAAGTACGTCTGGACGATCACCAACTGTTTCCATCTTCTTGGGTGTACAGCCCAATCAAGATCATCAGTAACCACCCAAACGACGTGAAGACTTCCGGTCTTCAACCACCGTCTTCATCTTCGACTTATCGTCGTATCAGTTATTCAGAATGGGATAAACCCGGTCTTTCCGAATAACTCGCGTAGATTTTAAATAAGTGTTACACAAACACAACATACGCCTCATTCCAATTCATCAGTCACTAACCGTAAATTAATCAAGAGAATAATTCCCCAAATATTAACCCCGAAGGCCGAAACCAACATCAGATCAATATCCAGAAAACCATTCTGCTTAGCTAACCGACAATTAGTTTCTAAATTTCACATTCATAGGGAAAGGTTCCCATTAATTTTATCCAAGATAAATTCCTTGAATTTATTCTCTAATCTTCTTTTGAATTTCAATTCAAACTAGTCGGGATTAACGAACCTTACCGAAGTAATCATTTGTTTTAATTTCCCAATCCCAACCTATTCATCCCATGAAGTAAAACTGGTAATACTTCATATCTAACACCACGATGTTATCGGTAAATTCAATTACCATTTCACGTTCAAATCTAATTAAAGATTTAACTATCGCCTGGAGTAAAACTGGTGATACTCCATTCTCGATCTTTTCAATCTAATTAAAGATTCATTAAAACTCCACTTAGTTTTAATCGTTAACTGGGTTGAAGAATCAGTGTCATTTAAAACACGGTTCACGATAAACCCAAAACCACATTTTATTAATTATCGGGTTAAAGAACGAGTGTTATTTAAAACATTGTTCACGATAAACCCAAAAATCAATATCAATTCAATTAAATATTATTTAATTGGTACACTTCATTAAATCCAAATAAAAAGATTTAATCTTTTCTCAACTGGGTTCAAGAACAGTGTTAGTGAAGACACCACTCACGACAAACCCAAATCACATTTGATATTCAATACAAGGCTCTGAATAGAAAATATATCGTCTTATATTCAATACCAAATTCTACGATTAACAAATGTCATATTGGAAATAACGATATAAATATATATCTTTCAAATTTCCCTAACAACTTCTGTATAATCACGAATTCCAACATCGAAATATTCTGAAGACTATTTCGATTCAAATCCACTCCAATGCTATCATTGGAAATTCTGGTTATTTTTAAAACCCTTTTCAAATTCAATTTATTTATTTAAAAATAAATAGAATTATAATTCTAGTTCAAAACTAGTTCATTTCGATAAAAATCTATTTTTATCTTTTCAAATATGGAGTTTTTCATCCCAAATCTTCACAAATCATTTCTTATGATTTTACACAAATTATTACTATTTTTAATAATTTTATCAAGGCCCGTACAGTCGATTTCCATCAATGGCCATCGAACTTCACTTACAGCGACCTTTTTCAAATTTGATTCGGACATAATTCCAAATCCAACCGTTAGATTTCTAATTTCTAATATTCGTTAGAAAGCTCTTTTCGATACGAACCCAACGGTTCCGGTTTTAGGAGAATCCGACGGTCGGATCTCCCGCAATATCCGTTCGAAGTCAATGGTCGAAATTCGCGAACGGCCGCGGCGCGGCGCGTTCTATTCAGGCCATTATATTATATATATATAATATATATAATATATACTTCGTCAATTTCAATTCAAAACGTGCTTTATAAATCGTTTTTAAATTCATTTTCAAAACGGTTTCAACTTCATATTCAATTTCAAATCAAAATTGAATATTCCAATTTAAATTCATTTCAAATTGATTTCAAATTGATTTCAATTCAAATTGATTTCTAATTCGATTTCAATTCAATTTCAATTCGAGTTTATTTATATTCAATTTCAATTCGAATTCTTTTATATTCCATTTCAATTTCTTTTCAAAATATCAGATTTTGAAATCACTTTCGATATTCATTATAAAATGAATAAAATCGATATAAATATCGTTCACGTCAAAATGGCGTCAATCTAACCAACACGGCTTCATATGTTTCTATTTTCAAATATTCTATTTCAAATATTTTTATTTTAAATATTTCTTTTTCGAAACCGGAATAAGGCCCAATCAATTACCATATAATGTTAATTATATGGATTTTCTACAACACATGTATATATCAACAACGATGAATAATCAACCATCATCCAAAGTGCATTCTACACTGTATAAGCATCAAATATAAATATTCAACGCTTATAACAGCCTGTCAATCAATCGATCGACATACAACTAAACAATCGGGATTAGTGTACGTCAAATATCATCCCAATACCCGTGTGGGGTTTCAAGCAATCAAACATAGATTTTTATTTGTGCAGTTGGGCGATGTGTAAAATTTATCGTCCCAATCAATGTCCTTCAAATAGGTGTACATAAACAAACCGTCCGGTTTGTAAATGAATATTTATTTATTCACATTCACGTTAAAAATTATATTTTTAACGATCAAATATTTTATTTTAACACATGAATTTTTATTCAGTTCATTTACCAAATAAAAATGATATTTTTATTTTTCTAACTTATTTTTAGAAAATTTCGGCGGCATAACGGCACGATACTAGAAACGGGACAAGGCCTAGCCTTATCCCCGGTCTAGTGAAGGCCCACGCCATTCACACATCAATCAAATCCATTCCATTTCACCAAACAATTCAATTCAAACCAAATAATCTTACTAACTACACAACCAAACAATTAAACAAACAAGCCATCCATGGTCTGTGGATGACGGGTGTCGGGTGCTACTAAACACCGTCTGCATCCTAGTATATATATAAAACTAGAAAATTAAATTGAAAGGTGAGAAGTTCTCACAAAAAGCTATCCAATCATCTTGACTCTTCTTAGGTAGAAATCTTCGTCGTTCTTCCTTTTTGTTACTTCCGTTGCTCGTATTCACTACATATATAAAAATCACATTTTTACTTCGCTATTCAATATATAAAAATCGAATTTTTACTATGCTATTCAATATATAAAAATCACATTTTTACTTCGCTATTCAATATATAAAAATCTCATTTTTACTTCGCTATTCAATAAATAAAAATCGAATTTTTACTGCTTTAACTTCATTTTAAAAATCGGATTTTTATCGCTTTAACTTCATTTTAAAAATCGGATTTTTATCGCTTTAACTTCATTTTAAAAATCGGATTTTTATCGCTTTAACTTCATGTTAAAAATCGGATTTTTATCGCTTTAACTTCATGTTAAAAATCGGATTTTTATCGCTTTAACTCGTTTTAAAAAATCGGATTTTTATCGCTTTAACTTCATGTTAAAAATCGGATTTTTATCGCTTTAACTCGTTTTAAAAAATCGGATTTTTATCGCTTTAACTTCATGTTAAAAATCGAATCTTTTCTATTTTAAAAATCTAATCTTTTCTATTTTAAAAATCTAATCTTTTCTATTACTAAAGGCTATATTTTTCATCACTAAAATTTTTAACTTTAAATTAATAAAGATCTGAAAATAAAATAAAATAAAATAAAAATATCAATGTAAATAAATAAATTCACTGCCAATTAACATTGAAACTGAAAAGGGAAGTCGCTGTTTTATTTTCACCTGAATTCGAGGTCGCCGGAGTAAGGGGATGCTGCCTACGCTCGCTGGAGGAAGGGGGAGGGCCCGTTGGTGCAGTCGCAGGTGGTGGGGGAGGTGCTGCGGCCTTCTGGAGTGGCGGCGCCAGGTCTTCAGGGTGGCGGCGGTTCAATTCAGCAGAGGAGGGAGAAACGAGCGCAGGGAGGAGGAGGAAGGAGGTGGAGAAGCGGGGGTGGTCGGGTTATGGCGGCGCTCCACCTGAGGAGGGAGCGGCGGTGGCCACCTGCGACGGTGGGAGGCGACGGGGGGGGGGCGATTTAGGGTTTGCGCGTTTTTTTTTTTAATTTCAATCTGAACGGGAAGGAGAAAGGTAAAGGGGAGGGCTAATTATAATAAATATTTTAATTATTTTATTATTTAATTGTCTACTTAAAGTTGACTTTTCTTTCGAACTCAAATCGAGACCCAACGACTGTCGTCCCTAGCGTTTTACCCCCATTCCGAACACAATGGGATATGTATCCTAGGCCAATTCCATCGTTACGATCAGTTTCCATTGAATTTACATTTAAATCATTAAACTGAATTTTAAACGTACATTTCAAATTGCCGGGGTCACATACTAACTCGAAAAATTGCAGAAAAATATTTTCTAGCTTCGTATTGACGATACGGTCCTAACAAAACTAGTTTCATTAAATTCTGAGACTGTTTGAAAAATGGCCATTTTCCAGTTGATTAAATTCAACTAAAATGGTCAAACGCGTTTTCCTTTGCCACGCTCACATATTGATTCGAAAAATTATGAAATTTGTAATCTAGCAATAACTTTACATCACGGACCCAACAAAAGTGGTTTCGTCGAAATCCGAGGTCGTTTGCAAAATTTCCATTTTTAAGGGCCTGAATTCCATAGCGACTATTCAGAATTTTCAACTGGACATATCTTTTGATTCCCGTTATGAAACTTTTATTTTTCGGATTCGTTGGAAAGATATCATCAATTAGATCCTATTATTTTTGGTTTCACTAAAATCCGGATTGTTTTGCACCCGGTACATTCAATTGAAGTTTGAAATCGAATTATCGAACTACCGCGCCATTTTCAATTCTATTTATAATTATATATAATTATTTATATTCTAACGACGACGTATATAATATATACGATCGAATTCAATTCAAAATAAATTTCTCGTCGATATTATTTAAAATAATTCATTTTAAATAATCAAAATTCGTTAAAATTGCCAAAATAAAATTTTTAAACTGGCCCAGATTTTCGGGTTGTTACAAAAATAGCCGCCGCCTCCTTTTTTGCCACCACCGGCCAGTGCTTCCACCACCGACACCTCCCCTACCACCTACAACCGCAACGCCAGTCATCCCCCATCCCCATTCCGACCAGCGGACCCCCAATCGCCAAAAGCTCCTTTTTTATTATAAAATCCAATATTTGCAAACAACCCCCTTCCTCCACTCCCTCCTTCGCACCACCACCACGCAAACCCAGCCCTCCTTCAATCGAAGACAAAGTGTGTTTTTATTTTTATATATATTTGTTTATGTGTATTAAAAAGTGATTTTTGTTTAAATTAAAAACATGATGTTTATATAAATATATGGTATAATAAAAATATGATTTTTAATTATAATAGCATTAAAAATATGATTTTTATTTATATAGTAGCGATAAAAATATGATTTTTATCTATGAGAAGTAGCGTTAAAAATATGATTTTTTATATAATAGAGAATATAAAAATATTATTTTTATATAAGTAGTGAAATAAAATTATAATTTTTATTTATTTAAATGAAGCGATAAAAATACGATTTTTATTTGATTGAATGAAGCGATAAAAATATGATTTTTATTATATATATAGCGAAGTAAAAATATGATTTTTAATATATAAACATCATATCAAAAATGTGATTTTTATTATGAACAGCGTGGAAAGGATTGCGTTGGAATTTCGGACAAATCCAAACGATTTAAAAATAAATCTGGAGGAGTGGATCCCAAAGGTTAGAATTTCTCACTTTAATTTATTTTCTAGGTAGAAATATATACTAGGATGTAGACGGTGTTTAGTAGCACCTGACACCTTTGTTTGAAACCATGTTTGTTTGGTTGGTTGATTGGTTTAGTTGTTTGGATTTGGTTTGGGGAATGAATGAATTGACTAGGATTGGTATGTACATGGCACGAGCCATTATTAGGCGAGGGATAAGGCTAGACCTTATTCCGGTTCTAGTATCGCGCCGTTATGCAGCCGAAATTTTCTAAAAATATTAGAATAATAAAAATATCATTTTTATTGTATAAATGAACTGTATAAAATATTAATGAGATGAAAAAATATTTTATAGTTAAAAATATAATTTTTCACATGTATATGAATAAAATAAATATTCACTTACAAATCGAACGATTTGTTTATGTACACACCATTGACTGATATTGATTGGGACGATATATGTTACACATCGCCCAACTGCACGAATAATAATCAGTGTTTGTTGTTTGAAAACCCCACACGGGTATTAGGATGATATTGGACATTCCCTAATCCCAATATTTAGTTGTATGTCAATCGATGGGTTGACAGGCTATTGTAAGCGTTAATTATTTATATTTAACGCTTATGCAGTTGTGTAATGCACTCTGGATGATGGTTGACTGTGTTTGATTATTGTTGTGTACATCTGTGTATGAAATCCATGTAAATAAAATTATATGGTAATTGACTGTGTCTGATTCCAATTCGAAAAGAAAGAATATTTTAAATTAACGAATATTTTAAAATGACGAATATAGAATATTTTAAATAACTAATATTTTAAAATAATATTCAGTAATGGATCAAAATATGATTTTGATGTCCGATTTGGGATGGACAAGAAAATATTTAAATATATAAAGTCGTGTTGATTAGATTAACGCCATTTTGACGTGAACGATATTTATATCGATTTTATTCATTTTTATAATGAATATCGAAAAGGAAGTGATTTCAAAATCTAATGTTTTGAAAATATTATCATTTATATATTAATTATATGGAATATTCAATTTTGATTTGAAATTGAATATGAAGTTGAAATCGTTTTGAAAACGAATTTAAAACGATTTATAAAATACGTTTTAAATGGGGATCGACGAAATATATATAATATATATATTATATATATATATATATTAAATGGCCTAAATAGAACGCGCCGCGCCGCGGCAGTTCGCGAATTTCGACCACTGAATTCGAATTGACATTACGGGAGATCTGACCGTCGGATTCTCCTAGAACCAGAACCGTTGGGTTCGTATCGAAAAGATCTTTCCCACGAATATAAGAGATTTAAAATCTAACAGTTGGATTTGTAATTATTTCCAAATCAAATTTGGAAAAGGTCGTTGTAAGTGCAGTTCGATGACCGTTTATGGAAATCGACTGTACGGGCCTTGATAAAATTATTAAAAATATCAATAATTTGTGTAAAATCATAATAAATGATTTGGAAAGAACTAGTATGAAAAATTCCACATTTGAAAAGATAAAAATATATTTTTATCAAAATGAACTAGTTATGAGCTGGAATTATAATCCAAAATTTTTAAATAAATAATTTGGATTTGAAATGGTTTTAAAAATAACCAGAATTTCAAATATATGAATTGGAATGGATATGAATCGAAATTATCTTCGGAATATTTCAATATTGGATTCCGTGATTATACGAGTATTGTGGAGGAATTTGGAAGATATATATATCGTTATTCCCAATAAGATATTTGTTGATTTCAGAATTTGATATTGAATATAAGCTGATATAATTTCTATTCAGAGCCTTGTATTTAATATTGAATTGGATTTTGGGTTTGTCGTGAACTATGTTTTAAATGACACTATTCTTAAACCCGGTGTGAAAAGAATAAATCTTTTAACTAAGATTTAAAGAAGAATTACCAATTAATTAACATTTAATTGGAATTGAAAATGGAATGTGAATTAGGTTTATTGTGAACTGTGTTTTTAACGACATTTGTTCTTTAACCCGATTTACACTGAAATGTGATTTGGAATTTATAAATCTTTTTATTAAGATTTAACGAAAATTTTACAAAGTAAAGTTTTCCAATTTAATATATTAAATTGGAATTGAATGGAATTCGATTTGATAATAATCGAAGTGAGCTTCTGTGGAGGAAGACTGTTAATATATATGGAATTTAAAAGGCTTAGTCATTATTCCATTTATATTATTAGTCGGATACGGAAATTGATATCGATTATATATTGATCTGTTTTCTGTGAATATTCCATTTTTATGGAAGGGGATTTGGGTTTATTGTGAACCGTGTTTTAAATGACATTGGTTCTTTAACCCATAAAGATAAGATTACATGTATAACATTGTATTTCGAACTGTATGGTTGATCTCTGTTAAATATATATATGTTTGGGGGTGGAGAATTTATTCTCTTGCTTAACACCCTTCTCTAAGACGTACGAGCTTAGAGGTTATATATCGGCAAAAATTAATAGTACGGTGTAGATTGTCGATGCGGCATGTTTGTGTTTCTAAAGTTAAATAAACATTAATATTGATTTTTGGGAAGATTAAAACTAAGTGCAGTTTTAATGAATCTTTAATTAGATTGAAATATGAATTGATAATTTAAATTATCAAATTTAGGAAATGATCGAGAATGGAGTATCACCAGTTTTGCTCCTAGCAATAGTTAAATTTTTAATTAGATTTGAACGTGAAATGGTAATTAAATTTACCGATAACTCCGGTGTTAGATATGGAGTATTACCAGTTTTGCTCCATGGTATGAATAGGTTGGGATTGGTAAATTAATCAAATGATTACTTCAGTAAGGTGCGTTAATTCCGACTAGTTTGGATAAACCTTAATTTGGTTTGAATTTATATCCAAAGGAAGATTAAAGACTAAATTTAACGAATTTATCTTTGATAAAATTAATGGGAACCTTTCCCAAAAGATATCAATATTTAAATAAAAGAGTATTCAAAATTGGAATGAGGCGTATGTTGTGTTTTTATAGCACTTGTTTATTATATATGCGAGTTATTCGGAAAGGCCAGGTTCATACCCATTCTGAATAACTTGTTTGATGATAAGTGGACGATGAAGACGGTGGTTGAAGACCGGAGGTCTTCACATCGTTTGGGTGATTACTGATGTCTTGATTGGGTTGTACACTCAAGACAAGGTAATAAGTGGTGATCATCCAGACGTACTTGGAGATCGACCGGATATGCGAGAACCTCTCTCCTGTATTGGAAACGGGACGAGGAATAAGGTGCCTCCGGTTTCGTTCAGACCCAGAACGAACTTGTAAATGGATGTGTGTCTGACATTGGATTTTATTCAGTGTTGATTGATCTCTATTAAATATATATCTGTTTGGTGGCGGAGAATTTATTCTCTTGCTTAACGCCCTTCTTTGAGATGTACGAGCTCAGAAGTTATATATCGATAGACATCAGTCGCATGGCGTGAATTTCCTGTGTGGCATGCTGAGATGCAGATGATCAAGGCTTCTGTTGAAAAGCAGAGTCTTGTGGTTGATGATCAAAACACGGCTTTAATATAGCATAGCTTTGTGTATAGTGTTAATTCGCGAGCCTCACAACTCATAAAAACGAGATAAGGGACCCAAGGAGGACATGACGTTTATTTCTAGCTATGGGTGGTGTCAGGGTTTTGCAAGCCCAGACATTTTTATATTTTTACCTATGTGGTTATTGGAATGTGAGGCGCCTCGGATATATCGGTTACTACGGAGCCGATGGATAGGTCCTAAAGCATCGGGAAACGTGTGTTCAGGAATAATTAATCCACAAACGTAAGGGTGGACCGGCTTTGGAGGATCCAGGGGTTACCAAGAGTGTGTAGTCCCGAGGCATTTTCTAGAGTGTCTCGAAGTGGAAAGGAGTACCTCCCTTGCCTAGACTCATGACGGAAATCCAATTTCCAACACGTGACATTTCGGTTTTGATTGTAGAGCCTAGTATTGGCGACATAGTAGCATGGGATACTATGCCGTCTATGATTGATACATTTATATTTGAAGTTGTTTTATACACTTTACACTTATAATAGTATCAAAATGATTTGTTTTAAATGTACCAAGCATGTTTGGGTATTATAAGGAAAAACCCTATCCTCCGGCTTGCGTTGCATTGTGTGATGGGATCTGGGTCTTATAATAGCTTCATTTTTCCAAAAAGCATTGCGCTGTTTATTCTGGACATGTAATGACCCGCATTGGCAGAGGTATTTTAATTAATTTATTTAATTATTTATAAGGTGATTAAAAGGGTTTATTGGTCGTGGAATAAAATAATGGTGAATATTTAATTAAAATAATAAATTAAATAATATATTTAATTCTGAAATAATCAGAATTGGCTGAAATGGCGATATGGTGTGAACTGGATCATCTGTGATATTTAATTCAGTGTAAAATTGAATTAAAATAACGAATATATTCAATCGACGTCAGTTTGAACGTATAATTATATTATAATTAAAATCGAGCTTGAAATGGCGCTGTAGTTCGCTATTTGGCGATTTGAACTTCAACTGAATATACAGGATTCGTTTTAAGCCGGATTTCTGTGAAACAAGAAACGTGTGGAGCTGGTGGAGTATATCTTTCTAGTGGAAGAGAAAAATCGGGATTTTGTCGTATAGATTTTGAGATATGTCCAAATAGAATTCTAAAATAGTCGTTATAGAATCATTTATCGACCGTAACGGTTTATTCGATATAACTTGATATCGGGTTTGAATTTAGACAAGGTTCTTTTGGGACATAACGATAATTTAATTTTTTGAATTTTACTGTAATTTTAATTAATTAAATAAGTAACTTTTTATTTGGGGTATTTTGCACCCTGTAATCAACATTTTGAGGTTCCACAAATTGAATTAATCTACCGATATTTTTATATTTTTGGGATCATGACACGTTGCCTGATACGATGATGATTTTATTTCTGTCCACAGTTGTCACAAATGAACGAAATTCTACATCATTGGTACCGCGTTAGATTTAACAAACATATACACTTATATATATATATATATTTAGAAATCCTTCTCGGTTAAGTCGTCCTACCTAGTTGTAATGTGGAGGAGAAAACTGGATACAAAGCCTTAAATGAAAAATGTATAGAACATTGGCAAAGAATGCGGTTGGAAGAAAATACACGCACCATTCTCATTGACCACTAATTCACTTCAACTGTACCCAAACCTTTCCTATCGCCAGTTCTCCTTGGCCTAGAAGCAAAAACGTGGACGGAAAATCCTTCACAAACCAAACCATTTATATAATTAAAAGTCCATCTCCTTATAACCTAAATCCATTCAACAGCAAACAGGAAAATCATGCCGCCACCAGGAAGCAGTAAAAGGTGAATACTATTGCTTCAAGTAAATAAAAAACAATCCACATAAATTGTTATAAATCCCGAAACATTGATATTCGAAATCAATACGGGAAGCTCTTCAATCTGGTGGGACTTTTCTTGAGTGCGATCAACTTCTGGGGTATTCGATATTGGTGAGGGGCTGAAGTCGAAACCAGGTGAAGAGATAAAAACGAGAGCAGGAGTTGTGCGTGAATGGGGTGCTGACGTTCTTGTATGAGAGCAAGTGGAGATGTGTACGGAAAAGGGGAATAAGATGAGATTGATGAAGTGGATGGACAGGCTAAAAGAGGGGGACGTGAAGTAGTCACTGTGTAAATGGGTGTTCGTGCCAAACGAGGAGGAGACGGGTTGCTGAGAGGGATTGTCGAGCTGAACAGTTTGGGTGTGCGATAAGCTGTAGCGTCAGTAGTGTTTAAGGAAGGGATGATGTACAGCTCACGTTAGTTTACACGGGGGAAGAAGTTTCAGAAATCAATGGGGATGGTGCACGAGAAATACAGGGAGGAGGTCACGGCATTTTGAGGGAGAAGACTATTGTGTAAATCGGGGCAGGTTGGATTTCTTTTTGGCTAAATTCAAATGGAGTTGGGCTGAAGTAAGGCCCACTATTCAATTTAAATTTAAAGCTTATATTTTAATTTAAAATAATGTCTTAGATTGTAAACCTCATATCTTCGTGATACGATATCAGAATTGAGCGAAACAAGATCCTACAGGATCGAATGGACGGACACTACCCAATGGGACTAACTGGGAGTGGAATGGAGCTCGTTTGAATTTATGGCGAAATAAACTGTTTGATTCAAATCAAACAATAGTTTATCGTTCTTTAACGATGAACTGCCAATGTGAGTAAATATCACTAACTCTGAACAGTTTATAATTTCATGTTGTATTTTTAGAACTGTTAGAAATTGTCTGATTTACTGTGTGTTGATTGTTTGATTGAACTGCTAGTCAGTTAGTTAAATTTTCTATATTGATTCTGTTTAACAGAATATATCATATGGAACTGAAAGTGATGTTATCTATATTGTTTAACATATGTGATGCAGGGAAACAGGTTGGAAGAATCCAACTGGATTCCTCAACATTTATTTTTACTGTGATTCATATATTGTGATATATGATGTGATATATAATCTGTTGTTGATTATGTGTGGTTGGACGATATTTATCGTTGTTATATGGTGTGTCAAATACCATAAGAAATATCAGAATGTAGAAAAGGGATTTTCAAAGTATATTTTGAAAATATTTTATTTATATAAAATCAATGGATTTTATATTATAAAAGAAAAAGGATTTTGAATAAAAGAAATATATTTGTAAATCAAATATAAGGGGATTTATTTGTTAATCAAATATAAGGGAATTATATTTGTTAATCAAATATAAGGGGATTTATTTGTTAATCAAATATAAGGGAATTATATTTGTTAATCAAATATAAGGGGATTTATTTGTTAATCAAATATAAGGGGATTTATTTGTTAATCAAATATAAGGGGATTTATTTGTTAATCAAATATAAGGGGATTTATTTGTTAATCAAATATAAGGGGATTTATTTGTTAATCAAATATAGAAGGAATTTATTTGTTAATTAAATATAAAGGAAATATATTTGAAAGCAAATATAAAGGAATATATTGGTAAAACATAAATAAAGAGTTAAAAGAATTTATTTATTTAGGAAATAAATAAAGTTAAAAAGAAAATATTTATTGGTTAAATAAATAGGAAATATATTTGGTAAATGAAATATAAAGGAATTTATTTGTAAATCAAATATAGAAGGAATTTATTTGTTAATCAAATATAGAAGGAATTTATTAGTAAAACAAATATAAAGGAAAATATTTGTTAAATCAAATAGGAAGGAAATATTTGTAAACCACTTACAAATAGAATAGAGATTTAAAAGGAGATATTTGTAAAACAGTTACAAATAGAAGAAAGAGGAATATTTATTTGTTAATAAATAGAAAAGAAAAAGGAATATTTATTTGTTAATAAATAGAAAAGAAAAGAGGAAATATTTATTTGTTAAAATAGATAGAATAGATATAAAAGGAAATATTATTGGCTAAATAGAATAGAAGAGATAAAAGAAATGTTTATTTGTTAAATAAATAGAATGGAAAAAGGGAGTAGTTATTTGTTAAGTAAACAAAAAGAAATGAATAAATGCTGTAGAAGGTAATCATTATAAATGGATAAACACTGTAGAAGGAAATCTTTATAAAGCATATAAAGTTAGTGAATAAGGGTAAATCGACAAGTAGAGTTAATTGAATATCAGCTATTCAATTAGAGTTATCGAATTAGTTATTCGATAGGAGTTAATTGAGATAGAGTTGGGCAAACTAAGTAATCGAATATTAGTTTATTCGAATAGAGTTAAATTAAAGGAGTTATTGAATTTAGTTAATCGAAAGGAGTTAAATCGAATATAGCTTATTCGAATAGAATTAAAGGAGTTAATCGAATATAGTTTATTCGAATAGACTTAAAGGAGTTAATCGAATATAGTTTATTCGAATAGACTTAAAGGAGTTAATCGAATATAGTTTATTCGAAAGGAGGAGTTATCGAATAGAGATTATTCGAAAGAGAATTTCGTAAGGAAGTGTTAAAGAGTTAAAAGATGAACTTACCCTATTTCAAGATTTGAAATGTTGTTCAGTTAAGGTCTGAGAGGTAATTATACCCCAACTTGATTGACTTCGTTTTTAATTTAGAAATGGGTAAGGTTCGAGAGTGAAAGTGGTTAAGTGAATTTAGTAAATAAGAAAAGTGGTTTGAGTTGTCATCGCGATGTTGATTTAAACATCTGTTTAAATCCAAGTATAGAAGATTTGGAAATGTTTTCCAAATAGAATCAGAAACGTAATCAAATATTGAAACAAGGAAAATATGAATATATATATATATAGATATATATATGATTGATGATTGATTGATAGAATTTCCATTTGGAAATAATATCGTTGTTTGCACACGTGTTTTTCTTTGATAGTTAACTCACAGACTATCGAAGTTTTAACCATTTTAACGTTGTTAATATGGAGAGACCGGTTGAATTATTATCCAAAGAACCACTCTGTATTGGCATAAGCGTTGTGAATCATATATGCCAAAGAAAATTGAAGACGGAGTAAAGTGCAAGGGCTATTGTATAAATCTTAGATAACACTACCTAAGATGGATGTACTGAATAGTGCCTTCGGTTCATTCTGTTCCTGGATGACTTGTATGGACGGATGTCTGACAGAGTATTTCCAGACGATCACGTACATTGATTTCTCCAACCGTACCAAGAGTGGAAGCGGAGAAGGAAACTTCTTTTAGCTAACACATAATGTATTGTTGAGGGCATCAATCGGTGATTTGATGGATTTGATGATGTGGCATTCAAAGTGAATCTGGTGTGATGATAAAGCGTAGTTTCTAGCCTCGCATCCGGTAAATGACAGAAATCGGGCAGGCAACATGGCTATGTAGGTCGCACCTATTAGGGTGTATAATCACCTGATCTAGAGTTTCATTTATTTCAAAAAAATCTATTGTCGATACTGTCCCATTCGGGAAACAGTTGTTGATCCCAGCCGTTGGTGATATACATTCGATACACTCAAGCAAATGAGTGGTCGGTCATGTGTGGCCGGGTTGCAAGATGTTCTTGTTGAACCCAGTGTATTCCTCTCTAGAGGTACACTAGCAGAAGGTGGTTCCATACCTTGTCATAGTTGGAAATCCATTACCCAATACGTGCTTGCGGTTTTGATTGTATACTATATATGTAGAACGTGAGATGAATGCGTTTCTGCTAGATGATTATATATACTGTGGTTGATAGAAATCATTATAATATCAAAAGGTTTTTGATATAAAGATATTTTGGATTCTCATAAGGGAAAAACCCGTTCCGTTATGCGGCGTGGTCTTATGAGATATCGTTTACTTGTTCAAACTGTTTTTAAACTGTTTTACTCATACCAGTCCCATGACTGACCCGGCGTTTATTTGTTTTTTTCCCTAAACTCTTGGGTGCCAATTTTGTACGGGCAGTCAAGTAGTCAGGAATTTGCAGATACTTGAAGAACTGGAGCAGGAGGCTTCAGGATTGTATAGCTATAGTTATTTCCGCTGTGCTGTAAGTGTTGTACACTGAAAATGTATTGTGTACATATAATGATTTATTTCAAGGATATGTTATCTATTATATGTTATTCGTTCCGCTGTGAGATTCGTGTTACTCTGATGTGGTGTTCTTCTTCTTCTTCTATTCTAAGTTTCTATCTTATCTTTCCTCACCCTCTAATTTTTTTCACTAATTACCAGGATTTTTCGGTGATTGGTTATCGACATCGTGTTTATGTCGATAACCAAAGTCGCTCAAAATCCGGGTCATTACAGTTGGTATCAGAGCAGAAGGTTAATTGATTAACTTGGCTCTGTGGCGTGACTCGGTAGAGATAGGGTTAGTAATACCCTAGATTGAGTTGAGTGTATATATACGAGTGAACGTATTTGTTATTTTATATAAAATTGTTTTATATTGTGGAGATTCATTGGTTGAGTTGTTTATGGGTTCTGGTCGATCAGTTTGATCCACTGTATCGGTAGGAGTTACTAAACACTTGAATATGATGGGTCGACACGATATGTTTTGAAAGAGGGTAAATGAAAATAAGTTTACCCGAAGTATATTTTGATATATATTGGATATATTGGTTGTTATTATAATCGAGTAAGATTATAAATTAAGTGGTTATGTAAATAACCAATCAGAATTCATATAAGTGAAATATATGAAATTGAGATGAGTTAAATCTGAAACTTAAACCAGAAATTGAATTAAAATTCTGGAAAGTTGGATAAGTGTTTGTAAATGGATCTGGATTAAAAATAAGGAAAATTTAAGATCCTGGGAGATTTTAAATTGTTTTACAAGCAGTGTGAATTATATTTTGAAATGAATTTCAAATTAGAAATGTTTAGAAATGGTTTTATAGTATTGAACTCACTTCGATCGCTGGAAAATAGATTCTGATGATGACAGCTGCATCATCAGTATTCATTTTCAAGTTGTAAGTGACGAATTACTACCAGAGATACTGTTTTGAATTTGTTTTGGGGAAGACAAGTTAGGTTGAATTTCAAAATGGGATTTATAATAAAGAATGAATAAAGAAAGTTTGAAATAGAAATTGAATATAGAAATTCAAAGGGAGTTTGAATATATGAAATTCAAATGGAATTATAATATAGAATTTGAATATAGAAAATATAAAGGAATTCAAATATAGAATTTGAATATATGGAATTTGAATATAGAAATTCAAATGGGATTTATTATATAAAATTTGAATAGAAATCGAATAGAATTAACTAAGTCGAAGAGGAATTAGTTAGTCGAGTTTTGAATTTGAAGTTGAACTTTGAAAGGTGAATTGGATTTGTAAATGGATATTCGAAATCGAATATAGAACTGCAAATTGAAATTTGGATTCAAATTAGTTAATAAGCAAGTTAAAATATATTTGAACATCTCATGTTCAAATATAAAAGTGAAATAGACTAAAGAGTTAATTAACAAATTAATTAACGAATTGAGTTAAAATGATCAGGTATAGTTAAAATAGATTGGGCAGGTATAAATATAGATGAGATAGGTATGGATAAGGTATGAAGGTATATAAGTAGAATGCTCGACAAAGGTATGTATTTAATTCATATATAAGATTTTATGCGCCGTATCGGCTAGCCGCTTGGCTTTTTCTTTTTCTTTTGGATTGATGAGGGCCATGGGAGGCTATTAGAAATATCCCGATGCTCCCGGTACAAAGGAGGTTATGGCAAATTTTTCCGGGAATTTAAGGAGTTAGGATATTTTTAAGATAATTTGATAATTAGAAATCAACGCATCGATATATATATATAAAAGTCGATAAGGAAACGAAATTAGAAATAGAATAGTATAATCAAAAAGAAGACTAAGAATAAAATCTAGTAAGAATAGAATGACAAAGTGTATATGTGTTTAAAAGTGAATAAGTTGTTGTGTGGTATTAATTATTCGAGTAAGTAGTCATATCTGTTTTGATGTTATAAATGTTATTCAGTCAAGGTCTGAGAGGTAGTTATACCCCAACTTGATTGATTTCATTATTAACAAATAAATAGTAAGATTTCAGGCTCGAAGATCAATGTTGGATAAGAGTTAGTTGAATATAGTATTTGGATTGTCATAACGATGTTTTACACAACATCCGTTTTAACCCAAATAAGTGTAAACTTGGAAATAGAATAATAGACATTTCCTAAGTGTAGAAATAAACGAGATCGGAAGAGAGATAAGTAATTGGAGTATTTTCCAATTATAAATAGCATATATTTTCTAAAGTTTAGAATATAAAGGAAGGCGATATTCGGAAATGTTTTCCAAATAACATAAAAGACCAATATGGTTATTGAAAATATTTGGTTAACAAATATTGATAAAGAAATAGAGAAGTGATTTAACTAATGGAATATTGATTAAGGGCTCAGTGACATGTTCAAAAGTAAAATTTGATTTTTGAAAAGAGTAAACTGTTTGGAAACTCCCAGGGAAAGACTGTTTGAATTAAAAACAAATTTAACAGAAATTTGTGAAAGAAAATTTGAATTAAAGTAAAGCCAGTAAAGTGGTAACTGAGATTGAATTAGAATGATATCAAGACAAATTGGATTGTGAGATTCAAATTTGAAGTGTAATGTGATAATCAAGTTAAGAGTTGGGAATCGAGAAGAAACTCGAGTTGAAATGATATTTGACTCGAATATAAGCAAATGGTTGTGTTGTGGATAAAAGCAGATTAGAAATTGATTGGGATGACATTGGTATATGCTGAATTAGCAGCAGATGTAAAGGATATCTTGATATGCCCAACAAAAAGGGTACCAGTTTATATTATATATGGGTTGAGATGTTGATCAGACGAATTGGCAAGTCGCTTGACTGTTTGATTTTCTTTTGGGATGGAAATGGCCCAGAGAGGCGAGTTGGAGTTTGACCGATTGACCTGTACAAAGGAGGTGCTGGCGAAATTTTTCGAAGAGTTAAAGTGTTAGAAAATTTTCAGGATTTTTGGAAATTTTCGTTGATAAGAATTAATTAAAATTAAATTGGTTCAGTTGAAACTGGAGTTAAGAAGTGAACAAATATGTTCTAACCAGTCGATAGGGTCGTCCTCTACCTTTTAGCAATTTCGAGGACAAAATTATTTTAAGTGGGAAAGATTGTAATGACCCACATTGGCAGAGGTATTTTAATTAATTTATTTTATTATTTATAAGGTGATTAAAAGGGATTATTGGTCGTGGAATAAAATAATGGTGAATATTTAATTAAAATAATAAATTAAATAATATATTTAATTCTGAAATAATCAGAATTGGCTGAAATGGCGATATGGTGTGAACTGGATCATCTGTGATATTTAATTCAGTGTAAAATTGAATTAAAATAACGAATATATTCAATCGACGTCAGTTTGAACGTATAATTATATTATAATTAAAATCGAGCTTGAAATGGCGCTGCAGTTCGCTATTTGGCGATTTGAACTTCAACTGAATATACTGGATTCGTTTTAAGCCGGATTTCTGTGAAACAAGAAACGTGTGGAGCTGGTGGAGTATATCTTTCTAGTGGAAGAGAAAAATCGGGATTTCGTCGTATAGATTTTGAGATATGTCCAAATCAAATTCTAAAATAGTCGCTATAGAATCATTTATCGACCGTAACGGTTTATTCGATATAACTTGATATCGGGTTTGAATTTAGACAAGGTTCTTTTGGGACATAACGATAATTTAATTTTTAGAATTTTACTGTAATTTTTAATTAATTAAATAAGCAACTTTTTATTTGGGGTATTTTGCACCCTGTAATCAACATTTTGAGGTTCCACAAATTGAATTAATCTACCGATATTTTTATATTTTTGGGATCATGACACGTTGCCTGATACGATGATGATTTTATTTCTGTCCACAGTTGTCCCAAATGAACGAAATTCTACATCATTGGTACCGCGTTAGATTTAACAAACATATACACTTATATATATATATATATTTAGAAATCCTTCTCGGTTAAGTCGTCCTACCTAGTTGTAATGTGGAGGAGAAAACTGGATACAAAGCCTTAAATGAAAAATGTATAAAACATTGGCAAAGAATGCGGTTGGAAGAAAATACACGCACCATTCTCATTGACCACTAATTCACTTCAACTGTACCCTAACCTTTCCTATCGCCAGTTCTCCTTGGCCTAGAAGCAAAAACGTGGACGGAAAATCCTTCACAAACCAAACCATTTATATAATTAAAAGTCCATCTCCTTATAACCTAAATCCATTCAACAGCAAACAGGAAAATCATGCTGCCACCAGGAAGCAGTAAAAGGTGAATACTATTGCTTCAAGTAAATAAAAAACAATCCACATAAATTGTTATAAATCCCGAAACATTGATATTCGAAATCAATACGGGAAGCTCTTCAATCTGGTGGGACTTTTCTTGAGTGCGATCAACTTCTGGGGTATTCGATATTGGTGAGGGGCTGAAGTCGAAACCAGGTGAAGAGATAAAAACGAGAGCAGGAGTTGTGCGTGAATGGGGTGCTGACGTTCTTGTATGAGAGCAAGTGGAGATGTGTACGGAAAAGGGGAATAAGATGAGATTGATGAAGTGGATGGACAGGCTAAAGGAGGGGGACGTGAAGTAGTCACTGTGTAAATGGGAGTTCGTGCCAAACGAGGAGGAGACGGGTTGCTGAGAGGGGTTGTCGAGCTGAACAGTTTGGGTGTGCGATAAGATGTAGCGTCACTAGTGTTTAAGGAAGGGATGATGTACATCTCACGTTTGTATACACGGGGGAAGAAGTTTCGGAAATCAATGGGGATGGTGCACGAGAAATACAGGGAGGAGGTCACGGCATTTTGAGGGAGAAGACTACTGTGTAAATCGGGGCGGGTTGGATTTCTTTTTGGCTAAATTCAAATGGAGTTGGGCTGAAGTAAGGCCCACTATTCAATTTAAATTTAAAGCTTATATTTTAATTTAAAATGATTGTAAACCTCATATCTTCGTGATACGATATCAGAATTGAGCGAAACAAGATCCGACAGGATCGTATGGATGGACACTACCCAATGGGACTGACTGGGAGTGGAATGGAGCTCGTTTGAATTTATGGCGAAATAAACTGTTTGATTCAAATCAAACAACTGTTTATCGTTCTTTAACGATGAACTGCCAATGTGAGTAAATATCACTAACTCTGAACAGTTTATAATTTCATGTTGTATTTTTAGAACTGTTAGAAATTGTCTGATTTACTGTGTGTTGATTGTTTGATTGAACTGCTAGTCAGTTAGTTAAATTTTCTATATTGATTCTGTTTTACATAATATATCATATGGAACTGAAAGTGATGTTATCTATATTGTTTAACATCTGTGATGCAGGGAAACAGGTTGGAAGAATCCAACTTGATTCCTCAACATTTATTTTTACTGTGATTCATATATTGTGATATATGATGTGATATATAATCTGTTGTTGATTATGTGTGGTTGGACGATATTTATCGTTGTTATATGGTGTGTCAAATACCATAAGAAATATCAGAATGTAGAAAAGGATTTTCAAAGTATATTTTGAAAATAATTTATTTATATAAAATAAATGGATTTTATATTATAAAAGAAAAAGGATTTTGAATAAAAGAAATATATTTGTAAATCAAATATAAGGGGATTTATTTGTTAATCAAATATAAGGGAATTATATTTGTTAATCAAATATAAGGGAATTATATTTGTTAATCAAATATAAGGGGATTTATTTGTTAATCAAATATAAGGGAATTATATTTGTTAATCAAATATAAGGGGATTTATTTGTTAATCAAATATAAGGGGATTTATTTGTTAATCAAATATAAGGGGATTTATTTGTTAATCAAATATAAGGGGATTTATTTGTTAATCAAATATAAGGGGATTTATTTGTTAATCAAATATAGAAGGAATTTATTTGTTAATTAAATATAGAGGAAATATATTTGAAAGCAAATATAAAGGAATATATTGGTAAAACTTAAATAATGAGTTAAAAGAATTTATTTATTTAGGAAATAAATAAAGTTAAAAAGAAAATATTTATTGGTTAAATAAATAGGAAATATATTTGGTAAATCAAATATAAAGGAATTTATTTGTAAATCAAATATAGAAGGAATTTATTTGTTAATCAAATATAGAAGGAATTTATTAGTAAAACAAATATAAAGAAAATATTTGTTAAATCAAATAGGAAGGAAATATTTGTAAACCACTTACAAATAGAATAGAGATTTAAAAGGAGATATTTGTAAAACAGTTACAAATAAAAGAAAGAGGAATATTTATTTGTTAATAAATAGAAAAGAAAAAGGAATATTTATTTGTTAATAAATAGAAAAGAAAAGAAGAAATATTTATTTGTTAAAATAGATAGAATAGATATAAAAGGAAATATTATTGGCTAAATAGAATAGAAGAGATAAAAGAAATATTTATTTGTTAAATAAATAGAATGGAAAAAGGGAGTAGTTATTTGTTAAGTAAACAAATAGAAATGAATAAATGCTGTAGAAGGTAATCATTATAAATGAATAAACGCTGTAGAAGGAAATCTTTATAAAGCATATAAAGTTAGTGAATAAGGGTAAATCGACAAGTAGAGTTAATTGAATATCAGCTATTCAATTAGAGTTATCGAATTAGTTATTCGATAGGAGTTAATTGAGATAGAGTTGGGCAAACTAAGTAATCGAATATTAGTTTATTCGAATAGAGTTAAATTAAAGGAGTTATCGAATTTCGTTAATCGAAAGGAGTTAAATCGAATATAGTTTATTCGAATAGAATTAAAGGAGTTAAACGAATATAGTTTATTCGAATAGACTTAAAGGAGTTAATCGAATATAGTTTATTCGAATAGACTTAAAGGAGTTAATCGAATATAGTTTATTCGAAAGGAGGAGTTATCGAATAGAGATTATTCGAAAGAGAATTTCGTAAGGAAGTGTTAAAGAGTTAAAAGATGAACTTACCCTATTTCGAGATTTGAAATGTTGTTCAGTTAAGGTCTGAGAGGTAATTATACCCCAACTTGATTGACTTCGTTTTTAATTTAGAAATGGGTAAGGTTCGAGAGTGAAAGTGGTTAAGTGAATTTAGTAAATAAGAAAAGTGGTTTGAGTTGTCGTCGCGATGTTGATTTAAACATCTGTTTAAATCCAAGTATAGAAGATTTGGAAATGTTTTCCAAATAGAATCAGAAACGTAATCAAATATTGAAACAAGGAAAATATGAATATATATATATATACATATATATGATTGATGATTGATCGATAGAATTTCCATTTGGAAATAATATCGTTGTTTGCACACGTGTTTTTCTTTGATAGTTAACTCACGGACTATCGAAGTTTTGACCATTTTAACGTTGTTAATATGGAGAGACCAGTTGAATTATTATCCAAAGAACCACTCTGTATTGGCATAAGCGTTGCGAATCATATATGCCAAAGAAAATTGAAGACGGAGTAAAATGCAAGGGCTATTGTATAAATCTTAGATAACACTACCTAAGATGGATGTACTGAATAGTGCCTTCGGTTCATTCTGTTCCTGGATGACTTGTATGGACGGATGTCTGACAGAGTATTTCCAGACGATCACGTACATTGATTTCTCCAACCGTACCAAGAGTGGAAGCGGAGAAGGAAACTTCTTTTAGCTAACACATAATGTATTGTTGAGGGCATCAATCAGTGATTTGATGGATTTGATGATGTGGCATTCAAAGTGAATCTGGTGTGATGATAAAGCGTAGCTTCTAGCCTCACATCCGGTAAATGACATAAATCGGGCAGGCAGCATGGCTATGTAGGTCGCACCTATTAGGGTGTATAATCACCTGATCTAGAGTTTCATTTATTTCAAAAAAATCTATTGTCGATACTGTCCCATTCAGGAAATGGTTGCTGATCCCAACCGTTGGTGATATACATTCGATACACTCAAGCAAATGAGTGGTCGGTCATGTGTGGCCGGGTTGCAAGATGTTCTTGTTGAACCCAGTGTATTCCTCTCTAGAGGTACACTAGCAGAAGGTGGTTCCATACCTTGTCATAGTTGGAAATCCATTACCCAATACGTGCTTGCGGTTTTGATTGTATACTATATATGTAGAACGTGAGATGAAAGCGTTTCTGCTAGATGATTATATATACTGTGGTTGATAGAAATTATTATAATATCAAAAGGTTTTTGATATAAAGATATTTTGGATTCTCATAAGGGAAAAACCCGTTCCGTTATGCGGCGTTGTCTTATGAGATATCGTTTACTTGTTCGAACTGTTTTTAAACTGTTTTACTCATACCAGTCCCACGACTGACCCGGAGTTTATTTGTTTTTTTCCCTAAACTCTTGGGTGCCCAATTTTGTACGGGCAGTCAAGTAGTCAGGAATTTGCAGATACTTGAAGAACTGGAGCAGGAGGCTTCAGGATTGTATAGCTATAGTTATTTCCGCTGTGTTGTAAGTGTTGTACTCTGAAAATGTATTGTATACATATAATGATTTATTTCAAGGATATGTTATCTATTATATGTTATTCGTTCCGCTGTGAGATTCATGTTACTCTGATGTGGTGTTCTTCTTCTTCTTCTATTCTAAGTTTCTATCTTATCTTTCCTCACCCTCTAATTTCTTTCACTAATTACCAGGATTTTTCGGTGATTGGTTATCGATATCGTGTTTATGTCGATAACCAAAGTCGCTCAAAATCCGGGTCATTACAGTTGGTATCAGAGCAGAAGGTTAATTGATTAACTTGGCTCTGTGGCGTGACTCGGTAGAGATAGGGTTAGTAATACCCTAGATTGAGTTGAGTGTATATATACGAGTGAACGTATTTGTTATTTAATATAAAATTGTTTTATATTGTGGAGATTCATTGGTTGAGTTGTTTATGGGTTCTGGTCGATCAGTTTGATCCACTGTATCGGTAGGAGTTACTAAACACTTGAATATGATGGGTCGGCACGATATGTTTTGAAAGAGGGTAAATGAAAATAAGTTTACCCAAAGTATATTTTGATATATATTGGATATATTGGTTGTTATTATAATCGAGTAAGATTATAAATTAAGTGGTTATGTAAATAACCAATCAGAATTCATATAAGTGAAATATATGAAATTGAGATGAGTTAAATCTGAAACTTAAACCAGAAATTGAATTAAAATTCTGGAAAGTTGGATAAGTGTTTGTAAATGGATCTGGATTAAAAATAAGGAAAATTTAAGATCCTGGGAGATTTTAAATTCTTTTACAAGCAGTGTGAATTATATTTTGAAATGAATTTCAAAGTGGAAATGTTTAGAAATGGTTTTTATAGTATTGAACTCACTTCGATCGCTGGAAAATAGATTCTGATGATGACAGCTGCATCATCAGTATTCATTTTCAAGTTGTAAGTGACGAATTACTACCAGAGATACTGTTTTGAATTTGTTTTGGGGAAGACAAGTTGTGTTGAATTTCAAAATGGGATTTATAATAAAGAATGAATAAAGAAAGTTTGAAATAGAAATTGAATATAGAAATTCAAAGGGAGTTTGAATATATGAAACTCAAATGGAATTATAATATAGAATTTGAACATAGAAAATATAAAGGAATTCAAATATAGAATTTGAATATAGAAATTCAAATGGGATTTATAATATAAAATTTGAATAGAAATTGAATAGAATTAACTAAGTCGAAGAGGAATTAGTTAATCGAGTTTTGAATTTGAAGTTGAACTTTGAAAGGTGAATTGGATTTGTAAATGGATATTCGAAATCGAATATAGAACTTAAATTTGAAATTTGGATTCAAATTAGTTAATAAGCAAGTTAAAATATATTTGAACATCTCATGTTCAAATATAAAAGTGAAATAGACTAAAGAGTTAATTAACAAATTAATTAACGAATTGAGTTAAAATGATCAGGTATAGTTAAAATAGATTGGGCAGGTATAAATATAGATGAGATAGGTATGGATAAGGTATGAAGGTATATAAGTAGAATGCTCGACAAAGGTATGTATTTAATTCATATATGAGATTTTATGCGCCGTATCGGCTAGCCGCTTGGCTTTTTCTTTTTCTTTTGGATTGGTGAGGGCCATGGGAGGCTATTAGAAATATCCCGATGCTCCCGGTACAAAGGAGGTTATGGCAAATTTTTCCGGGAATTTAAGGAGTTAGGATATTTTTAAGATAATTTGATAATTAGAAATCAACGTATCGATATATATATATAAAAGTCGATAAGGAAACGAACTTAGAAATAGAATAGTATAATCAAAAAGAAGACTAAGAATAAAATCTAGTAAGAATAGAATGAGAAAGTGTATATGTGTTTAAAAGTGAATAAGTTGTTGTGTGGTATTGATTATTCGAGTAAGTAGTCATATCTGTTTTAACGTTATAAATGTTATTCAGTCAAGGTCTGAGAGGTAGTTATACCCCAACTTGATTGATTTCATTATTAACAAATAAATAGTAAGATTTCAGGCTCGAAGATCAATGTTGGATAAGAGTTAGTTGAATATAGTATTTGGATTGTCGTAACGATGTTTTACACAACATCCGTTTTAACCCAAATAAGTGTAAACTTGGAAATAGAATAATAGACATTTCCTAAGTGTAGAAATAAACGAGATCGGAAGAGAGATAAGTAATTGGAGTATTTTCCAATTATAAATAGCATATATTTTCTAAAGTTTAGAATATAAAGGAAGGCGATATTCGGAAATGTTTTCCAAATAACATAAAAGGCCAATATGGTTATTGAAAATATTTGGTTAACAAATATTGATAAAGAAATAGAGAAGTGATTTAACTAATGGAATATTGATTAAGGGCTCAGTGACATGTTCAAATGTAAAATTTGTTTTTTGAAAAGAGTAAACTGTTTGGAAACTCCCAGGGAAAGACTGTTTGAATTAAAAATAAATTTAACAGAAATTTGTGAAAGAAAATTTGAATTAAAGTAAAGCCAGTAAAGTGGTAACTGAGATTGAATTAGAATGATATCAAGACAAATTGGATTGTGAGATTTAAATTTGAAGTGTAATGTGATAATCAAGTTAAGAGTTGGGAATCGAGAAGAAACTCGAGTTGAAATGATATTTGACTCGAATATAAGCAAATGGTTGTGTTGTGGATAAAAGCAGATTAGAAATTGATTGGGATGACATTGGTATATGCTGAATTAGCAGCAGATGTAAAGGATATCTTGATATGCCCAACAAAAAGGGTACCAGTTTATATTATATATGGGTTGAAATGTTGATGAGACGAATTGGCAAGCCGCTTGACTGTTTGATTTTCTTTTGGGATGGAAATGGCCCAGAGAGGCGAGTTGGAGTTTGACCGATTGACCAGTACAAAGGAGGTGCGGGCGAAATTTTTCGAAGAGTTAAATTATTAGAAAATTTTCAGGATTTTTGGAAATTTTCGTTGATAAGAATTAATTAAAATTTAATTAAAATTAATTTGGTTCAGTTGAAACTGAAGTTAAGAAGTGAACAAATATGTTCTAACCAGTCGATAGGGTCGTCCTCTACCTTTTAGCAATTTCGAGGACGAAATTATTTTAAGTGGGAAAGATTGTAATGACCCGCATTGGCAGAGGTATTTTAATTAATTTATTTAATTATTTATAAGGTGATTAAAAGGGTTTATTGGTCGTGGAATAAAATAATGGTGAATATTTAATTAAAATAATAAATTAAATAATATATTTAATTCTGAAATAATCAGAATTGGCTGAAATGGCGATATGGTGTGAACTAGATCATCTGTGATATTTAATTCAGTGTAAAATTGAATTAAGATAACGAATATATTCAATCGACGTCAGTTTGAACGTATAATTATATTATAATTAAAATCGAGCTTGAAATGGCGCTGCAGTTCGCTATTTGGCGATTTGAACTTCAACTGAATATACAGGATTCGTTTTAAGTCGGATTTCTGTGACACAAGAAACGTGTGGAGCTGGTGGAGTATATCTTTCTAGTGGAAGAGAAAAATTGGGATTTCGTCGTATAGATTTTGAGATATGTCCAAATAGAATTCTAAAATAGTCGTTATAGAATCATTTATCGACCGTAACGGTTTATTCGATATAACTTGATATCGGTTTTGAATTCAGGCAAGGTTCTTTTGGGACATAACGATAATTTAATTTTTAGAATTTTACTGTAATTTTTAATTAATTAAATAAGCAACTTTTTATTTGGGGTATTTTGCACCCTGTAATCAACATTTTGAGGTTCCACAAATTGAATTAATCTACCGATATTTTTATATTTTTGGGATCATGACACGTTGCCTGATACGATGATGTTTTTATTTCTGCCCACAGTTGTCGCAAATAAATGAAATTCTACATCATCGGTACCGCGTTAGATTTAACAAACATATACACTTATATATATATATATATATATATATATATATTTAGAAATCCTTCTCGGTTAAGTCATCCTACCTAGTTGTAACGTGGAGGAGAAAACTGGATACAAAGCCTTAAATGAAAAATGTATAGAACATTGGCAAAGAATGCGGTTGGAAGAAAATACACGCACCATTCTCATTGACCACTAATTCACTTCAACTGTGCCCTAACCTTTCCTATCGCCAGTTCTCCTTGGCCTAGAAGAAAAAACGTGGACGGCAAATCCTTCACAAACCAAACCATTTATATAATTAAAACTCCATCTCCTTATAACCTAAATCCATTCAACAGCAAACAAGAAAATCATGCCGCCACCAGGAAGCAGTAAAACGTGAATACTATTGCTTCAAGTAAATAAAAAACAATCCACATAAATTGTTATAAATCCCGAAACATTGATATTCGGAATCAATACGGGAAGCTCTTCAATCTGGTGGGACTTTTCTTGAGTGCGATCAACTTCTGGGGTATTCGATATTGGTGAGGGGCTGAAGTCGAAACCAGGTGAAGAAATAAAAACGAGAGCAGGAGCTGTGCGTGAATGGGGTGCTGACGTTCTTGTATGAGAGCAAGTGGAGATGTGTACGGAAAAGGGGAATAAGATGAGATTGATGAAGTGGATGGACAGGCTAAAGGAGGGGGACGTGAAGTAGTCACTGTGTAAATGGGAGTTCATGCCAAACGAGGAGGAGACAGGTTGCTGAGAGGGGTTGTCGAGCTGAACAGTTTGGGTGTGCGATAAGTTGTGGCGTCAGTAGTGTTTAAGGGAGGGATGATGTACAGCTCACGTTTGTATACACGGGGGAAGAAGTTTCGGAAATCAATGGGGATGGTGCACGAGAAATACAGGGAGGAGGTCACGGCATTTTGAGGGAGAAGACTACTGTTAAATCGGGGCGGGTTGGATTTCTTTTTGGCTAAATTCAAATGGAGTTGGGCTGAAGTAAGGCCCACTATTCAATTTAAATTTAAAGCTTATATTTTAATTTAAAATGATTGTAAACCTCATATCTTCGTGATACGATATCAGAATTGAGCGAAACAAGATCCGACAGGATCGTATGACGTACACTACCCAATGGGACTGACTGGGAGTGGAATGGAGCTCGTTTGAATTTATGGCGAAATAAACTGTTTGATTCAAATCAAACAACAGTTTATCGTTCTTTAACGATGAACTGCCAATGTGAGTAAATCTCACTAACTCTGAACAGTTTATAATTTCATGTTGTATTTTTAGAACTGTTAGAAATTGTCTGATTTACTGTGTGTTGATTGTTTGATTGAACTGCTAGTCAGTTAGTTAAATTTTCTATATTGATTCTGTTTAACAGAATATATCAAATGGAACTGAAAGTGATGTTATCTATATTGTTTAACATCTGTGATGCGGGGAAACAGGTTGGAGGAATCCAACTGGATTCCTCAACATTTATTTTTATTGTGATTCATATATTGTGATATATGATGTGATATATAATATGTTGTTGATTATGTGTGGTTGGACGATATTTATCGTTGTTATATGGTGTGTCAAATACCATAAGAAATATCAGAATGTAGAAAAGGGATTTTCAAAGTATATTTTGAAAATAATTTATTTATATAAAATCAATGGATTTTATATTATAAAAGAAAAAGGATTTTGAATAAAAGAAATATATTTGTAAATCAAATATAAGGGGATTTATTTGTTAATCAAATATAAGGGAATTATATTTGTTAATCAAATATAAGGGGATTATATTTGTTAATCAAATATAAGGGAATTATATTTGTTAATCAAATATAAGGGGATTTATTCAAATATAAGGGGATTTATTTGTTAATCCAATATAAGGGGATTTATTTGTTAATCAAATATAAGGGGATTTATTTGTTAATCAAATATAAGGGGATTTATTTGTTAATCAAATATAGAAGGAATTTATTTGTTAATTAAATATAAAGGAAATATATTTGAAAGCAAATATAAAGGAATATATTGGTAAAACATAAATAAAGAGTTAAAAGAATTTATTTATTTAGGAAATAAATAAAGTTAAAAAGAAAATATTTTTTGGTTAAATAAATAGGAAATATATTTGGTAAATCAAATAAAAAGGAATTTATTTGTAAATCAAATATAGAAGGAATTTATTTGTTAATCAAATATAGAAGGAATTTATTAGTAAAACAAATATAAAGGAAAATATTTGTTAAATCACTAAGAAGGAAATATTTGTAAACCACTTACAAATAGAATAGAGATTTAAAAGGAGATATTTGTAAAACAGTTACAAATAGAAGAAAGAGGAGTATTTATTTGTTAATAAATAGAAAAGAAAAAGGAATATTTATTTGTTAATAAATAGAAAATAAAAGAGGAAATATTTATTTGTTAAAATAAATAGAATAGATATAAAAGGAAATATTATTGGCTAAATAAAATAGAAGAGATAAAAGAAATATTTATTTGTTAAATAAATAGAATGGAAAAAGGGAGTAGTTATTTGTTAAGTAAACAAATAGAAATGAATAAACACTGTAGAAGGTAATCATTATAAATGAATAAACGCTATAGAAGGAAATCTTTATAAAGCATATAAAGTTAGTGAATAAGGGTAAATCGACAAGTAGAGTTAATTGAATATCAGCTATTCAATTAGAGTTATCGAGTTAGTTATTCGATAGAAGTTAATTGAGATAGAGTTGGGCAAACTAAGTAATCGAATATTAGTTTATTAGAATAGAGTTAAATTAAAGGAGTTGTCGAATTTAGTTAATCGAAAGGAGTTAAATCGAATATAGTTTATTCGAATAGAATTAAAGGAGTTAATCGAATATAGTTTATTCTAATAGACTTAAAGGAGTTAATCGAATATAGTTTATTCGAGTAGACTTAAAGGAGTTAATCGAATATAGTTTATTTGAAAGGAGGAGTTATCGAATAGAGATTATTCGAAAGAGAATTTCGTAAGGAAGTGTTAAAGAGTTAAAAGATGAACTTACCCTATTTCGAGATTTGAAATGTTGTTCAGTTAAGGTCTGAGTGGTAATTATACCCCAACTTGATTGACTTCGTTTTTAATTTAGAAATGGGTAAGGTTCGAGAGTGAAAGTAGTTAAGTGAATTTAGTAAATAAGAAAAGTGGTTTGAGTTGTCATCGCGATGTTGATTTAAACATCTGTTTAAATCTAAGTATAGAAGATTTGGAAATGTTTTCCAAATAGAATCAGAAACGTAATCAAATATTGAAACAAGGAAAATATGAATATATATATATAGATATATATATATGATTGATGATTGATTGATAGAATTTCCATTTGGAAATAATATCGTTGTTTGCACACGTGTTTTTCTTTGATAGTTAACTCACAGACTGTCGAAGTTTTGACTATTTTAACGTTGTTAATATGGAGAGACCGGTTGGATTATTATCCAAAGAACCACTCTGTATTGGCATAAGCGTTGCGAATCATATATGCCAAAGAAAATTGAAGACGGAGTAAAGTGCAAGGGCTATCGTATAAATCTTAGATAAAACTACCTAAGATGGATGTACTGAATAGTGCCTTCGGTTCATTCTGTTCCTGGATGACTTGTATGGACGGATGTCTGACAGAGTATTTCCAGACGATCACGTACATTGATTTCTCCAACCGTACCAAGAGTGGAAGCGGAGAAGGAAACTTCTTTTAGCTAACACATAATGTATTGTTGAGGGCATCAATCAGTGATTTGATGGATTTGATGATGTGGCATTCAAAGTGAATCTGGTGTGATGATAAAGCGTAGTTTCTAGCCTCACAACCGGTAAATGACAGAAATCGGGCAGGCAGCATGGCTATATAGGTCGCACCTATTAGGGTGTATAATCACCTGATCTAGAGTTTCATTTATTTCAAAAAAAATCTATTATCGATACTGTCCCATTCGGGAAACGGTTGCTGATCCCAGCCGTTGGTGATATACATTCGATACACTCAAGCAAATGAGTGGTCGGTCATGTGTGGCCGGGTTGCAAGATGTTCTTGTTGAACCCAGTGTATTCCTCTCTAGAGGTACACTAGCAGAAGGTGGTTCCATACCTTGTCATAGTTGGAAATCCATTACCCAATACGTGCTTGCGGTTTTGATTGTATACTATATATGTAGAACGTGAGATGAAAGCGTTTCTGCTAGATGATTATATATACTGTGGTTGATAGAAATTATTATAATATCAAAAGGTTTTTGATATAAAGATATTTTGGATTCTCATAAGGGAAAACCCGTTCCGTTATGCGGCGTGGTCTTATGAGATATCGTTTACTTGTTCGAACTGTTTTTAAACTGTTTTACTCATACCAGTCCCATGACTGACCCGGAGTTTATTTGTTTGTTTCCCTAAACTCTTGGGTGCCCAATTTTGTACGGGCAGTCAAGTAGTCAGGAATTTGCAGATACTTGAAGAAATGGAGCAGGAGGCTTCAGGGTTGTATAGCTATAGTTATTTCCGCTGTGTTGTAAGTGTTGTACTCTGAAAATGTATTGTATACATATAATGATTTATTTCAAGGATATGTTATCTATTATATGTTATTCGTTCTGCTGTGAGATTCGTGTTACTCTGATGTGGTGTTCTTCTTCTTCTTCTATTCTAAGTTTCTATCTTATCTTTCCTCACCCTCTAATTTCTTTCACTAATTACCAGGATTTTTCGGTGATTGGTTATCGACATCGTGTTTATGTCGATAACCAAAGTCGCTCAAAATCCGTGTCATTACAGTGCACTTGTATTCTCGGGAGGAAACCCGTTCCGTGTCATACGGCGTGGTCCCTTGATTTACTTTATTTTAAAGTAAAATTTCAAATAACTGTTTTGGTTCTCACACCAGTCACACGACCGACCTGAAGTTTATTGTTTTATCCTAAACTTTGGGTGCCCCTATTTTCCACACAGGCAGCTAGTAGTTTTGGATTTGCAGATTTATATTCACAGGATCCTGGTTTACAGCTGGAACGATATTTGGAAAGCTCTGTATCCGTTTATCTCTTTCGGTTGTGTTTTTGTATTATTTTCCGCTGCATTGTAATTTGTAAACCTTTGTCATTTATCAGATGTATATTATTTTTTCATACTCTGTATATTCTAGTATTTTGATGTAAATTGTTGTAATAAGCAATGAAATGTTCTTCTGGTTGCGTTCTGATTTGTTGTGTTCTCAGACAATTCGTTCTTTCTCTTCTCTTCGGAGACCGGGGAAGTTCGGGTCGTGTCAGTTTGGTATCAGAGCTTTGCTTTACAGAGCTCGAGAACAAGGCATATTAGAACCAAACGAAAGAATTCATCAGAGATTGGATTAATAATATCCAATAAGAATGACTCGTTAGAGATAGGATCAGTAGTATCCTAGAACGAGTGTGAAGAGTAGTGTTTTTAAAATAAAAATGAAAACGAATTTTGCTTTGAAAATTTAAACCATTTTATACGTATTTGAATATTTATTTTAAATTAAACTTGGACAATCGGTTATATGAAGATTTTGCATACACGCCTAGCTAGCATGTATACGAAGTCTCAAATATACTGGATAGATATAGAATCACACTCTAGTCGCCCGGGGATAATTCTGATGATGAAGCTTCATCATCAGTGTTTATGTTCGAGTGCCGAAAGTGAGATTTGTATATATTTCCAATTGACTGGTGTGAGAACCAAATTAGATAGGATTTATTTGTTGTGATTTGGCATCAAAAATGGATTTTTAATATATGAAAAAAATTATATATTTGAAACGATAATCAACTAATTGATTGCTGATTGTGTTGTTTGATTATTGGTTTGATTAATTAAAATTTGGAACCATTAAGCCAAATTGAATCAAATTTTGAACTAAATTGAAAACTGATTGAAATTGCATGCATATACATGTATATACATTGAACAGGTCATTGCAAGGGGGATAGAGAAAAGGTATAAAATTTTATGCTCGACAAATAGGTACATGTTTACAAATTTATTGGGTTTTGGTGATTTTATAAGCCGATTGGCTTTTTCTTTTTCTTTTGGATTGGTGAGGGCCCTGCGCGGCAAGTTGCGGTTTTAAATGTCTCCCCGTACAAAGGAGGTCATGGCGAAATTTTTCGAAAATTTAGGGTGTTAGCCAAATTTTTGAAAAATTTGAAAATTCTTATAAACTGGAAAGTTGAAGAATTAAAGCCAAACTGAAGATTGAGTTGGTTAGTTAAACAACTTTCAGCTCCGTTCCTTTTCGAGGACGAAAAGATTTTAAGTAGGGGAGATTGTAACAACCCGGAAAATCATAACCAATTTAAATTTTTTATTTTGGCAATTTTAATGAATTTTGAATATTTAAAATGAATCATTTTAAATAATGAAGAATAGAAATTTATTTTGAATAGAATTAGAATGTATAAATTTATTTAAATCGAAGTTAGAATATAAATATTTATTTTAATTATAAAAGGAATTGGAAATGGCGCGGTAGTTTGAAATTTCGATTTCAAATTTCAAATGAATGTACAGGATTCGAAATAAACTGGACTTGGTAAAACCAAAAATATTAGAATCTGTTTGAAAATATCGTTCCAACGGATGTGAAAAATCCAGATTTCATAGCGGGAATAAAAAGTTATGTCCAGTTGAAAAATCAGAATAGTCGCTATGGAAAATATAGCCCTTAAAAATAGAGATTTTGCAAACGACCTCCGTTTCCGACGAGACCACTTTTGCTGGTTATGTGAGCGTGGCAAAAGAAAACGTGTTTTGTCAATTTCAGCCAATTTGGATCGACTAGAAAATGGCCATTTTTCAAACGGTCTCCAAATTTGACAAAATTAGTTTTGTTAGGACCGTATCGTCAATACAAAGCTAGATATGATTTTTCTGAAATTTTTGGAGTCTGTATGTGCCCCGGTAAATTAAAATGTGTGTTTAAAATTAAAATATATTGATTTATATTTTAAATTTAATGAAAACTGATCAAAACAGCCGAATTGGCTTATGATACATATCCCATTGTGTTTGGAATGGGGGTAATTAGTCTGGGGCGGCAGTCGGTGGGTTCGATTTGAGATTCGAATGAAAAAGTAACTTTTTGGAGAATATATATATATATATATGGGCAAAGGGATCAAACCCCTAACTATCTTCCTCCGTTGGTCAACAGATAACCCGCCCCTTTTCTTTAATTAAAATCCGTCGCCCCCCTTGGTTCACGTCGCCAGAGCGCCACCCACCCCTCTCCACGATTGTCGCCAGCCAGCGCCCCATCTCCAACACCCCCTCCTCCTTCCTTCGGTCGCCACCAAGTCCCCCCTTTCTTCTCCGCCCAAAACACTACCTCGAGTGAAAATAGCCGCCGCCCCCTTTTTCAGCCACCACCGGCCAGTGCATCCACCACCGACACCTCCCCCACTACCTACACCAGCAGCGCCAGTCATCCCCCATCCCCATTCCGACCAGCGGGCCCAATCGCCAAAAGCTCCTTTTTTTATTATAAAATCCAATATTTGCAAACAACCCCCTCTCTTCGCTCCCTCCTTCGCACCACTACCACGTAAACCCAGCCCTTCTCCAATTGAAAACAAAGTGAGTTTTTATTTTTATATATATTTGTTTATGTGTATTAAAAAGTGATTTTTGTTTAAATTAAAAACGTGATGTTTATATAGATATATGGTGTAAAAAAATATGATTTTAAATTATAATAACGTTAAAAATATGATTTTTATTTCTTTAGTAGCGATAAAAATACGATTTTTATCTATGAGGAATAGCGTTAAAAATATGATTTTTTATATAATAGAGAATATAAAAATATTATTTTTATATAAGCAGCGAAATAAAAATATGATTTTTATTTATTTGAATGAAGCGATAAAAATATGATTTTTATTTATTTGAATGAAGCGATAAAAATATGATTTTTATTATATATATAGCGAAGTAAAAATATGATTTTTAATATATAAACATCATATTAAAAATGTGATTTTTATTATGAACAGCGTGGAAAGGACTGCGTTGGAATTTCGGACAAATCCAAACGATTCAGAAATAAAACTGGAGGAGTGGATCCCAAAGGTGAGAACTTCTCACTTTAATTTATTTTCTAGGTAGAAATATATACTAGGATGCAGAAGGTGCTTAGTAGCACCCGACACCTTTGTTTGAAATCATGTTTGTTTGTTTAGTTGGTTGGTTTAGTTGTTTGGATTTGGTTTGGGGAATGAATGAATTGATTAGAATTGGTATGTACATGGTGCGAGCCATTATTACGCGAGGGATAAGGCTAGATCGTCTTCCGGTTCTAGTATCGCGCCGTTATGCTGCCGAAATTTTCTAAAAAAATTAGAACAATAAAAATATCATTTTTATTGTATAAATGAACTGTATAAAATATTAATGCGATGAAATAAATATTTTATAGTTAAAAATATAATTTTTAACATGTATATGAATAAAATAAATATTCACTTACAAATCGATGTTTTGTTTATGTACACACATTTGATTGATATTGATTGGGACGATTATGTTACACATCGCCCAACTGCACAAATAATAATCAGTGTTTGTTATTTGAAAACCCCACATGGGTATTGGGATGATATTGGACATACACTAATCCCATTATTTAGTTGTATGTCAATTGATGGGTTGACAGGCTATTGTAAGCGCTAATTATTTATATTTAATGCTTATGCAGTTGTGTAATGCACTCTGGATGATGGTTGACTGTGTTTGATTATTGTTGTGTACATTTGTGTATGAAATCCATGTAAATAAAATTATATGGTAATTGACTGTGTCTGATTCCAGTTCGGAAAGAACGAATATTTTAAATTAACGAATGTTTTAAATTGACGAATATAAAATATTTTAAATAACTAATATTTTAAAATAATATTCAGTAATGGATCAAAATATGATTTTAATGTCCGATTTGGGATGGACACGAAAATATTTAAATATATAAAGCCGTGTTGATTAGATTAACGCCATTTTGATGTGAATGATATTTATATCGATTTTATTCATTTTTATAATGAATATCGAAAAGGAAGTGATTTCAAAATCTAATGTTTTGAAAATATTATCATTTATATATTAATGATAAGGAATATTCAATTTTGATTTGAAATTGAATATGAAGTTGAAATCATTTTGAAAACGAATTTAAAATGATTTATAAAATACGTTTTAAATGGAAACTGACGAACTATATATAATATATATATTATATATATTTAGTGGCCTGAATAGAATGTGCCGCGCCGCGGCAGTTCGTGAATTTCGACCATTGACTTCGAATTGACATTACGGGAGATCCGACCGTCGGATTCTCCTAGAACCAGAACCGTTGGGTTCGTATCAAAAAGAGCTTTCCAACGAATATAAGAGATTTAAAATCTAACGGTTGGATTTGTAATTATTTCCAAATCAAATTTGGAAAAGGTCGTTGTAAGTGCAGTTCGATGACCGTTTATGGAAATCGACTGTACGGGTCTTGATAAAATTGTTAAAAATATCAATAATTTGTGTAAAATCATAATAAATGATTTGGAAAGAATTGGTATGAAAAATTCCACATTTGAAAAGATAAAAATATATTTTTATCAAAGTGAACTAGTTATGAGCTGGAATTATAATCCAAAATTTTAAAACAAATAATTTGGATTTGAAATGGTTTTAAAAATAACCAGAATTTCAAATATATGAATTGGAATGGACATGAATCGAAATTATCTTCGGAATATTCCGATATTGGATTCCGTGATTATACGGGTATTGTGGAGGAATTTGGAAGATATATATATATATCGTTATTCCCAATAAGATATTTGTTGATTTCAGAATTTGATATTGAATATAAGCTGATATAATTTCTATTCAGAGCCTTGTATTTAATATTGAATTGGATTTTGGGTTTGTCGTGAACTATGTTTTAAATGACACTATTCTTAAACCCGGTGTGAAAAGAATAAATCTTTTAACTAAGATTTAAAGAAGAATTACCAATTAATTAACATTTAATTGGAATTGAAAATGGAATGTGAATTGGGATTATTGTGAACTGTGTTTTTAACGACATTCGTTCTTTAACCCAATTTAAAGTGAAATGTGATTTGGAATTTATAAATCTTTTTATTAAGATTTAACAAAAATTTTACAAAGTAAAGTTTTCCAATTTAATATATTAAATTGGAATTGAATGGAATTCGATTTGATAATAATCGAAGTGAGCTTCTGTGGAGAAAGACTATTAATATATATGGAATTTAAAAGGCTTAGTCGTTATTCCATTTATATTATTAATCGGATACAGAAATTGATATCAATTATATATTGATCTGTTTTCCGTGAAGATTCCATTTTTATGGAAGAGGATTTGGGTTTATTGTGAACCGTTTTTTAAATGACATTGGTTCTTTAACCCAGTTAAAGATAGGATTACATGTCTAACATTGTATTTCGAACTGTATGGTTGATCTCTGTTAAATATATGTCTGTTTGGTGGCGGAGAATTTATTCTCTTGCTTAACACCCTTCCCTAAGACATACGAGCTTAGAGGTTATATATCGTCAGAAATCAATAGTTTGGTGTAGATTGTCGATGCGGCATGTTTGTGTTTCCAAAGTTAAATAATCATTAATATTGATTTTTAGGAAGATTAAAACTAAGTGGAGTTTTAATGAACTTTAATTAGATTGAAATATCAATTGATAATTTAAATTATCAAATTTGGGAAATGATTGAGAATGAAGTATCACCAGTTTTTCTCCTAGCGATAGTTAAATCTTTAATTAGATTTGAACGGGAAATGGTAATTAAATTTACCGATAACACTGTGGTGTTAGATATGGAGTATTACCCGTTTTGCTCCATGGTATGAATTGGTTAGGATTGGGAAATTAAACAAATGATTACTTCGGTAAGGTGCGATAATCCCAACAAGTTTGGATAAACCCTAATTTGGTTTGAATTGATATCACAAGGAAGATTAAAGATTAAATTTAAAGAATTTATCTTTGATAAAATTAATGGGAACCTTTCCCAAAAGATATGAATATTTAAATAAAAGAATATTCATAATTGGAATGAGGCGTATGTTGTGTTTTTATAGCACTTGTTTATTATATACGCGAGTTATTCGGAAAGGCCGGGTTCATACCCATTCTGAATAACTGATTCGACGATAAGTCGGTGATGAAGATGGTGGTTGAAGACCGGAGGCCTTCACATCGTTTGGATGATTACTGATGTCTTGATTGGGCTGTACACCCAAGACAAGGTAATAAGTGGTGATCGTCCAGACGTACTTGGAGATCGACCGGATATGCGAGGACCTCTCTCCTGTATTGGACACGGGACGAGGAATAAGGTGCCCCCGGTTTCATTCAGACCCAGAACGAACTTGTAAATGGATGTGTGTCTGACATTGGATTTTATTCTGTGTTGATTGATCTCTATTAAATATATATATGTTTGGCAGCGGAGAATTTATTCTCTTGCTTAACGCCCTTCTCTGATACGTACGAGCTCAGAGGTTATATATCGATAGACATCAGTCGCATGGCGTGAATTGCCTGTGTAGCATGCTGAGATGCAGATGATCAAGGCTTCTGTTGAAAAGCAGAGTCTTGTGGTTGAAGATCAAAGCACGGCTTTAATATTGCATAGCTTTGTGTATAGCGTTAACTCGCGAGCCTCACACCTCGGTATGAGTTAAAAACAGGATAAGGGACCCAAGGAGGACATGACGTTTCTTTTTAGCTATGGTTTGTGTCAGGGTTTTGCAAGCCCAGACATTTTTATATTTTTACCTATGTGGTTGTTGGAATGTGAGGCGCCTCGGATATATCGGTTACTACGGAGCCGATGGATAGGTCCTATAGGACCGAGAAACGTGTGTTCAGGAATAATTAATCCACAAACATAACGGTGTACCGGCCTTGGAGGATCCAGGGGTTACCCAGAGTATGTAGTCCCGAGGCACTTGCTAGAGTGTCTCAAAGCGGAAAGGAGTACATCCCTTGCCTAGACTCATGACGGAAATCCAATTTCCAATACGTGACATTTCGGTTTTGACTGTAGAGCCTAGTATTGGCGACATAGTAGCATGGGATACTATGTCGTCTATGATTGACACATTTATATTTGAAGTTGTTTTATACACTTTACACTTATAATAGTATCAAAATGATTTGTTTTAAACGTACCAAGCATGTTTGGCTATTATAAGGTAAAACCCTATCCTTCGGCTTGCGTTGCATTGTGTGATGGGACCTGGGTCTTATAATAGCTTCATTTTTTCAAAAAACATTGCGTTGTTTATTCGATGCACTAGTATTCTTGGGAGGAAACCCGTTCCGTGTTATACAGAGCGGTCCCTTGATTTACTTTATTTTAAAGTAAAGTTTCAAATAACTGTTTTGGTTCTCACACCAGTCACATGACTCACCTGGAGTTTATTGTTTTAACCTAAACTCTGGGTGCCCCTATTTTCCACACGGGCAGCTAGTAGTTTTGGTATTGCAGATTTATATTCACAGGTTCCTGGTTTACAGCTGGAACGGTATTCGGAAAGCTCTGTATTCGTTTATCTCTTTCAGTTGTGTTTTTGTATTATTTTCCGCTGCGTTTTAATTTGTAAATCTCTGTCATTTATCAGATGTTTATTATTTGTTCTTACTCTATATATTCTTGTACTCTGATGCAAATTGTTGTAATAAGCGACGAAATGTTCTTCTGGTTGCGTTCTGATTTGTCGTGTTCTCAGACAGTCCGTTCTTTCTCTTCTATTCGGAGACCGGGGAAGTTCGGGTCGTGTCATATATGCTAGTGATTAACCTATGAAAGCATGTTACTACCTTATCAATAACATGCCAGGTAGTATTAATTAATAAAAGGGGATTAGATGTATGTTGTACATAAGGAATCATGAATGGCCTGTTTTAAGGATGTGCAATTGAAGCTTTAGAATTGAGAATTTAATTATATTGGCATAGGTAAGGGAAACCTTTAAATGTTATAAGTGATTTGAAGTTTTGCCTGATACTTGCAAATAGCAGGCAAATCAAAACTAAACTTCATTAATTATTCTCAAATTCTTATTTGCTTTTGCAAGAACTCGTCGTGCCATAATCTTCTTTTCTATAATAATAAATACTACCATGATGTAAAAGTTAACACTATCATTCTTAATTATTAGAGGAATTTCATTTCATAGTTCCCATGGATTCGACGAATTCAATTATACAAACTTTATTCATTTAGAAAACAAAATTAAATTTAGAACATTTATGTTTCGTACTTCTAAAATAAAATCTAATAACCTCAACAATTTGTGTTCATAGATTCATACTTATCCGGAAAATGCTAATATTTCCACAACAACTTTGAATTTCATACAGGTTTTTTTTCTTCTTACAGTAGTAGTTGCTGCTACAACTGCCGTCAACGTCAGTGGTGCTGCTGGTGGCAGCAGTTTAACTGCTGCTACTAGTGGCAGCCCACTCCTTTTTTTCATTTAGTTATTTTCCTGTAACCAAAGGTAGCCAGCAATAATTTGATTTTTATTCAATTTATAGATTTTTTCTCAAACAAATATTTACAGCACAAACTAACAATTCATTCCAATTCCCTTTTGATAAACCTGTTGTGTTTTAAGCATTCTTAAGAAAAAATTATAGGTTCTCAGATCTCTTAGCTTAATTGCTTCAGCCAAGTGTTTTACAAATAACACAACCAAATGCTAACATTCCATTATTTATTCACATCGTATTTGTTATTATTCATTCAGAAGTTTAATACTATAGCTATGTATTTCTCTATAAACCAACGAATATATCTTCTGCTTATCAAGAAAACCGAGCATAACCTTTAAATATTAAAATTTTCTTTTCTTTCTCTATATAAGTTGATATCCAAATTAGAATGAACTTGGAGATTCACAACTAATCATCGAAGGTAAACCTAGTGTTCCAACTATTGAACCCTTTTACAAGACCCTGCGTATACTGTAATCCGAAGTTGTTGTAGAATAATAAACAATTAAGAGTCGAAATCATTTACAAGTAAAAGTGAAGTATGTCCATAACCAATATTCAAAATCGAATTTTCTCACTCATTTTTTTTTCTATTTTTTTCGTTCTTGTTGCTGTAGCAGGCGGCAGCTGCTGCCATACGCAGCGGCAGCCACTACTGCAGCTGCTGCTATACGCAGCAGCAGCAACTTCTGCAGCTGATGCAGCAGCACCTTGCTACGTGCGTTTTTTTCTCTTCTCTTTCTTTTTCCGAATGCTATTTTACTCTAAGTTAATGCATATACCTAATTACTTTGCACGTTACTAGAAGAACAACAGCTTATAATTTGGGGAAGGAATGGGTTTGTTTTGGAGGAAAAGGTAATAAAATCAACAAGGGAGAAATATACAATGCCTTCAATTACAGAGAAGAAAATTCAAGCATAGCATGTTCATTTTCCCAATTGCGAGGGCGGTGTTAAATTGTAATAGTCAGTTACCTTTTTTTTCAAGGATATGATACAATAGTCTTGATAGAAAGTCTCATGGCATGGTTCTGATTGCAATATCTGCTATCTCTATTTAGCGATTTCTATTTCAAAAATTCCACTTTGTCTTGTGTTCCCTTTTGCTACACTTGGATAATCCATTTAATTCCATATGCTTAAATGTATAAATTTTCACGCAACACTATTTTTATTCATATAAGTCAAATCTTATGGGTTTTTTTTCGAATACCTTTACGGGTATCCTAATAGTATTTTAAATTCATTTAAAACCCAACTTCTTATTTCCAATACATTGCTCACAAATCAAAATTTATCTTCATACAGCTTTAACTTAGAATAAAATTCTAAGATTTCCAACTATTGTACTTATAAATTTTATATCGCATTTACCTAAAAGTTATGTTTATTCTCCACAACCAATTGAAGTTAATAAAATCATCCTTTATTTCAAATCATCTTGCTTGTAATACTTGTATAAATTCCTCAATATTTTATTCATTAGTTCGTCATCATATAATTCATTTCAGTTTATCATTACAGTTTATTTTATAATTATCTTAAGAGAGTATATAACATAAGATTTCCAAATTGCTTAGTTTAAGTGATTCAATCCAAATATTTAATTACAACAAAATGTTAATATTTTAATTATTTATTCACACAGAATTTATTATATACCCATGTCTCTTATCCTTACTTTTCTTTCGATATTTATAAAATAAGGTTTAAGCATTAATTTAATGTCTTCATCGGAGTTATATTTTTATCTCACTTTTGAAGCCCAAAAATAAATTTTGGTGATGCTGCAGTCATCGCCAGTTTAATTTCCAAGCGACTATAGTGATTCTATAGCTATCCAGTGCATATAGAATTTAGTACATACGTTAGCTAGGCGTATGTCCAAAACCCTTCACGCACTCGATAGTCCAAGTTTCCACATGTAAATTTTCTAGATTTACGTCAAAATAACATATTTTGATTACCATCATTTTTCTCGTATCGTACAAGATTTCTTTAGATTTCAACACATGTTATTTATATCATCTTAAAACTTACAATGCAAATCATACAAGGTGTTATTCTCGACATATTTTATAGGACCTTTCCTTATATTTTTCAAACACATATTTTCCCCAAAACCTTAAATTTAGTGTTTGCTTGCTTATAAAATTTAAATATAGAAATATTTACCCAAATCAATACCAAACATTCCATGCTTCATGAAAGAATATTTTTTGTTCACACAGATTTTAGTCAATGGAACCTTCCATAATATAGGATTTCGATTTATATATGTATTTAACTAGTTTCCATTAGATTTTCTCTTCAATTTATTCAATCCACTTATGTACTTAACACTTAGTGGTTTATTCGAGCTTTATCATGTCTGACATTAATCCAATTCGTGTTAAGTCCGAACATAGGCTAGAAGCTGGAATATCACCGAATCGAATCAGGAGAGTTTATCAAGGTCTAAAGATAATCAAGCGAATCGAAGGAGATTCAGGATTTTAAGTGACCATTTCAATTTCCAAAGTCACGACCTAGCATGATCGAGTCTCGGATTTGGAGAGTCTTGACTTAGAAAGGATCCAATCGAGGGACTAGTTCAAAGGAACGAGGTTTAAACGAGGATATTTTCATAAAACAAGGCAAAAATTTCAAATTATTTTTATATAGAAGAACCTTTAAAATCCCTTAAAACTTTTAAAATATTTCAAACACGCTCTCTCGGATATGATTCCATGATGATTTCACCCATTCTAGAGTATTTCTACTCTATCTCTAATGAGTGTTTCAACCTCAGAAGCTAAGCTTTGTATAAACCAAAGCTCTGATACCATGTTGTAACGACCTGGGTTTTTGATCGCCTCAAGTCAGTAATTAAACCAACTCGAACTGTTCAAAAGGACAGATTGTTATCGCTTATGAAGTTGGAATACAAATCATCACAGAATCACAGACATAGAACACAGAATATCTCACAGCGGAAGTAAAAATTTATACAATATTACAAAATCCTTTTAATTACATGATATCCTGAATAAATATAGATGGAGCGGAAGAATAATGAATGTAGAATCATACTAATATTCGGTAGGCACAATCGCATATGACGTGGCAGATGAATGGCTGGAACTCCAATGAATCTCAAGCTCTAACTGATATATCTACAAGCTGAAATACTCGGTCTGACCCGAGCAATTGCAAGAATAAAACAAACAAAGTACTCGAGTCAGGAATAACATTCTCATATAAGTGAATTAAATCAAATGAAGTGTCCACTGAAATGCACAGTAACTTAAAGGATGTTTGGGATTCCCACTCTCTAAGGATCCGTGAAACTAATACATATATAATAGTACGTTATTATTGTAATGTCTATTTAGTAAAGTAAATATAATGAAAATAGCGTAAGCGGGATTACCATATTACCCTTACGCAGTTTATAGGCATCACAGTCTATACAGTACCGTAAATTCACCGCACTGGTGTTATCAGAGGGCACTCCATAGAAAGCAATGCTAAATCAAAATCGTATGGGGCTCGTATGGGATAAATATGACAAGGCACTCGAGGCAATACCCAGGGTAGGATTCTACCAGTTGCACTCCCGGACCGGTGGTAACGCATAGCAGCCACTACCGCCCACCTCGGAACACACTCCCGATCAAAAAGGGTGCACCCAAATCAATCACAACAGTAATAGAGATGGTATTGAAGAAGTGTGTCCGATATGAGGTGCAACCTCAATTAGTCACGGTATGGCTCCTGTTTTAGTCATTTTAATTATGATCTGAAGGTCAAGGCCAATTCGTTAACGGACACCATCTTCGATCCAGTGGTCGCTTCCAAGCCATCTTGTTGTCGTACCGATACTCCATCACGTACACAGTTGTTAAAGTGGTATCGGCACTGACAAAGAGTATGCCACTTACCGACTCCGATCTCTTTTACAACCGACGCTTACATTTTTTTTCACACCGTGGCCATTAGACTTGAAAACATATTTCAAATATCACAAATCGCTTTATTTTAAGTCTTGCCCCAAAATCAATTATCCCAAATCATTTATAAATGGTTCGATTAGGATTGTAAACCAATATTCACCCTTGGATTCACTAGACTGGATTGGACATAAGTTTTATTCGAAATAAGATAAAATAAATATATTTAGAAAAGTTAAGTTTTGAAATTAGTGTATGTATATTAAATTTAAGGTAGTGTGTAAACATATATGTATTTTCTTTCTTGGAAACCATTATAAAATTTATATGGTTAAAGTAATCAAATCGTTTTATAAAGAATATTTGTAAAACTAAGTAATGCAGAAAAATTTACTTTTTATAAAATTATAGTTTTATTTTAACAATATTAATCCGAATCCAAATCTAAGTCCATTTCTTACAATTTCTTTCCCAAGTAGGTTTCATATTTAAATCAAATTCCTTTGATTTGGTTCAATTTCAATACCTCATGGTCAAAACAATTCTCAAATCATTGTTTACCTTGAAATCCACATATCCATTCATAAAATAATTTCTCAAACCATTCTTAGCATTAGATATGGATCAAAATCCTTTTATACATTCGCATGGTGAAATCCCTTTTGACAAATCATATATTAAAGTAAGTTTCAAAAATATTTATCAAGTCTTTGAAAATCCTTTACAAAATCATTTTATTCAAAAATCATCATATTATTATATTCATTATAAAATTATGAAGAATTCATTTAAATAAGCTTAAAATTAAGCATTAATCTTGCCAAAAATCACTTAAAATTTTATTTTAATACAAATGGGATTTCTTACAAAAATTCCATTATGGTTTGAACAAAATTTCTTTAATTTTCTTTATGCTAAAGAAGTTACATCAAAAATTTCTACTTATAAAAATCGGTAAATAATTATTTTATTGACCATGGTGTTTGTATAAAATTTTCTATCCTATGGTAAAGTGATACGGATATTTATCATTTCAATCCGTTCTTTAAAATATTCGAATCCCGGGTATGTATCATTTCAACCCGCATCCCAAATCGATTCGAATACACAAGGGGTTCGGGTATGTATCATTTCAACCCGTAATGGTTACTAATCAAAAGGGGAACCTGCATAGTGGGAAAATAACATAGCATGGCAATCATACATCCATATGTGTCATGTGAAATAATAGTGTGTGTGTCGCACGTGCACAAACACAAAGCAACCAAAACTAGAGCACTCTAACATTTCATTCAACATCTCATATTTTTAATTCACTTAATAATCAGTTAGTCTGTAAGTGAGAAAAACTCACCTTCGAGGTGAAGGAGACGAACATGAAATTTGACTTGAAAGTTTGGATAAAACTTCATCGCCAACGACAACCATATATCCAATGAAGGTTGTATACATATGTATATATATATATATATATATATATATATATATGTACCCAAATGTGATGTTGGAGGTACCCAAACCCCGTTCCAACTTGATTCTTGATAAATTTGACAAGCGAACCCAAATCCTTTCAAAATAGTTAACAGAGCGGAATCAAAAAGAAGTTTTGAAAAGGAATGATGACACGTAAAGGAATACTTTGAAAATTAAAACACATACCGGATCGGATAGATGAGCCAAACGGTGATAAACGCAAGCTCATAACTGAACCACTACCTTACATACCCAAATAGTGAGCCCCAACCAGCACAGCAGCCTCTACGGCATTTATACAAGCACTTGGCATGTTATTGCAACTGATTCAGCGCATTTACTACTGGTTGGAAGGTCCGATGACTGGAGTTGCTTTGGTTTGGTCGGTCGCATGCTGGCATTAGATGACTCATGGTTGGAGGTGAGATCGGGACTAAGGAGAAACCATTTGTTTTTCTCAAACTATGGCTTCAGTTAGACAACAAGGAGGAGGCCGGGAACTCAAAGGTTGAGAAGTGAACGATGGTGTACCTTCAGCGGCGGTGGTCTAGTCATGGTTGACTCGCGGTGGGTTATGATTGATGGAGGAGCATTGACAGGTGGTGATGGTCTCGGGTTGCGTGGATTTCAAGTCGCGGTTCCTTGTGAAGATGACAACACCTGGATTCGAAGGGGCCTTCCCTAAAGGTGGTGTCGCCATTGAAGAGTTGGCGCATCTAGGAGGCTTGACCAACTCTGGTGAAGTAGTTGGTGGCAAAGACGAAGGAGGCGCGAGCGAAGGTGGCCCATAGCTGTGGGGTTAGGAAGAAATCACAATTTTGGGTTCGGATATTTTGGGACTTCGTTATTTTATTTGTTTATTGGGGAAACAGACGTAATTAAAGGGAGGAAGCCTTTCCTTTAACTGATGAGTGAGGAAAAGAAAGTGATTTGTGTTGAACGGAGAGAAAGAAAGGCACGAATTTTATAACGTTGGAATTACAGACAAAAGGAGATTTCGAAATCTTCTAAGCGTCGAAATCTTTGTATCACTGTTCGAACTAGATTTTGAAATCTTGGTTCACTATAAAAAGAGCGGTGTATTACACAGGAAGAGGAAGCAACGTGGTAAAAAATTTCAGAGGGAGGAAGACAGATGGCAATCATTTCAGTTTAAAATATTTAAGTGTTCAGACCAAATCTTCGAGTTAGATTTTCCTAGATACTGTTCAGATTCTAAACATTGGGCTGAACGGTAAGTGTTTTGAATGAACTATTAGGTTGAATGAACGTTACTAGAGAATGAGATACAACGTTGTTTGCTTCAACGAAAATTAAATTTCAACAACTACGCTATGATAAAATGTATTAACGCGAACGAAAATACATATGCATATTCAATGCGTAGTTCGTTACTTTTTCAATAAACCAACCGAATTTCGACTATCGCCATAAATTTATACTTAACATTAATTTGAAACAAAATTTGACTAACTATTTTAAACTAACATTTCAAACTTTAAATCAAAGATACTTTAAAAAAAAGGAATTTGCTTCCAAATTTTCAAATTGAAATGGATTATATTTCGCATTATAAATCTAAATTATGCTAAAACGTTAGTTTTGTCATGTGTTCATTTCCATCTAAAGAACTCTAACTCTAAACATTCCATTTAATTAATAGTGTAAATCATGTTCAATTGACAAAACATTGTTATTTTAATTTACGAAAAGAATTGAACCACGTCCATTGTATATAAAATTCCAACTTTATCTCAAAACCAAAATATAACTATTTATTCCCACGACTATTTTCAAATTTTATATTTTTAGCAGTCGAGATCCAAATGTAAATATTTATCTTAGCGTTTAATTTTAATTTAAGTTATATTTTAAAACATCAAAATTACTGGTTCGTTACATTATTGTTTGGCACAAAAATGTTATCATCAGTAGGACGTTGGTATAAAAAACATGGAAATGAGCACAAATAGCACATCCTTTGCAGCTGTTAATGGAAGGAAACCACCCATAGTCCTAATCTAAGTAGCTACAACAAGTAGAGGAAGCCTTATTTACTATAGATATCACATTACAAAATTTAGAACAGACGGTGACCGAGGAAAGGCGAAAATAGTAAGATGGAAAGATGAAAATTTAAAACATAAGGACTACCATCTTACTATTTATACTATTTTGTGTTGTACGCATTTTTAGTTATTCATTTATTTCAGTTGCGTGCCACACATAGATATCCAAGCATTTATACTTTTAGGGAATTATCTATATGGCATAGTGTGCAATCATCATATGTCAGGTCGTTTATATATAGTTTATCCTTGCTTTGAAACATTACATGTTTTTACCAATATGTAGGATCTCCGTTTTAATTCAGATCCTCAGACATGCATGTTGTATCACTAAAATTTCTAATACAAAAGTTTGTAGTTTTGTTAATAATGGTTGATTTCAATGTTTTGTACTAGTCACACCTGTGATTCATAGTCCTTTACTATTAATCTTATACCTGGTAGCCTACAAAAGATCTGAACAAAAGGATTATTATAAAAATTAGAGACAACAGATGCAAGAAAGAAAAGAATTTGATTATTGCAGAAATTGTATTGTAAGGGTTAATACAATTTGTATAGTGGAGTACTCTATTTATAATAGAATAATTAAGTGTAAAAGGCTTTATAAACATAGCCCAAACGTAAAGCCCAAATGTGAAAATAGGCATGTAGCCATTACAATGAAATATGCAGATGTAAACAATACACCTGGAATCTGATATAATACCATATGTGAGAATTTTCCATTTGTTATGTCTTTCCTTTGTTACCGCCCCTCAAATTAGGGTTAGAGTTCGTAACCCTAATTTGCTGGAAATGGAGAGAAAAACACTTCGATTTGCCATTCCGTGAATAGATGTTGGTAGATAGATGATTAGGGATGAGTCATGGTAAGCAATTTCAATTCTTTAGCATGTCGATTGATCTTCAGGTGAGAAACTGTAACACCCCGCATTTTTAATATAATTAAAATTGTAAAATACATGTATAGATAGGTTATTAATGGTGATGTACAATGAGAATTAATTAATACATGGAGGAGAAAGAATAATTAATTCAATAACAGTGTGTATAATGGAGAAGACAGTAAAATAAGGGTAATTAATTTAAATATCAGGAATCAGGGAAAATGGACATCACCATTGCGTTCCTCTCGAAATTTTACATAAAATAGAGTCCGAGTTTTCGAAAATCGGAGTCCGTATGAAGAAGTTATGACCTTCTGAAGTTTCAGAAAATTTAAATAAACTAAAACAGCTCGAAAACAAGTTCATAATTCGAATTTCAAACGCAGAAAGGAAGGGCGGGATTTTTCCCGCCCAACACCCAGGTCGACCAGGGGGTCGACTGGGTAGTCGACCTACCCTGACCAGGTCGACCATATAGTCGAGCTGGGGGTCGACCTGGTCACTTTTCCCAGAATCTGTTCTAGGTACATTTAGATGTATTTGGGTTGTTTTCTGGGCGAGATTCGTTGCTTGGCACCTATAAATAAACACCCTAGGCTCACTATAAATAAACACCCATGGCGAAGCCATGGCTCTCTTCTCTCTCATTATCTTCTTCTTCTCCAAAAGATCTTGGATCTATTCTTGCCTCTTTTCTCTACAACATCTATTCTTAAAAATTAAAAAGAATGAGACCTAGAACAACGAATGAAATAGAAAAGAGATTCAAATCTAAAGAGAAGATAATGGATTCAGATTCACAAATATATGCCGCAAAGAGAAATCAAAGATGATTCAGAATAGTAATCCAAGCTAAGCAAAAGAGGGAAAACAATCCAAGATTTATCAAGTCCTTATTTTGAAGACGACAAGCAAGGTGAGTGGAGTTATAATATAACTTTTATGTAAAAATATGATTTATCGTTCGTCATTCCTCTGTTAAAAATTCATGTTGTAATTAAAGTAATCATTGTAGACTTAATCCATCCCTTTTCCTTATTCTTATCTTATGTGAATCATTGCTATTTGGGAAGATCTTGAAATATAATTGATGATTAGGCAAAATTCTGTAAATTTGGGTAAAACGATTATTTCACGAATGGATGTGTAATCAAGGTAGATATGGGTTAGATAGCACTCGACATATGAATGAACTTAACCAACCTATGAGGAATGATAGTAACCTGTTAGGAACACATGTTGGGAATTTGGGAAAATCTTGTATTTGAGGCTATGAAATTAGAAATATATTGGACAAGCCATGTTTTTAGGTAAGTATGGAACTCGAACTTGATTAGAAACATGAATTCCTTTGAAAATTGGGGTTTTTGGGTAAAGCTTGGATTTGGGAAATTGACACTTGACAACTAGAACATGCTTATGAACTTGGTACCTGAAATATGGCACCTAGAACATGCTACCCAAAACATGAATATGATTATAACGTGAACTTGAATATAGACATGACATGAATTGGTAGTTGACGTCTAGAATAAACACGGATATGACATGAATTGATAATCGACATCTATGAACGAAAACATGCTTATAAGATGGGTAATTGGTATAACATGAACTTAGAATTGAACATGATTATGAACTTGAAAATGGCCAACTTGAGGCTGGGTTGAGTTTGCAGTGTAAATCTGCCCGGAACCGCCCGGCGAATCCAGTGACTGCAAACAATAGGATCCAATGTGGGTAGTTGGTCATATCACGCTTAAGACCCGAGGTTAGACTAGGTTGTGTTGTAAATCTGCCCGGAACCGCCCGGCGAATCCAGTGACCACAACAACTAGTCTAATGTGAGAGGTTGGGGTGCATTAATGAATTAATACCACATGATAGGGTTAAGTCATGAAATGGAACGACAACACTTAACCAACTTGACACATGATTCGTAGGGTTAAGTCGTAGATTTGAAAGACAACACTTAACCAATTTTACGCATGATTCTTGGGTAGGGTTAAGTCATGAAATGGAACGACAACACTTAACCAATTTGACATGATACGTAGGCAGGTTAAGTTATGAAATGGAACGACAACACTTAACCAATTTGACGTGATACGTGGAAGGGTTAAGACAACATGAACAGCTAGATAAAACTTAATCAAACTTGTGAATGAAAGTTATAAGAAGATGGGGTTAAGTCAACTTAGACACATGGGCAAACTTAACCAAGACAATAACGTCGAAGTAAGGAAATGGGGAATGATAATTACTTAAGCTAAAGTAATGTGATAGTGGACTTGTCCTAGGGACAAGGGAAGAATATGACTTAAGAGGTAATGCAAGACTTGAAGGGTGGGATAACTTATAACATGAAGTAAGTTAAGCTAAGAAAGAACTATGGAAAAACACCCGTGCGCTATCACCAAATAAAGAAGAACTTAAGTCATGCTTGAACTCATGGGAAAACCTTAGTTAAAAGAACTAAGTAAATAGCGAGAATGATAACTAAGTAACAAGCCTTAGTTGATAGGAACTAAGCAATAAACCTTAGTTAAGAAAACGATTGAGAACGAAAACTAAGTTGTAGCCCTTAGTTAAGGGGACTAAGTGGTAAACCTTAGTTAACACGATTAAAGAGAAAGTAAACTAAGTGGTAAACCTTAGTTAAGAACAACTAAGTAATAATTCTTAGTCAAGAAAACTAAGCCAGTCCATAAATAGATGAATAACCCGATACGGTAGATCATCGCTAAACAAGCACACGAGGAGGAGCGAACATCCATTTGATTACGTAGAAGGCTCTAGCGGACTGGGTTACGAAGCACGTAGCTTCGGGGGATGTGAGGATACTCTTGGTATCCCTCTGTGAGGTTGCAGATGATCCGCCTGGGCTCACAGAGGTTAAGGTCTGCGGTAGAAGAACCAAGGGTATGCCTTGGTTGCAATATAAGCAACCTAAAGACTAGGATGGACCAGCGTGAGTTGGCGATACTTGGTTTAGCCCTGTGATAGCACGTCGTCGACTACCTACCATCTTCAGTCAATCGTAGTACGCATGCGGAAAGGCAGAGAACTCCCAACAGACCATATACTCGCTATCTAGTTATGGATGAGGCTGGCCAATAGGAAAGTGGGGCATAGGTGGCAGGATTACAGTTCTCGTGCTTGATTTTCTTCGGATTGCCTTTCATTAGTTGAGGGAGGGGTCACGTGGGACCATATCCACTGGTAGAAAAACAGACCTTAGCATCTGCATCGGCAGATAACTTAAAGCTCCCGACCGAGTTCCGTATCTCTTGAATTAGCCCTGTCACGGGACTCGGGTCGCACATATAGTGTACATGTGCATCTAGACATCGAAAACAATTCGCGATACATACGTGGGAAAAGGGCGTTGTTCGATAGGTAGCATAATCCCTAGTGGCCCTAGGTGGCATAAACCCTAATCGAATCTAGAAAACGTTTACTAGGTAGCATAATCCCTAGTGGTCCTAGGTGGCATAAATCCTAGTTAAACACTCGATAGTTCATGGTAAGGAAATCTAGCAAGATCAAGGGTGGCAGTCCACACGATTTCAAGAATGGTGGCACTACGTTAAAGTAGTATAAAATTATGTGATGAAACCCGTACGATATACGGCAAGGGACTGCACACATACATGGAAAGGATTATACGAGTTGGGGAAATCTACATATACGGTGTGTTAGGTTAATATACTAGTACGTGAACGAGAATGACATGGGTTAGCCTTGAAAGCTAATAATGTGAATAACCTAATAAACGAGAACATATAATTGAACGGTATATGTAGAGTTACATAGGAGTTTATTATAGTCCACTCACACAGAACTTATGTTCTGACCCCCTCCTCATTACATACTTACAGGTTGGGTTCATGGCAAAGATGGTATAACTTTGGATATTGGTTAAGCAGTATTATTAATAAGGTAAAGCAATATTTGAATATATTATACTTTAATTCCTTCCGCTGTGAGATGCTTACGATTTCTGACTTGTTTCTTTATCTCTGTCTTTTTCTGCAGGATACCAGAGCACCCAACTCGGGTCTCGATGGGTTGAATTTTAAAAAAAAATGGTCTGTCGGAATCCGGGTTGTTACATCTGGTATCAGAGCTTCGGTTTAGTGATCTTAGGGCGATATCGAGAGAACGTATTTGTATTTTCTAAAATATAAATATATACTATAGATCCATAGTGTAGACCACTAGACATGAAAAGAGTTGGGATATTGGTTTGTACACTAAAGGCATGGACATAGAAATTTTTGAAACCATTAGGTGGTTGGGAAAGTGTACAATATGACTTGGAGCTAGAAAGTATCCCATAGAATGGGAACTGAAATACTAGTATTTTAGAGTAGTGGGTCTAGAAAGAAAAACCTTGGAAATTAGAAAAGGTTAAAGTGTGAAAAATGGATTAGGAATATATATAGTCGAGAAAATTGAATTCGCGAAAGTTCCTAGGAAAGCCTAGTTGAGTAGAAAACCCGCTTTGAGTCTGACCCAATAATAAACTTTTAAGAATTTGAATTTGAAAAAAAATTGTGATATTTTCAAGTTTTGATCTTAGAAGTATTTTGGAAAATACATGTTGGGTTTTAAAGAAAAAGGAGTATACTGTGTAAAACAATGATTTCTTGTTTTAAAAGGATTCTCGTATGAAAATGTTGCATTTTGAAAAAGGAGTTTTTGGATCTCTATTCTGTTAAATTTTGATTATTGTTTTAAAAAAAATTTGGGTAAACAAAATAAGTGGTAGAGAGTAAGAATAGAGTAGATATTTGTACCTTAGAAGCCAAAGTTAACATAGTAAGTAGGAACAATGTGACCCATTAGTTGTCCTTGTCTACTCCAGTTTTGTGATTTGAAAAAAAATGTTTTGCATTTTTATCGTAATATGTTTTTATGGTTTGGTAAAAGCAAGTTTTGGAAAAGGGAATAAAGTTTTAATACTTTTGAATTTTGAAAAAAAATAAATAAGGCCAAGCCATGTTTTAAAAAGAATGGAGTAGGTAAGGGTTAGTGTCTAGAAAGAACAAGAAAATATTAGGCTATGAAGTCAATAGCAAGGACTGTCTTGGAATAATAAAAACAAATTTCCCGTAGAATGCATAAGACCTAGAGTTGTTGCTTGAAAGAAAGGATAGACTAGTAATACACAGCATGGACTAGTAGTGACTACTAGGTAGAGAAGGGCAAGCAAGTGTATAGATCTTGTTGAGTGGACTCGCGATTGTTAGAGGCATAGTCCCAAGATTCTTCGCCCATAGTTGTAGCTGTGTAGGATATTGTTTGACTAGAAAACGGAAAAGCTTATTTGAAAAATAAACTTGAGAAACTCGATTAAGTCAAATAAGTCAAGAAAAAGAATAGCCTAACTAACGAGAAAACAACAAATTCAGTAAAGCAACAAAACAAGACGGGAAAAGAAAATGAAAATCTTAGGAGAAAGATAAATAGATATGAAATTATTCCAAGATAAAATTGAAATACAAGAAAGAAATTTTCTCACATGGTTGTGCTTGGATAGGAAAATAGGAAATCTTCATAGAATAGTTACATAAATCCAAGTACGATTAGAAAAGAAAAACGGAAGATGTAAATTTTTCCGTTTTGCACCTTTTCGTAACATAAGAAATCGAATTTGGAAAGTCAGATTTTTCTAAATTTCGAATTTAATGATGGTTGGTAGGATTTTGAATGCAGAAATTGGATAACTATGCTCTTCACTACACCAGAAATGCCAATTTGGCAGTGCTCATGGCCGTATCAAAATCGATTTGGCTGTGCTCTGGACCGTATCAAAAAATGGCGTCTCTGTTGCTTTGATACGGCTTTAAACCGTATCAAATTCATAAATTGATACGGCTTAAAACCGTATCAAATTGATAATTTGATACGGGATTTAGCCGTATCAATTTAGATATTTGATACGGCTTTAAGCCGTATCAAATTGGTATGCTAGCACTGTCAAATTCATTGATCGATACGGTTTTAAGCCGTATCAAATTGGTAGATTGATACGGCTTAAAACCGTATTAAACTATTATACTAATACGGTTTAAAATCGTGTTTAATGCCTCATTCCTACAATGATAACAACGAATTAGATACGGCTTTTAACCGTATCAAAACCGGTATATCATAAATGCAATATACAAAAACACTGCACCCATTGATATATATATATATATATGCACAATAAAGAAGATACGCTATAACCATATAAGTATATAAAGAAGATATGCTAAGCATAATTCGATTAATACATAAACCATAACTTCAGTTAATACAAACCACATAACACAATATATACAAAGCATAATGTTCACAGTTCTTGCTCAAAGAAAAAAAAGACAACAAAACTGCAGTTGTCGAGCCCATACAACTCATGCTTGTTCCAAAGCCTGAAAAGAAATTAAAATAACAAACGTCAGCCGATTGTGTATTGATCAAATAAATAAGTATTCATGCAAGTGTTGTCCATGTTAGTCTCTGGATCTTAAGATGTACTGGTCAAATAGATAAGTATTGATCAAATCAATAAGTATCCACAACAACAATACATACTTTAAATTACTTGTGATTTTTGGTGTCAGTCTCTACATCTTAAAATCATACCCTTATCCCATGTTGATATGCACAGTTTAAAGCAGGATGGCCAATGAGCAACCCATAAATTCAGCTGAAACTGAGCCGTAGTGCACAGTTGAAACTGAGCCTTACGCTCAGTTTTAACTGAGCATTACGGCTCAGTTTCAGCTGGGCCTTAAGCTCAGCGAAACTGAGCATTACGGCTCAGTTTCGCTGAGCCTTTACGCTCAGCTGAATATTTTAAAATGTTTTAGACATTAGTCAGTATTATTACATTAAACTTCTAAATGTCTTTAAACTCAATATTAAATCACCCACAACCCCCATGAATTTAAAAGGGACGCCTTTCCTATCTATATATCTCCCATGTGTTTTAATTATCAAACTGCTTTCATTTGTATATTAAAGGCTCAAATTTTCATCATTGCCATGTGTGAAGTACTAGAGCATTGCCAGTTGCTCATATGCAGCTAAAACAACTTTCAAACTGCTTATTTTATTAATATAACTACAGAATTAAGTTTCTTGAAGTTGATAAGTCACAAACAATAAATATTTACTTATGAATACATGTGTGTGTAGAGAGAGAGAGGGAGAGTGTGTGTGCACACGGGCATGTAATGTGTATACACATATGTACACACATATGTATGCACATATCAGTTTGATACTTGCCTATGTTTCTAAAATAATGAATATTTAGTTCAAAATCAGTCTACTTATGTATGTATGTAGTTTTTGCAGCTTATTTTCACGGACTAGAACTGAATAATGCACTTTAACATTGCATATGACTTGCCGTAAAATATACTAAAATGCTAACTTTATACATGACCCGTTGTGACCGTAACGCTGTACACTTCCTAACCAACTTTAAATAGCCCCGTGTAGCCGACTTTGCTCAATAATTATACCAGTCTTTTTCATTCATAAGAAATCTGGTGAATAAACACAAGAAGAGCCCTCAAGTATACATGCCTTATCCATGTCAAAGTTAAGTAGGCTTGCATCTTATTTACAATATCTACGCAGTCCAAAACTCATATTGGTGGAATTCAGTCCTGTTCTTATAACTTATTGAAAAGAGAAAATACCAATTGATCACACACATGCGGTTAAAGCTAGGTTTATTAACAGTGATGAAACGAGAGGATTGTGGGCTTTATCCGGAAAAAGGCATCCAAAAAGAGGATTAAAAAAGAAAATAAAGCATGTAGAGATAACGATAATAACGGAAAAAGGGGTGTTTGGTCAACAAGGAAGTAAAAATTCATCTAAACAATTTTGTGGATTTGAAAGGATTTGGTCACTAAGGCCAGAACAAGAAATTAAGTAACTGTCTTAAGAACTTATGTACGGTGAATACCACAAAATTTATCACCATCACTTAATAAACAATCAAATGACTCAACAATTCAAAATCAAGTCTAGTATATCGGTTGTAACCTTTTTCTGTTTAACATAGATGTTATCACAAAATCTTTAACATATGAGATGAGGAGCTTACTGTCTTTTCCTTACTACACTTGCTTTATCTGATCTCTTTCCAGGTGTAGATGCACCATCGAAATCAAGTTGGCGACCTTCTACTGGTAATATCACACTATTCAGGTCCTTAGGAATGCCACACTCTTTTGATTTGCTTGACTGTTGCCTTCGTAGTGATTCCCTCCGGATGGTATGATGCATACCACTGCTAGCCAGTAACTTATGTGCCTCGGCAACTGCTGCAGCATTTTGTCCACTTTCATGCCTTGGTACTTGGGTTGCATCATAAGTTTTATTGTATTGTGGAGTCATGTAAAAAGAAATTTCCTCATAAATATTATCCGTCTCCATGTATTTTGGCAAGTTCATGTACTGAAAAGCTGGGGACTTCCATGTAGAAGGTGATTCTAAACCTCCTTTGATGCTAGGTGTGTCAGCAAGGATATTCAGGTTTTCATGCTCCAGCCCACTAGACAGGAAAGAGTATGCATCAAAAAGTATCAAAAAATATTTCAGAATGAGAATTTTGATGACCATTTTTAGGCATATAATCAAACTTTTTGAGACTTTGTTTTTCGGAGAAGCAATCAAAATCATCTGAACTCCCCTTATTTTCATCCACGAATGTCTCACTAAGCTTATTTTCAACTTGATTCTCAACAAGTACTTCAGCAGAAGATCAAACACCCAAATATTTAGGTTGGCATGTAGTAGATAATGAGGCAAAGCCTTCGAATTGAGCAAGTAAGCCTGAATCCCGATAAGACTCCAGTTTCTTCTTTATTGAACTATGCCAATGATATATTTTTTATTGCATTATCTTCCAGGTAAATATTTTGACAACTCTGCCCATTAGTTTCCAACAATGCTATGAGCATGAATAAGTGCTATCTCATCTTCTTGACTCCATGGCTCCTTGTTTATTGAAGAATTAAGACGGTTGTGCCACCTCTCTCAGCATTGTTTTCCGATGCGTCCTGGCAACCCTTGTGCAATTGTTGACCACTTCTTTGCTCCATATTTATTAACCATTTCAATAATAATATTATCTTCCTCTTTAAACCAAGGTCCGTTCACAAGTTCGCGATTAAAAACCTTTTGCCACCTATGCAAGCACTGAACATCAGTGCGATCAGTGAAAAATTCAGCTATTTTTTTCCAGTTTTTGCCTATGTACTATTGAACAGCCCTGCATAATGTAGCATCATCTTCTGGTGTCCACTGACCTTTTATAGATCGACGTTTAGGACCAGTTTTCCTCCCATTATGGCTCCTCTGCCTTATTAATTCATCCCCATAAGAAGAACATGGCCCTTTTCCTTTATCAAATGACATTTCTACTCAACAATAGACTGAAATTATTACTTCAGATTGCCAATCGGTAGCAATCCACAAAACTATATTTCTCTCAAATATCATTGAAAAAATACGATTTAGAAATTACAAATTAGGTCTAAGGAGTTGGCGTTCGGTCCGATGGACACCATTTGGTTTGCATGGTTTCTTACCACTTTCCTTTTAAATGGTGCAAACTAAATGGTGCATTTAACAGTATAGATTATCCACCTACTATCATTTACACTGCCTCATATTCTGAGTGTTTACAACTAGATTATCACAGAAGGGGAAGGGGAAAAAACTACCTGTAGAGAATGACTTAACACGTGTTGCTTCAGATGAGCAGGTTTAGCAAAACTTGCACTACAATATTCACAAGTATTTTTTGCCTCCTATGCACTGTTTCCACTTCAATATCTTTTGTTTCTTCGTTCTTCATTTCATCCTATACATTTGAAGTTTAATACTATTAACATGACTGACATAAACATATGGACTTACTAATCAGTAATACTCAACAGATATTATGTAAATGTTAAAACAGCTGCGGAGATTTAGTATATGTAAAATAATCATTATAATTTGATCAGGTATTAATAGTTGATTTAAATTATTCAAGGTTGGACGTCTTTCAAATGGCTTCATAAAGTGAAGTCATGACAAAATGATGTACCTTGTGATGTAAGAGCATATGAGATATAATTAGTGACTTTTTGGATCTGCAAATTCCACAATATTCACAGTAATACCTCCTAATGTCCTTAAATATTGGGAATGAAATAGGTTCCTCTTTAGGGCAGGTCTCCATCTACATATAAAAATGAACAAAAGTTAATTTTAGTGCGGCAGAAGAGCAGATTAGGTCATTTAAACTTTGTAAGTTTGTTGCTATATTCACTATTACAAGCTTTTAGATTAAAAAAACTATGCGAGAATTTCATACCTGGTCGTCAAGATGAGATTTTACTTCTAGGGTTTTCATCTATGAAGGTAAGAGCCACGATTTCTCTATACGCAGTTGGAGTGTGGATTTTACTTCTAGGGTTTTCATCTAGAAGGTGGAGATGGGAAAGGATCGAGAAGGCGGAGATGGGAAAGGATCGAGAAGGGGGAGATGGGAAAGGAGATGGAATGGAGATAATTAGAAAAGAAGCGGCCGATTTTTTTTTCGTTGGTGTCAAACGAAGTTTCAGCGGGGGGAAAAGACGAGGCTCATTTGATACGGGCTAATGACGTACCAAAAGAAACGATCCGAGACAATAATGATCTACGGTTAGATTTTCGAGATTGGGAAGACGCGGATTGGTTAAGCTGTTGCAAATGAAATTTGATACGGGTATGAACCCCATCAAATTTGATACGGCTTAAAACCGTATTAAATCTCTAAATCCTGGTGTGTCAAATTGGTTGTTTTGGTGTAGTGCTTATTCTGTAAGGGTATGGGAAAATTTGGGTGAAAAATGTTTTGATTTTCAAAAGTATTGCATTCATATAGAACTGCAAGTATATTTAGGATGTGAGCATCATGTTTTGAAAAAGGTTTTTTTTAAGTTTGCATACATATAGGTGGATCCAAATTAGGCATACATGCTTTACTATGATGTATTTCACTTTGTATATGTGCACAATGTTTGCAACAATTGGATGCACACATGTTGGTTGGAAATTGCAAGGGATTATTTATTTTACTCTTATTGAATTTCGGGGACGAAATTCCTTAAGGGTGGGAGAATGTAACACCCCGCATTTTTAATATAATTAAAAATGTAAAATACATGTATAGATAGGTTATTAATGCTGATGTACAATGAGAATTAATTAATACATGGAGGAGAAAGAATAATTAATTCAATAACAGTGTGTATAATGGAGAAGACAGTAAAATAAGGATAATTAATTTAAATATCAGGAATTAGGGAAAATGGACATCACCATTGCGTTCCTCTCAAAATTTTACATAAAATAGAGTCTGTGTTTTCGAAAATCGGAGTCCGTATGAAGAAGTTATGACCTTCCGAAGTTTCAGAAAATTTAAATAAACTAAAATAGCTCGAAAACAAGTTCATAATTCGAATTTCAAACGCAGAAAGGATGGGCGGGATTTTTCCCGCCCAACACCCAGGTCGACCAGGGGGGCGACTGGGTAGTCGACCTACCCTGACCAGGTCGACCATGTAGTCGACCTGGGGGTCGACCTGGTCACTTTTCCCAGAATCTATTCTAGGTACATTGTGATGTATTCGGGTTGTTTTCTGGGCGAGATTCGTAGCTTGGCACCTATAAATAAACACCCTAGGCTCATTGTAAACTCCACAACAATTCATGGCGAAGCCATGGCTCTCTTCTCTCTCATTATCTTCTTCTTCTCCAAAAGATCTTGGATCTATTCTTCCCTCTTTTCTCTACAACATCTATTCTTAAAAATTAAAAAGAATGAGACCTAGAACAACGAATGAAATAGAAAAGAGATTCAAATCTAAAGAGAAGATAATGGATTCAGATTCGCAAATATATGCCGCAAAGAGAAATCAAAGATGATTCAGAATAGTAATCCAAGCTAAGCTAAAGAGGGAAAACAATCCAAGATTTATCAAGTCCTTATTTTGAAGACGACAAGCAAGGTGAGTGGAGTTATAATATAACTTTTACGTAAAAATATGATTTATCTTTCGTCATTCCTCTGTTAAAAATTCATGTTGTAATTAAAGTAATCGTTGTAGACTTAATCCATCCCTCTTCCTTATTCTTATCTTATGTTAATCATTGCTATTTGGGAAGATCTTGAAATATAATTGATGATTAGACAAAATTCTGTAAATTTGGGTGAAACGATTATTTCACGAATGGATGTGTACTCAAGGTAGATATGGGTTAGATAACACTCGACATATGAATGAACTTAACCAACCTATGAGGAATGATAGTAACCTGTTAGGAATACATGTTGGGAATTTGGGAAAATCTTGTATTTGAGGCTATGAAATTAGAAATATGTTGGACAAGCCATGTTTTTAGGTAAGTATGGAACTCGAACTTGATTAGAAACAAGAATTCCTTTGAAAATTGGGGTTTTTGGGTAAAGCTTAGATTTGGGAAATTGACACTTGACAACTAGAACACGCTTATGAACTTGGTACCTGAAATATGGCACCTAGAACATGCTACCCAAAACATGAATATGATTATAACGTGAACTTGAATATAGACATGACATGAATTGGTAGTTGACGTCTAGAATAAACACGAATATGACATGAATTGATAATCGACATCTATGAACGAAAACATGCTTATAAGATGGGTAATTGGTATAACATGAACTTAGAATTGAACATGATTATGAACTTGAAAATGGCCAACTCGAGGTTGGGTTGAGTTTGCAGTGTAAATCTGCCCGGAACCGCCCGGCGAATCTAGTGACTGCAAACAATAGGATCCAATGTGGGTAGTTGGTCATATCGCGCTTAAGACCCGAGGTTAGACTAGGTTGGGGTGCATTAATGAATTAATGCCACATGATAGGGTTAAGTCACGAAATGGAACGACAACACTTAACCAACTTGACACATGATTCGTAGGGTTAAGTCGTAGATTTGAAAGACAACACTTAACCAATTTTACGCATGATTCTTGGGTAGGGTTAAGTCATGAAATGGAACGACAACACTTAACCAATTTGACATGATACGTAGGCAGGTTAAGTTATGAAATGGAACGACAACACTTAACCAATTTGACGTGATACGTGGAAGGGTTAAGACAACATGAACAGCTAGATAAAACTTAATCAAACTTGTGAATGAAAGTTATAAGAAGATGGGGTTAAGTCAACTTAGACACATGGGCAAACTTAACCAAGACAATAACGTCGAAGTAAGGAAATGGGGAATGATAATTACTTAAGCTAAAGTAATGTGATAGTGGACTTGTCCTATGGACAAGGGAAGAATATGACTTAAGAGGTAATGCAAGACTTGAAGGGGGGGATAACTTATAACATGAAGTAAGTTAAGCTAAGAAAGAACTATGGAAAAACACCCGTGCGCTATCACCAAATAAAGAAGAACTTAAGTCATGCTTGAACTCATGGGAAAACCTTAGTTAAAAGAACTAAGTAAATAGCGAGAATGATAACTAAGTAACAAGCCTTAGTTGATAGGAACTAAGCAATAAACCTTAGTTAAGAAAACGATCGAGAACGAAAACTAAGTTGTAATCCTTAGTTAAGGGGACTAAGTGGTAAACCTTAGTTAACACGATTAAAGAGAAAGGAAACTAAGTGGTAAACCTTAGTTAAGAACAACTAAGTAATAATTCTCAGTCAAGAAAACTAAGCCAGTCCATAAATAGATGAATAACCCGATACGGTAGATCATCGCTAAACAAGCACACAAGGAGGAGCGAACATCCATCTGATTACGTAAAAGGCTCTAGCGGACTGGGTTACGAAGCACGTAGCTTCGGGGGACGTGAGGATACTCTTGGTATCCCTCTGTGAGGTTGCAGATGATCCGCCTGGGCTCACAGAGGTTAAGGTCTGTGGTAGAAGAACCAAGGGTTTGCCTTGGTTGCAATATAAGCAACCTAAAGACTAGGATGGACCAGCATGAGTCGGCGATACTTGGTTTAGCCCTGTGATAGCACGTCGTCGACTACCTACCATCTTCAGTCAATCGTAGTACGCATGCGGAAAGGAAGAGAACTCCCAACAGACCATATACTTGCTATCTAGTTATGGGTGAGGCTGGCCAATAGGAAAGTGGGGCATAGGTGGCAGGAGTACAGTTCTCGTGCTTGATTTTCTTCGGATTGCCTTTCATTAGTTGAGGGAGGGGTCATGTGGGACCATATCCACTAGTAGAAAAACAGACCTTAGCATCTGCATTGGCAGATAACTTAAAGCTCCCGACCGAGTTCCGTATCTCTTGAATTAGCCCTGTCACGGGACTCGGGTTGCACATATAGTGTACATGTGCATCTAGACATCGAAAACAATTCGCGATACATACGTGGGAAAAGGGCGTTGTTCGATAGGTAGCATAATCCCTAGTGTCCCTAGGTGGCATAAACCCTAATCGAATCTAGAAAACATTTACTAGGTAGCATAATCCCTAGTGGTCCTAGGTGGCATAAATCCTAGTTAAACACTCGATAGTTCATGGTAAGGAAATCTAGCAAGATCAAGGGTGGCAGTCCACACGATTTCAAGAATGGTGGCACTACATTAAAGTAGTATAAAATTATGTGATGAAACCCGTACGATATACGGCAAGGGACTGCACACATACATGGAAAGGATTATACGAGTTGGGGAAATCTACATATACGGTGTATTAGGTTAATATACTAGTACGTGAACGAGAATGACATGGGTTAGCATTGAAAGCTAATAATGTGAATAACCTAATAAACGAGAACATATAACTGAACGGTATATGTAGAGTTACATAGGAGTTTATTATAGTCCACTCACACAGAACTTATGTTCTGACCCCCTCCTCATTACATACTTCCAGGTTGGGTTCATGGCAGAGATGGTATAACTTTGGATACTGGTTAAGCAGTATTATTAATAAGGTAAAGCAATATTTGAATATATTATACTTTAATTCCTTCTGCTGTGAGATGCTTACGATTTCTGACTTGTTTCTTTATCTCTGTCTTTTTCTGCAGGATACCAGAGCACCCAACTCGGGTCTCGATGGGTTGAATTTTAAAAAAATTCGGTCTGTCGGAATCCGGGTTGTTACAGAAACAGGTATGAAATCTTCAACTTTTGCTTCATAGCTTGATTGAGATTCTTCAATTCCAGGTTCTTTTCTGAATCTGTGAAAGGCTTTAGCTGATAAAGACTTGGTGAGCATGTCAGCCCTTTGGTAATAAGCTGGAATGTGGTTTACTTGTAAATGTTGGAGAATGAATTTTGATGACAACAACCTTGTTTCAAATAATAATATTGATTATAGAATATATATACTAACATCCTTGTCTAGAATATATATATGTGTGTGTGTGTGTGTATGCAGGATATAAATATCGAAGACCATACAGTATTAGAGATTCAAGATATCAAGGAATTCAAGACTCATGAGTATCAAGATATCAAGAGCTCAAGAATATCAAAATAAAGGAGTATAGTTTATATTTAAAACTCTAGTTAGCACTTTCAAATTCTGTTTTCAAATTCCTTTTCAAATTGGTTTCAATATTTTTTCAAACTTCTTTCTAAATGATTTCAAATAATTAAGTTCATACTTATGATTTCAAATATACATATATGTCTATAGTTTAAATATAAGAAGTTATAGTTCTATAGTTTACTTCATATTGCCGGAATTCATCAAAATAATTTTATTATAATATATATTTCTTTTAAAGTTTTAACATATAAATGATTCTTTAGCAAATTAATTTGTTTTGATTTATAAAATTTAAAATTGATTTAAAAGATTAATGAATATCTCATAATAAATTGAATTTTAAATCCTATTTAAAATCGGTTTTTATATATACAATTATGAATATATGTTTATTGTTTACTTCATATAATAAAATTTTACATTCTCTTTAAAAAGATCTTCAATATTTACTGTACTATTTTTTTTAGAAGAAGCACCCTACTAAGATTATTTAACTCCACAATTCTCACAAAATTATTCTACTGCCTATCATGAATATATATTTTAATTAAACTTTTGTCTTTACTATCCTTTCAATCTCTTTTGTTAGTATCATTAACAAAATTCTAGAAATTAATGTATATTACTTTGTTTGATTGAAATAATCTATAATATATATATACATGTTTATGCATAGTACTTTGAATAATCTCTTACCGTAATAGACATCAACACCAAATCAGTATCATTACACATCTTATTCCATATCATAAATCATTACTATAAGTTACAATGCATCTCAAATTAAAATCATTCACATCACAAGTTTCATTTCATTCAATATATCATTTCATATTGCCATGCATATGACATACATTTCATACTGCGTTATAACCAATGTACTGCACACACTGCATTACATGCTAACTTTTAACTCCATATACTGTATGGGGAGGTATTGTCTTACAAATATACAGGATTATTAATTAAATATATAACATATTTACTTTGACTTGATTAACTTGTTTGACTTGTTTGGCTTGATTGATTTATTTGAATTGATTGACTTGTTTGAATTGTTTGACTTAATTGATTTGTTTGACTTAAATAACTTGATGACTTAGTTGACATGGTTGAATTTCATTTATGGTTGATAGGTTTGTTCGAAATATACTTATGCATATATAGGTATTAAATAATATAATTATACTTATCTTTCTCAGATTTCATTACTTTACTTTTATATAGTTCTTATAGTATTGGATTAAAGAAGGAGCTTAATAGGTTTTTAGGATAAATAGAAGTTACAAGAAATGTTTGGCTTTATGTTTGAATTTATGTTTTGTGACAACAAAACTTAATTGGTTGATTATTTGGATTGCTTGTAAATTTGTTTGGATTACTTGCTCAGTTTATATAATGTTTGTATTGATTATATTTTTGTTTACTTAATAGAGTTACAATAGCATATGCATAGATTTAGGTGGAGTTATAGGATAAGTACAAACTTAGGGGGAGTTATATATATTGAATTGGTCACTAGGATAATTTATGATATAAATTTAGGGGGAGTATAGATAGATATACTTTTTGTTGATGACAAAGGAGGAGAAATTATAAAATAGGTATAGTTTAAGGGGGAGTTAGAGGAATTCATGGTGAAAGGGGGAGTAATCGAAGGATTAGATCGACAGGTAATAACAGGTATGAATATTTTATAAACCAAGGTTGTCATCATCAAAAAAGGGAGATTGTAGGAGAATGAAATTTTGATGACAACAACCCTGTTTCAATTAATAATACTGATTATAAAATATATACTAAAATCCTTGTCTAGAATATATATATATATATGTAGGATATAAATATTGAAGACTATATAGTATTAGAGATTCAAGATATCAAGGAATTCAAGATTCATGAGTATCAAGACATCAAGATTTCAAGAGCTCAAGAATATCAAAGTAATAGAGTCTAGTTTATATGTAAAACTACGGTTAGCACTTTTAAATTCTGTTTTCAAATTGATTTCAAAATTATTTTCAAGATCCTTTCTAAACGATTTCAAATTAGTAAGTTCTTACTTATGATTTCAAATATACATATATGTCTGTAGTTTATAAAATATTATAATATATATATATTTATGTTTATAATATATGTTTTACAGTCTTATATCATATAAAACTAAAATATGTTTATAATATATATTACTATGTTTTTATATGTTTTTATACTTTAGAATCTTCATTTGAAACACTAGTTTTGATTCAAGAATTTCATGAATATATATATATAATTTTAAACACTTTAAAATTGTTTTAAAATTCAAAAAACTCAAATATGCCGACATACAGGTTTGGACATGTCGACATATAACTGTCAATTTTTCAAATTTCGAAGGAAGTGTCTTTTCATTATTTGAAACACTTTAGAAACGTTGCAACCTTTCAAACTCTATATATAGGGGTTAAATTCAATTTTTTTTATCACTTCTTCTTATCCAACTTCATCATATCTCTAACAACCATTAACATGCATTAATTTCTTGATTTTTACATCTATACTCTGCCGATTTCTACTCGAATTATATTAAACTTCTTCTCTTCTTAATCTCTATTAAATACTCTTTGATTGGATGTGCTATTCAAGACTAGGGTCGTTGTAATCATTTGAGAATTATTTGGGAAATGGTGTGTTCCTTGTAGCCCAGATGTGACACCCTAAGTCCTTTAATGTCACTCCTTTGGAATGCATTAAGTTTCATGAAGCGTTATAGGTAAACAGAAACATCACAAGACAAATATAAAATAACTGCGGAATTTAAAACTTTATTTAATAGAAAAATTTTGTAGTCCAAACCCAATTATGTAATAAGTCTGAAATACCAGAAACTCATTACATCAACATAAAACTCTGTCTTGTACCAAAAATCATCATCAGAGTACAATAATACATAAAAAAGCATAATCCTTAAAATATAGCCATAGTAGAGAAGATACAAAGCCAAACGGTACATCTAAGTAGCTCCAAGCGGAAGGAAAGAAGAATCCTGATCAAGCTTGAGAATTCCCACCCTGAGAACCTGGAGGGGAATGAAAGAGAAAGAAAAGGAAACAAAATAGGTTAGAAATAAAGTCTGGTGAGTCCAGTTACTTTTAGCATATAAATAAGTAAAAGCATCACGACAGGCATATAAACTAGATATAGTAGTATCAAAAGACAAGTATAACAGAATGAATAGGATAAACATAAAAGGATAGATTACGCTTATCTAACACTTTCCTCTGCACCAATACTAGTATATTAAAACAATATGATCCCTATAAAAACAGATGGTAGACTTAGGTGTACTTCTAGTGAGGGGTTTTACCCCTAACAAGAATAATGTCCAACCCAACAGAAATGACTGGTGTTACCCCCAACAAGAATAATGGACTTATACACAAGCAAGACTAGATGTGACCTAATTACTACCCCAATCGATCGGCTCCTTACACTGTAAATACTTGGGTTGGCCCCATAGTAGGATATATCACTTCCTAAAGTGGCAACCCGTACAACTACAAGGTGCACAACAATATCTACTGATGCCACATCGTTTTAATTTGTCACGAACAAGCCGGAACCATGCATGCACATGACTCCTTTAGATCCTGCACTGTTGATACCCTCTCCTTTTTGAACCTCTTACAATCAATTCAGTAAGTATGCCCTGACCCCGACCTTGTTTGGGGTGCTTCGTTTGATACCAAGATGGGTTACTGACTGATAAGAGTCCCACACAAATTATACAAGCTACCCTCCTAGGCTTGTATCCCCACTTCTAGGATTTTGACAGGTTATGTCTATTGCATAACCCCTACATATAATACAGGTTAAGTTTGTCGGTTTTATATAACCCTCTCGCATAGTAACTAAAGCCCCTCTCACTGTTTCAAGCAAGTTTACTTAAAACCTACTCAATTTGACATGTTTATATAACCACATAGGTTTAGACAGGTTAAGTATTTCTAGTTAACAGATTCTTGTCGTTTTTCATTCATGTCATTTAAGGCACTAGAGCACTCATATTAAGTCGACTACTTGTGATTGTTGAATATGCCGAGCGGTTCCGGGCAGACTTCTACCACAAGTGCAACTAAGCTCGTGTCGAAGTGCAGTTACAACTTCTAATTACTGTAATTTAGGCGTATTCATTTATATCCAATTATTCATGTTGATCATTGATTATGCCCAAATTTAAGTCTTAGATCACATTATATGTTTTGCCCCAAAATCACTACACAAATTATGCCTACAATCCCAATAAAAATTATGCCCTAATATTAACGTTTCCCATCGTTCCCAATTTCGCGAGTTCGCATATTTCAGCGATAGGCCTAGGCTCGAAGGTAGGCTGGCTAAAAAATAAACAGGGAAAGAGGAAGGGAAGGGAACCAGAATAGGCATAATAACAAATAGGCATATGATGATAAAATTAACCAATACAACAAGATAGGCATATAATGGCAGAATTGGGGATATGAGAATTATAGATCTGGTGTACAAATAATGGTAGATCTAATACGATTCAAGTTACTAACAAACATTGGCTTAGATCCATCTTATAGACAAGTTAAGATTACTTTTTAAAATGTTTATATCTAAAAATAACATAAACTCACTGTGACTAGATCTAAAGAACCGAAGATTGATTGTAGATGTTGTAGCAAAGATCCTTGAATACGTCTAACTCCTGCTGTTGTTGAAGAATAGGATAATCAATCTAGGTTAGGGCAGCACCTCGTTGTCACCATTATTTTTGGTGAATAAAACAATGAGAATGAGGTCCTATTTATAGCCTATAATCAACGAATCTTGCATAGAAATCAGTCCATGTTCACAGAAATTGATCTGCCCAAATCTGATAAGGGTTAACCCTGGGGTCGACATAGGGGTCAACACCCCTGTGGAGGGGTCGACCCATGTGTCGACATCCATAGAGGATGGGGTCTACCCCTAACGAGTCGATTTCCCCCTTTTTCCCGCCTTGATTTCGAATTTTCTGATTATGTTTTATTAATTTGTATATGTATAATTCTCTTGCGTGTATACAAACTTATAGGCTTAATAACTTCTTCATACGATGTCCGTTTTATGCAAACTCGGAGTTCATCTTAAGCAGAATTCTGAGACGAACGCAATGGCGCAGCCCATTTTTCTTAATTCCTAATATTAAATTTATGTATTCTTTAATATTTCATTGTAATGTGTTATAAATTTACGGGGTGTTACATTCTCCTCTTCTTAAAGGATTTCGTCCCCGAAATCTCTAAGTTAAGAAGAATGTACATCCTAACATCCACATCCATCTACTCATCCACCATTCACAGGCGATCATTGTCCTTAAGTATTTCTAATGCTTATATGAACATATGCAAGGTGTGTGTATATGTCCCTACACTAATGCGAAAGTCAGGCGGTCTACTGATTTAGTTGGCCTCCTTAATGCAATTTATGTCAGTGCCATGAATCCAATCATGTATGCAAATAATCCTATTATATCTTGTAATTGTTATATGCATGCACAATCATCTATCCAAGTGCAACATCCATGTGATGGTACACCCATTTTCATCCTTAAAAGAAGAAAAATGCACACGTATCCATATGTGGTATGAGAGTGATTGAGCCGATCTAGTGCCTAATGTGTGTGTATATGCATCCACGAGCAACCACTAGCAAACACTTGCATTCACTTGCATCCATCAAACATAACATGTCTCTGACACTTGTTTACATCCATTAGATTTCTACCTAAAGGTTGAAGATTCGATCGATAGGATATAATTAAATGAAAAAAGCAAGTTCAAATAAAAGCTTTGGAAAAGAAGTTAAGAATATACCCTTGAAAAGAAAAGGGTACGAAGCGCAAATCTTGTCTTCAGTCTCCCAAGTTGCATCCTCACGGTCATCTCCCCACTGAACTTTCATCAACTTGACCTCTCGGTTGCATAGCTTCTTAACCTCTGATCCAAGAATATGGGTAGGAACTCGTCTAACTGTCGCTTCCCGTTCTACCTCTACTTCCTCAAGCATACTCGGCTCAACTACCTCTGCAGTATCATGCAAGCACTTCCGTAAATGAGAAACGTGGAAAACATCATGAAAACCGACCAATCTCTCTGGTAGCTTTACTCTATAGGTCATTTGTCCAAACCTTTCTATTATGGGAAATGTTCCTACAAATTTTGGTGCCAATTTCCCTCTAGATCTAAAGTGAACCACATTCCGCAATGGTGATACCTTGATGAAAACCATGTCTTCCACCTCAAACTAGATATCAGTCCTCCTTTTATTTGTGTAGGACTTCTGCCTGTCCTGAGCTATCTTCATGCGCCTTCTAATAAGATCAATCTTTTCTGAAGTTTCCCTAATCATCTCTGGTCCAAGTAGAAGTCTTTCTGTAGACTCCTACCAATGAGTCGGTGATCTACATGGTCGTCCGTACAATGCTTCGAAGGGTGCCATGCCAATACTAGCCTGATAGATGTTGTTGCTCCTTCTTGGGCCACACTTTCTTATTCTGTGTCTCCTCAGTCTTAACCTCTATCTTTCCGCCTTTGTCTTCCTCATGCATCAATGCTATATCAACGAGTCTCTCAAAAGTTGCTCCCATCCGAATATGAGACATAGCCAACCCGTGAAGGAGTTCGTTCAATCCTCTAGCAAATCTCAAAGCTTTCTTATGCGGGGTATTCACTAGCTCCATGCCAATACCAGCCTTACAGACATGCTCCCTTGCTTAAGTGCGAAAAACCTTTCCATTTGCATACTTTGCTCGGCTTGAGAAAGAAACTTCATCTCGAACCTCTATCGGAAATCATCCTAAGTCTTAACTGGACATCCCACATGTGTTACTTCCAACCAGAACGAGGCCTCATCTTTCAGCTGCCAAACGGTTAACTGAATCTTCCTACGATCATCAACCTCAAAGATCCCAAACAAATCCTCCGTCTCTTTAAGCCAATTCCTTGCCTCTACAAAAGTCTTAGTTCCTCGGAATGGATTTCCGCCCATAGCACAGAAATCCTTGCATATCTTAGAGAAATTATTAGTGCGCGGAGGAGGAGGAACAACGGCTACAGCTAGGGGAGGAGTGTCGGCTTGGCCTTCGACAGGTGACGTAGCCTCTAAATACCTATAAAACCAAGCCGGTATTTGGACGCCCTCAGGAATGTTAGGTTCCCCAGACATGCTGAAAAGAAAAGGGATTCAAACAGAGAATCAAAAGATATTTCATATGGCTTTGGGGAATATGTTTTTTTCTTTTCAAAACAGACTTTTCTTTCTTTCAAACCCTTTTTTTGAAAATAATTTTCAAATCTTTTATCCGATCTGGTAACCTTCAGCTCTAATACTAAGTGTGACACCCCACGTCCGTTAATGTCACTCCTTTGGAATGCATTAAGTTTCGTGAAGCGTTATAGGTAAACAGAAACATCACAAGAGAGATATAAAATAACAGCGGAATTTAAAATTTTGTTTAATAGAAAAACTTCGTGGTCCGAACCCAATTGCATAATAAGTCTGAAATACCAAAAACTCATTACATTAACATAAAACTCTATCGTGTGCCAAAAACCATCATCCGAGTACACTAATACATAAAAGAGAATATCCCCAAAATATAGCCATAGTAGAGAAGATACGAAACCAAATGGTACATCTAAGTAGCTCCAAGTGGAAAGAAAGAAGAATCCTGATCAAGCTTGAGAATTCTCACCCTGAGAACCTGGGGAGAACGGAAGAGAAAGAGGAGGAAACAAAATAGGTCAGACATAAAGTCTGGTGAGTACAGTTACTTTTAGCATACAAATAAGTAAAAGCATCATGACAGGCATGTAAACTGGATATAGCAGTATCAAAAGACAAGTATAACAGATTGAATAGGATAAACATAAAAGGATAGATTATGCTTCTTTAACACTTTCCTCTGCATCAATACTAGTATATTAAAACAATATGATCCCTCCGGATATAGATGGTAGACTTAGGTGTACTTCTAGTGATGGGTTTTACCCCCAACTGGTATAATGTCCTGCCCAAACGAAATGATAGGTGTTAACCCCAACAAGAATAATGGGCTTCTACACAAGAAAGACTAGATGTACACTAATTACTACCCCAATCGATCGGCTCCCTACACTTAAGATACTTGTGATCGCCCCACAATAGGATGTATCACTTCCTAAAGTGGCAACCCGTACAACTACAAGGTGCACAACAATATTTACTGATGCTACAACGTCTTAATTTTCCATGAACAAGCCGGAACCATCAACGCACATGACTCCGCTAGATCCTGCACTATTGACACCCTCTCCTTTTTGAACCTCTTACAATCAATTCAGTAAGCGTGCCCTAACCCTGACCTAGCTCGGGGTGCTTCATTTAATACCAAGATGGGTTACTAGCTGATAAGGGTTCCACACAAATGATACAAGCTACCCTCCTAGGCATGTTTCCCCACTACTAGGATTTTGACAGGTTATGTCTATTGCATAACCCCTACATATAATATAGTTTAAGTTTGTCGATTTTATATAACCCTCTCACATAGTAACTTAACCCCCTCCCACTGTTTCAAGCAAGTTTACTTAACCCCTACTCAATTTGACATGTTTATATAACCACACAGGTTTAGACAGGTTAAGTATTTCTGGTTAACAGATTCTTGTCGTTTTTTATTCATGTCTGTTAAGGCACTAGACCTCTCACATTAAGTCGACTACTTGTGATTGCTGGATATGCCGGGCGTTTCCGGGCAGACTTCTACCACAAGCTAGACTTAACCTCGTGCCTTAGTACCGTTATGCTTAAATTTATTCCCTCAACCTCTTATATTAGATTAACCACTTGTAGCTGCTGGATATGCTGGGCGGTTTCGGGCAGACTTCTACCACAAGGGCAACCTAACTACGTGTCGAAATGCAGTTACAACTTCTAATTACTGTAATTTAGGCATATTCATTTCTAGCCAATTATTCTGTTCATCACTGATTATGCCCAAATTTAAGTCTTAGATCACATTATATGTTTTGCCCCAAAATCACTACACAAATTATGCCCACAATCCCAATACAAATTATTCCCCAATATTAGCATTTCCCAACGTTCCCAATTTCGCTCGTTCGCATATTTCAGCGATAAGCCTAGGCTCGAAGGTAGCCTGGTTATAAAAATAAAAAGGGAAAGAGGAAGGGAAGAGAACCAGAATATGCATAATAACAAATAGGCATATGATGATAAAATTGACCAATACAACAAGATAGGCATATCATGGCAGAATTGGGCATATGAGAATTATAGATCTGGTGTACAAATAATGTTAGATCTGATATAATTCAAGTTACTAATAGACATTGGCTTAGATCCATCTTATAGACATGTTAAGATTACTTTTTAAATGTTTATATCTAAAAATAACATAAACTCACTGTGACTGGATCTAAAGAACAGAGGATTGATTGTAGATGTTGTAGCATAGATCCTTGAATACGTCTTACTCCCGTTGTTGTTGATGAATAGGCTAATCAATCTAGGTTGGGGCAGCACCTCGTTGTCACCATTATTTTTGGTGAATAAAGCAATAAGAATGAGATCCTATTTATAGCCTAGGATCAACGAATCTTGCACAGAAATCTGTCCACATTCACAGAAATTGATCTTCCCAGATCTGATAGGGGTCGACTCTGGGGTCGACATAGGGTTTGACACCCCTGTGGAGGGGTTGACTCTGGGGTTGACCCCTAATGGGCCGATTTCCCCCTTTTCCCGTATTGATTTCAAATTTTCTAAATATGTTTTCTTAATTTGTATATGTCTAATTCTCTTGCGTGTATACAAACTTCTAGGCTTAATAACTTTTTCATACGATGTCCGTTTTACGCAAACTCGAAGTTTATCTTAAGCAGAATTCCGAGACGAACGCAATGGTGCAGCCCATTTTTCTTAATTTCCAATATTAAATTAAGTATTCTTTAATTTGTCCTTGTAATGTGTTATAAAATTACAGGGTGTTACACCGGAAATCAAGGAAAGGTAGTGGTGTTAACCTTACAGCTGTGAAATCAAGGGTGGTGAAACCGGTGTGAACCTTATAACCATGAAATCAAGGGTGTGGAATCGGTGTTAACCTTGTAGTCGTGAAATCAAGGGTGTTGCAAGGTTGATACTTGTATTAATAAAACTCTGCACAATCCAACATTGCGTGGGACTGGACGTAGGAGTAATTCGAACTAATATAAAATCCGGTGTGTTCTTACCTTTTCTGCATTTTATATTTACTTATGTTTGTGTTTGTGATTGTTTCTGTGTTTGTGATCATTTCTGGTATGATAATCATTGTGTGATTCATTTAGTAATTCAAGTTAGTTAAAGATTTCTATAAATTTCTTATAAACACTGTTCAACCCCCTTTGGTATTGATTCTGCCTTAAGATCCTTAATCTGCATCCTTAACAATAAATTCTTTCTTTGAACTTAGGCTCGAACAAAATAAATATCAATTTCTATGTGTTTGGTTTGATTATGCTGAATAGGATTTGCTATCATGTATACATACCTAAATTGTCATACCAAATTATTGGATTTCTACTGGATGACATTTTTATTCTTTCAGTAATTATTATATCCTTAAGATTTATGCTGTAGTGTTATCCGCACTCCTATATTCTGCCTCTGTACTAGACCTTGAAATGGTTGTTTGCTTTTTAGAACACCAAGAAATAAGTCTTTCTCCTACATAAATGCAGTAACCAGAAATTGATTTTCTTTCATCTATGTCTGTGACCCATTCTGCACCTGAATAGACTGTAATGTTTAGAATATTGTTGCCTTTTAATGTTATGCCAAAATTGGTTATTGCCTTTAAATATCTGAGTATTCTCTTTACTGCTATCCAATGTTCATTGATGGGTTCCTGAAAAAATTGAGATACCCTTTTATCGCTAAAAGAAATATCATATCGTGTTATAGTAGCATATTGTAACGCCCCTACAACACTCCTGTATTGTTTATGTAACACCCCGTATGTTGAATAACTTGTTATAATATAAATCAGGGCAGAATTAAATTTTAAAATCTGAATCAGGGGAAACGGGCTATGCCATTGCGTTCGTCTCGGAAAAATACGCGAAATAGAGTCCGAGTTTTCGAAAATCGGAGTCCGTATGACCCAGTTATGGCCATCCGAAGTTTCAGAAAATTCAAAACAGATTTAAAATATTCAAATTTTAGATTTCAGAAGAGGCGGGAAAATTCCCACCAGAACAGAGGGTGTCGACACAGGGGTCGACATGGGTGTCGACACAGGGGTCGACATGGGTGTCGACCCCCCCCCCCCAAGGGGTCGACCCATGTGTCGACCCAGGGGTCGACCCATGTGTCGACCCAGGGGTCGACCCATGTGTCGACCCAGGGGTCAACCCATGTGTCGACCCAGGGGTCGACCCCCCCTGTCGGCCAGTTTGGCCTGGGTGCAAACCTATAGGGGTTTGGGTTGTGTTTTGGGGCTTGTGACGAAATCTGACGTCTCTAACCTAATCTAGGGTTAATCTAAGGGCCTAAACTACATCCTAATTCTATAAATACACCCTAAGACTACCCTAATTCATACTAAAAATAGATACAACGTCGTTATGCCGTCAAAATGCAACTTGAAGGAGCCTCCATCAAATTGTAGAAGAAGATAGCTTCTCAAATCAACTTCTAATCAACTCTAGCAACTAAATTTTCTTCATAGGAGTGCTAATCAACAAGTTGTGAGTTTCTATGCCTTTAGCAAGCAATTGCTAAACTAATTATGATAGGATATAATGAGGTTATGGTTGTGAATGTGGATCAATGCAAGTATGTTATCATATGCTATGTGTTCATGATGCTAGTTATGCAAGTTTTTTGTTATATGTTCATGATGCTAGTTATGCAAGTTTTATGCTATATGTCCATGATGCTAGTATGCAAATCACTATGATAAACATTGATCCATTATGACACCATGTTATGCAAGTTTGGTGTTTGATTATATGCAAGTTCATATATGACATGTTATGCAAGTTTGGTGTTTGATTATATGCAAGTTCATATATGACATGTTATGCAAGTTTGGTGTTTGATTATATGCAAGTTCATATATGACATGTTATGCAAGTTTGGTGTTTGATTATATGCAAGTAACATGTGCAAGTTTACACCTTTGTATGATATGCATACATGTGCAAGTTTACCCCTTTGTATGTCATGCATACATATGCATGTTTACCCCTTTTTATGATATGAGTAACATATGCAAGTTCATCCCTTTTTAGACCTATGACATGTATGTAAGTTTACCCCTTTATGATAGGTCTATGACATGAACATCTATGCAAGTTACCCTCTTTATGACATATGTGATTCATGCAAGTTTGGGTTGATTATTTATGCTAGTTGGGTTTGATGCCATGGTCATATATGCAAGTTGACACCTTTAAAACCCATGTTGATGCTAATGTTATGCCAAGTAGAACCCATTGTATTTGTGATGAATCTTCCCTTTTAAATATGTCATGTTAGCGTATTACGTGGGGAACGATGGGGTTAATATTCATGTTAACAAAATTGTGTGAAGTTGGTATGATTATGCATACCATAAAGTGGATGGACATAATTGAGTCAATTATGTACATCGTTAAATTTGTAATTAATTAGGGATAATTAATACAAATTATGGGGGTGATTAATTAGGTTTAATTAATCGACTAAGACACGAGGTTGGACCCTTTTGTAGCATAAGACTGCCCGGACCCGACCGGCAAATCCAGCGGCTACAAATGATTGGCCCAATGTGAGAGGTCTTAGGCATAAACTAAATACGTGACAAGTGTAAAGACACGAGGTTAGACTCGGTTATGGCGTAAGGCTGCCCGGACCCGACCGGCAAATCCAGCTGCCATAAAAGATAGTCTAATGTGAGAGGTCTTTGCAAAGATTACGGTCTTAATCAATTAAGAAACACTTAACCAGATAAGCATGTAGTGGGGCATGAGGGGTTAAGTGGGTGCCTTGGGTGGCATGTGGAAATCAAGTGCCTTGGGTGGCATGTGGAAATCAAGTAAGTGCCTTGGGTGGCATGTGGAAAAATCTAGTGGTTGCCTTGGGTGGCAATAGAAAATATGTAACGACCCGCGTTCTACGCACCATAGGATCGTAGAATATTTATTTCTTTCACATACGAAGTCGTATGGTCATGTAACTTTGGGAGACGACTATTGGGGTCATTTCCCATGTTCATGATTTTTCCCGATTTTTAAATGACCATTTTACCCCTAGTTGGCACTGTTTTGGCCATAACTTTTGACTGGAAATGAATTTTGACCTGAAACCACTTCCATTGGCTTTGAACGATGGTTTCTCTTTCCGTAGAGTGGTCACATTAGCCAAACGGACTTACCGTTTGGGAGATATGGCTGAAACAAGTTTCAGATGGTGAAAGACAGCTTAATTGGGCTTAACCGGGTGATTAGCAGCTAGGCCCAAGGGGAATTTCGGGTTTAGAGGTATAGGAGGTCTGATTAGGGTTAGGTTATCACTTTCATTTCAGTTTTGAGCCGCCACAAACCTCCTTGAGACCTTAGTAATGGCTTCCTACATCTAAAACACCCCAAATCACTCTCTAATTGAAGATTAGGCTTAGCAACACCAAATTAAGGAGAAAAAGCACCAAAGCAAGGTTAGAGCTGCTGTTAGACATCAGTGTTCGCCCCAAATCAGAGGAGTTTCAGTTCTGAGAATTTCATTTGTGGCCAAGGTGAGTGATAACATCATTTTGACACTAATTACGGTTAATTAAGGGTAATTAGTGAAGATTAGCGAATTTATACACCAATAAATTCTGGAAAAATTCTTAAAATTCTAAAATAATGTTTTAAGGCTCTGTTAGAAATTTGAGATAATTTCGATGTGTTTTGCTAATTGTATGTTTAAGCATGATTAAGAGTGCTTAAGGGAAAATATGAAGTTTTAGCTACTTTTGATCCATTTTGATTCATTTAAATTGTTGTTTGTTGTTTGTTGTTTGTGGTTGCTATTACATGTTACTATGACTCAATGGTACGTTTCATGATTGATTAGAATAGTTAGATTGCTCGAAAACGTCGTCGAATGGCGTAGAAAGCTTGCTGGAAAGTTGCAGAAGTGTGCAGGCTCCGAACCGGTTCGGATCGGAGAAAGGGGTCGGATCGGACTAGGGAACTGACCAAGGGAATCCGAACTGGATGAGGACTTGCCACTGGAAGGAGTTTGGCAGGAAGGAAGGCCATTGCTTAGAGTTGGAGTTGGACAGGAGATCGGATCGGAGCGGTGGAGCGGATCGGATCGGAGTAAGCTAGGGAACGGAGCGGATCGGATCGGAAGAGAGATTGGAGGCCAGATCGGATCGACTTGGAGATGCAGGGCTCGGATCGGAAGCAAAGAAGAAATAAGCTAGGGATTGGAGCGCTGGAGAGAAGGACACCCGACCCGACCTGGAGGAGGACCCCGACCCGACCCGGAGCGAAGTGCCCGACCCGAAGAGACAAGGAGAAGGACTCGAACCGAGCATGGGTGACCGAACCGAACCGAGCATGGGTGACCGAACCGAACCGAATTCTAGAGCTGCTACTGCACGACAACTTTTCTGAAGACCCACTCCAATTCGACCAAACCCGAGATGCAAAGGAAGCTCAAATGAGAAGTTAGAGCTTAAGATTCAGATAGGAATCAACAAGTTCGCTTCATGATTGGGCTTTGCTGCGGGACGCGTGCTAAGGAGTTATCGACACCTATAGCTTTGGACCACTATGGTAGGAGGTATGAAGGCGGATTCAGGGCCATTATGGCATCGGTAGAACCAAGGGCTATGACCAATGAAGTGGGTCATTGAAATGTTTGGTCATGACTCCAAGTGTTGTCTTGGTCACAGCAGGGTTTCTACAAGTCGGGATTCGTCGTTGCCTCAGTTTGTCTAGTGTTCCGAAGTGGTAGATGTCGTACGCTTTACGCACTGAGTGAGAGATGCGAGGATGGTTGCTATGGATGATTTGTTGGCTATCATTATGACATACACACCCCACCCCCGTATCCTTACACTATTTATTATGGCACCTTGGAGTATTGTACGGTATGTGGTACTAACTCTTTGGTTGCAGGTCCAGGTTCAGGTATGGCTTAGTATACCTGTTATTATTCTGTTTAGATGTTTATCGCTCATACCAGGCTTTATGTCTGACCCAGAGTTTTATGTCTCCTCTTATTACTCTGGGTGCTCTCACGAGCAGACTAGAGACAGGTTAGCTGGTGATGCACGGGTAGATGGTCCGGAGACGAGCAGGAGGCTTCCACGTAATATATATATAGTATTCTCCCTGTGTTGTTGAAGATCACTGCTTGGGCATTGTTGGTGTATCTTCTATTTTAGCTTTCTTTTGTTTAGAGACAGTAAATTTGGAAAGTTGTAATAAGCTGTATTTGGATTTCCGCTGCTTTGAGATTGATGTTGGTTTTAGTTATCAGCTTATGCACTGTCTCGCCTGTTTTGTGTCAAGTATATTATTATTATATTTTATTCCATGCGCGGTGAGACATTCTACAGGTTTCTTGATTAGTTCATTCCCTTCTTTTCTTTCTTATGGCGACCGTCTTGTGCTAGTCGGGCATGTGTACAGCGCACTTTTGGAGGAAATGCAGGCTGGTGCGGGGCGGGCCGTCACACTTGGTATCAGAGCTCTAGGTTGCGTAGTTAACCTAGGGAAGTTATCAGGGAGAGATATTATACGTATACGAGAGAGCGTATTTGTGATTACTTTGGTTTTTAAAAGCTATATATATATATATACTATTAGTAGTATAAGGATGAAGGCGTACTGCACTAGCACCACTATGGAGTCGTTAATCGTTTCCTTTTTCAGATTGACGATGAGCCGAGATACTAGAGGTGCTGGTAGGGGAGCCAATAATGGGATTGCTGCTGACATGAGGACGATGTTTACTGACCTCATGAGAGAGATGCTTAGAGATGTGCAGAGGGCAGCTCCCAATGGTGGAAATGGTGGTGGTCCAATAGTGCAGGCGCCAAGAGTCGACTTCGCCAAGCTGAATAAGGATTATACTAGTCTTGGTGGGAAGTCATTCCATGGAACGGAGTCGGCTACGGATGTTCAGGATTGGGTGGATAGTTGCGAACGTATCTTCGAGGATTTGGGTATCGAGGATGCGATGAAGAGGAAGCTAGCGTCCCGTCAGCTGCAAGGGCGGGCAATGAATTGGTGGAATGCTATAAGGGCAGCTACTCCCGAAGACCAGATTACTTGGGAGCAGTTTAAGGCTCGCTTTAGTGAGAAGTTCATTCCAGCTGCTCAGAAGTCAATGTTGTTTAAGAAATTCTTGGAGCTCAAGCAGAATGGCAGAGCTGTCTCGGAGTATATTGCTGAATTTGACACTTTGTCAAAATATGGGTTATCTCTTATAGATACTGCCGAGAAAAAGAATGAGAAATTTATAACTGGTTTGGATCAGTACTTGGGGGAAAAACTTATTAACCACATCGATGAGACGTTTGAATCGATTGTGGGGAAAGCATTAAGATCAGAAAGTCTCTACCCTAAGTCGAAGACTGAGGTTGCATCTGCAGAAGAGCCAAAGCCACAAGCAAGTGGTGGAGGCAAGGGTGGTTCCCAGAATAAGAGAAAGCAGAACCAAGCTAAGGATGGCCAGAAGAAAAAGAATAAGCAAGATGTGGAGTGCTTCAGCTGTGGTAAGAAGGGCCATTATGCTAGTAATTGTCGGGCCAAGCCAGCGGATAGGAAGTGCTTCAATTGTGGCCAATTGGGACATCACAAGGACAAGTGTCCACAGCCCCCTAAGGAAAAGCAAATGGTGAAAGCATATGCTCTTAATGCTATTCCTTCTTCGTCGAATGCCCCAACTGCGGCGGAGAAGGGAAAGAATGTCGTCATTCAAGGTATGCTTTCTGTTTATGATGTTCCTGTTAGAGTTTTGTTTGATACCGGAGCTTCCAGTTCTTTCATATCTAGTGACCTGGTAGATAGGTTGGGATTGGAGCCCGAGATTGTCAATAGACCTTTAGTAGTGACGAACCCGATTGGTGGTTCGACTAGCCTTAGCATGATTTGTCGTAATGTGGTTCTATCGAGTCATGGATGCATGTTTGTTTGTGATTGCTTTGTTTTGGGCTTTACTGGGTTTGGCATTATTTTGGGAGTAGATTGGCTCCAAAGATACGGGGTGGTGGTAGACTGTGAGGGCTTGTTGGTGACAGCTAGAGCGGATGATGGGCGGAGGATAGTGTTTGGTGGTCTACCCAGTAAGGGGGTATTGGCTAGTTTTCTGAACTCCCTCGACATTCCGCATAGTGAGTTGTCAGGTTTGCCCGTGGTTGGCCAGTATCCGGATGTTTTCGAAGAAGTGACCGGACTCCCACCACACCGAGAGATTGAGTTTCGTATTGATTTGGTAAAAGATGCCAGACCTATAGTGATGCCACTTCGTCGTATGGCACCAAGGGAGCAGCGAGAGCTCGAGGTGCAAGTCAGCGATCTTTTGAAGAAGGGATTTATCAGAAGGAGTGTTTCTGAATGGGGAGCACCAGTCGTGTTTGCTACCAAGGCGGATGGTTCCCTTCGTTTGTGTGTAGACTACCGCGAGTTGAATAAAGTGACGAGGAAGAACAAGTATCCTCTACCGCGGATAGATGATTTGTTTGATCAGTTGAGTGGCGCGAGAGTATTTTCTCAGTTGGATCTCGCGACAGGTTTTCATCAGCTTAGAGTGGAAGCTGAGAGTATAGCTAAAACGGCATTTCGAACGCCGTCTGGATTTTATGAATGGTTGGTTATGCCATTTGGGCTGACTAATGCCCCGGCATATTTTGTGGATCTTATGAATAGGGTATTCAGAGATCAGTTGAATAAGTCTGTTCTTGTGTTCGTGGATGATATTTTGGTCTATTCGAGGACAGAGGAAGAACACAAGAAACATTTAAGAGTAGCAATGGAGGTGTTGAGAAAACACCAATTGAAAGCAAAGTTTTCTAAGTGTCACTTCTGGAAGAGGGAAGTGAGGTTCTTGGGTCATGTTGTATCAGAGAATGGTATTGCCGTGGACCCGGCGAAGGTGGCTACGGTACAAGATTGGCCTACGCCCAAGAATGCAACAGATGTAAGAAGTTTCTTGGGATTAGCGGGATATTATCGTAAGTTTATCCAAGGTTTCTCCAAGATAGCAGCACCATTGACTCAGTTGACAAAGAAGAATCAAGCTTTTGTCTGGGATGAAAGGTGCGAGAATGCATTCAGAAGTCTAAAGGACAAGTTGACAAGCGCACCAGTGTTAGTCATTCCTAAGGGGGATGAAGAGATGACGGTATACACGGATGCCTGTGGTACCGGACTGGGTGCTGTATTGATGCAAGGCGGTAGGGTTGTAGCTTATGCAAGTCGGCAGTTGAAACCGCACGAGAGAAGATACCCTACCCATGATTTAGAATTGGCAGCGATCGTGTTCGCGTTAAAGATGTGGAGACACTATCTCTTGGGAGAAAGATTTGAGCTGTTTACAGATCATAAGTCGTTAAAGTATCTATTCTCCCAGAAGGATTTAAATCTCCGTCAGCAGAGATGGTTAGAGTTCTTAGCTTCCTATGATTTTGACATCGCATACACACCAGGAAAGGGGAATGCGGTGGCTGATGCATTGAGTAGAAGACATGCCAGCTTAGGGGCTATGTTCCTTGAATGGAAGCAACTGGAGTTTATCGCGGGGTTTGATTTCAGACCAAAGTGCGAATTGGATCCAGAAATGTTAGCAAGTTTGACGATCAGACCCACTTTGATTGAGCGGATCGGCTCTAGTCAGAGGGACGATCCTAACCTATTGGAAATCATCTCCAAGTTAGAGATGGGAATCGATGAGGAAATGAACAAGTATGGGCTTGATCGAGAAAGGTGGCTTAGAAAGAATGGAAAGCTTGTTGTACCCAATGTCAATGGATTGAGAGATGAAGTGCTTAGAGAATGTCATCACTCGAAGCTGACTATACACCCCGGTGGTAATAAGATGTATCGAGATATGAAGCAGACCTACTACTGGGAAGGGATGAAAAGAGACGTTGGGAAGTTTATATCCAAATGCATGAATTGCCAGCTAGTTAAAGCCGAGCAAAAGAAGCCTAGTGGGTTGTTGCAACCATTAGAAATTCCCGAATGGAAATGGGAGCAAGTCTCGATGGATTTCATCGATGGTTTACCAAGGACTAGATCGGGATATGACGGCATTTGGGTAATTGTAGATCGACTGACTAAAAGTGCAAGGTTTATACCAGTCAAATCGACCAGAACGGCAGCTAAGTTAGCAGAGTTGTATATGAAGTGGGTAGTGAGATTTCATGGAGTACCTAAAAGCATTGTGAGCGACCGAGACCCGTTGTTCACTAGTGGGTTTTGGAAGAGCTTGCAAGAGGCGCTAGGGTCAGAGTTACATCTCAGTACCGCATATCATCCTCAGACCGACGGTCAGACGGAGAGGGTGAACCGTATTTTGGAAGATCTCTTGAGAGCATGTATATTGGATTTTGGAGGATCATGGGATGACCATTTGCATCTAGTAGAGTTTGCATATAATAATAGCTACCAATCCAGTATCGGTATGGCTCCGTTTGAAGCTTTGTACGGAAGGCCGTGTAACTCACCATCATGTTGGATAGAGACTGGCGAGAAGTTTATGCTTGGACCAGATGTGGTGAGGGAAACTTCAGATAAGATCAAGATCATTCAGCAACGAATGAAGGCAGCCCAAGATAGGCAGAAGAGTTATGCTGATAAGAGAAGAAGAGACTTAAAATTCTCCGTTGGTGACTTGGTGTTTGTCAAGATTTCCCCGTTGAAGAGCGTAATACGATTTGGCAGGAGAGGCAAGTTAGCACCAAGATTTGTTGGCCCATTCCCTGTTCTTGAACTAGTCGGGAATTTGGCATATAGGATTGACTTACCAGAGAAGATGGCGGGAGTTCATAACGTATTTCATGTTTCCCAACTAAGGAAGTTCGTTCACGACTCAGATATGACTATTCCACCTGATCAGTTAGAGGACTTCGAAGTAGAACCCGAGGCGGTTGGGAACCGCAAGCCGGCCCGTATTGTCGAGTACGACATGAAACAACTTCGAAGGAAGGCGGTGAAGCTAGTCAAGGTACAGTGGAGCGAGGACGAGAGTGATTGTACTTGGGAAACAGAGGAGGACATAAGGAAGAAGTATCCAGAACTCTTTGTCTGGTAAGATTTTGACTTCGATTTAGTTTTTCCGCATGCTAGGATAGGCTTGTTTGCTTGTTTTACATATTTGATTGTTGTATATGGTTGTTAGGCATGCGGGATCCTTTGTATGTTTTGGGTTAAGGAATTTCGGGGGCGAAATTTCTTAAGGGGGGGAGAGTGTAACGACCCGCGTTCTACGCACCATAGGATCGTAGAATATTTATTTCTTTCACATACGAAGTCGTATGGTCATGTAACTTTGGGAGACGACTATTGGGGTCATTTCCCATGTTCATGATTTTTCCCGATTTTTAAATGACCATTTTACCCCTAGTTGGCACTGTTTTGGCCATAACTTTTGACTGGAAATGAATTTTGACCTGAAACCACTTCCATTGGCTTTGAACGATGGTTTCTCTTTCCGTAGAGTGGTCACATTAGCCAAACGGACTTACCGTTTGGGAGATATGGCTGAAACAAGTTTCAGATGGTGAAAGACAGCTTAATTGGGCTTAACCGGGTGATTAGCAGCTAGGCCCAAGGGGAATTTCGGGTTTAGAGGTATAGGAGGTCTGATTAGGGTTAGGTTATCACTTTCATTTCAGTTTTGAGCCGCCACAAACCTCCTTGAGACCTTAGTAATGGCTTCCTACATCTAAAACACCCCAAATCACTCTCTAATTGAAGATTAGGCTTAGCAACACCAAATTAAGGAGAAAAAGCACCAAAGCAAGGTTAGAGCTGCTGTTAGACATCAGTGTTCGCCCCAAATCAGAGGAGTTTCAGTTCTGAGAATTTCATTTGTGGCCAAGGTGAGTGATAACATCATTTTGACACTAATTACGGTTAATTAAGGGTAATTAGTGAAGATTAGCGAATTTATACACCAATAAATTCTGGAAAAATTCTTAAAATTCTAAAATAATGTTTTAAGGCTCTGTTAGAAATTTGAGATAATTTCGATGTGTTTTGCTAATTGTATGTTTAAGCATGATTAAGAGTGCTTAAGGGAAAATATGAAGTTTTAGCTACTTTTGATCCATTTTGATTCATTTAAATTGTTGTTTGTTGTTTGTGGTTGCTATTACATGTTACTATGACTCTATGGTACGTTTCATGATTGATTAGAATAGTTAGATTGCTCGAAAACGTCGTCGAATGGCGTAGAAAGCTTGCTGGAAAGTTGCAGAAGTGTGCAGGCTCCGAACCGGTTCGGATCGGAGAAAGGGGTCGGATCGGACTAGGGAACTGACCAAGGGAATCCGAACTGGATGAGGACTTGCCACTGGAAGGAGTTTGGCAGGAAGGAAGGCCATTGCTTAGAGTTGGAGTTGGACAGGAGATCGGATCGGAGCGGTGGAGCGGATCGGATCGGAGTAAGCTAGGGAACGGAGCGGATCGGATCGGAAGAGAGATTGGAGGCCAGATCGGATCGACTTGGAGATGCAGGGCTCGGATCGGAAGCAAAGAAGAAATAAGCTAGGGATTGGAGCGCTGGAGAGAAGGACACCCGACCCGACCTGGAGGAGGACCCCGACCCGACCCGGAGCGAAGTGCCCGACCCGAAGAGACAAGGAGAAGGACTCGAACCGAGCATGGGTGACCGAACCGAACCGAGCATGGGTGACCGAACCGAACCGAATTCTAGAGCTGCTACTGCACGACAACTTTTCTGAAGACCCACTCCAATTCGACCAAACCCGAGATGCAAAGGAAGCTCAAATGAGAAGTTAGAGCTTAAGATTCAGATAGGAATCAACAAGTTCGCTTCATGATTGGGCTTTGCTGCGGGACGCGTGCTAAGGAGTTATCGACACCTATAGCTTTGGACCACTATGGTAGGAGGTACGAAGGCGGATTCAGGGCCATTGTGGCATCGGTAGAACCAAGGGCTATGACCAATGAAGTGGGTCATTGAAATGTTTGGTCATGACTCCAAGTGTTGTCTTGGTCACAGCAGGGTTTCTACAAGTCGGGATTCGTCGTTGCCTCAGTTTGTCTAGTGTTCCGAAGTGGTAGATGTCGTACGCTTTACGCACTGAGTGAGAGATGCGAGGATGGTTGCTATGGATGATTTGTTGGCTATCATTATGACATACACACCCCACCCCCGTATCCTTACACTATTTATTATGGCACCTTGGAGTATTGTACGGTATGTGGTACTAACTCTTTGGTTGCAGGTCCAGGTTCAGGTATGGCTTAGTATACCTGTTATTATTCTGTTTAGATGTTTATCGCTCATACCAGGCTTTATGTCTGACCCAGAGTTTTATGTCTCCTCTTATTACTCTGGGTGCTCTCACGAGCAGACTAGAGACAGGTTAGCTGGTGATGCACGGGTAGATGGTCCGGAGACGAGCAGGAGGCTTCCACGTAATATATATATAGTATTCTCCCTGTGTTGTTGAAGATCACTGCTTGGGCATTGTTGGTGTATCTTCTATTTTAGCTTTCTTTTGTTTAGAGACAGTAAATTTGGAAAGTTGTAATAAGCTGTATTTGGATTTCCGCTGCTTTGAGATTGATGTTGGTTTTAGTTATCAGCTTATGCACTGTCTCGCCTGTTTTGTGTCAAGTATATTATTATTATATTTTATTCCATGCGCGGTGAGACATTCTACAGGTTTCTTGATTAGTTCATTCCCTTCTTTTCTTTCTTATGGCGACCGTCTTGTGCTAGTCGGGCATGTGTACAGCGCACTTTTGGAGGAAATGCAGGCTGGTGCGGGGCGGGCCGTCACAAAATACGATTAGAATACTTAACCAAAGTGGAACATGTAATTAAACATGATTAAAGGGTTAAGTAAGTGCCTTGGGTGGCATGTGGAAATCAAGTAAGTGCCTTGGGTGGCATGTGGAAATCTAGTGGGTGCCTTGAGTGGCAATTGAAATATGATTAGATGACTTAACCAAACCTTAAACATGTAAGTGGGCATGATTAGTAAAAAGGGTTAAGTGGGATACACTAGAAGGGACAAGCTTAGGTGGGTAGCTTGTGGGGGCCCATTTCAACCAGTAACCCAAAACGTATCTTTGTGGGCTCGACCCAAGTCGAGGACGGGACACGCATACTGGGCTTGACTATAAGAGGCCAAAAACGGGTTGGCGGTGGCAACACAAGTCCAACGGGTTTCATATGCGTGTGTGGACCCGGGCTGGTAGGTAAGATGTTGTTGCATCGTGTAGGTATAAGTCGTGCATCGTTGGTTGTATCGGGTTGCCACTTTGGGGAGTGATACACCCCACTGTGGGGCCAGCACGGGTATCTACGTTAGGGAGCCGATCGCTTGGGGAGTAGTGGGTACACCTAGTGGAGATAGGGGCAGACGGCACCTATGTGGTCAGCTAGGGGTACACGAAACTACTAGTTATATTTTCTAAGTCCATGAGTGGGATCAACCTTTGAGTAGGAATGACTGGTGTGGTGCAGTGTAGTAATTACCCTTGGGTGGGTAGATGCGTCTTTACCGATATCTTAGTTCTTCCTATGTCTAGTTGGCTGCCTAGTGTAGTCATTCATCCCCAGTCGTTACCGTGCCAAGTTTATATCATACCCTAATTACTTTAATGATTGTATTGTTAAAGTTATAGGTCTCACTCAGACTTATGTCTGACCCCGTTGTTTTTATCTTTTTCCCAACCCTCAGGTTATCAGAGTGGGCCTAGCACTAGTGGGCTTTGATCAGATTGCTTTATCTATCTTGGAGCTTGGACTCTTGAAGTAAAGCTCGGTTATCTTTTCTATTATGGCTATTAGTTATGTAGTGGGATTATGTACTTATGTTTTTAACGAGATGGATATTTTGTACTTGACTCTTGTTGGTTTTTGATATGTAACCAAACATGTTTACCTTCTGCTGCAATGAAATGATGTTTTAAATTTCAAGTATTACTTATATCTGTCTTGTTGTAATTTTTCTGTTCTATATTCACTTAAAATACTCCACCGAAGTTAAGGCATTCCCTTAGTGAGTGACCTTAGCGGGTGTGGGGTGTTACACGTGGTATCAGAGCTAAAGGTTACCAGAACAGATAAAACTTTTAGAAAAACTATTTTTCTAAAAACATTTTTGGAAGAAGTATTTTCAAAAACATGTCTTTTAAGAGAAAAGTTTTTGAAAGAAAAGAACATAATCCCCAAGAGCCATATATCCTTCCTTCGATTCTCCGTTTTGAATCTCTTCCTCTTTCTCTTTTTGAATTTCCCCTCCGCGTATAGAAGTCTTTTTAAGATAAATAAGGACTTCCGTATGAAGGACGGAAGAACCACTTCAAGGGACTTAGACGTTTGTCGGGCTAAGAAGTTAGTCCAAGGAGGTGGAGGGCTTGTGGGTACCTTTAAGATGGACGAGGGAGGAAGGTTCAAATAGCTGTTAGGTAAATAAAGGACGAAACCTCATCGTGGTGAGAAGGTCACGAAAGGAGAATGTGAAGGAGAAGGCTAGTTGTTTTGGAGAAATAGGACACCTTATTAGGATTGTCCAAAGAGGTAAGGACAAAGTACAGGATCTTCTGGAGGGTAGATGTATTCCCTCACGGCTGGTATACCTGATGGGGGTAGGACCGTCTAGGTTGAAATTTTGTTCTCTCGATCATCCTGTTCGAACTTTATTCGACTCTGGCGCATCGCATTCGTTTATCTCATCATCATTAGTTGAGTCACTACACTTAGACACCAGTTTAGTAGATGATCCCTTGGTTGTTTCAAACCCAATTGGGGGCTCCACTTATTTATCCATGATATGTTTGGGTTTGAAGGTTTCCATACTTAGCGTTGAGTTTAGATGTGATGCTTTTGTTTTGGGCTTCACGGGCTATGGGTTAATTTTGGGCATGGACTGGTTATCCAGTAATGGTGCCGTTCTTGATTGCGAAAGGAGAGTTGTTAGGCTCATGACCCGCTTGGGTAACACTCTCGAGATCTCTTGTAATCCCATGGATTCTGTTATGCTAAGTTATCTTGAATCGCTTGACGTTTCGGTCGAGAGTTTGCGATCTGTTAGAGTGGTCCGGGAGTACTCGGATGTGTTTGAGGAGGTGAAGGGTTTACCTCCGAAGCGGGAGATAGACTTCCGAATATATCTGGTGGGCAATGCTAAACCAGTATCTTTTCCAGTGCGCCACATGGCTCCTCGCGAGAGGAGGGAACTCCATAAGGAAGTAGGGGAGTTGCTTGAGAAGGGGTTCATAAGACGAAGTATATCGGAGTGGGGTGCTCCGGTAGTTTTTGCCACGAAGGCGGATGGGTCCCTCAGACTTTGTGTAGACTATAGAGAACTCAACAAGTTCACAAAGAAGAATAGACACCCATTGCCGAGGATTGACGATCTCTTTGATCAGTTGGTTGGCGCCTCAGTGTTTTCGCAGTTGGACTTAGCCACGAGGTTTCATCAGTTGAGAGTGGCTGAGGATAGTATAGAGAAGACTGCCTTTGGGACTCCGGATGGTTTCTATGAGTGGCTTGTGATGCCATTTGGGTTGACGAACGCCCCCGCATACTTTGTTGATTTGATGAGTAGGGTGTTCAGGGAGTACCTTAATAAGTTCATGGTGGTCTTTGTGGATGACATCTTAGTCTTTTCTAAGAGTGAAGAAGAGCATGCCCTACATCTTAGGGAAGTGTTGGAGACTCTTCGAGCGCATAGCCTTAAGGCCAAATTCTCTAAATGTCACTTTTGGAGGAAGGAAGTGCGGTTCTTGGGGCACGTGGTCTCCAAGGAAGGGATAGCGGTGGATCCCGCGAAGGTAGTGTCCATCCAAGATTGAAAGGTTCCGAAGAATGCTACCGAGGTGAGGAGTTTCTGGGGGTTGGCTGGCTACTATAGGAAGTTTATCAAGGACTTCGCGAAGATATCAGCCCCATTAACTCGCTTGAAAAAGAAGAATCTAGTCTTCACATGGGACGTAGATTGTGATGATGCGTTCCAACGGTTAAAGAGAGCTTTAACCACAGCTCCGGCCTTAGTGTTGCCAGATGGGAGCAAGCCATTTGTCGTTTATACCGATGCTTGTAGGACAGGACTAGGCGCAGTCTTAATGCAAGAGGGAAGGGTAATAGCCTACGGGGAAAGGCAGTTGAGAAAGCATGAGAAAAAAAATTACCCTACCCATGATCTAGAGTTGGCCGCTATTGTTTTTGCGCTTAAGACTTGGCGCCATTATCTTCTTGGCGAGAGGTTCGAATTGTTCACTGACCACAAATCATTGAAGTACTTGTTTTCTCAGAAGGATTTGAACCTAAGACAGCAAAGGTGGATGGAGTTCTTGGCATCCTATGATTTCGAGATAGCGTATACCCCTGGCAAGGGTAACGTGGTGGCGGACGCCTTAAGTAGAAAAAGGTTGTCCTTGAGTCCATTGTTCGTTGAACGACGAAGCTTGGAGTTTATCTCGATGTTTGATTTCAGACTTTCCATTGACTTTATACCCGGTTTGCTTGCATCCTTAGAGGTCAGACCTACTCTTTTGGGACGGATTATTGAGGCACGGCAGGACGACCCACAGTTGGTTGAGTTAGTAGAGAGGCTCATAAGGGGGGAGTCGTCCAGCCATTTGAGTAGGTACACCCTAGACGATAGGGGGTGGTTGCGTAGAGACGGTAGACTTTGTGTACCGCAAGACGAGGGTTTGAGGAAGGCTATACTTAATGATGCGCATCGTTCGAAGATGACCATTCATCCCGGTGGGGACAAGATGTACCAAGACATGAAGCGAGTTTTCTTTTGGGCCGGTATGAAGAAAGATGTGGCCGAGTATGTCGCTAGATGCTTGGTGTGCCAACAAGTGAAAGTGGAGCAAAAGAAACCCGGTGGGTTGCTTCACCCATTGGAAGTTCCACAATGGAAGTGGGATAGCGTCTCGATGGATTTTATTGATGGGCTACCGAGATCGAGGAAGGGTAATACGGGAATTTGGGTTGTGGTAGACAGGCTTACTAAGAGTGCCCATTTCATACCCGTGAAGAGTAAGAGGACTGCTCCATGGCTAGCTTCAGTTTACCTTCGAGAGATAGTTCGGTTACATGGAGTACCTTCGAGCATAGTGAGCGATCGAGATCCTATCTTCACTAGCGAGTTTTGGAAGAGTTTGCAAGAGGCGGTAGGGACTTAGTTGTGTTTGAGCACCGCATATCATCCTCAGACGGATGGCCAGACCGAGAGGGTGAATCGTGTTCTAGAAGACCTTTTGAGACTATGTATCTTAGATTTTGGAGGTACATGGGAAGAGCATCTTCCATGGGTGGAGTTCGCGTATAATAACAGCTTTCAGTCCAGTATTGGTATGGCTCCTTTTGAAGCTCTTTATGGAAGGCCTTGACGATCACCTACATGTTGGTGGGAATCTACGGATAAGATCTTGCTTGGGCCTGATATGGTTAGAGAGACTTCGGAAAAGATTGATTTGATTCGAAGAAGGATGAAAGCAGCGCAAGATAGACAGAAATCTTACGCGGATAAGAGGAGGACGGATCTTGAGTTTGATGTTGGGGACATGGTCTTTGTTAAAGTATCTCCAGTACGGAATGTTGTTCGCTTTGGGTCCGTTAGCACCAAGGTTTGTAGGACCGTTTCCTATTAAGGAAAAGGTTGGACGGATGGCATATAGAGTGGATTTACCCGAGAGACTTAGTGGTGTGCATGACGTATTCCATGTGTCACATTTGAGGAAGTGCCTACATGAGACCGCAGAGGTGGTAGAGCCGAGCTTGCTTAGAGAAGTGGAGGTAGAGCGTGATGCGACTATTCGACGAGCTCCTACCCGCATCCTTGGGTCAGAGATTAGGAAGTTGAGAAACAGAGAGGTTCGACTAGTCAAAGTGCAATGGGGAGAGGATGAGAGCAATGCTACTTGGGAGACAGAAGCGAAGATGCGTTCATTGTACCCATTCCTTTTTGAGGGTATGTCTTTTAACTTCTCCTTTATCGTTTGTCTAGTACTTATCTTATCTTTAGTATGTCCTCTCATTAGTACCTTTGACCTTTAGATAGGGTAAACCTATGGTTGAAACATGTGTTTAAGACATGTTATGTTTGATGGATGCGTGTGGATGCAAGTGGTTGCTAGTGGTTGCTCGTGGATGCATATACACACACTTTAGACACTAGATCGGCTCAGTCACTTCATATTTCATATTGCATATAATTGTGTGTAGGTAGCTATATTAATGGATGTATAATGGTTGTGTTATCATATGGATGATGCATTTTGGTGAATGATTGTGCACTCATGTAGAAATAGTATGTGTCGATAGGGTTCTTTCGCATACATATTGGATGCATGGCACTATCATGGTTTGCATTAAAGAGGTCAACTGAATCAGTAAACCGCTTGATTTTGCATTAGACAGGGAACATATACACACACTCTTTGCATATGTTCATACAGCATTAGAAACTTTAAGGACAATGGATGCCAGTGTTTGATGGTTTAGTAGATGGTTGTTTGGTTGGTAGGATACGTTCTTCTTGACTTAGAGATTTCGGGGACGAAATCCTTTAAGTAGGGGAGAATGTAACACCCCGTATGTTGAATAACTTGTTATAATATCAATCAGGGCCGAATTAAATTTTAAAATCTGAATCAGGGGAAACGGGCTATGCCATTGCGTTCGTCTCGGAAAAATACACGAAATAGAGTCCGATTTTTCGAAAATCGGAGTCCGTATGACCCAGTTATGGCCATCCGAAGTTTCAGAAAATTCAAAACAGATTTAAAATATTCAAATTTCAGATTTCAGAAGAGGCGGGAAAATTCCCGCCAGAACAGAGGGTGTCGATACAGGGGTCGACATGGGTGTCGACCCCCCCTCCCCCCACAAGGGGTCGACCCAGGGGTCGACCCCCCCCTGTCGGCCAGTTTGGCCTGGGTGCAAACCTGAAGGGGTTTGGGCTGTGTTTTGGGGCTTGTGACGAAATCTGACGGCTCTAACCTAATCTAGGGTTAATCTAAGGGCCTAAACTACATCCTAATTCTATAAATACACCCTAAGACTACCCTAATTCATACTAAAAATAGATACAACGTCGTTATGCCGTCAAAATGCAACTTGAAGGAGCCTCCATCAAATTGTAGAAGAAGATAGCTTCTCAAATCAACTTCTAATCAACTCTAGCAACTAAATTTTCTTCATAGGAGTGCTAATCAACAAGTTGTGAGTTTCTATGCCTTTAGCAAGCAATTGCTAAACTAATTATTATAGGATATAATGAGGTTATGGTTGTGAATGTGGATCAATGCAAGTATGTTATCATATGCTATGTGTTCATGATGCTAGTTATGCAAGTTTTATGCTATATGTTCATGATGCTAGTTATGCAAGTTTTATGCTATATGTCCATGATGCTAGTATGCAAATCACTATGATAAACATTGATCCATTATGACACCATGTTATGCAAGTTTGGTGTTTGATTATATGCAAGTTCATATATGACATGTTATGCAAGTTTGGTGTTTGATTATATGCAAGTTCATATATGACATGTTATGCAAGTTTGGTGTTTGATTATATGCAAGTTCATATATGACATGTTATGCAAGTTTGGTGTTTGATTATATGCAAGTAACATGTGCAAGTTTACACCTTTGTATGATATGCATACATGTGCAAGTTTACCCCTTTGTATGTCATGCATACATATGCATGTTTACCCCTTTTTATGATATGAGTAGCATATGCAAGTTCATCCCTTTTTAGACCTATGACATGTATGTAAGTTTACCCCTTTATGATAGGTCTATGACATGAACATCTATGCAAGTTACCCTCTTTATGACATATGTGATTCATGCAAGTTTGGGTTGATTATTTATGCTAGTTGGGTTTGATGCCATGGTCATATATGCAAGTTGACACCTTTAAAACCCATGTTGATGCTAATGTTATGCCAAGTAGAACCCATTGTATTTGTGATGAATCTTCCCTTTTAAATATGTCATGTTAGCGTATTACGTGGGGAACGATGGGGTTAATATTCATGTTAACAAAATTGTGTGAAGTTGGTATGATTATGCATACCATAAAGTGTATGGACATAATTGAGTCAATTATGTACATCGTTAAATTTGTAATTAATTAGGGATAATTAATACAAATTATGGGGGTGATTAATTAGGTGTAATTAATCGACTAAGACACGAGGTTGGACCCTTTTGTAGCATAAGACTGCCCGGACCCGACCGGCAAATCCAGCGGCTACAAATGATTGGCCCAATGTGAGAGGTCTTAGGCATAAACTAAATACGTGACAAGTGTAAAGACACGAGGTTAGACTCGGTTATGGCGTAAGGCTGCCCGGACCCGACCGGCAAATCCAGCTGCCATAAAAGATAGTCTAATGTGAGAGGTCTTTGCAAAGGTTACGGTCTTAATCAATTAAGAAACACTTAACCAGATAAGCATGTAGTGGGGCATGAGGGGTTAAGTGGGTGCCTTGGGTGGCATGTGGAAATCAAGTAAGTGCCTTGGGTGGCATGTGGAAAAATCTAGTGGTTGCCTTGGGTGGCAATAGAAAATACGATTAGAATACTTAACCAAAGTGGAACATGTAATTAAACATGATTAAAGGGTTAAGTAAGTGCCTTGGGTGGCATGTGGAAATCAAGTAAGTGCCTTGGGTGGCATGTGGAAATCTAGTGGGTGCCTTGAGTGGCAATTGAAATATGATTAGATGACTTAACCAAACCTTAAACATGTAAGTGGGCATGATTATTAAAAAGGGTTAAGTGGGATACACTAGAAGGGACAAGCTTAGGTGGGTAGCTTGTGGGGGCCCATTTCAACCAGTAACCCAAAACGTATCTTTGTGGGCTCGACCCAAGTCGAGGACGGGACACGCATACTGGGCTTGACTATAAGAGGCCAAAAACGGGTTGGCGGTGGCAACGCAAGTCCAACGGGTTTCATATGCGTGTGTGGACCCGGGCTGGTAGGTAAGACGTTGTTGCATCGTGTAGGTATAAGCCGTGCACCGTTGGTTGTATCGGGTTGCCACTTTGGGGAGTGATACACCCCACTGTGGGGCCAGCACGGGTATCTACGTTAGGGAGCTGATCGCTTGGGGAGTAGTGGGTACACCTAGTGGAGATAGGGGCAGACGACACCTATGTGGTCAGCTAGGGGTACACGAAACTACTAGTTATATTTTCTAAGTCCATGAGTGGGATCAACCTTTGAGTAGGAATGACTGGTGTGGTGCAGTGTAGTAATTACCCTTGGGTGGGTAGATGCGTCTTTACCGATATCTTAGTTCTTCCTATGTCTAGTTGGCTGCCTAGTGTAGTCATTCATCCCCAGTCGTTACCGTGCCAAGTTTATATCATACCCTAATTACTTTAATGATTGTATTGTTAAAGTTATAGGGCTCACTCAGACTTATGTCTGACCCCGTTGTTTTTATCTTTTTCCCAACCCTCAGGTTATCAGAGTGGGCCTAGCACTAGTGGGCTTTGATCAGATTGCTTTATCTATCTTGGAGCTTGGACTCTTGAAGTAAAGCTCGGTTATCTTTTCTATTACGGCTATTAGTTATGTAGTGGGATTATGTACTTATGTTTTTAACGAGATGGATATTTTGTACTTGACTCTTGTTGGTTTTTGATATGTAACCAAACATGTTTACCTTCTGCTGCAATGAAATGATGTTTTAAATTTCAAGTATTACTTATATCTGTCTTGTTGTAATTTTTCTGTTCTATATTCACTTAAAATACTCCACCGAAGTTAAGGCATTCCCTTAGTGAGTGACCTTAGCGGGTGTGGGGTGTTACAGTTTAGTATTTGAAATAGCTTCCCCCTTGTTCTTTGGTAAGGGCTAATTTGATATCATAGGAGTGGGTTGTCCATTTGCTTCAATCATGTTTGTTTTATTTAGGAGCTCTGTTGTGATACCCTACATCCGTTAATGTCACTCACTAAGGGAATGCATTAAGTTTCATGAAGCATTATAGGTAAATAAGAACATAACAGCACAAGACAAACATGTAAAATAGCAGTGGAATTAAAAACTTTATTTAAATCAAAACATCATGCTCCCAAATACTAAGTTTACATCATAAGTAACTAATTACATTAATAATCTGTCTTGCCAAAAATATCGGAGTATAAAAGCATAAACACATATTTCCCTGTGAAGCCATAAGGGGGTTGACCGGAAGTCAAAGTGATACATCTATATCCAAAATCGAAGCTAAGCTGAAAGAATCCAAATCAACTCTAAGCACTTCCACCCTGAGAACCTGGGGGGACGGAAGAGAGAGAAGAGGAAACAAAAAGGGTCAGACATAAAGTCTGGCGAGTCCAGTTACTTTTAAATATAAATAAATAAAAGTATCATGGCAGGTATATATAAAACTGAAAGAACAAGATAACAATAACAATAACAAGTGTGAATTGAGTAAGGTAAGATGAACATGATATATTGCGCTTCTTAAATACATTTCTCTGCACCGCAACGATACTAATATATCAAAAATAGAATGATCCCTACTAATACCATTCCATTTCATTTTCTTAATTATTAGGTTACTTGGGTTAATAGCACTCAAGACTTATACGTGCATCGTACCCATTTACTTTCCCATAGATTCACCTAATACAATATATATAGCTATCTCTCAATATTGAGATACACCCCATGGTAACTCACTCGCACGGTCTCCACTGTAATGAATGCATTCCCTCATCCTATGCCGGAGTGACGTACGGATCTCTATATAACAATGCTACGTTCTGCATATATCTATCATTACTATGCTACGTAAGCGTATGGACTGCCACCATCGATCGAATCAAATTCCTTATCGGAATAATGCCCTCTAGTCTAAAATACACTATCTAGAGCAGATATGCATGTATCTAGACTGTCCCACGTATGTACTGTAATTATAGCTCGATGCCTCAATCGCACATCCACTAATGTGCACCGAGTTCTGTGGCAGGGCGATACAAGAAACATAGAACTCGGTCGGGAGCTTTTCCATATCCATACAGGGCCGTCTTTAAAGAGCCTGTAAATACAGATATACCTAGGGTCTATTTTTGTGGTGGTTATGGGCCCACCTCGACCCCTCCCTTAACTAGTAAAGACTACAAGAGATAAGAAACCGCCCCTAATAACAACCAATCTAAACATCCATGTGGCGTCTACCCTCGACTCCGTACCTCGATAGTGAAAGGTGAAATGGTATCATGGGTTTAGCTCTAGTCATTTGCATCCCGCTGGCTGTCGATGACGGATATCCGATGATCTACTATCCTTGTTGGTCGTGACCCTCTCTACCTCCTCGTGAGGCAACCGTTGAATCACCCTAGTGTCACCTCGTCACAGCATTCTGACTGCATAGCTACATCTGCAGTCAAGGCCCACCCACCTAGTAGTTACGCGCAGACCCAACCTCTGTGAGTACAGCCTAAGACATCTGTCACCGCACAGAGAACTACTAAGAGCACCTTACGTACTTCAGGAAGCCGCGAGCTTCCCATTCCTTTGGAGCCGTCATAACAATCAAATGAATGTGTGCTCCCCTCGTGTCTTATAACACCTCGATGATCTACCCCGTTGGGTTATTCACCCTCAAACGTACGGACTGGTCCAAGCGCCTTTCTCTAACATGCTGTTAGACCCTATGTCTAAACATTCTTTTACGCGCTTACCTCACTGGGTTTCCATCTAACTTGTTTATTCCCATTCATATTGAATTCTTATTCAAATTACCAAGTTTCTCTTGCTTATTAATTTCAATCATATACTCCCTCCAGTTCAAATTATTAGACGTTTTAGAGTTTTCCGCACAAATTAAGAAAAATTAAAATTGGCTTAACTCTCCTCGGCTTCCGCTGTTTCAACATAGAATTCTACTGTTTCATTTACTGTTCATCATTTTTCAATGCAACAAAGAGAGGGAACATTAAATACAACCGCTAAAAACAATTAAATTTGTACTCTTCCAATGCAGCAGTTGCTCTTCCAATGTAGAGTTCAAATTATTACTCCTTGAATTTCGCAAAACGTCATATAATTTGAATAATGAGAAACTCCTCAAAACGTCCAATAATTTGAACTGGAGGGAGTAACCTAATCTATTTAAGTTTATTAATAAGCCCACAACATGTTATTTTCTAGATTGTGGCCCAAGGTCTGTAATCCACAATCTATTTTATATTCTTGCTTGGTTACATCATTACAATAACATGTTCTCCTTAATACGTTGTTAAGTATATCTCAATTCACATGTTTCTTAATTAACATGTCACTTACCATTTATGATTAAATATAACTTATTTATTTTATGAGTTTTCCCTCATTCTTTCTTCGTTAATCATAAATTCAATTTACACCGTCACTACAATAATTTTTTTTTGCTTAGCAGATTATTATGCATATCTAATTCAATCATTTCTACAAGTTATGCTTAGCCTACATGAGTGTCTTTAATTACATAACTTTATTATAGTTTCCTCCGGTTATGTATACCACTAGGTGTCTTTAATTACATAACCTTATTGGGTTAAGTTCGTGGGCCTATATGTAAATATTACCCATCCCCTCTATTTTACTTAACCCACCGACTACCCATCCAATTTTACTTAACCCTAACTCAAGTTCATAATCATACAATCCTTATGGATTAAATTAGGTTAAGTATTCCAATTCATTACCATGTCTAATTATGGTTATAACGGGCTAGACCTCCCACATTAGGCCTACAACGTGCGGATGCTGGATATGTCGGTCGGGTCCGGCAATCTTATTCCACAGTTGGGTCAAACCTCGAATCTTAGCCCGATTCGTATTTGCGCACTTAGACCTCTCACATTAGGTTCAACATTAGCGGCTGCTGGATATGCCGGTCGGGTCCGGGCAGACTTCCACCACTAATGCAACCTAACCTAAGTGCAATTACAATTCCTAATTGTAATTACTAGACATTCTATTTTTATCCAAATCTACCTATGTCATTATAAGTGATTATTCCTCTTTTTCCCCACATTTAATTATATGCCCAATTCACTCAAATCATAGACTTTTACACCCCTTTTTAATTCAGCTTTTAATTATGCACCGTATGCTCTTTTTCCCAAGTAATAAGTCAAGGCATATATATATGTATGTATCTGTTATGCACAAACCCAATTCTACCTATTTTTCCAATTTATGTCCCTAGTCCTAATTCACCCATTTCAATACAAGTTATACCCAAATCCTTATTCGCATATTTTCCAATGTATGCCTAAAATTCATATTCACATACGTCCCAATTTATGTCTCAAATCATTACTTACACATGTCCTAATTTATGCTCAAATTATAATTTTCCAACTTATGCCTAAATTCATATTCATATTATCCAATACAATATATGCCCCCAAATTCATATTCGTATATTTCCAAATTTTATGCCCAAATTTAGATCCATATTTTCCAATATCAATTATGCCCCAAATTATGTCTTTCCCAATCCTTCCTAATTTCACATTTTCAGCGTTAGGCCTAGGCTCGAAGGTAGCCTGGCTATATAAAAATAAAAAAGGGAAAAAGAGGGAGAGAAGAGAATCAAGAATAGGCATAATAACAAATCAATAATAAACTGATAGAAATAGGCATAAACTGAATATGCTTATTATGACAAGATTTAACATGGTGGCGATATGAACATATAAAAGCAGATCTGATAATTATGTCATAATAGAACTTATTAAGCACCGATTCAAGATCCAATTTTTATATACATATCAAGATTACTATTTAAATATTCAGATCTAAAAATAACATGAACTCGCAGTGAATAGATCTAAGGAAATGGATCCAAATTACTGCGAAGAACATGTTGAATAAGTTGTTGTAGCCATTGCTGAGTTTGTTGTAGCAATCTTCGAATATGTATAATCTTCTTTGAATTGATTTGGAAGAAGAAAAGCCATTCTAATTTTTGTTGTAGCAGAGCTTCGCCATCACCATTATTTTTAGATAAACAAAACCTAGGTCAGGGTCCTTTATATAGCCTAGAGTTCAATGAATCTTGCTCAGAAAGGTGTCCTGATACAAAACGAAGTATTTCGCCCAGATCTATCAGGGGTGGGTCGACCTATGGGTCAACCCCCCTTTGGGTAGGTCGACCTATGGGTCGACCCCCCTTTGAGTGGGTAGACCCACCTGGGCGGGAAATCTGCCGCCTTCCCAAATTTCGAATTTTGAACCGAGTTTCAAATTTCTGGACCCATTTCTGAATTTATGAACCTATTATATATATTCTTCCTTGCGTATAGAAATTTCAAACCTCAATAACTTCTTCATACGATGTCCGATTTACGCAAACCAGGTATCTATCTTGACCAGAATTTCGATACGGACGCAATAGCGCAGTCCATTTTACTTAATTCTGATTATTAAATTAAGTTTTCCTTAATTCATTATTAACAGTGTATTTCACATTGATTATTCTTTAATTCATCATCTTAAGCGTCGTTAAAATTTCGGGTTGTTACATTCTCTCCCTACTCAAAGGATTTCGTCCCCGAAATCTCTAAGTTAAGAAGAACGTATATCCTAACATCCAACAATCATTCATTCATTTAGCAATCACTGGCATCCATTGTCCTTAAGGAATTTCTAATGCTTTTATGAGCATACGTAATAGTGTGTGTATATGTCCGTAAACTAATGCGAAAGATCAGGCGGTCTACTGATTCAGTTGACCTCCTTAATGCAATGTATGTTTGTGCCATGCAACCAAAATGTATGCAAATCATACTAATCAACTAATCTATGTAAGTTCTATATGTGTGCACAATCATCCATCCACATGCAACATCAATGTAACGATAATCCATAAAAATTTAAAATGTACACACATCAATATGATATATGTAAGTGATTGAGCCGATCTAGTGCCTATTGTGTGTATATGCATCCCCGAGCAATCACTAGCAACCTCTTGATCCATCAAACATAACATGTCTCAAACACATGTTTACATTCATTGGTTTTCTACCTAAAGACTCGATCGATAGGAGATATTCAAATGATAGATACAAGTATTAATTTGAAGCTTGGAAAAAGAAGTTAAGGACATATTCCCGAAAAGGAAAGGATATGAAGCGCGAATCTTGTCTTCATTCTCCCGAGTAGCATTCTTGTGGCCCTTTCCCCATTGCACTCTTACTAGCTTTGGCTTCTTTGTTGCACAATTTCTTAACCTCCGATCCAAGTATGCAAGTCGGAACTTGTCAAATCATTGCTTCCTTCTCTACTTTCACTTCCTCTTGCAAGTTTGGCTTCACTACCTCGAACTCTATACATTTTATCACCTCTTGAATGAATAGTCGCCATAGAATGACCGGCTTCCTCAAGGACTGTCTTTAATAGGTTCCCCATTCCGATATAATTCACCTATCAAAACTTTTCTCAAGTAGCCCACCTACTTTCTTACAAAGTTCCCTCTTTTCTTTTAGGAGTCATATGTCGCACCGGCAATGCAACTCGCTTTGCATTGTCCACCAAGTATATGCGGAAACCAACCTCGTGCCTCGGGGTAAACCCTGAACCTCATCAAAAACATCAGGATACTCACAACTATTGGTACAAATTGCAGATCATCGATAGATTTATCAAGAGGTTCTAGGTGACTAAGCATGACAGACTCTTTTGGGGTCATAAGAAATCTCGAGAGTCTTTCTATGGCAAGTCAGAAGTCTAACGACTCTCCTCTCACAATCTAGAATGGTTCCATATATGTAGTTAACCAATCCATCCCTAGAATCAAGCCGTATATTATGAAATCAAGAACATATGTGTCGTAACCAAACTCGACGCCTAACACAGAGATTTTCAAACCCCGACAAATCCTCGATAAATGAGTCGTACCTCTAATGGGTTTGAGACACTAATGGGATCCAAAACCATACTAGTATCTAGGTGCAGAGACTCAACTAAAAGATCAGATACAAAAGAATGCGAAGCGCCAGAAAAAGAATACTAATAGGATGATCTGAAATAGAAATCAATCCTTCGATGGAAACTTTCCTACCCCTATCCTTTCTACCAGCTATGAGAACATTAGCTTGTCCCCTAGAAGTTCATGCCCTCTGGCCTTGTCTTTGTCTCTTGGGGCACTCCTTAATGAGGTGTCCTGCCCTACCAAAGTGGTAACAAACGTCTTTCCTCTTTCTGCCATCCTTTTTCAGATGACCCACCATTCCGAAATTATGGTATTTCCTCTTTTCTTCTTTCATCTATAATCATTTCTTAAGCCACCATTTTCTTTCATCTTTGGGCCGTACTCCTTAGCCCTAACTCGGTTATTCTCCTTTTTACCATCCTTATGCAACATGCTAACAAGTCTCTTGAAAGCGGCCTCCATCGCACGGAAGTCCTTTCGAGGCTTGAGAGAAAATAAGACGTAGGTGAAACCACTGCGGCTAAAGAAGGAGGTTAGGCACTTCTTTGCCCTTCGACATGTACCGTAATTTTAACATGCCTACGGAACCATGCCGAAATAGGGATACCGTTTCAGGAAGAAACGGTTCCCCGAACAAAAAGGAAAAGGAATCAAGTGGAGAATCGAGAAGATGTTTATGGCTTTGGGAAATATGCTTCTCAAAAATAGACTTTTTATTTAAAATACTTTTTTTTGAGACCTTTTTGAAAACCATTTTCAAAATATTTTATCCGATCTTATAACCATATGCTCTGATACCAAATGTGACACCCCGCATCCGTTAGTGTCACTCACTAAGGGAATGCACTAAGTTTCGTGAAGCGTTATAGGTAAATAAGAACATAATAGCACAAGACAGACATGTAAAATAGTAGTTGAATTAAAAACTTTATTTAAATCAAAACATCATGGTCCCAAATACTGAGTTTACATCATAAGTAACTAATTACATTGATAATCTGTCTTTCCAAAAATATCAGAGTACAAAAGCATAAAACCATATTTCCCTATGAAGCTATAAGGGGGTTGACCAGAAGTCAAAGCGATACATCTATATCCAAAATCCAAGCTAAGCTAAAAGAATCTGAATCAACTCTAAGCACTTCCACCATGAGAACCTGCAGGGGGGACGGAAGAGAGAGAAGAGGAAACAAAAAGGGTCAGATATAAAGTCTGGCGAGTCCAATTACTTTTAAATATAATATAAGTAAAAGTATCATGGCAGGTATATATAAAACTGGAAAAACAAGATAACAATAACAAGTGTGAACTGAGTAAGATAAGATGAACATGATATATTGTGCTTCTTAAATACATTTCTCTGCACCGCAACTATACTAATATATCAGAAATAGAATGATCCCTACTAATACCGTTCCATTACGTTTTCTTGATTATTAGGTTACTTGGGTTAATAGCATTGAAGACTTATATGCGCATCGTACCCATTTACTTTCCCATGGATTCACCTAATACAATATATGTAGCTATCTCTCAATATTGAGATACACCCCATGGTAACTCACTCGCACGGTCTCCACTATAATGAACGCAGTCCCTCATCCTACGCCGGAGTGACGTACGGATCTCTATATAACAATGTTACGTTCCGCATATATCTATCATTACTATGCTACGTAAGCATATGGACTGCCACCATCGATCAAATCAGATTCCTCATCGGAATAATGCCCTCTAGTCTACGATACACCACCCAGAGTAGATATGCATGTATCTAGATTGTCCCACGTATGTACTGTGATTGTAGCTCGATGCCTCAATCGCACGTCCTCTAATGTGCACTGAGTTCTGCGGTAGGGGAATACAAGTAACACGAAACTCGATCGGGAGATTTCCATATCTGTACAAGCCCGTCTTTAAAGATCCTCTATATACAGATATACCAAGGGTCTATTTTTGTGGTGACTATGGTCCCACCTCGGCCCCTCCCTCAACTAGTAAAGACTACAAGAGCTAAGCGACTGCCCCTACTAACAACCAATCTAAACATCCATGTGGCATCTACCCTCAATCATGTACCTCGATAGTGAAAGGTGAGATGGTATCTTGGGTTTAGCTCTAGTCTTTCGCATCCCGCTGGTTGTCGATGACGGATATCCGAAGCTCTACTATCCTTGTTGGTTGTGACCTTATCTACCTCCTCGTGAGGCAACCGTCGAATCACTCTGGTGTCACCTCGTCACAGCATTCTGACTACATAGCTACATCTGCAGTCAAGGCCCACCCACCTAGTAGTTACGCGCAGACCCAACCTCTACGAGTACAGCCTAAGGCATCTGTCACCACACAGAGGACTACTAGGAGCACCTTACGTACTTAAGGAAGCCGCGTGCTTCCCCTTCCCATTCCTTTGGAGCTGTCATAACAATCAGATGAATGTGCGCTCCCCTCGTGTCTTATAACACCTCGATAATCTACCCTGTTGGGTTGGTCACCCTCAAACATATGGACTGGTCCAAGCGCCTTTCTTTAATATGTTGTTAGACCCTATGTCTAAACATTCTTTTACGCGCTTGCCTTACCTCACCGGGTTTCCATCTAACTTGGTTATTTCCATTCATATTGAATTCTTATTCAAATTACTAAGTTTCTCTTGCTTATTAATTTCAGCCATATAACCTAATCCATTTAAGTTTATTAATAAGCCCACAACATGTTATGTTCTAGATTGTGGCCCAAGGTCTGTAATCCACAATCTATTTTATATTCTTGCTTGGTTACATCATTACAATAACATGTTCTCCTTAATACGTTGTTAAGTATATCTCAATTCACATGTTTATTAATTAACATGTCACTTACCATTTATGATTAAATATAAATTATATATTTTACAAGTTTTCCCTCACTCTTTCTCGGTTAATCATAAATTCAATTTGCAGTGTCACTACAACTTATCGCTGTTTACTTAGCAGATTATTACGCATATCTAATTCTATCATTTCTACAAGTTATGCTTACCCTACAAGGGTGTCTTTAATTACATAACTTTATTATATTTTCCTCTGGTTATGTATACCACTAGGTGTCTTTAATCACATAACCTTATTGGGTTAAGTTCGTAGGCATATATTTAAATATTACCCACCCCCTCTATTTTACTTAACCCACCCAATACCCATCCAATTTTACTTAACCCTAACTCAAGTTCATAACCATACAATCCTTATGGATTAAATTAGGTTAAGTAGTCCAATTCATTACCATGTCCAATTATGGTTATAATGGGTTAGACCTCCCACATTAGGCCTACAACGTGCAGATACTAGATATGCCAGTCGGGTCCGGGCAGTCTTATTCTACAGTTGGGTCTAACCTCGTGTCTTAGCCTGATTCGTATTTGCACACTTCGACCTCTCACATTAGGTTCAACATTAGTGGCTGATGGATATGCCGGTCGGGTCCGGGCAGACTTCCACCACTAATGCAACCTAACCTCATGTCATAAGTACAAGTATAATTCCTAATTGTAATTACTAAACGTTCCATTTTTATCCAAATCTACCTATGTCATTATAGGTGATTATTTCTCTTTTCCCCCACATTTAATTATATGCCAAATTCACTATTCAAATCATAGACTTTTGCACCCCTTTTTAATTCACCTTTTAATTATGCACCATATGCTCTTTTTCCCAAGTAATAAGTCAAGGCATATACATATATATGTATATGTATATGTATATGTATATATATATGTGTGTGTTATCCACAAACCCAAATCTACCTATTTTTCCAATTTATGTCCCTAGTCCATATTCACCCATTTCAATACAAGTTATACCCAAATCCATATTCGCATATTTTCCAATGTATGCCTAAAATTCACATTCACATACGTCCCAATTTATGTCCTAAATCAGTACTTACACATGTCCTAATTTATGCACAAATTATATTTTTTTCAACGTATACCTAAATTCATATTCATATTATCCAACACAATATATGCCCCCAAATTCATATTCGTATATTTCCAAATTTTATGCCCAAATTTAGATCCATACTTTCCAATACCAATTATGCCCCAAATTATGTCTTATCTAATTGTTCCCAATTTCGCATGTTTGCATTTTTCAGCGTTAGGCCTAGGCTCGAAGGTAGCTTGTCTATATAAAAATAAAAAAGGGAAAAAGAGGGAGAGAAGAGAATCAAGAATAGGCATAATAACGAATCAATAATAAACTGATAGAAATAGGCATAAACTGAATAGGCATATTATGACAAGATTTAACATGGTGGCGATATGAACATATAAAAGCAGATCTGATAATTATGTCATAACTGATTAGACACCGATTCAAGATCCAATTTTTATATACGTGTCAAGATTACTATTTAAATATTCAGATCTAAAAATAACATGAACTTACAGTGAATAGATCTAAGGAAATGGATTCAAATTACTGCGAAGAACATGTTGAATAAGTTGTTGTAGCCATTGCTGAATTTGTTGTAAAAATATTCGAATATTTATAATCTTCTTTGAATTGATTTAGAAGAAGAAAAGCCATTTTAATTTTTGTTGCAGCAGAGCTTCGCCGTCACCATTATTTTTAGATAAATAAAACCTAGGTCTATGGTCCTTTATAAAGCCTAGGGTTCAATGAATCTTACTCAGAAAGGTGTCCAGATACAAAATGAAGTATTTCTCCTAGATCTGTCAGGGGTGGGTCGACCCCCCTTTGAGTGGGTCGACCTATGGGTCGAACCCCCTTTGGGTAGGTCGACCTATGGGTTGACCCCCCCCCCTTTGAGTGGGTAGACCCACCTAGGCGGGAAATTTGTCGCCTTCCTAAATTTCGAATTTTGAACCGAATTTCGAATTTCTGGACCTATTTTTGAATTTCTGAAGTTACTATATATATATATATATTCTTGTGCGTATACAAACTTCAAACCTTAATAACTTCTTCATATGATGTCCGATTTACGCAAACCAGGTGTCTGTCTTGACCAGAATTTCGATACGAACACAATGGCATAGTCCGTTTTACTTAATTCTTATTATTAAATTAAGTTTTCCTTAATTCATTCTTAATAGTGTATTTCACATTGATTATTCTTTAATTTATCATCTTAAGCGTCGTTAAAATTTCGGGGTGTTACATCTGTAATGTACTTTCTTTGGAAAAGATGGAGTTCTTTGTCTGACTTTCTCTTGACTTCTATTCCAAGAAAGTAAGATAGTTCACCCAATTATTTTATTAAGAACTGAATGTTTAAGTAGTCTGCTGATTTTCTAATTTCAGTTTCACCACTTCCTATGATAATTAAATCATCTACATACATTTATATATATGTAGTAGATGATCCACTGATTTTTGTGAACAGCGATGTGTCAGACCTAATAGATGAATGCCCTGGTGTTGTTAAACTGATTTTTGAGTCATTCAAACTATACTCTGGGTACTTGCTTTAGCCCATAGATAGCTCTATTTAGTTTGCATACTAATGTTGGATCCTTTGTGTAGCCTTATGGTTGTTGCATGAATATTTCTTCATGTAGATTCTCATTTAAGAATGCATTATTGATATGTGATTGCTTGATTTTCCAATTTTTGCTTAATGCTGTTGTTAGTATAAGTCTAATAGTTGAGGGTTTTACAAATGGTGAGAAAGTTTCATTGTAGTCAAAACCAAACTCTTGTGTGAATCCCTTTGTAACAAGTCTTGCTTTGTATCTATTAATGGATCCATCTGGATTTTTTTTTCACCCTATATATCCACTTGCATCAAATTATATTCTTGTTGCGAGGTGGGTTTACTAATTCCTATGTATTGTTATTCATCGGTGCTTGATATTCTTCATCCATTGCTTTTTTCCATTCTTTGTGTTTGACTGGTTGTTGATAACTATTTGGCACTTCTTCAGTAATAACTACAGTGTAAGTCTTTGGTTTAAATATGCCCCCTCTTGGATTTGGTTATCATTGGATGTCCAGTTTGAGGTTGTGGTTGTTGAGTTGGTAAGTCACTTTTTCTGGTATTGATGAATTGATTACCGTTGTTACTGGTTTCCTCCCATATTGCTTTTGATTGTCTGTCACTTGATTCTGTAGATGATTGAATGGCATGGCTAGTTTGCTCTGGAAGATCATCACTAGTTTCGTTATCACTGCAGTGGCCATTAGAGTTACTACTAGTAGCCTAGTCACCATTCTTTTGATGCCATATGTCAGCAATATTGTGCTGATCAGGTATATTAACCTTTGGATTATATATTTTGGTTGTGGTTTGTATATCTAATCTACTATAAGGAAAAGTATTCTCTTTGAAAATAACATGCCTGCTTGTAAAATTCTACCATACTTGTCTATATATCTAAACCCTTTTTGGTTATTGCAATAGCCTATAAATGTGCTGGGTTTAGATCTATAGTCAAGTTTGTGACTATTATAAGGTCCTAAGTAAGGAAAACATAGACAACCAAATGTTTTTAGACTATTGTAATCAAATTTCACATTAAATAGCTTTTCTAGAGGAGTTATGTCTTTCAGTACTTTAGTGGGCATTCTATTTATTAGATGCACTGCAGTATTGAAAGTATCAGGCCAAAATTTTAGTGGCAAAGATGCTTGAGCTAGTAAAGTTAAACATGATTCAACTATGTGTCTATGTTTCCTCTCAACTATACCATTCTATTTAGAAGTGTAAGGGCATGTTACTCTGTGTATAATGCCCTTATTTTTGAAGTAATCAGTTAGGGGTTGTATTCCAATCCTCCATTAGAATGCATGACTTTGATTTGACAGTTTACTTGGTTTTCAAACATATTGATAAAATTTATGATAGTGCTTTTAGTATAAGAGTTAGCTTTTAAGAAATATAACCAAGTATACCTAGTATAAGCATCAACAAATGATATATAGTATTTATACCCATAATCAGAAAATATAGGAGATGGACCCCAAATGTAAGTGGCAATTAATTGACTAGGTTTGGAATACACAGTTAATGAATCAGAGAATGGTAATTTGTGGCTTTTCCCATCTGATAGTAAGTACGTACATAAGGTAATTCTGTTGGAATAAATTTTATTTTATTATCATTAAGAATTTTGGTTACAATACTAGCACTAGGATGTCCTAACTTCTAATGCCATAAATCAAAAGTGTTTCTAGTCTGAATTTCATCACTTATATCAGTTAGATTACAATGTGTGTGATCATTGATAGTAGAATTGTAGTTGCTGAGATTGAATTCATAGAGTCCCTTCACAGCATTACCATGTAGAAGAATTTCCATGGTTAGTATGCCTCTAACTACACAGTGTTTAGGAAAAAATTCAAGGTATAAGTTGTTATCCCTAGCAAACTGAGACATAGTAATTAGGTTTTTCTTAATAGTGGGTACTCTTAATATATTATGTAAAAATAGTTGCATATTACCAGTGATGCTACTAGTGCCAGTATGAGAAATTTTAACACACTTACCATTGCACATGCTTATAGTTTGATTACCTTTATATTCTTTGTTCCCGAGATTCAGGTTGTTCAGATTGTTGGTAATATGATGGCTAGCTCCAGAGTCTAGGTACCATGATTCATCTTGAATATGCTCAGCTCTGGCTTGTTCATTTTGATTCCTTGAGTTGTTATATGATCAGTTTTACCTCCTTGGGCCTGGGTTGCATTAGCAGTGAAGTTGGTGTTCCTTTGACTGTTGTTATTGGCTTGACTTGCTGAGTAGTTTGAATTATACCCGAAGTAACACTTGATAGCAGTATGGCCAATCTTCTCACATATTTGGCACTTTGGTCTATTGTTGTTGTTGACCAGCGTCCTCTTCCTCTAACACCTCTGCCTCTGGTGGTGGGTTTGCCTCTCTGAAAAGTTTGCTCATTTCTGTAATTATTATTTGTCTGATTTCTGTTGTTATCATTGCTTTTATTAGTTGCATAGTTAATAGAGAAGTCACTTTCTTGAGTTTTCTTGTTTTCAAGCCTAGCTTCACATGCTAATAGAATTGAGTGAACATCGTCGAGAGAGGAGAATTCCCTTTATGAGGAAATTATGGCTTCTACAGCCTCATACTCTTCACTTAAGCCATTGAGTATTGTCAAGATTTGTTCTGAATCTTTTACTTTATGGCCAGTTGCTTCAAATATGTCGCAGACGGATTTGATTTTACTCAAATACTCTCTCATGGTAATGTTGTCTTTCCTTATCTTCTGTATTGTCTTTTAATAGAACATGACTTTAGCAGCTGACTAGTTGTTGAAAGCTTTTTCTATTGTTGTAACGATCTAGAATTTTTAACCAATTTAAAATTGGAATTTTTATTATTAATTTGAATTTGACATAAATATATATGGTTATGAATATTTAATAATTTTGATAAGTTATATGATAGATTTTATTTGAATTATAAATGAGAATGATTATTAATAAGTTTGCATTTATTGATACTATTTGTCGTTCGATCGGGATTGTCAAACCATAACATGAATTAGTAGCATTAGAATTAAGTGTTGCCCTTAGTTTTCATAGCATTTAACGGAATATGCTACCAAAAGTTCACCTTCTCTCGTTAAGACAAGTGTCCTTACACTTGTATTTTTGCATGCCTCCTTCCATGCATGCCATCCACTTGCCCTCTGATGTATCATCACCACCTTAACCCTCCATTCCTATATAAGGAGGTCTTTTCTCCATTTTTTACCATTCCATTCCATTTCCTCCTTTCCGCCTTCTTCTGAAAGCTTATGGCCATGGTTTCCATGGCATAAGTCTTCCTCTTTTCCACCACTACCTTGCCGAAGTTCGTAGTCATCCTCCTATTCCTCTTATAATATAGAGAGAGATTAGTGTATATATTATATACATTTTGGTGAAGAAGACGGTGCGCCGAAATACTGTCCGACAGTTCACTCAGCTAGGCTTGCCTACCGTGAAGATTAGAAAGTTGTTTGGTGAGAACTCTTTAATCACAATTTATGTGTTTAATTAGTAGTTAGACTAATTTAAATATAGTGATGCATTATTAGTGGTTAATGATGGTCGATATTTGTTGTGATGGATGATGGATGCGTAGTTTAGAACACACGCTATTAAGCGTTAGTGTTATAACGTTTGTGCACAATTATGATTTATTTAATCATGTTAATGATGGTTGCTATGGATGTTTATAATGGTTGTTGATGTTGTTTCGCACACACTATAAAACAACAATTATGGTATCACATGGGTGATCGACAAATCTCCTTCGTAATTAGAAGCAATATTATTATTGAAATTGAAGGTTAATGGTTGGAAACGAAACATAGGTATGAATTCATATATATTGATAAAGTTTCTTTAAATGAATAAATAAATACCGGAACGTTCTAGGATGACAGAGAGGATAGTGTGTAGGCTTGGGTTTGGAAATTATAATTTCCTGCTCTCCCTGGCTATCCCTAACTGATCGGGCAGATGGGATGGGTAATTTGAAGTTATTTAAATTTAGAAATAAATTGGATTTTAAATTTAATATTTAATTAAGTGATAAATAAAAGTTGAATTTTGAACCCGAAATAATTTGGAAAGTCGGTGTAAATTACCTTAAATGATTTTAAATGGTATATAATGGTTTTCTAAGGTATTTAAAATAATAAAGAATAATTTTTATTGCGGTCAAAATAGAGCTTGTCGCACAATGGCAATTTGTGTATTTTAGTTACAAACTATAAATGCTTATAACTTTTGCAATCTAAATCGGATTTCCAAGAACCAAAAAACATTTGATTTATATTAAAAAGAGCTTTAAAATGAGTGAAAGCAGATTTTAATTTCGGGTTATAATTTTCAAGTTACGTATAAAACTGTTTTGGAAAAGGTCGTCGTAAGACCAGTTGATCATAACTATAAACAGCTATTTTAAATGTTTTAAAAATAAGGAAAAAATAGTAAAATCATTATAAATTATGTAAAAGTGTTTTGAATCGTAAAGTTTAAGTTTTGGCTAAGATAAACGATATTTTGATCAAAGTAGTTAAGATAATTGTTTCGTAACGCTTTTAAAACACTATCGTAACTCTTTCTTTGAAAACAATCTATTTTGAAGTGGTAAACTGCGAGCTATTTCCCGAACTATAAGTAATCATTTGTAAATGATTGGTGGAATGTTTCCAAAGATTTAAAAGTATTGAAAGTGTTTTATATGATTTATTTGATACTAAAATGGGGTTTTCAATTTTAAATAATTGGATATGGTTGGAGATAAATCTTCATATGTTTGATATTAATCCGGTAGATGATGACTCTTACTATTTGAGGAATTTAAAAGGTAGTTCACCATTATTCCGCTTATAGTGTGAGTCGGATACAGAGATTAATATTAAGTATAAGTGGATGATATTTCTATCCGGATCTAATGTCAAAGAGTTGGATAAATCTTTTAATTAAGATATGGGTTTCCCAATTTGATTGGGATAAGTTGGATATAAATAATCTTCGGATATTTGATATGAAATTCTTTGGCGTAAACGTATGCTATTTGAGGAATTTGGAAGATATTATTATCATATCGTTATTGAGAATTGATATCAAATATAAGTAGATACAATTTCTGTGTAACTTATGTTCAACATCGATTGATTTGGGTTTTGCCATGAATTATATCTTCAATAATATCATTCTTGAAACCCAATGAGATTGAGTTATGGAAATTCATATCGTAATTTGGGGATTTAATCAAATATTTGATATGAGGAAATTTAAAATAAGGAATTGGGAAGGAAGTATAATCTTTTAGTTAATTGAATGTTGGGAAACCAATTTAATTGAAAACTAGGGTTGAAATGTGGGGTAAGGGTTTTCAAAGGAAACTGGGTTTTTGATAACGAGTTATCAAATGGAAAATTAATTAAGGCTTTGAGGCTAAATTATCTTTGCTTTAAGGGATGTGTTTTAAAAGACAAAGGTTAAATATGGATTTTTTATAATTGAAAATGAATTTAAAGAAGTTTAATTTAACAAAATCCAAGATGGAAGGAGATTTGGTTGAAAGCCTGTGTGTTCCGTAATTGTATTTTTTTAAACTGCGCTTATTATTTGGAAAGACCGGGATCGGATGTATGTCCGAAAAACATTCCAAGTAATAATACGACGTTGTGGAGCAGTTGAACATATTGAAGACGACATTGAAGATTGGGACCCTTTATGTCGTAAGGATGACTTGCTGAATGTCTCGAATGGCTGGCTCCCATTCGCAGATGAATTTTATATATCAGTTAAGTGGCAAGAAGCCTGAATGTATGTGAAGGAATTCCGGATTGTTGTTTTGTTCAGACCCAGAACGGACATGTATGGATTGTGTGTTTGATATTGTAATTGACTACGTAGCACTGATCTTTATTAGTATATATCAGTTTGGTGGCGGAAAATTTATTCTCTTACTTAACACCCTTCTCTAAGACGTATGAGCTTAGAGGTTATATATTTATGGAAACCAGTGATGTGTAGTGAATGGACAATGTGGCATACCTAAGTTATGTGATGAGCTATGGATGATCAAAGCATGGCTTATTTAAGTGTAGCTTTGTGTCTATCGTAACCTCGACGAACCTCACACCCCGGATTGATGGTAAACTGGTGGTCAGACTTTTATGCTCGTTTCGTATGTTCGATGCAACGGGATGTGATGATGAAAGGGTACTACGAAGTACCCAGTCTGGGATGCTATTTGTTGGGTACTCTGATTCATGTATGGTGTGTTAGTATAACGGAGTAACAGAGTCCGAGTCTGGACGTTATCCGCGAGTATTGGGATGATGCGCGCAAGAAAGTTTATGAGCCTACGAATGATCTTTCATACTAGGAACCATCATGTTGGAAACCCAATCTCCACTACGAGCCCGTACGGTTTTGATTGTATAGCCTGCTGGTTACTGGCAGGATTGTCAGTATAATGGGATGGGGCATTATGTTGGCTAGGATTAATACATTTATTTGCGAAAAGGTTTATCACACTATATATAGTAGTAAAAGAGGATTTTCACATATGAGGCATTTTTTGTTATCATAAGGCAAAACTCGCCCATCTGGTGTGCGCTTGCGTTGTGTGATGTGGGACGAGCTTATGATAGCTTCATTTTTCAAAAAGGTGATTGCGAATTTCTATGCACTGGTATTCACATGGAGTAAACCTGTTCTGCATTAGTGGCGTGGTCCGGTAAATTACCTAACTTTAAAATAAACCCCAAAAACAACTGTTTTGAGTTCTCATACCAGCCCTTGTTTGGCATGAGGCCACGTGATAAGGGGTTCTCGCTCTTGGTTTGGTGGCGAGCGGGAGACTCTTACCTCTACATGTCCCAAGAGGGGTTGGTTAGGCATGAGGCCGTGACAGTGGAGAGGCTGGCCGTAAAACAAGGTGCTGAGGTACCATTGTAATGCCACGACGGAGTATAGCCGTTGTCCGATGGTTGAAACAGACCAGAACGTTACATTTGGTATCAGAGCTTTGGTTTATACAAAGCTATGGAGTACGACTCATTTGAACAAAAGGAAAGACTCACCAGAGTTATAAGATCTCATTAGAGGTAGGGTTAGTAATGCCCTAGAATGAGTTTCTGTAGTACTACGTTTGAGAGAGCGCTTTTCAAATATAAATTAATTAATTTTGGGATTACAATATATTAGAATTCATGTTAAGAGATAAACTTGGGTAAAAACTGTTAAGGTAATTCTTCTCTAAAGAAACTGATCGATATGGTTGGAAACCAAAATGAATTATAAGAATCTGAGTATTTTGTTTGATGCTGAGGTTGGACTATCGACTATAAGAAGATTTTGCATATACGTCTGATCAACGTATATATGAAGTCTTATGTATACTAGATAGATATAGAATCACACTCTAGTCACTTGAAGATGATTTTGTTGATGACTGCAGCATTATCAGTGCGTATTTTCGAGTTTCGAAAGTGGGATGACTATATGATTCCGATTAAAACATTAATATATACTTAACCCATTTAGATAAGTGTTTGAAATTGTTTGGTAAATTGATGTGAACTTAAATAGATAAGTAAAAATTTGATTGGGTTCTAAGAATTATACTAGGTAAACTTGTTAGTAAGGAATAAGCCAGTAAATTAAGTGGAGAGTAACCTGGTTTTTCAACCAAATTTCCTTATAGGAACAAAGATGGAGTTTGGTCTATCAGGCACTGAATGGTGGATGACCCTAAAACAAGCAAGAAAAGCTCATAACCATAAAGAAAAGGAAGAAAGCCTTAGATTGGGGAAATTCAAAGGTGTTTATTGTTATAGATGTAGTCAAGAGGGACATTTTGCAGTTTTATGCCCAGAAAAAATACAAATGAAAACCATTCGAGAAGGCATAATTTGTTTCAAATGCAAGAAGAAAGGTGTAACGACCCGTATTTTCAGCTATAATAATTAATTTATTTAATTGTTTAAATAGTGATTCAGAGAATTTAATGGTTGTTTAATTAAATAATATTGAATATTTAATTAATATAATAATTAAATAATATATTTAATTTCGAAATAATCAGAATTAGCTGAAATGACAATATTGTGTGAATTGGATTATTTAGAATATATAATTCAGTTTAGAGTTGAATTATATTAATGAATATATTATTTGAATGACAGTTTAACGTATAATTATATTATAATTATAATCGAGCTCGAAATGGCGCTGCAGTTCGTAATTTGGAGATTCAAACTTTAAATGAATATACAGAATCCGTTTTAAGTCGGATTTCTGTGAAACAAGAAACGTTCAGAGCTGGTGAAGTATATTTTTCTAATGGAAGAGAAAAATCGGGATTTCGTCGTGTAGATTTTGATTTATGTCCAAATCAAATTTTTGAAAAGTCGTTATGGAATTCCTTTATAATTTATAACGATTTATTTATATTATAAATGAATTTTTCAATATAAATTGAATATCGATTCAACCGGGATTTGAATATCGAGTTATAAATCCAACTGGAGCTGTATAATATTCTATTGTGAATATATACGATAATATTTATTTATAAATATTAAATTAATTATTTTTAAATATATTAATATTTAAAAGGGTTTATTTAGATCTTTAAAAATAGCCAGTTTTGCAAACGACCTCCGTTTTCGATGAAACTAATTTTGTTGGATCCGTAATATTAAATTATTGCTAGATTTCAATTTTCGTGATTTTTGGAGTCAGTATGTGGCCGTACGGGATATTAATGTGAAAAACAGTCGATAATTTGACCTTTAAAAATACGCTATGTGAGCAAATGGAGTCGGAATTCGACGAAACAAGTTTCATTAAGTCCGTAATGTTGAACTGTAGTTGCATGTCCAGTTTCATTGAAATTGGGTATCGTATGTGACCTCAGGAATTTTTAACGACAAATATCAGCAGCATTTGAATATAATAAATATAATAATCGATTAAATAATTATTATCCTATAAATACAATACCACCCTTCTAAGCCCTAAAACTATCTTTCTTCAGCGGTCAAAACGCGCCGCTTTTCTTTCTTCTTCAAAACATGAAAATCTCCCTTTATAAAGCAAGATAAATTCATATGAAAATCTATAAATAATGAAATATGTAAATTAGTAATCGTCAAGAGTTTCTCTTCGTTTTTATATACATATCTTTGGGTTTCGAGATAATTCATGACGCACCATTTTTGCACAGTAAGCGGTTTCGACGCTAGGGTTAGTGTATTAGGCAAATTGAAACTTCGATTCACGAATTCGACTTTGGTTTTGAAGTTAGGAGGTGAAATAGCACCTGCGGATAAAAATTTGTGGATTTTGGTGTAACTTAATGTCGCTTGAAGCATTTGGGGGCAAGGTGAGCTACCGTTAGACGGAATTCACTGGGGCATTGTGAGTGGATAAAAAGGATGATGGTTGTGTAGAGCTCGTGTAGAGGAAAAGAATGGAGGCGATGTGATGAATTTTCATGGAGAAGGGAGTGAGATAGTGGAAGTCGAAGTGGCCGCATTTTACTATAATGGAGCAGCGATTTTGTATGTCTGGAGCAGGAAGGAGAAGTGCATGGAGGTCTAAATGGGTTTATACGTTTGGACGGTGAGATGAAAGAAAATGGTAGGAGAGTTTGAATGGTAACCTTTGCATGAAGTTTTTGGGAAGCAGTTTGAACGAGAGGAAGGAATCATCGGAAATGGGGAGTTTGAGGAGCAGAATATTGTAGTCGGTTTTTGTAGAAGAAAGATATGGGTCTAGGTACTTAGGTGAGGAGATGGGCTGCATCAAAAGGTTAAGGCCTAATAAAAAGAATATAGTTTAATGTTAATTTAAATAATATATTAAATTGTAAACTAAATATCTCCGTCATACATTATCAGAATCCAACAAAACTGGATCCGTTGGGATCGTACGGACGACGACTACGAAATGGAACAGACTGGGAGTGAATCGGAGGTCTTTACAATTCATTACAAAATAAATTGTCCGTCTGAATCAAAGATAGTTAATCGTTATTTAACGATAACTGTCCAATGTGAGTAAAACTCACTAACTCTATCAGTTCATATTTTCATAACGTATTTTTAGAACTGCTAAATGATGATTATTTGTTGTGTGTTGACTGTTTGGTTGAATTGCTTATGTATTGGTTGAAATTATAGATAACGATATATATATATATATATATATATATAAATCGTTAATCAAATATCGATTCTGTTTATCAAAATATTTCATAGTGAAATGAAGTTGATGTTAATTATATTGTTTAACATCTGTGGATGCAGGGAAACAGGTTGGAGGGACCCAACTGGGTTCCTCAATATATAAAATACTATTTTGTTTTATATATGGTGATATATGATGTGATATATAATCTTTTGTTGATTATGTGTGTTTGAATGATATCGATCATTGTTATTTGGTATTTTAAATACCATAAGAAATACTAGGATGTAGAAAAAGGGGATTTTCAAAGTGTATTTTGAAAATAAACTATTTATTTAAAATCAATGGATTTTATATATAAAAAGAAAAGGGATTTTATAAAAGAAAATAATTATAAAATCAAAGAATTTGAGAAAAGGAAATATTTGTGAAAACAAATAGAAAAGGAAATATTTGTGAAAACTAATAGAAAAGGAAATATTTCTGAAAACAAATAGGAAAGGAAATATTTGTGAAAACAAATTGGAAAGGAAATATTTGTAAAACATTTACAAACAGAACTGGAAAGGAAATATTTGTAAAACATTTACAAATAGAATTGGAATGGAAATAATTGTAAAATATTTATAAATAGATTACAAATGGAAATATGTATTTAGAAAATAAATAGATTATAAATGGAAATATTTATTTAGAAAATAAATAGAATCGAAAAGAAATATTTATTTAGAAAATAAATAGAATTGAAAAGGGATATTTATTTAGAAAATAAATAGAATTGAAAGGAATATTTATTTGTTAAATAAATAGAGAATTGATTAAAGTTAATCAAATAGAGTTAACCAAATGGGGTTAATCAAATAGAGAATTGATTAGAGTTAATCAAATAGAGTTAACCAAATGGGGTTAATCAAATAGAGAATTGATTAGAGTTAATCAAATAGAGTTAAACCAAATGGAGTTAATCAAATAGAGAATTGATTAGAGTTAATCAAATAGAGTTAACCAAATGGGGTTAATCAAATAGAGAATTGATGAGAGTTAATCAGATAGAGTTAACCAAATGGGGTTAATCAAATAGAGAATTGATTAGAGTTAATCAAATAGAGTTAACCAAATGGGGTTAATCAAATAGAGAATTGATTAGAGTTAATCAAATAGAGTTAACAAATGGGGTTAATCAAATAGAGAATTGATTAGAGTTAATCAGATAGAGTTAACCAAATGGGGTTAATCAAATAGAGAATTGATTAGAGTTAATCAAATAGAGTTAACCAAATGGGGTTAATCAAATAAAGAATTGATTAGAGTTAATCAAATAAAGTTGTTCGATTAGAGTTAATGGAATAGAGTTAATTAATTAGAGTTAATCGAGTTAGAATTAATGGATTAGAGTTAATCGAGTTAGAATTAATGGATTAGAGTTAATCGAGTCATAGTTATCAAATATAGTTTATTCGAAAGAAGATTATCGAATATAGTTTATTCGAAAGGAGATTATCGAATATAGTTTATTCGAAGAAAAAGGAGTTAATCGAATAGAGTTATTCGAAAGGAGTTAATCGAATAGAGTTTATTCGAAAAGGAGTTATCGAATAGAGATTTTTCGAAAGAGAGTTATACGTTGAATTCGATTATATCGAATTCGGGAAAGTACTATTTACTTTCCGTTTTAATCAAGATTTATTTATTTGTAAATAAATTAGTTGCTTGTTTATTTATCCAAATTAGTAAATAAAAGTTATAATTAAGTTATTATATTTTGGAAGCATGGGATTATAACACTATTGTTATAATCAAATGATTTCTATAAAAGAAGTGGATTCGTAAATAGAATCCGAGAGTTTCGTAAGGAAGTTGTTAAAGATTTAAAAGGTGAACTTTGTCTATTTCGAGGTTAGAAATGTTGTTCAGTTAAGGTCTGAGAGGTAGTTATACCCCAAATTGATTGACTCCATTTTTAACTAAGGAATGGTTAAGGTTCGATAGTGAAGGTTGGTTAAGTGAATATAGTTAATGAGTGCAATGGTTTGAGTTGGCATAGCGATGTTTTATTTAAACATATGTTTAAAATCCAATGAAGGAGTTTTGGAAATATTTTCCAAATAAGAATCAAAAATGTTTTCTAAAATAGAAAATAAGAAAGGGGAGTAAATATGGAAATGTTTTCCAATGTTAATATCGTATATTTTCTAAATTTAGAAAAAAGAATTTCTGTATATGTACGGAAACAGGAAATGGAGAATGAATAAATTAATGATAAATTAATTTAAGAGATAAATGATGATTGATCGATAGAATTTCCATCTAGAAATAATATCGTTGTTTGTACATATGTTTTCTTTGATAGTTAAATCACCGACTATCGAAGTTTTTGATCATTTTTCCATCGTCAATGCGGAGAGACCGGGATCAGATTCATTATCTGAAAACCACTCTGTATGGGCATTAGCGTTGCGATCAAATATGATGAAGATAATTGAAGACGGAGTTATGCAAGGGTTGTCCTGTTTACAGAATAGTGCCTACGGTTTGTCCAGACCCAGGACAACCTGTATGGAAGAATATCTGATAGAGTATATTTAATAGATCGCGTAAGTTGATCTCTTCAAACGTATTTACGTTTGGTGGCGGAGGAATTTGTTTCTCTTAGCGGTATACCCGTTGTATTTTTGGGGAAATCAATTTGTGATTTGGCGGGTATGACGATGTGACATTCAAAGTGAATAAATGTGTGATCTGTCAGAGATAAGCGTGGCCTCTAGCCTCACAACCGGGAAATGACAAAAATTGGGCATGCAGCATGGCTAAGTGGATTGCTTCCAATTAGGGTGTATTGTCACCTGATCTAGAGTTTCATTTACTTCTTTAATCTATTCGATGTTGTCCCATTCGGGAAACGGTTGCTGATCTCAACCGTTGGTGATATACATTCGATACACTCAAGCGAAATGAGTGGTTGGTCATGTGTGGTCAGGTTGCAAGATGTTCTTGTTGAACCCAGTGTATTCCTCTCTAGAGGTACACTATTGGAAGGTGGTTCCATACCTTGTCATAGTTGGTAATCCATTATCCAATAAGTGCTCGCGGTTTTGATTGTATACTATATATGTAGAACGTGAGATGAAAGCGTTTCTGCTAGATGATTATTTAGTTGTGATTGATAGACACTATTATAATATCAAAAGAGTTTGATATAAAGTTTATCATTTCGTTCAAAAGGATTTTTGATGTTAAATCAAATGCTTTGGATTCTCATAAGGGAAAAACCCGTTCCGTTATACGGCATGGTCTTATGAGATATCGTTTATTTTCTCAAACTGTTTTAAAAGGTTTTACTCATACCAGTCCCATGACTGACCCAGAGTTTGTTTTTTTCCCTAAACTCTTGGGTGCCCAATTTTGTACGGGCAGTCAAGTAGTCAGGATTTTACAGATATACTTGGAGAGCTTGGAGCAGGAGGTTTCAGGATATTATAGCTATAGTTATTTCCGCTGTGTTGTAAGTGTTATACTTTGATAACGTTACTGTATACATATACTGATTTTATTTCAAAGTTATGTATCTATTATATATATTGTTCGTTCCGCTGTGAGATTCGTGTTACTCTGATGTTGTATGTTCTTCTTCTTCTTCTATTCTAAGTTTCTGTCTTATCTATCCTCACCCTCTGTTTTCTTTCTATTAGTTCTCTGGTTTCCCGTGTAATTTGGGTTGGACTTGTGTTATTTGGTCAGCTCAAATTGTACCGGAAATTAGGGACACTACAAAAGGACATTTTATACGTGTCCTAAAACAAAGAAGAAACCCATGAACCCAACAAAAGAAAAGAAGTGTTATCGATGTAGAAAAGTAGGGCATGTAGTCCAGGATTGTCGGTTAAAGAAGGGACAAAGACCAGCTAAAGCAACACCACCCGCAGTCATAAGTGAAGAAGAAGGAACGCAAGAATTATGTAATCAAAGCAAGCTCTTTGACCCCTAGGGAATTATCTCTGAAAAGTTGGATGCATGAACAAATGTATGTATATGGTGTTAATTATAAAAATAACTTCTTTTATAAATCTTTTTAATGTATTCTATCATATATCCAAATAGTAACTATTCTAATGGAAAAGTTATTGAATTTAATTAAAGGTATATATAGGAAGATTGGAATTATCGACGATTTTGGACAGTCGATAAGTTCTAAAATATATTGTGGCAACAAAAGGAACTGTTTAAGTAAGCATGAATACCATGTGAATTAAGTTTCACAATTTGATTAAAGGATATTTGGCAAGTGGGAATAGTAAGAAGATATTACCTAAACAGAAACGTTTAGATAAGCTGAGTTCTGAGATGATCGAGTTTTCCATGCAAAGAATAACAATAATTTTGGGGAACTAAAAAGAAATAAATTTCATAACCATTGTATTTGCAAGATAAAGATCTAAGAGAACAATTTATAACTCTGAATTTTCTTGAAGGAGGTAAATGGTTGAGCACAAGTAATTGGCCCAGTAAACGATGAATCGAATATAATGGGTAACCGGAGGTTATCGTTGGAGGACATGTAGATTTCGTTGTCCGTAAATATGTGTGTTGGAATATTCTACCCAGTATATCCATTATGAGAAAAAGAAGCTTCGGTATAAAGAATTTTAATCTTGAATTTGTAAATCTACAAGATGTCAAATGAGTAGTTACGACTCCCTTTCCTTTTCGAGGACGAAAAGTTTTAAGGGGAGTGAATGTAACGATCCATAATTTTTGACCAATTTAAAATTGGAATTTTTATTACTTAATTTGAATTTAAATTTGAATTTGACATAAATATATATGGTCAAGAATATTTAATAATTTTGATAAGTTATACGATAGATTTTATTTGAATTATAAATGAGAATTATTATTAATAAGTTTGGATTTATTGATATTATTTGTCGTTCGATCGGATTTGTCAAACCATAACATGAATTAGTAGCATTAGAATTAAGTGTTGCCCTTGGTTTTCATAGCACTTAAAGTAAAATGCTACCAAAAGTTCACCTTCTCTCTTTAAGACAAGCGTCCTTACACTTGTATTTTTGCATGCCTCCTTCCATGCATGCCATCCACTTGCCCCCTGATGTGTCATCACCTCCTTAACCCTCCATCCCTATACAAGGAGGCATTTTCTCCATTTTTTACCATTCCATTTCCCCCTTTCCGCCTTCTTCTTAAAGCCTATGGCCATGGTTTCCATGGCATAAGTCTTCCTCTTTTCCACCACTACCTTGCAGAAGTTCGTAGTCATCCTCCTCCTCCTCTTATAATATAAAGAGAGAGAGAGAGATTAGTGTATATTATATATATATATATATATATATATATATATATATATATATTGGTGAAGAAGACGGTGCCCCGAAATACTGTCTGACAGTTCACTCATCTAGGCTCGCCTATAGTGGAGATTGGAAAACTGTTTGGGGAGAACTCTTTAACCACAATTTATGTGTTTAATTAGTAGTTAGACTAATTTAAATATAGTGATGCATTATTAGTGGTTAATGATGGTTGATGTTTGTTGTGATGGATGATGGATGCGTAGTTTAGAACACACACACTATTAAGTGTTAGTATTATAACGCTTGTGCACAATTATGATTTATTTAATCATGTTAATGATGGTTGCTATAGATGTTTATAATGGTTGTTGATGTTGTTTCGCACACACTATAACACAACAATTATGGTATCACATGGGTGATCGGCAAATCTCCTTCGTAATTAGAAGCAATATTATTATTGAAATTGAAGGTCAATGGTTGGAAATGACACATAGGTATGAATTCGTATATATTGATAAAGTTTCTTTAAATGACTAAATATATACCGGAACGTTCTAGAATGACAGAGAGGATAGTGTCTAGGCTTCGGTTTGGAAATTATAGTTTCCTGCTCTCCCTGATTATCCCTGACTGATCTCACGGATGGGATGGTTAATTTGAAGTTAATTGAATTTAGGAATAAATTGGATTTTAAATTTAATATTTAATTAAGTGACAAATAAAAGTTGAATTTTGAACCCGAAATAATTTGGAAAGTCGATGTAAATTACCTTAAATTATTTTAAATGGTATATAATGGTTTTCTAAGGTATTTTGAAATAATAAAGAATAATTTTTATTACAATCAAAATAGAGCTTGTCGCACAATGGCAATTTGCATATTTTAGTTACAAACTGCAAATACTTATAACTTTTGCAATCTAAATCGGATTTCCAAGAAACGAAAAACAATTGATTTATATTAAAAAGAGCTTTCAAATGAGTGAAAGCGGATTTTAATTTCGGGTTACAATTTTCAAGTTACGTTTGAAACCATTTTGGAAAAGGTCGCTGTAAGAGCAGTTGTCGACCATAACTATAAACAGCTATTTTAAATGTTTTAAAAATAAGGAAAAAATAGTAAAATCATTATAAATTATGTAAAAGTGTTTCGAATCGTAAAGTTTAAGTTTTGGCTAAGATAAACGATATTTTGATCAAAGTAGTTAAGATAACTGTTTTGTAACGCTTTTGTAATGCTATGGTAACTCTTTCTTTGAAAACAATTTATTTTGAAGTGGTAAACCGCGAGCTGTTTCCCGAACTATGAGTAATCGTTTGTAAATGATTGGTGGAATGTTTTCAAATATTTAAAAGTATTGAAAATGTTTTATATGATTTATTTGATACTAAAACGGGGTTTTCAATTTTAAATAATTGGATATGGTTGGAGATAAATCTTCGGATGTTTGATATTAATCCGATAGATGATGACTCTTACTATTTGAGAAATTTAAAAGGTAGTTCACCGTTATCCTGCTTATAATGTGAGTTGGATACAGAGATTAATATTAAGTATAAGTGGATGATATTTCTATCCAGATCTAATGTCAAAGAGTTGGATAAATCTTTTAATTAAGATATGGGTTTCCCAGTTTGATTGGGATAAGTTAGATAGAAATAATCTTTGAATATTTGATATGAAATTCTTTGGTGCAAACGTATACTATTTGAAGAATTTGGAAGATATTATTATATCGTTATTCCACTTATAGTACTCGTTGATTATGAGAATTGATATCGAATATAAGTAGATACAAATTTTGTGTAACTTATGGTCAATATCGATTGATTTGGGTTATATCGTGAATCATATCTTCAATAATATCATCCGTGAAACCCAATGAGATTGAGTTATGGAAATTCATATCGTAATTTGAGGATTTAATCAAATCACTGATTTGAGGAAATTTAAAATAAGGAATTGGGAAGGAAATATAATCTTTTAGTTAAGATTACAGAATTGAATGTTGGGAAACCAATTTAATTGAAAATTAGTGTTGAAATGTAGGGTAAGGGTTTTCAAAGGAAACTGGGTTTTTGATAACGAGTTATCAAATGGAAAATTAATTAAGGCTTTGAGGCTAAATTATCTTTGCTTTAAGGGATGTGTTTTAAAAGAGAAAGGTTAAATATGGATTTTGTTATAATTGAGAATGAATTATAAAGAAGTTTAATTTAACAAAATACAAGATGGAAGGAGATTTGGTTGAAAGCCTGTTTGTTCCGTAATTATATTTTTTAAATTGCGCTTACTATTTGGATAGACCGGGATCAGATGTTTGTCTGAAAACCATTCCAAGTAATAATATGACGTTGTGGAGCAGTTGAACGTATTGAAGACGACATTAAAGACCGGAACCCTTCATATCGTAAGGGTGACTTGTTGAATGTCTCGAATGGCTGGCTCCCATTCGTAGATTAATTTTATATATAAGTTAAGTGGCAAGAAGCTTGACCGTATGTGAAGGAATTCCGGATTGTTGTTTCGTTCAGACCCAGAACGGACATGTATGGATTTTGTGTTGGACATTGTAATTGACTACGTAGCACTGATCTTTATTAACATATATCTGTTTGGTGGCGGTGAATTTATTCTCTTGCTTAACACCCTTCTCTAAGACGTATGAGTTTAGAGGCTATATATTGATGGAAATCAGTGATGTGTAGTGAATGGACAATGTGGCATACTTAAGATATGTGATGAGCTACGGATGATCAAAGCATGGCTTATTTAAGCGTAGCTTTGTGTCTATCGTGAACTCGACGAACCTCACACCCTGAATTGATGGTAAACTGATGGCCAGATTTTTATGCTCGTTTCGTATGTTCGCTGCACCAGGATGTGATGACGAAAGGTGTAACGACCCGTATTTTTTAATGATTTAATAATTAATTTTATTTAATTATTCAAATAATTGTTTGGTAATTTAATGGTTTAAATTAAATAACTTTGAATATTTAATTAATATAATAATTTATTAATATTTTTAAATTCCAGAATAGTCGGAGAAAAGTAGAATTCACAATATTGTGTGAATTGGATTATTTATAATATTTAATTCAGTTTAGAATTGAATTATAATAACGAATATATTATTTAAACAAAGTTTGAACATGTAATTATATTATAATTATAATCGAGCTCGAAATGGCGCGGCAGTTCGTTATTTGGCGATTCGAACTTTAAATGAATATAAAGAATCCGTTTTAAATTGGATTTCTGTGAAACAAGAAACGTTCGGAGCTGGTGAAGTGCATTTTTCTAATGGAAGAGAAAAATCGAGATTTCATCGTGTAAATTTGGAGTTGTGTCCAAACCAAATTTTAAAATAGTCTCTATGGAATTCCTTTATAATTTATAATGATTTATTTATATTATAAATGGATTTTCTATATAAATTGAATACGTATTTAATCTGGATTTGAAATGTCGAGTTAGAAATTCATATAGGAATATTTTGGAGCTGCATGGTATATATTGTGAATATATACGATAATATTTATTTATAAATATTTAATTTAATTATTTTTAAATATATTAATATATTCAAATTGGTTTATTTAAAGCTTCAAAAATAGCCAGTTTTGCAAACGAGCTCTGCTTTCGACGAAACTAATTATGTTGGATCTGTAATATTAAATTATTGTTAGATTTCAAGTTTCTTGATTTTTGGAGTCAGTATGTGGCCGTACCATTTTTAATGCGAAAAACAATCGATATTGTGACGGTTAAAAATACACTGTGTGAGCAAACAGATTCGGAATTCGACAAAACCAGTTTTGTTGGGTCCGTAATGTCAAACTATAGCTGCATGCCCATTTTCATGATTTTTGGATATCGTGTGTGATCATGCTGATTTTTAGATGACAAATACAAATAGAAATAGATATAAATTAATATTAAAAAAAATATGAAGCTTCTCTTGTAAGCCACTATATACTATAAATACCCCATTATATCTCTAACCCTAAAATTTTCATTGGAAGTCAACAGAAAAATGTGCCTCCACCGAATTTCTTCCATATGTAGATTTCAATCTTTCAAAAAATCAAACAAATAAAATAAAAATCCTAAATTCATGAAAAATATATCTTTGAGTTGCTCAGAAGATTATCTACATTTCTATACGGGTTTCAGCGGGTTCGATGTTCATTTTTGTGGCTGGGTTTTTGAAAAGCAAGGCTAGGGTTCGAGGAATCAGGAGATACAAGCATGGATTCGCGATTTGGATTATGCTGCGGTGTTCGTAGGATCAAACGACACGGTGTGAGTTGTTTTGGGGAGGTTCGACAGGAAAAAGTGACGCCGGGGTCACTGGTATGTCGCGATAGGGTGGAGAGGGGATTCAGAATAGAAGTGTCGAGTTCAGTATATTGGGTATGGAGACGAAGAAGAGGAGGCGTACTGAATGTTGGTGATTTTTAGTGAATTGTTTATGAATTGGAGGACGAGCTCTTGTAGTTTGTGTAGGCGGAAATGGCCATTGGAAATAGGATACTCGACGTGAGGAAGAAGACTGAGTGCGAGTTATCTGATTTCTAATGGATCGATAAGGATTTCCGATGAAATAAAGTATGGGGTTATCGGTTGTTGAAATGGTGGGATGCTACTGTGTTTCGTGAATGGAAAGCACGGTTATGGCCAAAATGAGGATCGCGTTTGTGTTTGGGGAAGAAGGAAGATGACTGTAGTCGTGGGTTGGAAGGGAAATGAGCCGCGAATAAAGGTTAAGGCCCAATAATTAAATAAATATAGTTTAATTTAATTTCAATTGTATATGAACTTGTATAAGGTATAACTCCTCCATACGTTATCCGAATTCAGTGAAACAAGATCCGTTGGGATCGTATGGACGACGGCTACACACTGGAACTGACTGGGAGTGAATTGGAGCTCGTTACAATTTATAGCAAAATAAATTGTCTGTCTGAATCAACGACAATTATCGTTATTTAACGATGATCGTCCAATGTGAGTAAAACTCACCAACTCTATTAGTTTATAATTTTATAAATATAATCTAGTATTGATAAGTGATGACTGATTGTTGTGTGATGATTGTTTGGTTGAACTGCTAGTTAGTTGGCTGAAAATATAATTATATATATATATCGTTAAATCAAATATTGATTCTGTTTATCAGAATATTTCATACTGAAATGAAGTTGATGTTAATTATATTGTTTAACATCTGTGGATGTAGGGAAACAAGTTGGAGGGATCCAACTGGATTTCTCAATATTTATAATACTGTTTGTTTTCATATATTGTGATATATGATGTGATATATAAAACCTGTGATTGATTATGATGACACTGGTGTGTTTAATTAGTATTTTAAATACCATATGAAATACTGGAATGTAAAAAGGAAATTTTCAAAGTGAATATTGAAAATGAAATATTTATATATGAAATAAATAGGATATTATAAAAGGTAATATTTGGAAAACAAATATCGGAAAATATAATTAAGGAAATATTTGGGAAATGAATAGAATTATATAAAAGAATTTATATAAAATAAATAGAATTATATAAAAGGATTAATATAGAATAAATAGAATTATATAAAGGGAATTATAAATGAGATTATAAATGTTGGAAATGAAATAAGATTTGTATGAATAATTCTGCAAATAAAAATATAAATAGAATTTGGGTTTGAGATATTGTTTTTAAATACGAAATCAAACTATTTTGATTTTATAAAGAAATATTTTTCACATTCCATGTGAAAATTAGATTAAAGTAAATATTTTGCTAATAAAATATTTATAAAGGAAATAGGGTTTGAAATAGGAATTAAAATGGAGTTAAAGGAATTAGAAACTGACTGGAGATTAGTTAAGTTGAACAGCTATCTGGGTATTGATCTGATGTTGGTTTCGGCCTTTGGGGTTAATACGTAGGGGGTTGTTCTCTTACTAGTTTACAATTAGAGATTGATATATGTGAGAAGATAGTGATGCGTGAATCAGAAATGGAAACGTTTTCCAAAGTTAATAACGTATATTTTCTAAAATTAGAAAATAAGTATTTGATGAATATATGTAAACGAGAAATGGGGAAATGAATAAATGTTGATTGATGATTGATCGATAGAATTTCCATTTGGAATTAATATCGTTGTTTGCACACATGTTTTTCTTCGATAGTTAAATCACCGACTATCAAAGTTTTTGACCATTTTTCCGTCGTCAATACGGAGAGACCGGGATCAGATTCATTATCTGAAAACCACTCTGTATGGGCGTTAGCGTTGCGATCAAATATGATGAAGATAATTGAAGACGGAGTTATGCAAGGGCTGCCCTGTTTACAAAATAGTGCCTTCGGTCTGTCCAGTCCCAGGGAGACCTATATGGAAGAATGTCTGACAGAGTATATTTAATAGATCACGTAAGTTGATCACTTCAAATGTATTTACGTTTGATGGCGGAGGAATTCGTTTCTCTTAGCTGTATTCCCGTGGTAATTTTAGGGAAATCAATTTGTGATTTGGCGGGTATGACGATGTGACATTCAAAGTAAATAAATGTGTGATATGTATGTTATGGCCTCTAGCCTCACAACCAGGAAATGGTATAAAATCAGGTAGGTCGCATGACTAAGTAGTTAGCTGTCAATTAAGGTGTATTGTCACCTGATCTAGAGAAATTCCATTTACTTCTATAATCTATTTCGATGTTGTCCCTTTTGGGAAATAGTTGCTGATCCCAACCGTTGGTGATAATGCATTCGGTACACTCAAGCGAAATGAGTGACCGGTTATGTTTAGCCTGGGTTACAAGATGTTCATGTTGAACCCGGTGTATTCCTCTTTAGAGATACATTGTCGGAAGGTGGTCCCATACCTTGCCAGTTGAAATTCATTACCCAATAAGCGCCCGCGGTTTTTGATTATATATTATGTATGTAGAACGTGAGATGAAAGCGTTCTGCTAGATGATTATTATATTGTGGTTGATAGACACTATTATAATATCAAAACGATTTTTGATACAAAGATTATCGTTTGTTTCAAAAGGGTTTTGAAAGTTAAATCAAGTGTTTTAGATTCTCATTAGGGAAAAACCCATTCCGTGTTATACGGCGTGGTCTTTTGAGACATCGTTTATTTTCCCAAACTATTTTAAATTTTTTTACTCACACTAGTCCCATGACTGACCCGGAGTTTATTTTGTTTTGTTTCACCCTAAACTCTTGGGTGCCCAATTTGTACGGGCAGTCAAGTAGTCAGGTTTTACAGATATACTTGGAGAGCTTGGAGCAGGAGGCTTCAGGATTATATAGCTATTGTTATTTCCGTTGTATTGTAACTGTTGTACTCTGATAATATTAATTTATACATATACTGATTTTATTTAAAAGTTATGTATCTATTATATATTGTTCGTTCCGCTGTGAGATTCGTGTTTACTCTGGTGTTGTATGTTCTTCTTCTTCTTCTATTCTAAGTTTCTATCTTATCTATTCTCACCCTTTAATTTCTTTCATTAACTATCCGGTATTTTCCGATGCTTGATAGTCGACATTGGGTTATATATCGATTACTCATGATCGCGAAAACCCGGGTCGTTACAAAAGGGTACTACAAAGTCCCCATTCTGGGACGTTATTTGTTGGGTACTCTGATTCATGTATGGTGGGTAAGTATAACGGAGTCCGAGTCTGGACGTTATCCGCGAGTACTGGGATGATGCACGCAAGAAAGTTTGTGAGCCCACGAATAATCTTTCGTACCAGGAGCCATCATGCTGAAAGCCCAATCTCCACTACGAGCCCGTATGGTTTTGATTGTATAGCCTGCTGGTTACCGGCAGGATTGTCAGTATAATGGGATGGAGCATTATGCTGGCTCGGATTAATACATTTATTTGCGAAAAGGTTTTTCACACTATATATAGTAGTAATAGAGGATTTTCACGTATGAAGGCATTTTTGGTTATCATAAGGAAAAACTCGCCAATCTGGTGTGCGTTTGCATTATGTGATGTGGGACAAGCTTATGATAGCTTCATTTTTCAAAAAAGTCATTGCTGATTTCTATGCACAATTATTCACATGGAGTAAACCTGTTCCGCATTAGCAGCGTGGTCCGGTGAATTACCTAACTTTAAAATAAACCCTGAAAACAACTGTTTTGAGTTCTCACACAGTCCCTTGACTGACTTGGAGTTTATTGTAGCCACACCTAAACTCTGGGTGCCCATAATTTTTACACGGGCAACCTAGTAGTTTGTTTCGCACTTAGTCTTAGAGTTGGTTGGAGCAAGATTTTGGTTTTAGCTGGAGCTATTATGTCTTAGAGCATTCGCATTTTTCCGCTGAATTAGTATCTTTTCTATTGTGTAATCGATGTACTCTGATGTACGTCTTGTAACTCTGATGTAATATTATTTCAATGATAATAGAAAAGTTCTTTTTATTTTGTGCAGATGTGTAAGTGCCCCTAACAATTCGTCTTTATGAATGGTTTAAGTTAGTTTAATTACCGATGAAAACCAAGCAAAAAGCTGGGTCGTTACAATTGTTGTCAATATTTCGTAGGCACTTTTGTAGCCAATCACTTGTGGTAGTAAGCTTTGATTGATAGAAGATAATAGCCATGACTAATTAAGCGATCTTGTCTATGATATTTCATGTACTCTTCATTATCGATGATATTGTTTTCTTGATCAGTAACAAACTTTGAAGGAATTGATAAAGTGCTCATGATGAATCCTTCAAGGCCATAACCTTGAATAACAGTCTCGATCTACAGTTTCCACAATAAGTAACTGTTTTCATCCAATTTTACTATAATTAGTTGTGATTGTGGACTAATTACAGTTTTGATGAGTTTATCTACATCATTCAGGCATTCAATTGTTCCAATGGCATTATCACAAGCTGATGAAGCGGTTTCATTGGCCATGATGATTAATCAACAGAGTAATCAGAGAGCTGATCAGAATTTCAGAAATTGTAATGGAGATCCTGTTGCAACCAGAGTTAACCAATATAAAGAAGGTAAAATCTGATTGGTCTGCTGGTAGGGCATTGTGACTTCTGATATGATTCTGGGTTCTTTTAATTGGCTTTGTGGTTGATTAAAAAAAGATTATTGATGGTTGTTTGCAGCCTCTTGTTTGATTCCTAGCAAGGCAATTTATTTGCAGCCGAATTGATGTGGCTGACAAGGAAAAAGCTATCAATATATCGACTTTCTCCAACGATGAAGTTTAAGCTGAGGAGAAATATTGTTCAATACTCTTTCGAGTTTGAAGAGGATCGATTAATGGCTATTAAGCCTTAGAGCAGCTCTCCGATACCATATTAGAAAAAGCAGAGACAACGGATGCAAGAGAGAAAAGAATTTTATTATTGCAGAAATTGTATTGTAAGAGTTAATACAATTTGTATAGAGGAGTCCTCCATTTATAATAGAATAAAAAGGGTAAAAGGCTTTACAAACATAGCCTAAACGTAAAGCCCAAATATGAAAATAGGCATGTAGCCGTTACAATGAAATATGCGGATATAAATAATCCAGCTGGATATCTCATATAATATCATATGTGAGAACTTTCCATTTATTATGTCTTTTCTTTATTAAGGATCATAAAAGTTGTGTTTTTTTGTGCTCTGTATTAATCAATGCCAGAGATTTCTCACCCTAATTTTTAATTTTTTATTAACTTATGTCTGTCAAACTATTTATTTGGTGATGTGGACTAAGAGAGGAGAGGCATCAAGCATCCAAAGAACATAGGACAACCAAAAGTGGAACTACATATGGTTATTTCTTTACAGTGGAAATTAGAGTAACAAGAACCACATGTTATTTCTTCAAGTATAAACTAAAATAAAATAGAATTGCATGTGGATGGATCTTTGCAGTATAAATCAAATGAAGGAAATGAAAATTGTGGGGGTTTATTCTTCGCACAGCATAACTAAAGATGACAAAATGTAATGGTATATGGATGATTTGTTGCTACTTAAATTAAAATAAGATGGAATAACAAATGATTAATACTTTGCAGTACCAATAAAATCAAATAAAATGGAACTGCATGCGATTGTTTTTCAAAGTAATTTCAAAATTATGGTTGCATTTGATCGAGTCTTTGTAGCATAAATTAAGAAAAAAAGGACATGTTAGAGCGAAGTGCTCATTATGGAAATAAACAATGTATACAAATAAATGAAATGACCATACACAGTATAACAACTTATTCAACGCCCAAATAATATTCCAAGGCATATAACAATATAATATATGTGTTTCTAAATCAAACATAGAACAAAATCATTACAATCAGACATATAACAACCTATGAATAACATTAAATTGCAACAACCAAGAACATGTTTTAAGAGAAAAAAATAGATTTAAAAATAAATGACCATACACAGTATGGCTACTTGAAATGTTGTTTCTCCTGATTTAGATTATGGCAACCTCAACCTGCAATGAGTACAATGCCTAGAATCTCTCTGTGGAAGCTAAATTAAATAACTAGTGTTTGAAATTATGTACTTTGATGTTTCTAAAGTTTCAATCTCTAAGTTAGGATTCTAATATAAACCTCGATTGTCGTTAGTATTATTAGCATAGGAACGATATTTATTCTTAGCTGAGCTGTTGAGCGAAGTTGAGAATGGTGGAATGAAGATTATGGTCATTATATACAACTTCAACTGCGATTTTGTATGTACCTGTGATTGCGAATATTTAGGAAATAAAGAAAACTCAATATGTTTTGCTGTAAGGTTGGTGTATGAACTATGAATTATGAGATGTTCAAAAAAAAAAGTGTTGCATCCATATCATTTTCTGACCAGTACTTGAGCTCAGTTGAAAATTTGAAAGGCATGAGAGGTTTTGGCTGTAAAATTCAAATTAAATTGGGATACCTTCTGATGTTCAACCACTGATATATGCAAATAAAGATATAAAGCAGCGAATGTATCAATATGCAATCAGAGGAAGTATAAAGGGAGAAATGAGAATAAATATGTATTGGAAGCTAAATTATATCTCTGATGTTCAAAAAAGGCAATTCTTTGCAGTAATATGAATAAGCCTATAAAACATATAAAACCAAGTCAACTAACTACGTTTAAACACATACACAGAAGTTACTGCTTAAAACAAATTTAGGCAGCCGTACCTTCTTTGCAGTAATTCTCTCATAGGTATTATAACTACCATAAGACACGAATAAAGAAGAAGAAGAAACTGTAGAATCCCTTCTTCTTTTCCTCTCATGGCTTTTTTCCATTGTTATCAAAATTGGAGCTTATTTCTGAAGAATCTACTGTTACATTTTGGTTTGCATTCAGAACATTTGCTCTCTGCTTGCCTTTAAAACTAAGCAAATAGCAACAAATGCTAACACTGCTAAGAGCAGTGATCCATAAACGATCACTGTACTCATGGCAGCAGTTGCGTATTCAACTTTCATTTTATCATCTTCTGTTAGAGTTTATTTTTGGCTTTTGGCTTTGATACCAGTTTGTTGGTTTTTTTAACAAGCTTTGATACCAGTTTGATGGAGTAGAGAAGCACTGATATAATTTTGTTGGAGGAAGAAGACTTTATTTTGTAGGAGGAAAAAGAGAGTATTTTATTGCACTTTTTTCATTTACTTCTTTTCATCCACATCACTACAACTAAAATGACCACCATTATATAGTGGTTTACAAACCATTTCAATAGACACAACCATTAAATGAACATGACTCTTAGTCTAATTCACGAATAGACATGACACTCCGTCTAATGGACTGGACACTTCACTGAATGGACATGTCTTTTGATAAATGGACATGTCTTTTTATTTTAATAGACACTACTAAAGAGACACTGCAATAAATAATGGATAGTAATTTTGGTTTACGCCAACAATGCCTCCCCTAAACCAAAATTCCTTCGAACATCCAATGCGGCAACACTTCTTGAACACGATATCACTTGTGCTCTTTTGGTCATTCATACTGCTATCCAATTTATATTTTACATGTTTCGGTAGAAATAAAGATATTATCCAAATTTTCTTTTTTGTCTTCTTTTGTAGAGACATCAACTTACCATGCATTTTACCCTTGGGAGTTATCTTTTCAACCGCATCCTTGCTAGTAAATGTCACAAAGGAAAAACCATCGACCTTTTGGTGGCATGATCAACCATAATCTGAGCTTCAACCATTTCTTCATACGAGCTATAATGCTCTTTTGGTTTATCATCAAAGGAAAAGATTTTCATTGTTTTGAGTCCACCTGCTTCTTTGGTTGGCGTGCTATCTCTTGGAAGCACTCTTTTAACATCCAATGTTCTTTTGTCTATGATATAATCATCACTTAGAACTTTGTCAAGCAACGATGGATTGGCAAATCTAACAAATCCAAAACCATGAGGTTTTTGTGTGAATTTATCAACCATTATGGTTGAATCTGTTATCTCCCCATATTTCCTGAAGTGACTGGAGAATGTTTCTTCAGTAGTATCCTCAGTAGGTGCCGAATCAGTAGCATCGTTTATTTCTTAGGTATCTTTAGCACCATTTGCTTCTTTGATGTTGTTAGCATCATTTGCTTCTTTCATTATCTCGACTGATCCACCCGCAACAACTTCAGTCACCATGACCTTCTTCTCTTTTTGTTCAGCTGCAACATTTTTGTGCTTTAACTCCATCCTTTTGTTCTTGTTCTGCTCAACTACGGGTATATTGCTCTGAAGAGAGTTTGCTTCTTTTGAAACCACTATTTCAGGTTCTTTTCCCATATCCGCAATGCTACTAACCGTGTCTTTGACATCATTTTCGGTAGTTTCTTTTGCAGCATCATCGACCATGGGCAGTGATTCATCATCTTTTTCTTCTTCAGGCTCGTTTGCAACATCCCTGTATTTCATATTGTTTGCATTATCTTTCACAACATCAGTTGACTTAACCTCTTCAATGTGAACTTTGACTGTTAGGGTTTCCGCAAGATCACTACACAATTAGATTTTGAAAGAGGGAAGAATATAACAATAACAAGCAAATTCCACCAAACAAACTTTTATTATTCCACCAATTAATTACAAAGAAAGACCTAAAATTGAGAAGATACCTCAATCCCTAAAAAACAAATCTCACTCCCTAAAAACAAAAAAACAAGTTTTTCACCCTTAAAAGTATGCCTAAGTCTATCCCTAATGACATGTTTATATAGGCAAATAAAAAGCATATGGAAATTCCCAAAATTTCCTCTAAATCCTAAATATCCTCCAGATCTGAAAAATATCCTGAAATATATTCCTCAAAACTTGCACAAAATATATATCTTTCTCTCCTTAAAATTTGCACAAAATAAAAAATCCTAAAGTATCTCGATCTTCAATATCCATGTGATAAATATCACAAATCATAACACTCCACCTTGATATGAATCACTCCAACAAATCAACAAATCAAAAAACCACCGACAAATGATGCATCTCCCTAATGAGATACACCACATAAAAGTTCTCAAAATTGCTTGTAATACCACAATGGCCTCCATGTAGATTTTGTGGCTTTACGTTGATGGCTCCACCTTGATTCAGTTGAAATCGCCTCTCCTAATTCAACTTGAGAACTCATAACATTCTCCACCGTGTTTCCAAGCAATTTATATATATTATCATTTCCCCGTTTTGCGCACAGAAGCTCCTTGTTACCCCTCCAAACCCTTGTAACTCCACCTCTAGTCGAGAAATTGCAACCTTTTTGTTCCAACTGTCCAATTGAAGCAAGATTCTTCTTAATTTCTGGAATGTACCTAACTCCCGTTAGTTTCACCACCTTTCCATCATTCATCTTCAATCGAACTGAACCTATGCCTTTAACATGCAAATATCGACCGTCGGCGAATTCCACTTTACTACTTTCTTCTTCATAATCAATAAATGCTTCCTTTTGATGGCACACGTGGAAACAAGCTCCTGAATCAAGTATCCAATCTTTTCTTTCGCCTTTATTAATACATAAAACATTTCCTTCAATATCCTCACCAAAATTCACCTCATTACCATTGTTATTTTGTTCATCGGTCTCTTCTTCAATGCCTTCATCTTCTCCTTATCCCTTTTAAGCTTATGACAAAATCGCAGTTGATGACCGGGTTTGTCACAGTAAAAACAAACGTATTCCTTTCTCATGTCTGATCTATTCGATTGCCTTTCCATATTTTGTTGACTAACCCTCCTTGCAATAAAAGCTTTTTCAATTGGAGTTTCAATTTCTGTTGTCTCCTTATCTTTTCCTTCCATAAGGCTCGTCCTCCGCATCTCCTCATTAAGCAAGCTACTAACCACGGACCCCATTGAAACAACGCCATCCGAATTTGAGTTATTCAACGCAACCACAAGTGTTTCCCAACTTTCTGGCAATGAACTCATCATCATTAAGGCTTGTGTTTCATCATCCACCTTGAAATTCACGGCAGCCAATTGATTCACAATTTCCTGAAAATTATTAAGATGCTCTCCAATTGATCCACCTTCCTTAAGCTTCAGATTCACCAATCTTCTCATAAGAAGAGCCTTATTTGTTGCAGAGTTCTTCGCATAAACCCCTTCCAATTTCTTCCATGTAGCATAAGCCGATGTTTCATTAGCAACAATATGAAACACTGAATTGTCCAAAAAACATCGAATAGATGCAGCGGCCTTCCTATCCATAGTCTCCCATTTTGTTTCGGATAGATTGCTAGGTTTTTCCCCATTATTCTCCAGTGGCTGATGAAGATCATTAAGATAAAGGAAATCTTCCATCTTTGCCTTCCATAATCCCCAATTTCTTCCATTAAGCTTTTCAATAATTATTTTATCCATATTCAAAACCTCTCCAAAAAATTTGTGTAGAAGGCTCTGATACCAATTGTTAGGGTTTCCGCAAGATCACTACACAATTAGATTTTGAAAGAGGGAAGAATATAACAATAACAAGCAAATTCCACCAAACAAACTTTTATTATTCCACCAATTAATTACAAAGAAAGACCTAAAATTGAGAAGATACCTCAATCCCTAAAAAACAAATCTCACTCCCTAAAAACAAAAAAACAAGTTCTTCACCCTTAAAAGTATGCCTAAGTCTATCCCTAATGACATGTTTATATAGGCAAATAAAAAGTATATGGAAATTCCCAAAATTTCCTCTAAATCCTAAATATCCTCCAGATCTGAAAATATCCTGAAATATATTCCTCAAAACTTGCACAAAATATATATCTTTCTCTCCTTAAAATTTGCACAAAATAAAAAATCCTAAAGTATCTTGATCTTCAATATCCATGTGATAAATATCACAAATCATAACATTGACTTCGTTGCCATTGGGCAAGTTTGCGGGATCAGTTACGCTACATTCAGCTTTCTCAACTTTGGCTTCTGAAATAGTCTCTTTCAATTTATCTTCGTGTATGTTCTCCTCCACATTCTTACCATGAATCTCCTTTAATAAATTCCATGCATCTTTTGCGCAATTTTCTCCAATAATATGATCATATGCTTCATCATCGATATTTGTAGTCATCACAATACGAGCTTGCAGATCATTCCAACTCAATATTGTGATTGATTTTCTTTCTTTCTCCGTTAAATCTTTAGTATCTTCTGGATCTCCAAAGCCATTTTCAACGATCTCCCGTAATCCTTTAGAGATCAATTCTCCTTTCTTTTTGTTACTCCATGCTTCAAAGTATTCTTTTGTGAGAACAAACGGAAAAAGAAATTGAAAGGCCATATTTCAACCAGGCTCTGATACCAATTGTTAGAGTTTATTTTTGGCTTTTGGCTTTGATACCAGTTTGTTGGTTTTTTTAACAAGCTTTGATACCAGTTTGATGGAGTAGAGAAACACTGATACAATTTTGTTGGAGGAAGAAGACTTTATTTTGTAGGAGGAAGAAGAGAGTATTTTATTGCTTTTTTTCATTCACTTCTTTTCATCCACATCACTACAACTAAAATGACCATCATTATATAGTGGTTTACAAACCATTTCAATAGACACAACCATTAAATGAACATGACTCTTAGTCTTAAAGGACACAACAATTCACCAATAGACATGACACTTCGTTTAATGGAATTGACACTTCACTGAATGGACATGTCTTTTTATTTTAGTAGACACTACTAAAGAGACACTACAATAAATAATGGATAGTAATTTTGGTTTAAGCCAACATCTTCAACCTCGCCTGTGTGTACTGTATCAAATGTTTCTTCATAAATTTTTTCTTCCTGGTCATTTTCAGTTAAGATTTCCAAGTCTTGGACCTCATTTGCTGCTTCATTCTCACTTCAAGTGGAGTTTTACAGTACTGCACCACATGTCCACTATCCTTTTTTTTTTGGATATAATGATGCGGTCTTTTGATTACCACATAAATATTTTTGACATGCATCGTACTATCACTATCATTCCTATTTAATTATTCTTAGATGAAATTTGGCCTTCAAACTCTTCTTTGAGAGTCAAAATTGCAGTATGGAAGGCATACTCAAGTTCCATGTCATCAGTATACCTCTTCTCCAAAAATGTTTCCTTATCTGCTTCTTCTCCAGATGATATGGTCGTGATCTTACTTTGTACACAAATTTTTGGTTGACTCAACCATTTATCAGAATAGCAAAGAAGATAAGGATCTGGAAACTTGGTTGGATATTCGGGTTGATCATTGAATCTACATTTGCCGTCACATTATTCCCTCCGTTGTCCTTTCACTTTCAGTCATTTCAGAGCGTGCACCATCCGAATCACTATCATTTTCTTCAGCATTGCCAACATTTTCGTATCCATCGATTCTCTCTTGAAGATTAGCGACGGTTTGTTGCATATTTTCAATGAGCATGTGTGCAGCTGTGCTCGGAAAAATGTGTTGCCTCACTATGGAATTTGCATGCCACAGTTCTATTTCTTTCTTCCCCTCAAGAGCTAACAGTTCCAATCTAGAATTTGTTTGCCAAAATGATCTCTGCAATAATGTATACTTTTTTGTTTCAACATTATCAAATTTTATTTATTTTTTGAAAAAATAGAAAGCTACATATATGCCTGTAAAGTACCTGAAAATATAGCAGATTGGTGACCTCGTCTCAGGTTAATGAGGTAGATCTATCCATTGGGCAGATTGGTGACCTCGCCCCCTCTTGCAGTACCCATTCATATAGCATTTGCAAAGTTGACATGTTGAAAGATGATTCAGTGCAGCATTTGCGGCATAAGCGTTTGCCTTTGGTTGAAATCTATTGGGCTGATGAGGACGAGGTGGTGGTGCAACCCAACCAGGATTTGGTGCCTTTTTACTCAGTATGCCTTGTTGAATTTGCATTTCGGACTTGGTACCGTTCATTGAATGTAATTCACCCATTATCCTCTTATGCTCTGCCTTCATGCTTTGAAAACTTTCTAACATATTTCTCAAATTACACAAGTAAAATCCACGACTTTCCAGGTAGATAAGATTGTCCATCATTTCCTCAATGGATTTATCCTAGTTAAAAATGCCAAACTTGGAAATGTAGTTTACAACACTTGAGAAAGGAACCCTTAAGCCAATTGCCAGTACTTCACGCAGACTTCCAATGAACTTTTTCAATGCAGTGAAATGAGGCTATTGAGGCATTCTCAGAAATATCTGTAATGACTCTAGAATTTCCCACAAAGGTGATGACCTTTCGAAGGGCAACTTTATCGGTGTAGGACCTAACAAATTCAGAGGTGAACCTTTGGCATCCACGTTAGGATCAGCATTCTGGGATACAGATTGAACAGAAATATCCTCCTGGTTTCCCTCTTCGTTAACTTGCGTCTCATTCCCAGTCCGAGCGTCATCTACAATTAATTATATACACCGCACTGCAAGTGAAAACTATTCGACTTGTTGATATCAAAAGAAGCTTTAATATTTAATCGTACAATACTTTCAAATGATTAACTAATGTTTGACAGCTCCAGGAAGCGCAATTAGTTTGTGTTTGACAACAAAAGTTTTATTTTTTGGCATGGCGAACTTATTTGGCAGGTTTTTGTTTTGATTGGAAATAAAGTAGCAGTGCAATTGGTTTTGTGAACTTGAAGAAAGAAAGAAAAGGGGAAGACAGATAATAATGTTTTGTTTTCAACGAAGGAGCTGGGAAGTGGAAATGCAACGAGCGGATGGATAGAGCATAAAGCAATCTCCAAGTAAGTAGTTTGTAATGTCAAATAAATCACACATGTCAACCATAATTCACATTTCACAATTGTCTAAGTAAAAAGTAAATAAATCACACGTGTCAACCATAATTCACATTTCACAATTGTCTAAGTAAAAAAGTAAAACATGCACTTCAATGCTAATTTGTTTGTAGAAATAATTTTGTCTACATGTACCAATTATTCCATAGATATATAAAATCTATTTGTAATTTTTTTTTTATTTGTTCACAATGTGAAGTTTAATGTCTAAAACTAGACATTTTACTTGACAATGTATAATAAATTTTGTGCCACATCAACATGACATGGCAATTAATATTCACATTGAAGAGTATTATTTAAACAATTTGATGATTTGTAACTAACAATACATTGTTTTTAGACTAGCATTGGAGATACTCTAATTGACAAGGAAGAAGAGTTATTGAAAAACATCTTGTACAATTTTGACAAAAAGAGTAATAATACACATTTATAACAATTAACAATAAAAAGAATTATCTAAAATAGGCATTTTTTACAATTGGCAAAAGGACTTGTAATGGAAATTTATTACAAAGGCATCTTTTACAATTCATGAAAAAGAATTGGCAATAGGAATCTTTTACAAGATGCAAAATAAAAGGGCTGTTGAAAGCTAATATATTACAACTTTCGAAGTAAAACAATTGTAAAAAAGCATCTATTACAACTGAGATTTTGTGACAGTAGTATAATTACAGACTTAATAGAGTATTTTTGGCCACTATTAGAAATATGGCAATATTGCAATGTGAAGCTTCAAATTTTTTAATGGCACTTAAATACACAAAATCCATTTATGGTTCACAATGGATAGAAAACTACTATGCATTTTCATGAAATTTATTCTTTTTTCTTAAAAAATGGTTATTGCATTATTCTTAATATTGGGTTATATAAAGAACTACATTATATACCAAACAAACATTACTTTGTCAGTTGTTTTAAATTAATAAAGAGGTGAGGATAAGACATACTTGGTTATTGGGTTAAACATTGAATCTCACTGTTGTCATCGTCTTCAGCATCATCATAGTTATTATCTTCTTCTTTATCATCAACATCAAACAAAATTATTCTCTATTTTAAACTCATTAAAGTTATCATGACAATCCTGTAGTTTCAGGCCCTCTTAGAAACTGCCTGCACATAGTTCAATTGAAAATTTACTAAATATAAAAGGAAACAGTGTTAACTATTCATGTTAACACGAAGTGACTGATTTAAGCATTAGGGAATTATGTGTAAGGTAGGGCTTACAGTCCAGCATCTACAGATCTTAAATACATGAGTAGAAAGAAAAAAATTCTAAAAACTCTGATCTTTTATCGATTCTTAATCAATTGAAGCGGTGATTTTAATTGAAATCACAAATGAATTTCTTGATAATAAAAAAAATACAAACAACTCAATGGAATATGAGGGTTATTCAAATAGATACCAATGAAGAATGTCATATAAAGATATACTGATATAATAATTGAAAGGAGGAGAAATGCCAATTTAATAATGATGAACTAAATTTTGCGCTTATGTTCGTCAAAATGGTTAGAAATGAAATTGTTTGTTTATTATTATGATTAATGAGTGCTACAAAGAAAAATTATTTAATTTGACATACACTAGTATTAGTTCTCTAACTAATAGTCCAAGAAAAACATATCTACAAAGATGGTTGGATATTAATTTTTACGTTCACATAAAAGGTTGATTGATTAAGGTAATCAGTATATGATTGTTTTCAATGAATTATCACATTTACAAATGATGCAACAAAGTAGTTTACGATAAACCCTAAACATATAAATTTTACTCGTCTTTGTAAATTAGCTCAATATATTACATAGGCATTTAACTTTTATTTTTCAAAATAAAAGTTTTAAGAGCGTATCAATGAAGATAGTATAATTATTATTTTTTGTTATTTACATAGGATATTAATGAATAATTTTAGCTGACATATGACATTTATCCCTGAACCAACATTTATACAGACAAATCTAACAAATTAGTTTTTTACAAATTAGAGTCAAAGATAATATAATTACTAGTCGCTTGTTTTAACAACTAAACATGTAAGGTTTGATTTCATTCACCTAAAAAAATATGTTGTAGAAAAAATAAGACAGACATATATTAATATGAAACTAGTGCTCTTAAGTGGATCAACGTTTAATTAGTCACATAAATAGAACATATGCTTTATGTATACGAAATCCTAAAAGTACCAAATCCATCATATTTGATTATATTATGTGCTAACATTTGAAGAATAAGATTAAATAAATAGTGTTGTCAAAATAAAGAAGCACTAAAATATACATTAGATATTGTTCCCATGGGGAATATGGCTTAAGCATGGTGAAATTGTAAGATTTGACATTTATTCATGGAAATTAGGTTCCATCCCTTATTACTAGATTTAATACGTGAAAAACCTTTCTTAAAAATATGTATTAACTTTGACCCTTGTTTGAGTTTTGGTTTGAAAATCATTTTTTAAATATTAAATTTGAACATTTTCAACGATCTACCAAACATTTTTTTAACGCAAACAATTGCAAATGACTCTATAAATACTTGTATAGTTCTATGCAAATATCTGTTTAGTCCTACACAAATATCCTGAAACAAAAATATGAGGTTTTTTCTTTTATATATAACATGTTTTCAAGAAGGGAAGTTCCTGTTATTAATTTTATACTAGGTGAATAACCATCATGTTAATCCATTACTTATAACTTATAAATGGCTCATTATACAAACATATAGTTATTTCATTCGAGGTATTTCCAAAATGAAATCGAAAAAGCAATTATCAATATGTATATTTTATAATTATGAAAAGAAATTATGCCTTTCGCCGATATTACGGATATTATACTAATTTATAAAGGTATCATAATATTTAGATGTAGTTTGAATAACTATACATATTTGAATATATACCCAAAAAAATAAAAATCAAACACACACATCTTATGTATGTTTATATTGCCAATATAAATGTTCATCCATTATATGTATATAAAATAAGAAAGGACTTCCCGTATCGCTAAATGAATAGCGTGTTTTTAACCCCGCTCGACATCATCTTCACTATTATAGGAAAAACAAACCTAGAACTGTCAGATAAGTTTAACCGTTCAAAACCCTGTTCGGATTAAAAATAGCATAAAGAGTGAGTCCCAACAAATATTCTATCAAGTGTAACGTAGTGGAAATATAAATTAGTAACCATCAATAATGAAAACCTTATATGTCCTTTTTTTATCGATGGAGAAAAATGATGTAAAAGTAAACATAAAGTAATTAGCAAAAAATTACAACATAAAATCACTAGATTGACGGTGAAGCCTTCAATTACAAAGAAAAAGAGCTGATTGCAATATAAATAGTGGAAAGAATCACTTAATGCAATTAAAGTACAATACCATCCAAGGAACATAAGTTTAGATAAATCAAATCATATGCAATGAACAGAAGACACTACATGACACTACATTGTTAATGAACCTCATGAACTAAATAATGAATCACTAAAATTGCTTGAGGCAAAAAAAGTATTATATATATATATATTTGTATATCCAAATGATAAGAAGCATTCAAAAACACTTGTTTTTTCTATGATTTTACTATGATGTCGAAGAGAGAGAAATAAGTATTATTCAAATCAAATTGTGTGTTGAAAATCAACGGGGGTGAAGAAGTGCTATAAAATAGGCCTACCATTAAATGCTCTTATCTTATGTAAGTATGTATGTATATATTTTTTGAAATTTATATATATATATATATATATATATCTTTTGAATTTGTTCAGGGGGAAACCGACTGAAGCCGTAAAACCCCCCTGGTGCACCTAGCCCGGTCCGCGGATAATTCGTAGCGTATGCATATTGTAAACCCTTTAAGCATGCCATTCCGGGTTTCGAACTCGTATCGTTGTTACCTCAACACAAGTCCTTAACCGTTGGGCTAATGCTGCGGACTCCATATATATATATATATATGTATATATATATATATATATATATATATGTATGTATGTGTGTATGTATGTGTGGGTGTATATATATATAAATATTCGAAAAAGTAGTCAATTATTCATGGTAAGGAAAATCTTGATTTTTTTAAGATTATCAAATTTTCAACATTATAAATTACTGTAGTCCAACCAAATTTCCAGTTATTCGTGTTTTACGTTGTCGAAAGTTATGAATAACTCATGTAGCTGATTATAAAAAAATCGTATGAACAACGCTCTAAAATATGAAAAAAAACCAATATTTTCTACAACCCAATCAAGCAAAAATATGCACACCAAAAGCAAAATTATCCATCAATCTTCTTCGACTCTTCTACAATTTTTCAAATATTTCATTGATGTTAACAATAAAATTAGCCATTTTCCCTACCCTATATACAATAATGGAAGAAATTAGTTCATGATGTAGATAGAAATTTAAATAGAGACTTATTATTGTTCATTTATTATTTAATAAAAATCATATTTCCTCAAAATCTTAAGGAGATAAATTTTCCTTAAACAATGTGATTTCTTAAAGTTTATAAGCTTTATTTGGTAATCCATGCCTTAAAAAATTTAAACTAAGCATATAAATAGTTACCGAAAAGGCATGCTTGTGAAATTATGAATATATAATTAAAGAACACTTTGCATATAAACAAAGCTTATAAATAAGATTTGCTTGGACCAAAAATAATAATTATACATTTAATTGTAGAATATACAATAGGCAATATGAATAATCAAAATTTCTTAAATCTCACTATTACAGTGCAAAGTAATATAAAAGAAAACTCTTGGTTTTTTGTTAATAGATCAAACTGTAATTGAGCGATCAATTGAAAAAATAAAAAAGTTGGATAATATTCATAGTCTTCCAAAAGTTAGTGACAACTGTAAATCTAAAAAAGTAAAAATTCTTTGGTCGTCAAGTCAATGAACCAAACGTGAAAAAGATGATAGCTAAAGATTGATCTAAGCAATAGACAAATCCATACTTAAGATAATATTCCTAGAAAAGTTAATATTTTCCTAACGTTCCCAACAAAGTTAATATTTCCCTAATGCTCCCTGCAAAGATTACACGTAAATTTTTGAAAAAATTGAAGTCTAAGCAGTTGAATTTCATAATAATACTTAGATCTAAACAAAGAACGTGCATTTAACCAAAAAAATTAAAAGTAAGAGCGAAAAACAATCATACCTAAAAGATCGAAAACCCTAATCTAGAAATAGACGAAATCGCAGCACATGCCCTTCGATCGCTCAAGTTTAGATCAAAGAAGAGAGAGACTTAAAGAATATAAATATATTAATGTAAAGAGAGAAAAGTAATCTATTTGCTAGAGAATGCAAGGTGGGGATTGATTTCCCAAGTGAATATAAAGCCGATAAGGATTGAAAATTTAGAAGAGGGCTGATTTCCAAAACTCCAATACAATGCATTTAAATGGTGAGAGAACACAAATAACCCAATGGTTAATGCACTATCTAGAGTATTTTGGATAGCATTTCATATAAACAGTAAACGATTACATGAAGTAATATCATAATCATTTTTACCAATTTACATTCGTAAAAACTCTTGACTGTACCATCAAATAAAGCTAGCAAATATAGAAATCATTGTAAATTAAAACTGATAATAGACGGTCTTTAAATGTAAGAGACCAATGAAAAAAACAAACTAAAGAAAATGCCAGTAGCAGAGCTAAAGAACAAACGAATCCAGGGCTCCTTTCTTTCCCACAACATAGAAAAACTAAAATCGGATTTAGAAAAATTGCCTTTTGTAGATTCATGAATTTAAAGAGAAATCATCTTTTGTAAATTTGGAAATTCGGAAAAAATGCATTTTACTGGTGTAATTTAAAGGAGTCGTAGATTTGAAGCTTCGGATAAATTAAGGAAATTGAAATTAGGTTTGGCGGGCAAGTTGGTTGTTTTGCTTTGAGATATCTTCTTGATCATTGTAAACTGGCCGGGTAAGAAAATAAAATATTTAAATCGATTAGACCTGACCAATCTAATATTTCTTTAGAACCACTTTGGTTATAATAATGCAAATTAATGTCACAAGGATGTTTGATACTCCAATTACACACATAAGGAAACAATGAATAATCAAAATGATAACATAGTATCATTGACGTCATCACTGTTTACATAAATATAAAAAAAATGTGTATTTATATAATTTGTAGTATTATATTATTATCGAGTCACATTTAAACAACGCACAAGCCCCTTGGCGTTTTGTGAAATCAAACATGTGACACCCGACGTCCGTTAATGTCACTCACTAAGGGAATGCATTAAGTTCCGTGAAGCGTTATAGGTAATCAGACACAGAATAATTACAAGTCAGATATAAATAAGATAGCAGCAGAAATTTAAATTTTTATTTCAACATAAATTAAAATACCTTGGTCCACAATAACATAAGTCACAAAAACCATTACAACAAAATAACTTCTGTCTTGCATCATTAGAGTGCATAAGAATATAAAAACATAATTTCCCAATTGAAAGAGTTAAGCCATAGTAGATACAAGAACTTGAGCCATACTTCAGAAGTAGCTCCTATCAAGGTGATATCTGAATCCTGACTAAGCTTGGGTGTTTCCTCCCTAAGAACCTGGGGGGAGGCGGGGAGAAACGTAAGAAAGAAGGAGAAACAAAAAGGGTCAGACATAAATTCTGGCGAGTCTAGTTACTTTTAGCCAGTAGATAAATAAAAGTAACATGATAGGCATATAAAGTGGATAAGAGAGAGATTACTACATAAATGGCAGGTGTGACAACGTAAGCAAGATAAGGTGTACATGCCTCACTAATGATTACTCTGCACTATTACAAGTATATCCTGAAAGAGATGATCCCTTCAACTATAAGGTTGTAGACTTAGGTATACGTCCAAATGTATCCTAACTACTACCCTGATCGATCGGCTCTCTAACCCTCGTAGATACCTTGTGTTGGCCCCACAGTAGGAGGTATCACTTCCTAAAGTGGCAACCCCTCGTCGTAATAATGTGCACAACCATATCTATAGGTGTCACGATCATCTTATCCCCCTCTGTCCGTCTCATGCACGCACATGGCCTAGTCGGTTTGCGCCGCCCACACCGTCCTCCACGTTTGGATCTCTTACAATCAGTCAGTAAGCGTGCCCCTTCTCCGCTTAGTACGGAGTACTTTATTTGATACCTACTCCGGGTTACTGACTGAAACGGGTCCCACACAATATGATACAAGCTCTCCCCTTTGTCTTGTATCCCCCACTAGGTTTTCACTGACCATATATACCACTAGGTGTCTTTAATTACATAACCTTATTTATTTCTACCGGTTATGCTTACCTACAGGTGTCTCTTCCAACCGATTAGGCTTACCTATAGGTGTCTTTAATTACCTAACCCTATCACTTCTACAAGTTATGTTTACCCTAAAAGGTGTCTTTTATTACATAACTTTATTATTTCCACCGATTATGTATACCACTAGGTGTCTTTAATTACATAACCTTAACGGGTTAAGTTTGTGGGCCTATATGTGAATATTACCCATCCCCTCTTCAGATTTACTTAACCTACCCCTCAACCATGTTTACTTAACCCCCATCTTAAATTTAAGTTCATACAATCCCTATGGATTAACTTAGGTTAAGTAGTCCAATTCTTTACCATGTCCATTTATGGTTTCATAATGGGTCAGACCTCCCACATTAGGCCTACAACATGTGGATGCTGGATATGTCGGTCGGGTTTGGGCAGACTTATTCCACAGTTGGGCCTAACCTCGTGTCATAGCCCAATTCGTATTTACGTACTTAGACCTCCCACATTAGGTTCACCATTAGTGGCTGCTGGATATGCCGGTCGGGTCCGGGCAGACTTCCACCACTAATGCAACCTAACCTCGTGTCATAAGTACAATTATGATTCCTAATTGTAATTACTAGACATTCCATTTTTAATTAATTAATCAAGTAATTAATCCTTTCCTTTTATAGGTGTCAATACCTATTTTACCCAATAATTTGAATTACATATCCATAAATGGTCATATTCAAATTATGCCATTTTAAACCCTTTTTCCCCCGTTCCTTAACTAGCGCCCTCACAAAATTGGCAACATTCCTAGGCTAGACAATAGCCTAGTCATAAACGATAATAGGGAAAATAATGGGAATATAACTAAAATGAACATCTTGGCATAAACATAAACTTGTATGATAATAAGGTGAACATACACACTAGCAAGGACATGAAATTGTCATCATAACAAGGTGGACATAAAACTGATGAACTATGATGTCACAATATCTAAATTAGCAATTTAGATGTCCAATCGGTCTATATCTAACATGATAACATAAGGTGATAATTTAGATCACATAAAATAGATTAACATGTTAACATAAGGTGATAATTTAGATCACATAAAATAGATCTAACATGAATCATAAGGTGACAATTTAGACCACATAAATAGATCTAACATGAATCATAAGGTGACAATTTAGATCACATAAAACAGATCTAACATGAATCATAAGGTGATAATTTTAGATCACATAGAATAGATCTAAGGTGAATCATAAGGTGACAATTTTAGATCACATAGAATAGATCTAAGGTGAATCATAAGGTGACAATTTTAGATCACATAGAATAGATCTAACATGAATCATAAGGTGACAATTTTAGATCACATAGAATAGATCTAAGGTGAATCATAAGGTGACAATTTTAGATCACATAAAATAGATCTATACACATCATAACATATCATAAAAGTTACAAACCAAGATCCACAATAATAACAAAGTAGAACAATGATAATTGATTGGATCTAGAGAACTAGATCTATCATGACATAGCATAAGACCTAATAATAACATAGATTCAAAGTCTACAACGTATCCAAATCACAGTCTTTCATAATTCACTATTATTTATCTAAACCTAAAAGCAACTAGAACTCACTGTGATTGGATTGCTAAGATGATAGAAAATGTGCCGAGTCTATGCTTGAATCTCAGAATTTGATATGCTTTAGAAGAAGATGATAGACCCTAGTTTAGTTCAGAATCCGACATAGTTTGGCTGCAATGATTTCTAATGAAGAAATATGTGAAATGGCCATATATTTATAGCTGCAGAAAAATCTGGAACCGATTGCCACATAAGCCCTAGGAAAAAATCAGGTCGCGGGTCGCCTCCCACTTGGGAAAAGGCCCGAATACCCAAAAACAATTCTAGGCGCACTTTACAGGTGCGTTAGTGCAAAATTGCCTTGGCGCACTTGGCAAATGCGCCAGTTATACCCAGTTTTGATTTTCAACTTTTTATCGTTCGTAACTTCTTCATATGTTACCCGTTTTACGCAAACTAGATGTCTGTCCTGACCAGAATTTCGGGACGGATGTAATGATGTAATCAGTTTCCCTTATTTCTTAATATTAAGTTAATTATTATTTAATTTATCCTCTTTAATGTTAACAAAATTTCGGGGTGTTACAAAACATCACTTATTCTATCCCTACATTTTCCATGCCCGGCTATTTGCTCCCTCCTTTTGTACCTCCAAATCCTAACCCTAGATATTGAATTCGCCATTTTATCCGACGACGTTGACCTCTCATCCAACCGCCATCGCCAGCTCATTCAACTCTAAATCATTTCTTGAACTCATGCTTCATCATGGTTTTAAGCCTCTCGAAGCAGTTCAAAACTCCATCAACTTTTTAGACCAACATGGATAGATCATGCCGGCAAGGTATTTTGCTTTTCAATTCTTAAGATTCTCCTTAGTTTCTTTATGAATCTTTTTCCATCAATCTTTCTTTACTTTTAATTTTGTTTGATTTTTTATTTATGTCATTATTGAATAGAATTATGAGAAATTATGAAGTGGATCGATAGATGATGAAGTTTAGATACTTATAAAAATTTATTTAGTAGCTTGATTCATCTACGGTTTGTCTGTGTTATTTAAAGGGAACCTGGTGCACAAGGTAAAATCCTAAATTTATGTTTGTTTAAAAAGATATTATTATACCTTATTCAATATAAAATATTTTAGATTTTAAACTATAAATTATTTCATTCTTTGTCTATCAAACGTAACAAGAAATCTTTTGAAAATAATAGAGATATACAGCTTTTATTTATGTAACTTCCTTTGAAATGAAAAAGATTGTTACTAGACAAAAAAGTGTGCATACATGAATAAAAAGTAGTTCTTCTTTCTATAAGCCAATAGTGAGGTTCTTGCTTTGACCCTTAGATGCGCATATGACGATATTCAATGATGAAACAATATTTGACAGTGGTCTAAACACAAAGGGGTGGTATATATAATTTCTAATAAACAATACTTTATTTTATCTAACTTGACTAATAGGATGCATGGAAACCAATATAAACCAACATTTCAACGTTCAGCGGCTTAGCGCTTCAACATTAGCTTCATCACTTCAGATATAAGTTGTAATGATGTGCATTTAAATATGTCACGTTAGATATGTGTAATGATGTGCATAGAAATATACATAAGATTTGTTTTCCTACTCTGTTATTGGATAAAAAGTTGGGCAAAGGGTTTGGAAAAGAAATTCCAAAAGTTGTATAGTTGACATTTGCATAATTGCAAGCAACAAGTTAGAATAATAAGAGATGGAGGAGGTTCCACTCATAAGATTTGGAAGGAACGAGCGAGTTATATAGATCAAATTTTACCCCTGTATTATTTTTAAACTATAATATATATAATCTTTAGTAGGTAATCGTTGGTTAATTGAACATTGGAATGTAAAATATTGTCTTAGAATAACACACATATTTTCGTAAAATTAGTTCCTACCTATTAACTTCTATTGAATTTTTTTTGTTAATATAGCGGTGTCAAGTATGAAATATGTTGGGTATGCAGGTAGGTAGATATTTTATTTTGTACGGAGACACTATAGTCCGCAATTGCTTAGATTCACGAGGAAGCTCAATCTAGCACTGATTATTGTAATAAGGAAAATACTTCCCAATTGGTTGCTATAGAAATCCAAAGGCATTCACAAGGTAAAGTATAATTATATTACAAGTTTTTTATTTTAGTATAAACGGAAAATGATGTAGCTTAATGCAGAGAAGGAGTTTAATTTATACATAATTTGATTGATATTTTGATATTTGTCTATGTTGCTTTATTTGTATACAATTTGCTTGAAATTTTGAAATTTATATCTAAAAGCACTAGATGCAATTTTTCTTCTTCAAATCATTGTTAATAAAATGAGCAGTGAGAAGCGTGTGGTTTATTAACTATTCTTCCTTACATCTTTTGTATATCGACAGAAGTAGAAATTTTTACCATACAAGTCTTAACTACATCTCGCTAAATCTACACCGTCCAACCATCTAAAGGAGATAACAAAAGATACCGATGACTCCTTGCCGACAGCTTTCAAAATGAGATGCCACTCAGTTTGTTGAATGTTTGCTTCACCTGATATCATTGAACTGTATTTTGTTAAAAAGGTATTTTACTTGGTAATTGTTCGTTTGATTGAAAAAAATGTGGATATTACTAATTAACGTTTACCTCAAAAATTTTGTTTTGGTTTATTTATTGAAGTTAAGTAAATTCTAAGGTTTAGTTTGTGTTTAAGTATACGAATACCATAAACCATTGATGGTTTAGATAAAACATCCACTTATATTAGATTTGTTTTCATGTGCAGCTTATAAATATAATTTTAGTTATGGTGAGAATTTAAGATGTTTGATCCCTATCACTATGAAATGTTAATATTATGGACGCATGCATTGTTCAACATTGAGTTGATTTTCAATTTGTTGTTTCAATAATAAATAGCTTTTCCTTTTGACTAGTAAGATTTAGTTAAAATGCTTTGTACCTGCGATCAATCAAAATACTCAACCTTATTGTACAAGAGACTATAATCAAATCATTAGCAAAATAATATAAACTAAAGCAATTAAAATGTTGTTTTGTAGGTTACGTTTTTAGTAACTTACACATATGTGTTTTTAATAACTATAACAGCCCACATTTTACGCATCGGAGGATCGTATAATATTTTTATTTTATTCTCTGATGATTGGATCGTTCTCATATTTTGATATGTTAGTTATGGGGATGTGAGACATGTCCATAATTTTTACCAATTTTATTTGTGACCATTTTGTCTGTCAGTCTTGTACATGGCATAACTTTTGACTGGGATCGAATTAAGTGCTGAGATCAGTCTCATTGGAAAGGAAATGGTGTTGCCAATTCCTTAGAATGATCACATTAAAGATTTGGTTCAGCGGTCTGGGAGGAATCGTTGTTTTAGTGTTTCACAGTTTGTTGTTCAGGTTTTAGGCCATAATGGGCTGGTTTGAAGGGGTTCATTAGTGGGCTGGTGAGAGGCTATAAATAGGGGGTTAGGGGCATGGAGCAAGGGTACTTTTCTTCATTCTCTCATTTGGTTGAGCTCGTGATTCTGCTTGGTCAATCAAATACACCGACATAAGAGAATCGAAGATCTACATCGTTTGAAGCTAGATCTACGTCAACTGAAGAGAGATCGCATCAAATCAAAAGGTTTGAAGCATATTTTTCGCTGTCCGGATTGAGAATTAGCGATTTCAAGTTAATTCGAATAATAAGTGAGTGATAAGCATCTCTCACACGGATTTGATCAAGTATATGGGCAGTTTGTTCTTATTTTCATCATTTTAAGCTGTTTTCACCTAGATCTACATCATGGTAAGTTTATTTTCATTTGAATCACCATAGGATCTAATCTAGCAACTTATAAATGGTAATTTCATGCGTTAATTCTATGTTTAGATCCATTTAATCATTTGTTGAATTGTTGTTTTAATGTTTGTTGATTATTGCTTGAATCAATGGTTGATTTGTTGATTGAATTTGGATTGGTGGTGTTTGAGATGGATCAGTGGTGTTTGAGATGGATCGGTGGTGTTAGGGCGAGATTTGGGCTTGGATCGACGAGTTTTGGCAAAGGCTGAATTTTCAGGTTTTAACAACATTTTACATGCTCTAGAAAGTCATGGACGAGCACAAATCCTAGTATGGATCGATCACTAGAAATCAGTGAATAGGCGCGAAAAAATGATGGATCAGGAAAGTTTTGATGGATTTGGCAAAAGTTGAATTTTCCGGGTACGACAACGTTGGGAAAACGCTACGAAAGTCCCTGGATCCGCCACGATCCTGACATGGAACGCGCAAGCCAAAAGGGGTGGGTCGGTCTTTAAAACGTGATGGATCAGGGAATTTTTCTTAGCCTGACAAAAGGATGGATCATTGGGATTTGATAGCGTTTTAACAACACTGTAGAAAAGTCTTAATCGCGCACGATTCATAGGTGTGGATCACCACATTTTCATGGAGCGCACACGTGGTTTTGGGGGTTTGGCACGGGGTTTGGCACATGGATCGGCCACGATCCAGGATGGACTGCGCAAGAACAATGATAGTGGTCCAGAAACGCTACAAAAAAGGTGTTTTGAGTGCTATGGTCTAGAATTTAGCCAATGGATCGAGAGCAATCCAGAAGATATGGTAGCGTTTCTAGAAACGCTGTCTGTGAAAGCTAGTTTTGATATTTTGCTTATTTTTCACACCAGGTTGATGTAGAATTGAACCAGGAGATATAATAGCATTTCAGAATTGCTGCAAAATGCTGTTTTGATATTGTGGCCAGTTTTTCGTGGCGAAAAAGCTGGAAATGCTATGAAATGCAGTATCGACCAAACGAAGCTTGTTTTTGGGCTGATAATGGTTCTAGCTTCGATGCGCATTCAATGGGGAATGTCGAAGTGATGTGATGTGTTCGTTGATCGTCGTAATGCAATGAATGTGAAGATGACTTAAGGGTGTTTTGAGTTCATGGATAATGGTTGCTCGAGTAAGTTAGAGCTTATGGATAATCACCGGTGATGACTACTAGAGTTATGGAGGTCGAGGAATTATTGTTGTCGTAGGTTCTAGCAGACTCAAAGCAAGGGTCATACGATTTCGTTGTATGGTCGAGTACCCTGGGAAGCTCGAACGGGCCTAGTTACGTTTCGTTGTATGGCGTACGGACTTTTGCTAGAACCGGGGTTACCATTAGCTCTTGACAATTGATGGCAAATTGTATAGCTGGTCATACAATTAACTATGGTTTCAAAGCAGGATTGGCGGTGATAACCAGAGTCAGTCGTGAATGTTGATTGTTTTGCTTGAGCCGTCTCACGTAGATTGTCTGACGTTGAAGGAGATGTTTCTTGGGCTGATATTGGTTTAGGCCTTTGGGCTTGTGCTTGGGGAACGTCGATCTTGGTTAGGATGGTTTACATGAGATATAACTGGTTGATATGATTGCTATTGTTTGGTTACCTCTGATTGCCATGAATGGATAGTTTTTCTGATTGCCATGGATGTATGGTTGAAATTCTTGTTTGTAAAGGCTATCACTATCCAATGGAGGGAAGATGGGGTTGAGTTCTTCTCTGGTGTTTTGTAGATTAGTTTGTTTATCTACCTATTCATATATACTTTATTGATGATGTTGGATAGTTGTTTATCGCTCACTAAGACTGTTGTCTAACTCAAGGTTTTATGTTTCCCTTTTATTACCTTGGGTTGTTCATCCGTTTTGGATGGGCAAACTAAGTAGCAGGTGATAGGTGATATCTTGGTGAGGACGACGTTGTTATGCGATGGCGAGCAGGAAGCTGTTTTTCTACTATTTAGTATCTGTTATTTCCGTTGTTTGATGTTTGACTCTAAGTGCTGTAGTGAGGCAAATTTGTACATACATATATGTTGTAATCGGGTGTATGGATATTCTTTCCAATTGTTATGAAAGTTTGAGTTTCTGCTCAAATATGCTTCACTATTATTGTTTGTTGTATACGTTCTATTATATTTTATCCTTGCGCTGTGAGTTACACGACAGGTTCCGCTTGTGTTTTCATATCTCGATGATTGTCCATAGCTGTCTGGCACGTCTTTCAACGTATTATTTCCTTTGTTAAGTGCAGGAGTTATGGGCGGTCGTCATAATAACTGAGACAATTTTCTAATATGGGCGGTTGACGTTGGCGTTTGCGTCTAAAACATCGAGAGTTGACCCTACTAAACTGTCCAGTTCGACCTAACCGTTGCGGAAGAGACTTTCGCGCCTGAGGCTTCCAACGCGTCGGAAGTTTCAGACACGAATGTCACTCCTACATACTTCCCCTTCCCTCGTTTTATTCTTAGCTCTCTCCATCTTCTTCATCATCCCATCCTACTCTTTTCACGTGTGCTTTCTTCATATCGAATGGCAGATCTAGATTCAGGAGATGATTATTCTGATGTTGAAGATTTGCAAGAAATCCAGCTTACTAGATCCTATTATGTCACATGACAACCTTAGTTTAATAAAATTCCATAATAGATATGTTCTTCACCACGATATCACACATTCTTTAGAAATTATACTAGAGCTATTGATGGTGCATGTGTAATGGCTCATGTTCTTCAAGGAGATATGCAATTTGTAGGACGCAAAGTTATGCCTGCACAAAGCATAATGGTTGTAATCGCTTTTAACTTAACATTTACGTTCTTCAGGGAAGGGTGAGAAGGAAGTTCCCATGATTCTACAATCTTTTATGAAGTTGTAAATAAGCCTAGTTTGAATTTTCCGCATCCATCGAGAGGACATTATTATTTAACTGACGTAGAGTATTCACTATTGAAAGGTTGTTTACATCCTTATCGCACTGTAAGATACCATATTCTAGATTTCAATGATACATAAAATGAACCAAGGACAGAAAATGAAGTTTTTAACTGCTACCATTCGAGTTTGCATATGGCAATCGAAAGAACTTTTTGCATTTAGAAGAATTTTTTTGCAATCTTATGTAACATGCCAATATATTCATATAATGTTCAAGTAGAGATTGTCGCTGCCACAATGATTATTCATAATTTCATACGAATGTACAACGCCGAGGATCTCAACTTGATGGCGTATGACGATAACTTGGATATGGAGTTCGAAGAATATCTGAAAGAGTTTTGTAGCATTCAGAACCGTGGAAATAACGATTGTGAAAAAAATAAAGGAAATGCTACAATAATCACTATGGTGTTAGTTCGAGGTACCATACGAAATGAAATTGCTGCTATTGGATTACTTTAGGAACTGCCTTTATTTTTATTATGCATTCTTCAGTTCGTATTTTGTATTTGCAAAATCTACCTTGTATTTTGTATTCTGCATTTTGAATTCTGAAATATATGTATTTAGCATTATGTATTACGTATCAGGTATATATCTATTTGCATTTGTATTGCGAATCTTGAACTATGAATTTTTATTTCATATGTCATATTATGTATTTTGTATTCTATATTTAAAAATAATTGGCATAAATAAAATAATCACATAAACAAACAATAAAATAATAACTTTTCCCCTTTTGTGTTGTCCCTTTCGTAAAAAAAAGGCATTTCCCTTTAGCGAACTTTCGCCTTCCCGAGCCCCTTCAATTTGCCCATTCAATTTTCCCTCTTCCGGTTCAAAAAGAACGCACCCTGATATGTTTTGGGTAGTTTCTAAATATATTTAATTCTTTTTTAATCATTAAATCTTTAAATTTTTCCTTATTTTATTAGTTATACAATATAATACTTAACTTAGAATATTATCATTCTTACTCTGGAGAATAGAAAGTCTCGTTGACTTTTTTATGAAAAGATTGAAAGTACTTTTAGAAGAAAATTTTCCATTGTAAAGTTTCTGCCCCATGACTCATCAAAAATATCAACACTGATTTTTAGATAAGACACAGATAAATGTAAATCTAGCTAGTACTACTGGAAATGTCCAAATAAAGTTAGTGTTAAATTATATGTTGATATTACTTCTTCTCTGTTTATGTGTACACATATTTTACTTAAAACGTTGAAATTAAATGATTATGATATGATTAATATAATCACATAATATATTCTTTAAAAATACAGTTAGCAAAATAGTAACTTTCTACTGTTAACAATAGAATGCTAAAATTAAAGTAATTATGATATGGTTAATATAGTGATGTGATTACTTTTATTAAGTTTAAATGTCAATTTCAAAAACTGTAATTTATATTTCTGTCGTTTAGCTTTTTACTATGATGCCTCACCCGGAGACCCACCCAAATAAGGAGCATTACTAAGTAACACTGTTTATTGTAAGTGAGCTATAGATCATACTAATGCGGAAGTTTATATGATAATAAACAATAATAGCAGTATAGGATATAAAAGAAATAAAGCGAAATACCATCAAAGATTTTTATACTAGTTCAGAGCTTCACCCTACGTCCAGTCCCAGACTCATTCTGGAATTTCGACTAAACAACAACCCTCACTTAACCCAGAGGAATATGCATTACAACACCCGAGCAGCACAATAGGACCATGTAGAACATGATTTTGCCTCAGAAGTGGAAGAAGACTTTAATGTACATGAGCAGTGGAACAGGAATTTTACCAATACAAAAAATAATTAATTCTTTGTGCTCTTAAAACACACAGATATGTCACTTTATAGTACACCATCCTGTAATCTTCTCTTCAAATATATATATTTTGTACATGAAGATATAAAAGGGAAAATATTACTTAGAATAAAGAAATGGTGTATGGATTCAAGCAATCGTAATTTAGAATGCTTAGAATATATAAAGTATTTACGATAAAAAATAGAAACTACGGATTAGATAGATTTAGAAAATAAAAGTTATTTTGTACATATATAGTAGTTTAAAGGCTGCATCCATCAACGAAGAGGTTTGATCGATAAGTAGCATCCAAATCTCTTGTAGACATTAATTCCTCCTAAGAATGGAAGTTCCTTTAGAGAAATTTGATTGTTGGAGGAACTTCAGTCAAATGAAGTTCATAAGTGTTGACGTGGGGAACTGGCTATTCGCACACGCCGACGCCAAGTGTGTGTTTTATTGCAAAACAATAATCCGAATATCCAAAGCGGAAAAACGTAAAGGGAGAACACAACTTTTATAGTGGTTCGGCACTAACGCCTACGTCCACTTCATAGTAACCATTCATCGTATAATTGTCGATTACAAATTTGTACAAGTTCAAATAATTTGTGTGTGTAAAGGTGTATAATAGAATAACAAAATTTTGTTAATTCTAAACTTTGACCAAAATGCCCTTCTTCTTCTTCGTTTAGCCAAAAATATCCAAGAAATAGCTCAAATGTCCAAAAAGTGTGAAAATATGTCCAAAAGCATGTTAAAAGTCCAATTGCTTGTCCAAAAGTTGAAGGAAAACGTGTATGTAACATTTAGAGGTCCAAGATATGTCCAATAGCTATGGAGAAGAAAATAGAAGCCATTAATGGTGCTTGAGAGCTCCAAGAAGTCCAAAGTACCAAATAAGAACCCATCAAGAGCCAACCCCTTCAAATACCAAGCTTAGGGTTATTTATAGGTGAGTTTTGGGACCAACAGCTCGAATTTTGTATCCCTGAGGGATTCGAAATTCACAACCCAAAAACGAAGCCAAAAAACTAAGCCGCTCGGAAAAATTCGCATCCCTAAATACTAAAATTTTGAATCCTATAAAACTGCCTCAAAACATGTGTATATCAGGAAAAAAGGTGATCCGCACAGTAAAATCCATCGTGCTAAGAAATCTTGCATTTTCCACTATTTCGAATCCATGCTAGATCTGGAAATTCGCATCACGAAAAGTCACGATGCGCAACTATGGAATTTTGAGTCCAGGCTGAGTTGATCAATAGATTTCGAGTTTTGCAAATTTGAGTTCCTCCCGCCTTGCCAACTCTCCGTATCTCAAATTCTCAGTATGGATGTGGGGATTTCGAGTTCCAAGTTATGCCGATCTGCCTTTTCACGGTGCCAAGTTTCGAGTTGGGATTTTCAAATCCTGCCTCGTGCCAAACCGTGCTTCGAATCCCTAGTGTCGTACTTGAGGAAAAACTTGTCGGGGATGATGCAAATATGGAGATTTCGCATCCTGGTTGTAATGTGAAATTTCATGTTGCCAAGCCAAAATCTAACCGTGATCGGGCTGGTGCACGCACGTGGAAATAACTGATTTTCCCATATTGATCACTGTATTTTCAACGTGCCAAACAAGAAGTTTGCTAAGTGCCAGATTTTGATGCCATGAGTTGCGCAAGCCATTTTTCGTAATCATGCCACGTCGATCAGCTGTTTTTGAGTGTGCAAAACCATATTTTACCGAAATCCATATATTTTTCCATGAAGTGTTTTGCTACATGATAGGACCGACGAGCTCAAGCATTTTGAGCTGACCGGACCGAGTCGATCGCATATTTTTTACCATGTCGGTTTTTTCGAGTTTACTAACAACTTTTACGAATCAACGATACTTCCATCCTTTTTCAAACACGTCGCGACTTCAACCAAATCGCTTTGAGTTTACCAACGATGTTCTCGAGACTTGAGCGCATCACAAATAAAATCCCTATGTGTGACAGCTTTGACCAAAAAGCGTGTCAATATTTTGCCTCCCAAAACATGTCTTTCTTGATTGAAGGAAGATGTGTTTTGTGAGAAAACCAGGAATCCAGAAATGAAAGCCAGGAGAAGTACGAAGTGAACTTCAATAAACAAAGAACTGAAGAGCCACGATCGTGCCTGGTAATATTAACTAAAAATCCAAAACCAATAAATCAGAAATCCACGATTGTTCTGGATCGTATTAACCAATAAAACCAAAAAACCAGAAAGCCCGAAATCCAATAAAAGCTGATGGTCGCTCTGGATCACATTATGAGAGATGACCAGAATAACCATAATACCAAAGTAACTAAGATAGCCAGAATAACTGAAGGACGGCAGGAGTCCAATAACATGAATAACCAGAAAGTCCATAACTAGGAAATTGGGAAAAATCGAAATTCGTAAATAAAAAATTACCAATAACCAAATAGCCAGATATCCAAATGAGTCCATGGCGGCCTTGCTGAGGCAAGACAGCCAAGAACAAGCCAAAGAATTTCAAGACGACTTTGCCAAGGCAAGACGACCAAGGAAAATTCATAAAGTTCCAAGACGGCCTTACCGGAGTAAGACAACCAATGAAAGCCAGAAAGTTCCAAGATGGCCCTACCGAAGTAAGACGACCAAGGAAAGCCAGAAAGATCCAAGACGCCCTTACTAGAGTAAGATGACGAAGGAAAGCCAGAAAGATCCAAGACGATCTTACTGGAGTAAGACGACCAAGGACAAGTAGAAAGGTCCGAGTCGGCCTTACCAGAGTTAAACGACCAAGAACAAGCCAGAGAGGTCCAAGACGGCCTTACCGAAGTAAGACGACCAAGGACAAGCCAGAGAGGTCCAAGACGACCTTGCTGGAGTAAGACGACCAAGGACAAGCCATGGACCGAGATCCTTAGAGTTTGTAATCCAGCTTTTGGTTTCATACTCCACAAGCAAGCGTCCTTACTTTGCGAAGTAATCTTATTAAAGTTATAAAACTTTGGATTTTTTCATAAAACCAAAAGAAAATCCTGGTGGTTATTCATCCGTAAAGAGAAATTGCCTAAGGACTCGCTTGTTCCCATACATGGGTATGCAGACTTATCTGTCTTTAATTTTAAATTCATTCATGAAGGAGACTGGATGGTACATCGTTTGCTAAGAGCACGCCTAGGGATGCTTGTTCCCATACATGGATAAGAGAACTTAACCATTCGAGTTCCAAAACCTGAGTTATCTCAAGGCGGCCTTACCGGAGTAAGACGACCAAGAGTAGCCAGAAAAGTTCAAGGCGGCCTCACTAGAGTAAGACGACCAAGAAAAGCCAAAGTGTCCAAGGAGGCCTTAGAGGAGTAAGACGACCATGAACAACAAGAACCAGTCCATTTTTATTAATAATCGGGGGGCGATGGTGTACTGTCGAGCAAAGAGCATGCCTAGGGATTATAACAACTCCCGTACATAGGTAGGACACTAAACCATCTACAATCCAAAAAGCCAAAAAAGATAGATCCAAAGGGTCGGAGCATACAAAGCCAAAACCGTGGGTTGAACCCCGAATAACCAAATCCATAGAAAGCCAAGAGAGCCAAGAGGGCCAAACAATAAGCTTGAGAAACCAAGAGATCCAAAAGTTGGATTACCTAAAAGTGAAAAAGCCATAAGTGGGAAGCCCATTATCCAAGATCCAGAAATCCATAAATCAAACAACCAAAGAAAGCTAAAGCATCGAAGGCTAGAAAACTAAAATATAAGAAATCGGAGAATCCATAAGAGCCAAAACTGAGACACCCAAAAAGCCTAGACCAAAATTCATAAGACCAAGCAAAATCAAGACCAAGAAACCGAAATATCCACAATGCCAGAAGACCGGAAACCACAAGCCAAAAGATACCGATGTACGGGAGGCATGTATGACAACAATGCCGCTGTGATGAGTGTTGGTTCCGAGCCTATCCTGAGTAGCATAAGGGGGATGTGCTTTTCTTGGCACCATAGCCTGAGTCTAAACAAACCGCGTCAGCCCTCCACGTCTGATGTGCTCCTAAATCATATCACTGAGATGTCGACAATCATTTATATTATGACCATTGAGATAATGAAATAAGCAAAACCGACCAGTATCCTTTTCACTTTGAGTCGACTCCTTCGCGGGAGGCTTTCTGAAAGGAGCGGTGGGATGAACCTCCAAGTAAATCTCTTTACGGGTGTGAGTAAGTTACGAGTAAGTCTAGAACTTAGGTTGCCTCCAAGCTGTGTTACGATCATTCCCCGAAGGATGTTTACTTGTAGGAATCCTTAGCTTTACCCAAATTGGACGGCTTCCCGCCCTTAACCACATTAGCCTCAAGATCCTTTTTATTAGTTCTCTCATCCTCTTCTCGAGAGACCTTTCAGCTTTAAAATATAACTCATCGAGATCCCTTGGCGGTTCCCGATGCAAAGAAGTCTTAAAGTCAGATTTATCCAAAACACCAAATATTGCGGCCATTAAAACCGTGGATGGGTCAGGCTTGTCGACCGAAGCCACCGCAACATTAAACCATTTTAAGAACTTATGCAGAGTCTCTCCGAACTTATGTTTAATGCTTGTTAGAGTCATAACACTTTTCGGATAAGCGATGTGAACTCTGAACCATTCCACAAACTTTCCAACCAAAGCACTCCAAGACTGAATAGAATCCGTTTCCAACTACCTAAAATACATGGCAGCAATGTCTGTCAAGTAAAGTAGAAAACACTTTGCCATGATGCTTTCTGAAGCGGAGAGAACCACCATGTGTCGAATATAATGCATCAAGTGAACAGTCAGGTCCTTCCGACCATCATAAGCTTCCAACATTGGCAATTTGAAGTCCGGTTGATTACTAGAATTCTCGATATCCAAAAAAAGGACTATGGGTAACACAATCCAAATCCGAAGAAGAGGCATTGCCTTGAGTGAATCGACGAATGACATCCGCGATCTAAGATCCATTACCAAAAGCAAGCAACTGATTCAAATTATCCAAAGCAACATTGGGGCCACCAATGTTTATGTCCAGATTAGGAATCAGTTGATTAGCGAGAAGGACTTCCGGTTGAATTCCAACCCGAGGAACCGCAACGGGTACAATTATTACTCTCGAAACCATGGGAGCACTACCATCCAAAGCTGCATGCATTGGCACTTAAACAACATTACCAATGACGGAGCTTGCAACTTGACCAACCAAAGCGTCACAGGCTAGAGCGATATCAGGATTATTGGTGCCCTTGAGTGTAGCACGAACGACACCAGTCTGAGGATTAGCGTCGCCAATGCTTATTAGTTTGCGGGGTTACCCCCAAGTCTCGAGTAGATGCTTGAGTAACACTTGTACTTGTTCCAACAATGTCTGCCTGGCCAGTCGGCCTTCCGCTACTTCTAATCCTAGCCTCAATCCGAGCGAGAAATGTAGTAATCGCTTCTTTCTATCGCTCGAGTCAAGCATTCAAGTCCGTAGTCAAATTCTTAATCATCCCATCGACATCGTCTAGAGTGACGTAATTCGAATCATTTGTAGGAACTCCAATCGAAGAAAGTTCCAGACTTCCTTCACCTCTTATGCCTTGAGTCTCAGCAATAGCGTCAAGCTTCTTGCGTTTAACCATAATTAAAAGCGAGTAGAAAAGTCGAAGTAAAAAAAATGAAACCAAAGCCAAAAACCAAAACCAAATCCGATGGCGAAATCCGAGAATCAAATTCAAAGCTGAAGTTAAAGTTGTGCACCCCCCACCTAGCGCGCCAAAGTATTGACGTGGGAAATTGGCTAATTGCGCACACCACTACCCAAATGTGTGTTTAATAGCAAAACAACAATCTGAATATCCAATGCAAAGAAATGTAAAGAGAGAATACAACTTTTATAGTGGTTCGACACTAACGTCTATATTTATTTCATAATAATCATTCATCATATAATTGTCGATTACGAAGTTTGTATAAGTTCGGACAATTTATGTGTGCAAAGTTGTATAATAGAACAACAAAATATTTGTTAGTTCTAAACTTTGACCAAAATGCCCTTCACCTTCTTCGTTGAGTCAAACTGTGCATAAAATATCCAAGAAATAGCTCCAATGTCCACAAGTGTGAAAATATATCCAAAAGCAGGCCAAAAATCCAATTGAATGTCAAAAAGTTGAAGGAAAACGTTCATGTAATATTTAGAGGTCCAGGCTTTGTCCAATAGCCATGGAGAAGAAGTTGACAGTTATTAATGGTGCTTGAGAGCTCTAAGAAGTCCAAAGTACCAAATGAGAACCCACTAAGAGCTAACCCTTTCGAATGCCAAGATTTGGGGTATTTATAGGTGAGTTTTGGGACCAACAACCCGAATTTCATATCCCTGGAGGATGCAGAATTCGCATCCTAAAAAATAAGCCAAAAAACCGAGACGCTCACAAAAAAATTGCATCTCGAAACACTAAAAATCAAAATCTAGAAAATCGCGTAAAAACATGTGCGGATCAGGCAAAAAGTGGTGATCTCCACGGTAAAATCCATCATGTTAGGAAATCTGGCATCTTCCACAATTTCGAATCCATGCCAGATCCGTAAATTCGCATCACGAAAAGTCGCGATGTGCAGCTATGGAATTTCGAGTCCCAGCTGAGTCGATCACCAGATTTTTAGTTGCACAAATTCAAGTTCCTCATGCCTTGCTAACATTTCATATCTTGAATCCCTGATACATAAGTGGGGATTTCGAGTCCCAAGCCGTGTTGATCCACCTTTTTCGCGGTGCCAAGTTTCGAGTTATGATCTTCGAATCCCGCCTCGTGCCTAACCATGATTCAAATCCCTGGTGCCACACTCGAGGAAAAATGTGCCAGGGTTGAGGCGAATATAGGGATTTCGCATCCCGGTTGTGATGCGAAAATTGGGATGCGAAATCTTATGTTGCCAAGCCAAAATTCCAACCCTGATCGGGAAGATGCGCGCATGTGGAAATCACTGATCTTCCCGTGCCGATCACTGTATTTTCAACATGCCAAATCCGAAGTTTGCCAAGTACCAGATTTTGATGCCGTGAATCGCGCAAGTCATTTTTCGTGATCGTGCCATGCCGATCAGTTGTTTTTGAGTGCGCAAAACTAGATTTTACCGAAATCCATATATTTTTCCACGACGAGTTTTGCCACGTGATCGGACTGATACGCTCAAACATTTTGAGCTGATCGGACCGAGTCGATCACGTATTTTTACCATGCCGATTTTTCCAAGTTTACTAACGACAATTTTATGAATCGATGCTACTTCCAACCTTTTACGAACACGTCGCGACTACGACCAAATCGCTTTGAGTTTACCGACAACGTTCTCAAGTCTTGAGCGCGTCGCTAACCTAAATCTTGACGTGTGATGGCTTTGACCAAAAAGCGTGTCAACGATAGGTATCCAACTAGATTATGAATATATGAGTGCATGGTGCACAAAATATGTCAGGTTAGTTGACTAACCTGGCCAGGTCAGTCAACCGACCTGGCCAGGTCAGTCGACTGACTTGGCCTTTTTTTATGCATCTTGCACATTTGCATTATATATATATATATATATACACAAACTAGGTGAAACATGAGTTCTATTTATAATTATATATATATACACTAGTTTAAAATATGAGTTCAATATATAAAAGTTTTAAATATATATGTTTAATCTGCTCGAGGATAGATTTTAACAAATATGTACTAAGACTGAAGACTCGGTAAACAATAAACTGTTCACCAGTTTGAAGTCTTGTCTCCATCATAGTTTAAAACAATACGTACAACTCTCTTTTTGTTACCTTAATCATCAAATCTTCTTGTTGTATGATAAGCTCATTGTCATGAATCAAAACCATGGGTCAACATTCTCCCCTTTTTGTTTGATGACAACCTGTAAATGAAGATAAAATACGATGATACATAATGTAGAAAAATCATGCTTACTCCCCTTGAATATGTGACGACATATTATATGCTGTATTCAAAGATTTGTAATGATTTCTCTCCCTTTGTCATCGACAAAAAGGAAATAGATATATAATAATTCATGCATATAATCAAAAGAAAATAGACTGAACATAACCATTCTAATACATGACAAGTTGTTTAACAAAACCAACAATAGAAAATGTATGAATTGGTACAAACCATAACAAGATAAAGAAGACTATTTATTTCATCTAAATTTAAGACTCCCCCGTCAACATGCACAATTTCCCCCTCTCCCCTTTTGTCAAAGAGGGTGAATAATAATCATTTGTTTTGGGTCATATAATAATTTAGGCTGTTTCACAAAAATATTTTATTTATATAAAAAATATCAACCCCAAAAATGGATAAAATAATAGATGGATATACCAAATATGTTGCAGTTCCATTAACCTTAAATGCTCATTTTCCATCGTATGTAAGGAACATTTGTTGGGTCGAATCTATGTCATCTTTTGATCTTTTTTTTTTGATACCTCATTAGGTGTAGGCATGAAGCATACATTTGCTTGCTTGTTTTTACTACCAATGTCTCTATCTGAAGAAGATAATCTTTGTCATCCCATGTTACAGAAAAAGTTTTCTTTTTAAATATATCCGTTTTGTTTTTGGCTTTTTCTGAACATTCCTTATGCATGTGACCCTTTATATGAAAATTGAAGCACTCTACTATTGCGGACGATGGTTTATTGGAATTGTTGTGGTTGGAGCTCTTTTTGTTTCCTTTTCTATACTTCAAAACTTTTTGAAGTTTTTGACGATAAGTGCTATGTCATCCTCATTTGAATTGGAGTCTTCCTTTCCTGCATGAAATGCTAGATTCATTGAATCCTGAGCTTGTACTCTTTAGCATGCAAGTTAACTTCATATGACATTGGATTTCTTATTAACTCTTCTAGTTTCATGGTAAAGTGATCATTTGCTTCTTCAATAGCTAAGACCTTTCTTTCTCAATCTTCCATTAAAGAGTTTAGAATTTTTGATGAAAACATCAAAATCAGAATATTTTTCTTCTAGTCCTAGTTATGAATGATAAATATCTTGAAATCTGGAATACGTATCATTTATGGAGTCATCTTGTTTCATTCTGAAATTTTAAAATTGACTTTTAAGCATGAATATCTTGTTTTGCTTCACATTGTTTGTTCCTGCATGAGTAAAGTTACGTGCTCACCATTTTTCATATGCAATGTTGCACATTTTAATACTATTACATTAATTTCTATCCAAGGAAAGCACCAAAATGCTAGAAACGATACAAAGACACCATAATGGAATATGCAGAGTAGAGAATATGAAGTAACTAAAATTAAAATGAGGACTAAACATAGACACAACAAAGGAGCCAATACACAAAAATTAACAATAATTCGATTTTGAAATGCCTACGTCCACTCTTATGTACAAAAGTTAGACAACACGATTTCTAACCGTATATCTTGTAATTTGCTGTTATTAATTAATTCTACTTGTTTTTCTTTTAACATTTATGTTTTCCATAATCCAATCATTTCGGAGTTTATGTACAGATTTGGATAGTAAATTTAAGCCAGAAGACCTACTTTAAATATTGTTTGTCGAACTTCTGTTACAACATAACAATTTTAAAATACTTGTTTAATTTTAAGTTAAAATAAGGATCTTCAACTTGAAATACTTATTCCCCACGTGACGTTTAATTATGTTCATTCAATTTTGATAAATTATTAACTATATACCATTCAATGAACAAGTGAATAGTTAGATTTAAATGGAGACATGAGTCGAAGTGACAAGTGCTAAACGAACATGTACCAAAACAGGAAGACCTCATAGATGGCGAGCATATGACAAAACAGGCCTGTATCCTATTTTGGTATATCCTCTTTATTAATACCGGTGCATAAGAACTTACGTTGTTATAACAAACAAAGTAAATCCGTGAAAAAGGAAAATATTAATAGGTCAAGGTTGTTAAATTAACCAAATTCCATGTATTTTTATTATGAAAGAATAAACTAGTAATTTGAAATACATATTTTTATACTTTGATATATAATGATCATTCTTCACAAGCGCTTACGGCACATGCAACATATATACATATAAAAGACTATTGTAAAAAGATTAAACATGAAAATTCTATGTATTTCCAAAAGAAACAAATTAAAAAATATGAAGAAATTTTCTTTTGTTTGGAGATAGAAAAAGGTTTTTAGTTGTAAAAACTTAATTAGATTCCAAATTTCTTATTTAAAAGTACGATACTAATTTTTGTTTTAGGAGGATTCGAACTTCTGACCAACCATTTGGATATAAAGTATTTTTGAAATTTCATGATCAGATGAAAAGTTGTGTTCTTATTATAAATATTGGTAAAGATTTATAGAATTATTTTATTAATTAGGAAGGATGGAAGGTACATAATAAATTAATAACATAACATTAAATATGTGTGAGCAGTTAAAGCATGTAAAAACCTTAATCTCTCGTAATCGCTGTCTTCTTCGCATTTATCGCGGGAAAATTCAAATTCGTACGGTAATCTCTCAATTGTTTGGTGATTCGAAAACCCTAATCTCTCAATTCCTCTTATAGTTTGCTTAATTCAAACCTTATTCACAGCTTTCATATATTGCGGCGTCGAATTCGTTGATCGGTTATAGATCTAGGGTTTAGCTCGTTGATCGGTTTTACAAATGAGGACGAACGAATATCGAGCGAAATGAAAATAGGGTAAAACATTGTGCTAGCCCTTATTTTTTAAGTATGTGGTATTAAGAAGAGTGCAATACTAATTCTTGTGGTATTTTTTAGTTGCGGTATTAGGAAAAACATATAGGGATGCCCTTAGCACCACACTATATAAATACAATTTTTAATATGTTTCCTTAGGATATATAACAAGATCCCTTTTTTGATTTCACAACTATTCTTGGTTTAACTTTATTAATGTTTATCAAGTATTCCTTCCAGTTCAAATTAGATGACGTTTTAAAGCTGACAACATTTTGCTAATTATATGACGCCTGAGACAAATAAGAACATTGTTTTCTTTTTTTACCCTTCTTCAAAAAACTTTCCATATCCATCATTAATGCCCATACAGCTCTCTTTTATGCTTCTAATGCATGCATTTAATTCTATGTAGCATCTTTATTCAACAACTAAAAAATTTGTATTTCCTATGTATGTTTCCCTTCAATTTTAGTGGGTAGGAGCTGAAGAGACAAAAGATGCATTAATTATACATTATTTGATAAGGAATTAAACTACATTTAATATAAAGTAACTACAGGAGGTGAACATGCTAAAGGGTAACTTTATCATTTTTTAGTTCTTTTAATATGTACCAAAACTTCCAATATGTCATCTAATTTGAACTGGAAGGAGTATACACTTACAATATGTCATCTAATTTGAACTGGAAGGAGTATACATCACTCAAAATATCAGTTAAATCAGCGTTCAAGCATGGGAGCAGATCACCTCAGTCCAATATTCTTTTGTCCCAGTGTGTACCTCCAATCAAAACATTCAGTACAATTCAGTTTTGTACGGAGAAATAAAGAACAAATAAATTGGATCCAGGTGATCTACTGCCTCGAAGCATGGGAGGTGAAACACGACAAAATTGGATTTCTTTGTTCCAGAGCCAACTAAAATCAGAATCTCTATTGACCAATTGGATGTTCTAGATATCCGCCAAACCCAATATTGTTGTAATGTCAAAAGAAAAATAAATAAATAAATAAAACAAAATTAAGGTCACCTCTTCGTCTACCCAACCTGTGAATTTGGTAAAGTGAGCTCGTGAATATAATCCGAAGATAAAGATAATACCGTCGCAATTCTACATTCTGTCCGTGTAATCGCCACTTAGGTTTGATCTCTTACTCATTCCCGATTTCTTACGAAATTTTGTTTAGAATCTGTTATCTTTGTCCGATTTGAAATAGACGAGTATTAGATAGAACCTGGGGTTCGCGTTTTATCGTCAAATAATATTGGTTATGGAAGAATAAAAGTGAAGAATGTCGCTTGTCGATCATTTCTTCTTGATTAAAAATTCATGTTTGCTGTGTTCTTAAATGAAGAGTTGCCTCCCATTATAGTATTAATTATAAATGTTTATGGCGACTTCCGCCTTTGAATCTGGATTATTTTTAGTCCTTTTTTTGAAAATTGGTAATAGCGTGCTAAACTGTGACTGATTTGCTTTCTTTAGTTTTATGAAATGAAAGTATCACATTTGAAAATGTGTAGTTCGTGCACGCTAGTTGTTTGAGGGATTATATATGTTTCAAAGACATGCAGATATATACGGTTTTGTCACTATAATAGGACTGCAAATCTACATAACTTGATCCAAAGAGTACATCTTTTATAACATATCCTTTGGCTTATTATATGCATACATACAAATGTCTCTTTCTACTGCCTATTTCATTTGAGCTTGTCAGAATGAAATTGACTGCATTGATATTGAGATATACTGCCATTGTGTTCTAACTTATTTTGCACTTCTTTCATGTAAAAATTAACAAAAGTTTGGTTTCTACTTCCAATTTTGATCCCTTTCAGTTGACAAAAATGGACACTGACAACAAAAATTGTGATAGTGGATTGCAATTGATTACTGATGTCAATCCAAGAGATGACAATAATTCATTGTGCTTAATATCTCCTGTGTGTAACACCACTAGTGGAAATGATGTAGCATGCCAAGGTTGCCATGATCATGTAAACAGAAGCGGCAAGGTAAGAACTTGAGACCAGTTTTAACCATTGGTAGTTTTAAAATACTAAACTGTAACCATTGTCTATAAACAGGGAAAAAGAATTCTTCCTTCGTCTTTTCAGTTGCGTTCTAACACGAGTTCAAGGAAAATTAGAATATCTTATGGAAACTCTTTTAGTGGTAAGAGTCTTGTTCTGACTGAAGTAAGTCGAAGTATTGGTTCTGAAACAGATCAAGGTGTGTTTAAGCTAACAATTGTAGCTCTGCATTTAAAGATCCTATTATTCACTAATCTATACTAGTCATTTCTCGTTGCAAACCTCTGCGTTTTAAAATATTTTATATGATGCTTTAATATTACAGATTTTGTGGGTCTTTCTTCCCCATATTGCATGTAATATGGTATAGATGTTATGTAATTTACACCACAACAGTTTAAGATGTCATTATTGTAAAGAAGCGAATACCTGATAAAGCTCAATCTGGATAAAGTTGATGCTTGTTATGTGGTGTTCCTAATGTTTCTTCCTTTTATACCTCTTTGGCAGATGATGATTACAGTAGAAATTCTAATGCACAAGGAATCATGCCTCAGTCATTGGTGGTAAGTGAAAAAAACACTGATACTGCTGGAAATGATTCGACTGCAGGAGACAAAGCGATAATCATCTACAATGAGAAGGCAATATATGAAGAAACACTGAAGGTATTTCTTTTGTGTATTGTCAATTGTTTATCTTTGGAATAACTCACTTGAAAATGATTTAAACCTGTATGTTTATGCTTTATTGCGTCAGTAGTTCATTAGCCATGCTGAAGATACCATTTTGCGTTGGTTTAGACCTTGCTGATGTTAGATTGACAGTGTTGACTACAGATATTTTGTAGAACTTACCAAGTGTACAGTTTAGCTTATAGACGATTGATCTAGTAATACATGTTTTGATTTGAATTTATTTTATTTTATTGTTCATGAGATGAAATTCACTAGCTTGCAATTTCTACTAGTTGAAATACAAAATAGACATCTTTACCCTTGTGTACATAATTGCAAAAGAAGTCTAAGATGGTTCGCTATTGAAACTTATTTTTTACTTCTCAGTTGTTACCATGAAGCATAAGTCCCTGTTCAATTGTTCAGGACTTGAACTATGACTCCCACCCAAATGCCAAACTTTTCAGGGGAAATGCATAACATTCAAAAATTGTATAAAATGTGCCGTCGCCTGTGTAGTTAAAGCGCTTAGCGGTTCTATAGCGGTCGAGATGTAAAAAGTTGTAACGGGGAAAAAGCGGGAAAATAGCGGGATATAGCAGAGGTGCAAAAATGTTAATTAGATGTAAAAATATATAATTAAAACTAATGAATTACTATTCTCGCATCATTTGTGTAGAAGAAACAAATATTAATTAATATCATATAACAAAATTAAAGAATATCATGGTTATGAACACTAGATTCGAGAATTAATACAGATTTCTATCTTATATAAGACATTTATGACTTAAACTAGTTCTTTACATTAACTTTTTTGATTTTATTTTAAAAGAGAACTGGTGAAATCATTCTCCGTATATTAATATTACTAAAACGGATACTAAATAGCGTTGATTTAGCGGGTGCAGCGGAAAATAGCAGAGCTTAAAGCGGAACTACCGTTCATCAACGCTATATTGAAATAGCGTAGCGGCCGGAGAGCGCTACGGGTTATAGTGGGTATTTTGCGGGTTTTTAACTGCATAAGCTGTCTGTGTATTTTTTGAAAACTGGGTAATTTTTTCTAGTAGTGGCCAGGTTTAGTAGTACACAATTTGTTATAATTTGAGAATCATATATGATTGATGTAGTAGTGCACAATTAAATTATGTTTATTGATTGTTCAGGAGATGAAATTTGCTAGCTTGCAGTTTCTAATAGTTGAATACAGAAGTAAAAATTCCAATTTTTTTTTGCTTCTGTGTTCATAATTGTCTAAATATTTCTCATGTGATTCACTATTGAAATTATTCATGTTAGTTGTTATAACGAAGCACAGGACCCTGTTCAGGACTTGAAGAATAATTCCCATCCTGGTTCCAAACTTTTCAGTGGTGATAGATAAAATTGTATATGTAATGTGCTATCAATATAATTTTAGAATATAAAACTGGGTAAGAATTTCTAGCAAGATACAAGTGGCTAAGTCTAGAATGTTCAAAACTAAAATTGTTACCGGTTACCTACATGCACAATTGATAGTTCTCCTTCTCCCCACCTTTGTACGCGAAGGGTGTGCCTGCAGACACAGTTGTTTAGCACAGGCTGATCAATAGAAAGTTGGCCAGTTTGATGTTTGCATATACTTTTTAAAACAATTGACAATGGGCTGATTATGGTAATGGCTTACCGGTTGGATGAATTCATTTGTATTCCCTTTCTTCTTCTGTTGGTTTGCTGTTTGTTTTTCGTCTTCTGTTGCTTCCAATATCAACATGAATTTCCGTCCATGATATTTATTGGTTATCGCATGGAAGGTTCATGATATTATATTAAAGTAGCAACATAAACCATATATTTCTCCGCCAACCTTTGACATATTTTGCTTTAATGGCTTACTTGCAGAATCTGTCTGAGCCCAAATTTTTTGCTAATATATCTGAAGAACTCCTGTCTGTTTCTCTTTTGTTTCACCAGGTATATGCATATTTAATCGTTTTCCTCTGTAGTGGTTTCCTCACTTCACCTATTTTGTTGTATTCCCTTCCTTGAAAATCACAGTATATTTTAAGACACAAGGGTAAAGTTGTTTAGTCCTGATTCTGAACATCCTAGGTTCAAAGGACTGCAGTGGCAGAAAAAAGTGAAATCCAGTTACTAGTACATATGTAGATGTGCCAGGAACTCATATAACTAAAATCTAACTCCATTCTTTGTGTCTGACCATATTTTGTTATACATACAGAAAGTAGCGTTGGCATGGATGATTCAAAAAGAGAAGAGTACTCACTGCGCTGGTGGAATTCTTGCAGATGATCAGGTAATTTCAATTCAGTCCAAAGACCATGTAGTATGTCTTAGCCGGTATTTGTTGATTATTCTAATTTTTAATACCGATTCCATAGGGTCTAGGTAAAACCATATCAATGATTGCTCTCATATTAAAGCAAAGAGCCTTGCAATCCAAATTCAAAGCTAATAATATGAAGCCAACAAGACGTGAAGCTTTAAATTTAGATGACGACGACGAAGATGGAAATATTACAACAGTTCCCACATTTAATAAGTGGAAGCCAGCAGCAGGCACTTTAATTGTTTGTCCAGGTACTGTTCTTAGACAGTGGGCTCGTGAATTAGATGAAAAAGTTAACAAAAAATCCAGACTTTCAGTACTAATATATCATGGGGGTAAACGCACTAGAGATCCTCGTCATTTAACAAAATATGATGTTGTTTTAACAACATATTCGATTGTTGCTAATGAGGTTATAAAATTTCCCTTTGATTTTAATGGTGATGGTGAGCAAACAAATTTGGATGTAGATAGGTCAGGAGGGTCTTCAGTTAAGAAAAAGAAATTCTGCAACAGCAAGAAAATAAGAAAGAAAAATGAAAGTATGGTCAGTGATTCCTACTGTGATAGCGATAATGGCCCACTGGGTAGAGTCAGATGGTTCAGGGTTATACTTGATGAAGCTCAGACAATTAAAAATCATCAAACAAAAGTTGCTAAAGCTTGTACTGGCCTCAGAGCTAGAAGTAGGTGGTGTTTATCAGGAACGCCTGTACAAAATTCAATTGATGATCTGTATAGCTATTTTCGATTTCTTAGATATGAACCTTATGCTGCCTATAGCTCTTTTTGCAAATTGATAAGAGGGCCAATTTCTCAAAATGCAAGTTATGGATGTAAGAAGCTTCAAGCTGTTCTCAATACCGTGCTGCTTCGTCGTACAAAAGGTTTGCATTTCATTGTAGATCTTTTTTTCTACTCGTTACCTTTTAATTAGCTATAATAATAATTTTTGAAAGTTGAACTTGATGCAGATATTGCATTGGTCACATAATTATTTACATGTAACCTATGATGCCAATTGGTAATTAAGGATTCCATTAATCTATTATCGTGCCATTATTTTCGTAGTTTGTGGTAACTAATACTTCAGTCAACATTAAGCCATCACATGTTTGCTTTATTTTTTGAAAATAGTTTATGGTTTAATGGACGTTGACAAAATTGATAAGTGTCCACCATATGCAAATTATTTATATTTGCATTTTATCATGTTCTACCTTCACTATGAGAACTGGAAAATAAACTGATTGTTTACTGAAGTATTGCTGTTTTTTCTTGATATATTACACTACTTGCATATATACCACGTGGCAACTTTATCATGTCGACTAAATGGCACTTTCAGTTATGTGTATACTAATGGGATTCAAAATTAGTTTCTAAAGGATAGATTTGTTCTAACATACAGTTTTTGGAATCGACATGCTTATTCCCAGGACAAATACACTGGAGTTTTGTTTCCAATATTAGAAGCATTTTCCCCACTAAAAACCTTATTGAGTGAAAAATGAATATCGAAACCGTTTATCTCAATGCAAAAATAATCAGGTCAGATATTGTAATGGGCCGGTCATGTGTAGATAAGACTAACATTGCATATATTAAAACAATGTACTGTATCACATTTTGAATGCGATGAAATATACTGCTTCATCAATGTCTCTGTTCTAAATCAAACCGTTGTTCTTTTTCACAAATCAAAACAACATTAAGAAATATATCAACTATATCTCTTTCTTGGTATCCGGGCCATCCGAAACAGCTTAACAACCTATTCATTCGGGAGATTTGGGGAAAAAACTCATTAGAAAACTTCACCACTCGAGTTTTTTTTCCTCTCATCCGAGATTAAATCTCATCATCTGAGATTGGATTCAGTAAAAAGATGAAGTGCCACACAAGAATATTGTCTTTTGACTGCACCAAAACCACTTTATTGAATCAAGAAAGAAAGTAACCAAGAAGTTCAGAAAAATAGAAAACATCATCACAATACCAAAGAAAGTGCATCGCTAGAAAATTCATCAGACAAAACATCCATCTTATAAACTTACCTGACTGTGTCAAACTAGTTTTTGTGACATTTTCTGTTACCTGACCTTGAATTCCTGATCAGGATTGCTTCCTGCATATCAAGGTTGTTCTCTGCATCAATTGTTTTACCTTCTTTGATTCGAGAATCATCCATCATGGCAGATGACACTTGGTTTGAAAACTCTAATAATGATGAAGCCACCCAAAATCAGACTGCAACAATTGATAAACTAAGACTGTAATAAGTCCATAGAGTTAACTAATTTCAGTGCATTTAGAGAAAAATAATCATCTTTTGTGGAAGTTTTAAGTTGAAACAGCAATTGAGAGCCATAACCTTGAAAGATTTATTCATGGACATCTGCAGTACCGTCCAATTACAAAATTGATTAAGAGAACAAAACAGTTAGTAGTGATGATTATGTGAAGTATCATAGGCAAGACAGACTCATCAATTCATGGTTACTGTCTTTTATAAGTTCCAACTTATTACCGCACGTGATCGAATGTAAAATCGACAATGAGCTTTGGACAACAGTTGAAAGAACATTCAATGGTCTATCACCTGCAAAAGTCATGCACTACAAGAAACAATTACGGCGTGCTAGAAAACGCAACAAGACTATGAGAGAATCTCTCAGAAGTCAATAACATTTCTGATTTCTTGGAGATAGCTGGCAGTAAGATTACCGATCAAGAACAAATTTTAACCATTCTACATGGTTTGAATGGTGAATATGAGTCAGGTGTAGCAATCATATCATCAAACAGAATTCTACCATCTAGATGGTTATTGTCTTCTATAAGTTCTAACTTGTTACTGCAAGTGATAGGATGTAAAATTGCCGGTGAGCTCTGAACAACAGTGGAAAAAGAATTCAACAATCTATCAGCTGCAAAAGCCATGCACTACAAGAGAATTATGGAGTGCTAGGAAAGACAAACGGATTATGAGAAAATTTCTCTCAAAAGTTAAAAACATTTGTGATTTGTTGGAGGTAGCTAGATCTTACTGATCAAGAATAAATTTTAACCATACTAAATGGTGTGAATGATGAATATGAGTCAGTTGTAGCAATCATATCTTCAAACAATTTTTTATCATTTATTGAATTTGTTATTCAATCTTATTAGCATATGAAGCAAGAATAGAAACTAAAAAAATCACAAGATTTGCTTTTATCAGTCAACTATGCTGTCAACTACAGAAACTTGATTACTAACAATTCTAAGTTTGACCAATCATCTCAAGCCAATAAAAAAGGTGGATACTTTAATATGTCATGGAGATAGGGTTGTAAATCGGTCAAACCGGACCGAACGGAGGTGTGTTCAGTTTTTGTCCTAAATTAAATCGGACCGAACACGGACCGAACACGGACCAAACAAAATTTTTTCTCGTACAAAATTTGTTGCCCTAACCCGTGTCCTAAATAAAATTGGTTGAACACAGATATATGCTTTTCGAGCACGAACACGAACGGACCCAGTCGGACAAGGCTGTTTATATCAAATTTTATACATTTTATTAGGTTTTCTCTCGACTATATACCAAAGTATAAGGAATTCGGACGAATTCGAAAGAACACGGACCAGACGTGTTTTTTTCCATTCAAATTTTGTTATCCTAACTCGCATTCTAAATGAAAATCGGACGATTCAGACGGACGTATTTTGGTCACAGACACGAGCTGACGTCGGACATTCGGACAAAATTTACAGCCCTACATGAAGAATAGGAAGATGGAATAATAACAACAGACCAAATTGTCATATATGTGAGAATTGATCATAATGCTATAAAATATTATTTTAGAATTAATGCAAGTTGCACTGCTAGACAGAGTCAAAATAACAGAAGAAGGACCAATCCAATTGCTAATGTGGCTCAAGTAGAAACAAATAATCCACCTTAAAATGCTCAAAGCTATCGGCAGAACACTGCAGTAAAAACATAACGCATGTTGAATGAAAGTTGGTATGCAGATTCAGGAGTAACCAACCATTTCACCAACAACTTGGGCACTTTCAATTTTGGGCGGAAAGAGTACAGAGAAAAAGTCTGTAATCACCGAGAATAAAAACAATGTATTTGATGCTTAACACAACAATTTAGGATATTCAAATGTGAATGTCATAAAGTAGGTTCAGTTACAATAACAAGTAAGCTATTAATCCCAAACAAGATGAGGTTGGTTAGAGATCGAACCCAAAAGCAAAAGACAGTCAATTTATAAGTAATAACAAAATAAAAGATTTAAATGTTTAAACATGAATAAAGATAAAATAAAATAATTAAACAAATAACAATAGTAATAATGATGAATAAATAAAAAAAACTCAAGGTGATGATAATAATAAGAACGATATTAGTAGTAATATATACCAAAGACCAGCCGTACGCTTTATGCCCATGTTTGCTAGTTCAATAATTTAAAACTTGTAAAACTCAACTTGAATAATCCTAAGTTCAAGGTTCTAGTACATGAATCACTAATTTCCAAGCACGTTCTATTAAGTAATAGAATTTAGTTTGAAAATGTCACTTTGCCATTAGGATCAGAAATCTAAAATCCATCCGTATTTGTATCCCAAAATACAAAAAATATTTGATATTTGAAAAGCGGATACTAATATCCAATATCCAAGAACGTTTTCAAATATTTTTCGAATATGACACTATCCATATCCGGAAAATATCTGTCTGTCATGGAATCGTATATCCATTTTTATTTTCAAATTATACTTAATTCTTAAACTTTAAACAATTATAAATCAATTTAGATAATCATAAAATTGTTGATTATTTTCAGCCATCAATATGAGAAAATCATGCTTAACTTGACATATGCAAATATTTTCGGATATCCGTATCTGGTAAAGCGAATACTGATATTTTTGAAAAATATCCGTAGGTGCGGATACTGATATTCCTTCTGAAATATCCGTAAGTAGCACACTGGATTTTATTTTTCGGATATGGATAAGGATGCAACACTATCCGTATCCGTTTGGATCCGTTTACAGCCCTATTTGCCATGTATGTGCACAATACATACCGTCAAATGAGGAAAAGTCACAAGCTTCTATTAACAGATTCACAAACCAAGTACAAAAATTCACTTGAATTAATTGTTGTTGACTTATGCGGTCCAGCACTAGTTAATTCAGATTATAGTTTTAATTACTAATAACTATATTCTATTTGTTGATACTTACACAAGCTACAAATGCATTTACTTTCTTAGACCAAAATCTGAAACTAGTAAAGCAGTCATGCACTTTGTGGACACAAGCCAAAAGGCAAACAAACCATCAATTAAAGATTTCAGATAGATTGGGGAACTAAATTCAAAACACTCAATGATTTCAAAAGAAAGGAATCATTCACAGACTCACAGATCCTCACTCTTTTAAACAAAATATTCTAATAGAAAAAAAAAAACATAGACATTGTTTATTGTGGGCTTACATTACTAGCACATGGATTATTTCCTATTAAATTTTGACCAGATGCATTTTATACAGCACTTTATTTAATCGATAGACTGCCAACCAAAACTTTGGAAAACAAATGTCCATTGGGAATCATGTCTAATACAAGACCAGATTATCACAAACTAAAAGCAATTGGATGCTTTCATTTTCCATACATAAAACTTTATAATGCTCACAAGTTAAATTTTAGATTATCTACCTGTACATTTTTAGGATATGCAAATCATCAAAATGGGTAAAAACAGTGTTATCAAGGCGCTCGCTTAGGCACCAAAAAGCCCTAAGCGTCAGCCAAGCGTTTTTTCACTCGTTGAGGCGCCAACCGTGCTTGAGGCGGCAAAGCCATATAAAAGCGTGTTTCAATGAAATTAAATTTTGCTTCAGGCCTATAACCGAGCCCGACATCGTGAAATTATGGTAACCTGTAAACATCGAACATCGAACTAGTAAAAAAAAGAGATTAAAGATTTTACAAATCTCGACATCAACCAATTGCCGATTTTGCTCATACATTCGCACCTTGTCAAATCGGCCACCATCTGAAGCTCGAGCCCTCCTGAGCCTCGATTTTGACCTGCTGCTTTTTTTCAACGGTAAAGTGCCTTTTTTTAAGGCACTACCCAGTTTTTTTTTAAAGGCAAAGTGTTTTGTTTTTAAAATTAAAATGCAGTTTTTTTTCTTTTTAAAATGCATTTTTTTGAAGAAGTGCTGCTGTTTTTTTAAAAAAACAAGTGCAGTTTTTGGTTTAAAAAATGCAGTTTTTTTAAACAAGTGCAGTTTATGTTTTAGAAAGTGCAGTTTTTTTTTCTTTTCTTCAGAGTAGTTTTTTTTTTTTTCTTCTTCAGGGTGCAGTTTCTAAAATCAAAATGGCAGTTTTACAAGTTTTTTTTCCTTTCAATATGCAGTTTTTTTTTAAAAGAAAATTAAGACAACTGTTTTTCTTTTCTTCTTAGGTCATGGATACAAATCTACCAAATGAAAATGTTGGAGATTCTTCCGCCATGGCTAGAAAAAAACCATAGAGTTGATATTGGTTGGAATTATACTTAACGGATGTAAATAACCCAATCAACATCAAATTGAGGGATTCAAAAATGCAAGTGCTTGTCCTAAAATTCCACCCAATGTTAAAGACGAATTGATTAAAGCAACAAGTAAGAAGCAAAGTAGAAAGGTGGATGCTTTTGAAGCTAATGCAAGCAATGAATTAGGAAACCATAGTTTGGGAGATGATGATATTGAAGTTGAACCAAATAACAAGAAATTGGACATGGGAGATGAAAGTGAAAGGAACGTGGGAAAGAGGCCATCAAAAAGACCAAAAGATTCCATGGATTTATACATGAGCAATATGAGTGTGAGATCAAGTAATTTAAACGGAGGATCAACAATGAGACAAACAAGTATAAACGATGCTTGTGATAAAGAACTTAGAGGTAGAACAAACCGGTACATTGCTCTTTTTTTTATCAAGCCGGTATTGCATTCAATGTGACTCGTATGGATGCATTTAAAGATATGGTGGAGGCATTTGATAGATACACACCTAATTTGAAGGTACCTAGTTACCATGAGTTGAGAGTTCCATTGTTGAAAAAAGAGTTGGAATATACAAATGATCTAATGAAGGGTCACCAAGAGCGATGAGCAAGATATGGTTGCTCTATTATGTCGGATGGATGGACGGATAAAAGAGGAAGAACATTAATTAGTTTTTTTTTAGTCAATTGCTCTTTGCGGGCGATGTTTGTAGAATCTATTTATGCTTCTTATGTGAAAACGGGAGAGAGAGTTTTGAGTTGCTTGATAAATTTCTGGAAAGAATTGGAATGGATAATGTTGTTCAAGTCATAACGAACAATGGAAGCAATTTCAAAATTGCGGGCGAGTTAATAAAATTTTAAATTTTCATTTGAAAAAAGAAAATAGTAGTTCTTTCTTCTTTATAATTAATGGGAGAGGCTAATTGGACACAAAATTAGACACGAATTAAAGGACACACAATCTTAACTGTTGTATAATTTTGTCTTTATATGGAGTAGTGGAATTTATGGGGTGATCCAATGGTGTAAATTTATTGTGTCACCAATTGTGTTTAAATCTTGTGTCCAAATAGACTTTCCCATAATTAATACCTATTCATTTGTTATTTTTCTTACATACGAGAAATGCTTATGGCAAAAAGAAAATCTATATATTGGACTCCTTGCGTTTCTCATTGCATTGATCTTATACTTGAAGACATTGAAAAAATAAGAAAAGTGGGAAACACAATAAAGAAAGGAGTATCTCTTTCTAGATTTATAACCGTGGTGGTGTTTTGAGCATGATGAGAAAGTTCAATGGAAATAAGGAGCTCGTTCGATGTGATGTCACTTGATTTGCAACTAGCTTTCCATGCTTATAAAGCATGTATAAGCAAAAAATTATCTTCGAGCCGTGTTTACATCAGAGGAGTGGGTGGGAAGTAGATGGGCAAGGGAAGCGAAAGAAAAAAGAGCTCGAGATACAGTTTTGATGCCCTCATTTTAGAACGACGTCTCTTACACACGTAGGGTGATGAGTCCGTTGGTTCAAGTCTTTCGACTTGTTGATGGTGATAAAAGACCTGTTTTGAGCTACATATATGAAGCAATGGATAGAGCAAAATAAGCTATTGAAAAACCATTTGATGGAAATGAAGATAAGTACAAAGATATTTTTGCTATTATTGACAAAAGATGAGAATGTCAGCTCCATCAACAATTGCATGCAACGGGACTTATTTTGAGTCTACAATTCTTTTACAAAGATGACACCATTGAGCATAATGAAGAAGTCACATGTGGATTGTATAAATGTGTCGAAAAACTTCTTTCTGAAAATGACTTGGTGAAGACTATGGATGAGTTGTCATTCTGTACAAAAGCGTAAGGGTAGTTTGGGATTAACTTGACGATTAAATAAAGGGACACAAAATCACCTGGTAAGCTATTCAATAACAATCAATTAATCAAATGACATGTTAGGTTCTTTCAAAGTTATTTTTTTATATTAAAAAAAATGAAATCTGATTATTTTTTCTTTTAGCTGAGTGGTGCAGTTTATATGGAAATTCAGTTCCTACATTGCAAAAATTTACAATCAAAATTTTGAGCCTCATTTGTAGTGCATCGGGTTGCGAGAGTGGAGTGTCTTTAAACATGCAAGAATCATCTTTTTTATTTATTTTGATTTGATATAAACCAATTCAATCATACTCAAACCTTAAATACATGATCACATATTATATCTTTTGTACTAGCAAGAAGCAGAATAAACTTGGGCATGAAAGATTGCAAAAACTTGTGTTTATCGAATACAATCAAAAGTTAAAGAACCACTATAAAAGAAAGGATTTGATTGATCTTATTTCTTTGGAAGATATCAATTATTCAAATGAGTGGACGACGAGTCTTGTGGAAAATAATTTTGATGGAGAAGACAATTTGGTTTTTGAAGATGATACATTAACATGAGGTGTTGTGCAACGTGCATCTCGAGCCAGAGAAAGAGCACACTTAACAAGACAACATCATCATGTCACTAAGTCTAAAGAAAAAGAAAAGACATCAAGCTCAGCACCCATTAGGAATGAAGAAGATGCTAATTTTGATGACATTTTGGAGGAAGATGACTTAAGTTACAATTCAAAAGAGGATGTGGACTATGAACATGGCTTGGAGGAGAAAGAGGAGGATGAAAATGAGAGCTTTGATGTTGGTGATATGAAAATTTTAAAACTCTATTTAAGACTCTAAGTAATGATGTTGTAATTTCGTTATTTTAACTATTTTTGTTGTTCGTAGACTTAGAGCATCTCCAACGGTGAGTGATTACGCTTTTGAATTAAGGATATTTGTCTTTTTTTTCTCTCAACAGACGTTACAACTCGTAATATTCAGGCAAATGTTAAGGCTCGTATCCTGAATTTTGAATTGGTGCCGAGAGCCTATTTTTTCGGCGTGCGGCGAAAAGATCGGAACTCTATTGTAGGGCGCCTATTTTTTCGGGGCCCATACCAAATAATTGCCCCAGCTAAAAAGAAATTGGTACAAAAGCAAAAGCTTTTATTTGTCCGCATGCCAGTCCAAAACAAAAGCAGCAGCTTTTGTCTCCACGTGATCACTTCAGCTTTTATTTGTGCGGACATATTTAATTTGTGCGCCGATTTAATCAACGCCCTTTCTATGGGTGTTGATTAAATTAAGGCTCTTTTCTTGCACGCTGGTTAAATCGGGGTGCGCTGATAAATTCAGCATGCGTCTGTTGGGTAGAAAAACTAATTCTCCCCTTAATATTACGTCTCGTAATATTACGAGGTGCAATTTTGTTGGAGATGCTCTTAAAGTGAATGACTTTATGTCTTCTTTGTTTGGTTTATGATGATAGTATGATGTTTTAATCTTATATGCATTTTTTAAAAGCTAAAATTTGAATTTTATGCTATTTTTTAGCTGTAACAGCCAAACTGTTGCTCAAAGGGCCCAAAAAAGCATTAGGCGAGGGTTTGGGGCTTTTTCGCCTGGACTACTTTGGGTAAAAGTGTTTAGATAGTCATGACAAAATAATTGTAAGCGGACATGTTTTCAATGAAAATATATTTCATTTTTTAGTACTAGTGCAGTGCCAACTCAAAAGGTATACATTCCAAGAACCTCAACGCCAAGCGTATCTCTATATACAAATGCAGTGCCCCCGAGGAGGTTCTATGTAAGAACCCGTAACTTCCCCGTGAAGGAAAGCACGAATACTTTGAGAACAACACACAATAGGACGCATACGGAAGAACATTTCATTGTTATTACAACAATTCCATCAGATACAAGAATATACAGAGTATAAATGAATAAATTACATTCAACAAATATCAGAGATTACAATAAATTACATAGCAGCGGAGAAATAATATAAAACACAACTAGAAGTGATACACGGATACAGAGCTTTCCGAGCATCGTTCCAGCTGTTAATCAGGACCCTGTGAATATAAATCTGCAAAACCAAAACTACTAGCTGCCCGTGCGGAAATTAGGGGCACCCAGAGTTTAGGTTAAAACAATAAACTCCAGGTCAGTCATGTGACTGGTGTGAGAACTAAAACAGTTATAAATATTGGTTTTTAAAGTTCGGTAAATCAAGGGACCACGCCGTATAACACGGAACGGGTTTCCTCCCAAGAATACCAGTGCATAGAACAAACAGCGCAATGCTAAATAAAGAAAAATGAAGCTGTTATAAGACCCAGGTCCCATCACACAATGCAACGCAAGCCGGAGGATAGGGTTTTTACCTTATAACAGCCAAAGCATGCTTGATACGTTAAAACACATTATTTGATACTATAATAGGTGTATAGTGTCAAAACAATTTCAATCATAAATATCAATCATAGGCGGCATGGGTACCATATATCATGTCGCCATACTAGTTCTACAATTAAAACCGCAATATCACGTATTGGAAATTGGATTTCCGTCATGAGTCGAGGCAAGGGGCAAGCTCCTCTCCGCGTTCGAGACACTCTAGCAATGCCTCAGGACCCCACTCTGATCCTTGGAATCGGCTGGGCCGGTCCTCTCTTACTTTTGAGGATTAGTTATTCCTGAACACACGTTTCTCGGTCCTTACAGACCTATATCCGAGGCGCCTCGCATTCCAACAACCACACAGGTGAAAAGTATATAAATGTCAGGGCTGGTAGGTCACTGACACCACCCTAGCTAGAAAGAAACGTCGTGCTCTCCCAGCGGTCCGTCTCCCGTTTTTGACTCATACCGAGGTGTGAGGCTCGCGAATTCACGTTATACACAAAGCTATGCCACACAGGCCGTGCTTTGATCATCAACCACAAGACTTTGCTTTTCAACAGAAGCCTTGATCAATTGCCACTTACGCATGCCACACAGGCAATCCATTCCATGCGACTGATGTCCATCGATATACAACCTCTGAGCTCGTATGTCTCAGAGAAGGGCGTTAAGCAAGAGAATAAATTCTCCGCCGCCAAACAGATGTATATTTAATAGAGATCAATCAACACAGGATAAAATCCAATGTCAGACACACAATCCATTTACAAGTTCGTTCTGGGTCTGAACGAAACCGGAGGCACTTTCCTCGCATATCCATCGATCTCCAAGTACGTCTGGACGATCACCGACTGTTTCCCTCATCCTGGGTGTACAGCCCAATCAAGATCATCAGTAATCACCCAAACGATGTGAAGACTTCCGGTCTTCTACCACCGTCTTCATCTTCGACATCTCGTCGAATCGGTTATTCAGAATGGGTATAAACCCGGCCTTTCTGAATAACCCACGTATATAATAAACGAATGTTACACAAACACAACAAACGCCTCATTCCAATTCAGAATATTCTTTTATTCACAATATCACATTCTTAGGGAAATGTTCCCATTAATTTTATCCAAGATAAATTCTTCTAAATTTATCCTATAACCTTCCTTTGGATATCATTTCAAACTAGTCGGGATTAACGAACCACACCGAAGTAATTTTGTTTTATTTCCCAATCCCAACCTATATCCCATGGAGAAAAACTGGTGATACTCCATTCCTAACACCACGGTGTTATCGGTAAAATTAATTACCATTTCACGTTCAAATCTAATTAAAGATTTAACTATCGCTTTGGAGCAAAACTGGTGGTACTCCACTCTCGATCACTTTTCAGATTTGATAATTTAAATTATCAATTCACTTTTCAATCTAATTAAAGATTCATTAAAACTCCACTTAGTTTTAATCTTTTCAAAAATCAATATCCTGCCTTTAACTGGGTTAAAGAACCAATGTCATCAAAAACACGATTCACGACAAACCAAATCACATTTGATATTAAATACAAGGCTCTGAATAGAAAATATATCGGCCTATATTCAATATCAAATTCTGAAACCAACAAATATCGTATTGGAAATAACGATATAAAATATCTTTCAAATCCCCATAACAATATTTGTATAGTCACGAAATCCAACATCGAAATATCCCGAAGATAATTTCGATTCAGCTCCAGTCCAATCCACGTATTGGAAATTATCGATTATTTTCAAAATCACTTTCAAATTCAATTTATTTATTTTAAAAATAAATTGATTTCAATCCTAGTTCAAAACTAGTTCATTTCGATAAAAATCTATTTTTATCTTTTCAAATGTGGAATTTTCCAGCCCAATTCTTTCCAATTCACATATTATAATTTTACACAAATTATAGATATTTTTAATAATTTTATCAAGGCCCGTACAGTCGATTTCCATCAACGGCCATCGAACTGCACTTACAGCGACCTTTTTCAAATTTTATTTGGACATAGTTCCAAATCCAACCGTTAGATTTCAAATTTCTAATATTCATTGGAAAGCTCTTTTCGATACGAACCCAACGGTTCCGGTTTTAGGAGAATCCGACGGTCGGATCTCCCGCAATGTCCGTTTGAAATAAATGGTCGAAATTCACGAACTACCGCGGCGCGGCGCGTTCTATTCAGGCCATTATATATATAATATATATATATTATATATATTTCGTCGATTTCCTTTTTAAAACGAATTTTATAAATCGTTTTAACTTCGTTTCAAAACCATTTCAACACTATTTCCATTCAAAGCCAAAATTGAATTCTTCTTTATAAATTCGTTTTAAAATTCATTTCTATTCAATTCAAATTTTAATTCAATTTGAATTCATTTCAATTCACTTTCAATTCAATTTGAATTCGTTTTCAATTCAATTCATTTCGAAATCGTTTTCAATTCAATTCATTTCGAAATCGTTTTCAATTCAATTCATTTCGAAATCGTTTTCAATTCAATTCATTTCGAAATCGTTTTCAATTCAATTCATTTCGAAATCGTTTTCAATTCAATTCATTTCGAAATCGTTTAAAATCGATATAAATATCGTTCACGTCGAAATAACGCATCTCTAATCAACACGGCTTAATATTTCTCAAAACTCCTTTATTCTATTCAACAAATGAATATTTATCCCTTTCAACACATGAATCTATATTTCTTTCAACACACGACTAATCTCAACACATGAGTACTGTCAACACCTCACTATTTTTGTTATGTAAAATATTTTATAAAACTATGGTATCTATCGTTTGATTTTAATTAGACTTCTACTAGGAAGTAGTTCTAATTTTAAATATGATAAAGATGTAATTTTTATTATTTAAAATATTTTACTCAACACACGAATATTTTCAACACATGAACATCGTCAACACATGACTATTTTTACATTCAACACATGAATTTTCTTTTCTAATATTCATTATTTTCCCGATTGGAATGAGGCCCAATCAATCACCATATAATGTTAATTATATGGATTCCATACAACACATGTATATAATAGCATTGAAAAATAATCAATCATCAACCAAAGTGCACTACACTGTATAAGCATCAAATATAGATATCTAACGCTTATAACAGCCTGTCAATCAATCGATCGACATATTTAATAAATCAGGATGAGTGAACTTCAAATTTCATCCCAACACCCGTGTGGGGTTTCAAACAATCAAACACAGATTTTATTTGTGCAGTTGGGCGACGTGTAAAATTTATCGACCCAATCGATATCAGTCAAATCAGTGTATACAAACAAATCGGCCGATTTGTTTATAAATATTTACTTATCCACTTTCCCGTTAAAAATTATATTTTTAACGTCAAAAATATTTATTTCAACACTTGAATTTCTATTCAGTTCATTTACACAATAAAAATGATATTTTTATTTTTCTAACATATTTTAGAAAATTTCGGCGGCATAACGACACGATACTAGAAACGGGACGAGGCCTAGCCTTATCCCCGGTCTAGTGAAGGCCCACGCCATTCACACATCAAATTCTAATCAATTCAAGTTCACCAAATAACCCAATTCAAATCAAATAATCTAACCAACTACACAACCAAACAAACAAGTCCATGGTATGTGGACGGGTGTCGGGTGCTTCTAATAAGCACCGTCTGCATCCTAATATATATATATATATATAACTAGAATAAGAATTTTGAGTGAGAAGTTCTCACCGAAAGCTATCCAATACCGCGACACTCCTATTGTAGAGATCTTCACTGCGTTTTCGATTGGTTCCATCGCACTCTGTTTCATAGTAAAAATCACATTTTTACTTACAGCTATATATAGAATATAAATCAAATTTTATTCTTTGCTTTATAAATAAAAATTCTATTTTTATTTTTAAACAAATCTATTTTTAATTTCAAACAAGTCTATCTTTTTATCCCGCTATTTATTTCTCAAAGAATATATTTTTACCACGCTATTAACTTAAAGATCTCGTCTTTTTTTAAATTTAAAGATTTCACCTTTTTAAATTTAAAGATTTCACCTTTTTAAATTTAAAGATTTCACCTTTTTAAATTTAAAGATTTCATCTTTATGAAAATCTCATTTTTATTTTTCTACACATATAAAGATGATATTTTTAATATTCCTATGATGTAAAAATTATATTTTTATTACTTTTATATAGTAAAGGTTATATTTTTAATACTTTAAAAATATAAAAATCATATTTTTACTTCTTATACTCAATAAAAATTCCGCCTTTTCTATTTTAAAGTTTAAACCCTTTTTTCTATTTCAAACCTTTAAAATAAAATCAATTTTAAAATTCCTTTTAAATCAGTTTTTAAATCTTAAAAATCAGTTTTTATATTTTTAACAAATCCGTTTTTAAACTCTTTAAAAAAAATCAGTTTTAAAAATCAATTTTTAAAATTCTATTTATATAAAATAAAAATAAAACAAACAAAAAAAACAAATAAATGAAATAAAATGAAAAAAGACTTACGGGGGGGGCTGTGCTGGTGGCGTCTCGCCGGCGGTGGGGGTTTCCAGAGGCGGCGCCGGAGTTAGAGAGGGAGGCCTGGGTCTGTGGCGTCGATCGATTGGCTGAGGGGGGGGGGGTCCGCGGTCGTGGGGGATTTCGTCGGAGGGGGCGGCGTCAGAGCGTCGCGGTTGTGGGGATGTACGGGGGGGCGAGTGGAGGCGGTGGGGCGTTGGTGGAGGGAGGAGCGAACGGCGTTAATCGCCTGAGCGATTTAGTTTTTTTTTTCCTTTTTTTTTTCTTTCGATCGACTGAATTAATCGGGGGGGGGGGGGGGGGCAGAACGTATAGGGGAGAAAGGGGGTTTTCCTTTTTTTTTTATTTATTTTTTATTTTATTATTTTGAAAAGTTGACTTTTACATACGTCCTCTAAACGAGGCCCACCGCCTGTCGTCCATAGTGTTTTACCCCCATTCCGAACACAATGGGATATGTATCGCAAGCTGTTTTGATCGTTACAATCGGTTTCCGTTAAATTTACATTTAAATCACTATATTGAATTTTAAACGTACATTTCAAATTACCGGGGTCACATACTAACTAGAAAAATTCCAGAAAAATATTTTCTAGCTTCGTACTGACGATACGGTTCTAACAAAACTAATTTCGTCAAATTCTGAGACCGTTGGAAAAATGGCCACTTTCCAGTCGATTAAAATCAACTGAAATGGTCAAAACACGTTTTCCTTTGCCACGCTCACATATTGATTCGAAAAATTATGAAATTTTAAACCTAGCAATAACTCGACATCACGGACCCAACAAAAGTGGTTTCGTCGAAATCCGAGGTCATTTGCAAAATGTCCATTTTTAAGGGCCTGAATTCCATAGCGACTATTCAGAATTTTCAACTGGACATATCTTTTGATTCTCGCTACGAAATTTTGATTTGTCGGATTCGTTGGAAAGATATTATCAATTAGATCCTAATGTTTTTGGTTTCACTAAAATCCGGATTGTTTTGCACCCGGTACGTTCAATTGAAGTTTGAAATCGAATTATCGAACTACCGCGCCATTTTCAATTCTATTTATAATTATATATAAATATTTATATTCTAACGACGACGCGTATAATATATACGTTCGAATTCTATTCAAAATAAATTTCTCGTCGATATTATTTAAAATAATCTATTTTAAATATTCAAAATTCGCTAAAATTGCCAAAATAAAAATTTTAAACTGGCTCGCATTTTACGGGTTGTTACAATCTCCCCCACTTAAAACTTTTCGTCCCCGAAAAGGAACAAAGTCGAAAGTGGTTTGATTAATCTGCTCTACGCTCGATCTGGCTTCCATTCTCCAACTCTTTAGTTTCTGAGAATTTTCAAAATTTCAAAAATTTGGCTAACACCCTAAATTTTTGAAAAATTTCGCCATAACCTCCCCTGCACCGGGAGCATCGGGGAATTTCAAATAGCTTCCCCGGTCCTTCAGATCTCAAAAAGAAAAAGAAAAAGCCAAGCGGCTAGCCAATAGGCTCACAAAATCATCATCACCCAAACAAAACAGGAAATTATGTAGTAAACATGTACCTATTTGTCGGGCAAACAAATTTTATTCTCTGGCTCTAGCCTCCTTGCTATGACCTGTTCAATGTAAGTATATGTATGTGCAAGCAAATGCGACAAATTTTCAATACAATTCAATATTTGATTATATTAAGCAAAAATGGTTAAAAATTAGCAAACACATAAACAATCAACACAAACATCAATTAATTAGTGAATTAGAGTTTCAAATTCATAATTTTGATACATATATACAAAAATCATGTTTTTATGCCAATTCACAACAATGTGTTCTAGCTATATTAGTTTTGGTTCTCACACCAGTCTAATGGAAATATATAGAAAATCACACCTTCGAAACACGAATATAAATTCTGATGATGATATATCAATCATCAGAACCATCTCCGGGTGTCTAGAATGTGATTCTATATCTACCCAGTATATTAAAACTTCGAATATACGTTCATGACGCGTATACGCGAAATCTATATATACTCGATTGTCCATATTCAAAATAAATAAATATTCAAATACGTATAGAACGATTTAAATTTCAAAACAAAATTGTTTTCATTTGAAAAATATACCCTTCACACTCGTTCTAGGATACTACTGATCCTATCTCTAACGAGTCATTCTAATTGGATATTACTAATCCAATATCTGATGAATTCTTTCGTATGGTTCTAATGTGTCTTGTTCTCGAGCTCTGTAAACCAAAGCTCTGATACCACTGTAAGAACCCGTAACTTCCCCGTGAAGGAAAGCACGAATACTTTGAGAACAACACACAATAGGACGCATACGGAAGAACATTTCATTGTTATTACAACAATTCCATCAGATACAAGAATATACAGAGTATAAATGAATAAATTACATTCAACAAATATCAGAGATTACAATAAATTACATAGCAGCGGAGAAATAATATAAAACACAACTAGAAGTGATACACGGATACAGAGCTTTCCGAGCATCGTTCCAGCTGTTAATCAGGACCCTGTGAATATAAATCTGCAAAACCAAAACTACTAGCTGCCCGTGCGGAAATTAGGGGCACCCAGAGTTTAGGTTAAAACAATAAACTCCAGGTCAGTCATGTGACTGGTGTGAGAACTAAAACAGTTATAAATATTGGTTTTTAAAGTTCGGTAAATCAAGGGACCACGCCGTATAACACGGAACGGGTTTCCTCCCAAGAATACCAGTGCATAGAACAAACAGCGCAATGCTAAATAAAGAAAAATGAAGCTGTTATAAGACCCAGGTCCCATCACACAATGCAACGCAAGCCGGAGGATAGGGTTTTTACCTTATAACAGCCAAAGCATGCTTGATACGTTAAAACACATTATTTGATACTATAATAGGTGTATAGTGTCAAAACAATTTCAATCATAAATATCAATCATAGGCGGCATGGGTACCATATATCATGTCGCCATACTAGTTCTACAATTAAAACCGCAATATCACGTATTGGAAATTGGATTTCCGTCATGAGTCGAGGCAAGGGGCAAGCTCCTCTCCGCGTTCGAGACACTCTAGCAATGCCTCAGGACCCCACTCTGATCCTTGGAATCGGCTGGGCCGGTCCTCTCTTACTTTTGAGGATTAGTTATTCCTGAACACACGTTTCCCGGTCCTTACAGACCTATATCCGAGGCGCCTCGCATTCCAACAACCACACAGGTGAAAAGTATATAAATGTCAGGGCTGGTAGGTCACTGACACCACCCTAGCTAGAAAGAAACGTCGTGCTCTCCCAGCGGTCCGTCTCCCGTTTTTGACTCATACCGAGGTGTGAGGCTCGCGAATTCACGTTATACACAAAGCTATGCCACACAGGCCGTGCTTTGATCATCAACCACAAGACTTTGCTTTTCAACAGAAGCCTTGATCAATTGCCACTTACGCATGCCACACAGGCAATCCATTCCATGCGACTGATGTCCATCGATATACAACCTCTGAGCTCGTATGTCTCAGAGAAGGGCGTTAAGCAAGAGAATAAATTCTCCGCCGCCAAACAGATGTATATTTAATAGAGATCAATCAACACAGGATAAAATCCAATGTCAGACACACAATCCATTTACAAGTTCGTTCTGGGTCTGAACGAAACCGGAGGCACTTTCCTCGCATATCCATCGATCTCCAAGTACGTCTGGACGATCACCGACTGTTTCCCTCATCCTGGGTGTACAGCCCAATCAAGATCATCAGTAATCACCCAAACGATGTGAAGACTTCCGGTCTTCTACCACCGTCTTCATCTTCGACATCTCGTCGAATCGGTTATTCAGAATGGGTATAAACCCGGCCTTTCTGAATAACCCACGTATATAATAAACGAATGTTACACAAACACAACAAACGCCTCATTCCAATTCAGAATATTCTTTTATTCACAATATCACATTCTTAGGGAAATGTTCCCATTAATTTTATCCAAGATAAATTCTTCTAAATTTATCCTATAACCTTCCTTTGGATATCATTTCAAACTAGTCGGGATTAACGAACCACACCGAAGTAATTTTGTTTTATTTCCCAATCCCAACCTATATCCCATGGAGAAAAACTGGTGATACTCCATTCCTAACACCACGGTGTTATCGGTAAAATTAATTACCATTTCACGTTCAAATCTAATTAAAGATTTAACTATCGCTTTGGAGCAAAACTGGTGGTACTCCACTCTCGATCACTTTTCAGATTTGATAATTTAAATTATCAATTCACTTTTCAATCTAATTAAAGATTCATTAAAACTCCACTTAGTTTTAATCTTTTCAAAAATCAATATCCTGCCTTTAACTGGGTTAAAGAACCAATGTCATCAAAAACACGATTCACGACAAACCAAATCACATTTGATATTAAATACAAGGCTCTGAATAGAAAATATATCGGCCTATATTCAATATCAAATTCTGAAACCAACAAATATCGTATTGGAAATAACGATATAAAATATCTTTCAAATCCCCATAACAATATTTGTATAGTCACGAAATCCAACATCGAAATATCCCGAAGATAATTTCGATTCAGCTCCAGTCCAATCCACGTATTGGAAATTATCGATTATTTTCAAAATCACTTTCAAATTCAATTTATTTATTTTAAAAATAAATTGATTTCAATCCTAGTTCAAAACTAGTTCATTTCGATAAAAATCTATTTTTATCTTTTCAAATGTGGAATTTTCCAGCCCAATTCTTTCCAATTCACATATTATAATTTTACACAAATTATAGATATTTTTAATAATTTTATCAAGGCCCGTACAGTCGATTTCCATCAACGGCCATCGAACTGCACTTACAGCGACCTTTTTCAAATTTTATTTGGACATAGTTCCAAATCCAACCGTTAGATTTCAAATTTCTAATATTCATTGGAAAGCTCTTTTCGATACGAACCCAACGGTTCCGGTTTTAGGAGAATCCGACGGTCGGATCTCCCGCAATGTCCGTTTGAAATAAATGGTCGAAATTCACGAACTACCGCGGCGCGGCGCGTTCTATTCAGGCCATTATATATATAATATATATATATTATATATATTTCGTCGATTTCCTTTTTAAAACGAATTTTATAAATCGTTTTAACTTCGTTTCAAAACCATTTCAACACTATTTCCATTCAAAGCCAAAATTGAATTCTTCTTTATAAATTCGTTTTAAAATTCATTTCTATTCAATTCAAATTTTAATTCAATTTGAATTCATTTCAATTCACTTTCAATTCAATTTGAATTCGTTTTCAATTCAATTCATTTCGAAATCGTTTTCAATTCAATTCATTTCGAAATCGTTTTCAATTCAATTCATTTCGAAATCGTTTTCAATTCAATTCATTTCGAAATCGTTTTCAATTCAATTCATTTCGAAATCGTTTTCAATTCAATTCATTTCGAAATCGTTTTCAATTCAATTCATTTCGAAATCGTTTTCAATTCAATTCATTTTGAAATCGTTTCAATTCAATTCATTTCGAAATCGTTTTCAATTCAATTCATTTCGAAATCGTTTAAAATCGATATAAATATCGTTCACGTCGAAATAACGCATCTCTAATCAACACGGCTTAATATTTCTCAAAACTCCTTTATTCTATTCAACAAATGAATATTTATCCCTTTCAACACATGAATCTATATTTCTTTCAACACACGACTAATCTCAACACATGAGTACTGTCAACACCTCACTATTTTTGTTATGTAAAATATTTTATAAAACTATGGTATCTATCGTTTGATTTTAATTAGACTTCTACTAGGAAGTAGTTCTAATTTTAAATATGATAAAGATGTAATTTTTATTATTTAAAATATTTTACTCAACACACGAATATTTTCAACACATGAACATCGTCAACACATGACTATTTTTACATTCAACACATGAATTTTCTTTTCTAATATTCATTATTTTCCCGATTGGAATGAGGCCCAATCAATCACCATATAATGTTAATTATATGGATTCCATACAACACATGTATATAATAGCATTGAAAAATAATCAATCATCAACCAAAGTGCACTACACTGTATAAGCATCAAATATAGATATCTAACGCTTATAACAGCCTGTCAATCAATCGATCGACATATTTAATAAATCAGGATGAGTGAACTTCAAATTTCATCCCAACACCCGTGTGGGGTTTCAAACAATCAAACACAGATTTTATTTGTGCAGTTGGACGACGTGTAAAATTTATCGACCCAATCGATATCAGTCAAATCAGTGTATACAAACAAATCGGCCGATTTGTTTATAAATATTTACTTATCCACTTTCCCGTTAAAAATTATATTTTTAACGTCAAAAATATTTATTTCAACACTTGAATTTCTATTCAGTTCATTTACACAATAAAAATGATATTTTTATTTTTCTAACATATTTTAGAAAATTTCGGCGGCATAACGACACGATACTAGAAACGGGACGAGGCCTAGCCTTATCCCCGGTCTAGTGAAGGCCCACGCCATTCACACATCAAATTCTAATCAATTCAAGTTCACCAAATAACCCAATTCAAATCAAATAATCTAACCAACTACACAACCAAACAAACAAGTCCATGGTATGTGGACGGGTGTCGGGTGCTTCTAATAAGCACCGTCTGCATCCTAATATATATATATATATATATATAACTAGAATAAGAATTTTGAGTGAGAAGTTCTCACCGAAAGCTATCCAATACCGCGACACTCCTATTGTAGAGATCTTCACTGCGTTTTCGATTGGTTCCATCGCACTCTGTTTCATAGTAAAAATCACATTTTTACTTACAGCTATATATAGAATATAAATCAAATTTTATTCTTTGCTTTATAAAAAAAATTCTATTTTTATTTTTAAACAAATCTATTTTTAATTTCAAACAAGTCTATCTTTTTATCCCGCTATTTATTTCTCAAAGAATATATTTTTACCACGCTATTAACTTAAAGATCTCGTCTTTTTTTAAATTTAAAGATTTCACTTTTTTAAATTTAAAGATTTCACCTTTTTAAATTTAAAGATTTCACCTTTTTAAATTTAAAGATTTCACCTTTTTAAATTTAAAGATTTCATCTTTATGAAAATCTCATTTTTATTTTTCTACACATATAAAGATGATATTTTTAATATTCCTATGATGTAAAAATTATATTTTTATTACTTTTATATAGTAAAGGTTATATTTTTAATACTTTAAAAATATAAAAATCATATTTTTACTTCTTATACTCAATAAAAATTCCGCCTTTTCTATTTTAAAGTTTAAACCCTTTTTTCTATTTCAAACCTTTAAAATAAAATCAATTTTAAAATTCCTTTTAAATCAGTTTTTAAATCTTAAAAATCAGTTTTTATATTTTTAACAAATCCGTTTTTAAACTCTTAAAAAAAAATCAGTTTTAAAAATCAATTTTTAAAATTCTATTTATATAAAATAAAAATAAAACAAACAAAAAAAACAAATAAATGAAATAAAATGAAAAAAGACTTACGGGGGGGCTGTGCTGGTGGCGTCTCGCCGGCGGTGGGGGTTTCCAGAGGCGGCGCCGGAGTTAGAGAGGGAGGCCTGGGTCTGTGGCGTCGATCGATTGGCTGAGGGGGGGGGTCCGCGGTCGTGGGGGATTTCGTCGGAGGGGGCGGCGTCAGAGCGTCGCGGTTGTGGGGCGTTGGTGGAGGGAGGAGCGAACGGCGTTAATCGCCTGAGCGATTTAGTTTTTTTTTTCTTTTTTTTTTCTTTCGATCGACTGAATTAATCGGGGGGGGGGGGGCAGAACGTATAGGGGAGAAAGGGGGTTTTCCTTTTTTTTTTTTTTTTTTTTTTTATTTTATTATTTTGAAAAGTTGACTTTTACATACGTCCTCTAAACGAGGCCCACCGCCTGTCGTCCATAGTGTTTTACCCTCATTCCGAACACAATGGGATATGTATCGCAAGCTGTTTTGATCGTTACAATCGGTTTCCGTTAAATTTACATTTAAATCACTATATTGAATTTTAAACGTACATTTCAAATTACCGGGGTCACATACTAACTAGAAAAATTCCAGAAAAATATTTTCTAGCTTCGTACTGACGATACGGTTCTAACAAAACTAATTTCGTCAAATTCTGAGACCGTTGGAAAAATGGCCACTTTCCAGTCGATTAAAATCAACTGAAATGGTCAAAACACGTTTTCCTTTGCCACGCTCACATATTGATTCGAAAAATTATGAAATTTTAAACCTAGCAATAACTCGACATCACGGACCCAACAAAAGTGGTTTCGTCGAAATCCGAGGTCATTTGCAAAATGTCCATTTTTAAGGGCCTGAATTCCATAGCGACTATTCAGAATTTTCAACTGGACATATCTTTTGATTCTCGCTACGAAATTTTGATTTGTCGGATTCGTTGGAAAGATATTATCAATTAGATCCTAATGTTTTTGGTTTCACTAAAATCCGGATTGTTTTGCACCCGGTACGTTCAATTGAAGTTTGAAATCGAATTATCGAACTACCGCGCCATTTTCAATTCTATTTATAATTATATATAAATATTTATATTCTAACGACGACGCGTATAATATATACGTTCGAATTCTATTCAAAATAAATTTCTCGTCGATATTATTTAAAATAATCTATTTTAAATATTCAAAATTCGCTAAAATTGCCAAAATAAAAATTTTAAACTGGCTCGCATTTTACGGGTTGTTACATTCTACTCCGTGGAAACGCTCTTTAATGGAACTTTAACTTTAGCTTGTCGTAATTAAGAAACCACCGGTTTCGCTTGGTGGGCCGGGAATGCTAGACTTAACAATTTATTTGGTAAACTACTTAGTGCTCACGTAGCCCATGCCGGATTAATCGTATTCTGGGCCGGAGCAATGAACCTATTTGAAGCGGCTCATTTCGTACCAGGGAAACCCATGTTTGAACAAGGATTGATTTTACTTCCGCACCTAGCTACTCTAGGTTGGGGAATAGGTCTGGGGGGAGAAGTTATAGACACCTTGTATCTGGAGTACTTCACTTAATTTCTTCTGCAGTCTTAGCTTTGGGGGTATTTATCACGCGCTTCATGGACCTGAGACGCTTGAGGAATCCTTTCCATTCTTATACTCAAATGGTATAAAATCCAAGAACCTCAATACAAAGTGTATCTTTATATACAAATGAACAAGTCACCGAGTGGAATGAAGGAACTTCAGATGAAACAAGTTCAAAGCATGAGATGGAAGGTAATTCAAACTTTGAGCAGACATATTCTGATCAATACAATCAAACACTTGCAAGTGATCAAACACAACACACAAATCAAAGACATGAGGATGAGAAAACAAGTGTACTGCAAGGAAGCATCAAGCACAAATGAGCAATCACATACTAAACCAATTTATACTGGACATCCAGTGATCACTAGATCAAAGAGTGGAATATTCAAGTCAAGTTTGTTTAGCCACAATAACATCTGAGGAACCCAACAGTTTTGATCAAGCAGTCAATGGCAAGAACCGGAAACAAACTATGGATAAAGAGTACAATGCTCTTATAAAAAGCGAAACATGAAATCTAGTTCATTCACCAAAACCAAAAATATAGTGGGATCCAAATGGACTTTCAAATTAAAAAGAAACCCTGATGGAACAGTAGCAAGATACAAAGCAAGGCTAGTAGCAAAGCATACGCACAACAACAAGAGTTTGACTTTGATGAAACCTCCGTAGTTAAACCGGCAATATTCAGAATTGTTCTTACTATTACATTACATAAAAATTGAAAAGTAAGACCATTGGATGTAAATAATGCTTTCCTAAATGACAATTAGAAGGAAGAAGCTTACATGGAACAACCCCAAGGCTCCAACAGGACAAAAGATTAGTTTGCAAAATAATAAAACAATTTATGGGTTAAATCATGCTTCAAGAGTCTAGTTTGATAAGCTGAAATTCACATTAATATGCGTGGAATTTCAGCCTCTCAAATTAAATAGTTATTTGTTTAATAGGGTTAATCATAGTTCAAATATATATATATATATATATATATATATATATATATATATATATATATGTGTGTGTGTGTGTGTGTGTGTGTGTGTGTGTATATATATATAGTGATATATGTTGATGATCTGATTGTCACATGTAATAATAACATAGAGATCAATGTCCTAATTCAATATTCGGATAAATATTCCTACTAAATGATCTAGGAGATCTCAATTTTTCTTAGGAATTGAAGTTATAATTCAAATGAAAAATTGTTTGTGTCAAAGAAAATATATCACACAAATTTTATTTAAACAAAAAAGAAAGGAGCAAATTCCTTGTCAACACCAATGATAACTGAACATCACTTATCAAAACACCGGAGAATCCACACTTAATTCTAAACAATGCAGAAGCATTATTGGTGCATTACGATATGCAACCATTACAAGATCTGAAATAAGATAATGTTAACAAAGTGTATCAATTTATGTAGAACCCTAAAATTGAGCACCGAAAAGGTGCAAAAAGGATACTTGGGTACTTAAAGAGGACTATCAGTCATAGACTGAAGTTTAAAGCAGGCGAAAATCAGAATACAGTTGGATTTACTGATTCAGACCGAGTAACTGATCCAGATGATAGGTCTACCACTGGATATTGCGTTTATGTTGGTAACATTCCAATCTCATCGTGTTCTAAAAAACAGTCTACAGTGTCAAAATCAAGCACTACAACTGAATATAGAAGCATAGCACATGCAGCAACATAAATCACATGGATACAAAATCACTATTAAGTGAACTAAAAATCAATACAAGCATCAAACCTGTGTTACGGTGATAATTTAAGTGCTATTTCATTATCTGCTAATCCAGTTCTACATGCAAGAATCTAACATATGGAAATTGATCTATACTTCATTTGAGAACATGTAACAAAAGGAAACCGGAAGTTCGTCACGTACCTTCAACTTACCAAGTTGCTGACATTTCGACGGAATCATTATTATCAAAAAACTTCGTCAAATTTAGAGCAGATCTCAAAGTCACCGAGGTACCTAAAGCCTTTGCAACTCTAAAGCAGTAATTGAAACCAAAAATGGTTTAAGTACCGAGCCGAAGTTAGACTCAACACCAAAAGCTCAATCTTCACCGGATCTAAAAGCAATGGTCAAATCCGACTATCAATCTAAAGCAAATCAAAGTCAGTTTCAACTTAAAGAGCTGAATCATATATGGTTCTTGTCAACGATTCATCTTTTATCTTTCAAAAGTGAATCGAAGCAAAGAATTCGAGAAACCGGCTCAATATTTCTCAGATCCCTCAAATTCTCAGCAATCTAGATATATTGAGACACAATCAGAGCATTAAATATCCCTATCACTCAAGCCAAAGCAAGTTTTCTTTCAATTGAAATCAATTTTATTGAAGAAAATTAAGAATCGAAGAAATTCTCACATCGTCAAAAGAGAAGAAAATCCTAGCTGGTTCTGAGAGGAGGGTATTGAGTGAAAACGAATATAAAAACCATTTATCTGAATGTAAAGTAATCAGGTTGGATATTGTAATAGGCGTGGTACGTATAAATAAGCCCAGCATTGCACATATAAAAACAATGTACTGGATCAAATTTCAAATGCAATGAAATATACTGCTTCATCAGTATCTCTGTTCTGAATCAAACTGTAGTTCTTTTTTCACAAATCAAAACGACATTACAAGAAATACATCAGGTATATTGCTTTCTAACCCAGATGTAGGTTGATTAGATTATACCTGAAAAAAATCGAAGTGAATTTTCTCAATTAGTTTGCATGCTGAACTAAATCATAGATATTATTCAATATTTATTTGGTGAAACTGTTATGTAGGTGAAGTAAAGAAATACACACGGAGTGTATGTTTAATGTTTAATGCAATAACTGTTTAATATAAACTTTATTCAAAACGTGGTTAAAAAAAATTCATTGTAATAGAAAGCAAAGTGTTTGAAACCAGTATTTGCTATTTATATTTCTCTTCCAATTGCTAATGTTTTTATTTTTCTTTGAGCTAAAAAAATGCATCTATTCAGTCCTATGTGTATATGTATGTATTTGTATGCATATGTATATGTATGTATGTTCAGCCATGGTCTTTGTCTTAAACCAACAATTTTGTGGGCCTATAAAGGATTTGTGTTTTTCACACAGTGCTTTCTATGTGTGAAAGTTAAATGGCTAACATTGCTATAGAACTGATATGTTTCTTATTGATAATTACCGCTAATACCATCATCATAATCATAATGTAATGGGTGCCTGTTTTGGAAAATATCCGTCTAACTTTAATCCCGGTCGTTAAATATATGTATGCATGTATGATAAATGTGTTGCTTAACATATTTTGCTATGTGTATCTGTAAGTTTTCATCCATTATGTTGCTTTTGTTTAGGCACACTGATTGATCAAGTTCCCATTGCCAACTTACCTCCTAAAAAAGTTTACTCAATGAAGGTGGATTTTTCCCCTGAGGAGCATTTGCTCTATAAAAAACTTGAAGAAGAAGCCCGTCGACTGGTTAATGTATGTTTTTAACTTTTAACTGATTTTTTTTCCTAATCCAAAGAGGATTTATTTCTTAGAAAATTGATCCTTAATAACTTTGTACGCCTATCATATTAGCAACTACTTAAATGTATTTGGTGCAAAATGTTCCAAATTCTTTTTACCCTTCCATGCTTCTGTGGCTAGTTGCTATGTATAAGCATATCTAACATTATGTAGGGGCAGAGCAGGGGTAAGCAAGTGACAGATACTTGATGTATAACCTTACACCTAAAATTCAGATGGCATTCTCTATCACCTTTATTTTGTTATTTGGTAACACAAACTTTATTTTCTTGTTGGGCACAGCGCATATCTAACATGAGGTAGGGGTAGGGGTAGGGGTAGGACAAGCAAGTGACAGACACCGGAAATTTGCGATGACATTCTCTGTCACCTTTATTTTGTTGTTTGGTAAATTTGGACTGTAGTAGCATCAACAATAGGGTCCTTTTTGTCCAATTCAATTGTGGATATAGATAACATGCATGATGCCGCATTCACTCACTTGCACCTAGGGCAACTCCACTGCTTCAGAGAGTGAACTGTGTTGGTGTTGTTTCACTCACTGTGAAATTTTTACTAGTGAAAAAATTTCATGCACTCGCAATCTAGTTATCTAATTAGTTTATATTAGGCAAATTTTAGATTATATCGCTATGTTTTGATCTTCTTGGTTAATAAGTGTTCTTAAACATATTTGTTTGTTTCATATATTACCTATGTGAGGAAGTATATCTTACGTTGCATTATTTTAGCAATATGCTGCCACAGGGACCACAGAGAAAAATTATACAAGTATTTTGTTGATGATTTTGCGGTTGCGACAAGCTTGCAGCCATCCTCTTCTTATTAAAGACTATAACACAGACACCATTGTAAAAGGTTCTTTGGAAATGGCTAATCAGCTTCCTAAAGACAAGTTATCAAAATTGCTATATCAATTTGAAGAATCACAAGCAATATGCCATGTATGCAATGTAAGTATTCTTTGTTGCAGTGTGGGATATTTAGAATGCTGTACGCAGTTAAGTTACTGCTTTAGTGTGCTCATACGCGCGCGCGCGCGCGCGCGCGCGCACACACACACACATATATATATATATATATATATACATATATATATATATGTATATGGGAGAGTTCCGCTACACCTCTTATATTGCACGTGAACTCTCCCCCTGAATTCCAGTCACACAATCCCCCACTCATTCTACCTTCTCCCACTAACAAAGAATATTTAATGAGAAGAGGGAGAATGAGTGGGCGATTGTGTGGTTGGAATTCAGGGGGAGGGTTCACGTGCAATATAAGAGGTGTAGCGGATCCCTCCCCATATATATATATATATATATATATATATATATATATATATATATAGGAAAGTTTATGTGAACACAAAAAATAGACGCAAATGGTGGCAAAATGAATCTCCACCATCAGACTTAGACTACCCTTTGATTTCCACCTCTCACATAAAGACAAAATGATCCAACGGCTCAGATTTTGTCTTTCAATTTATGCCTCAATAGCCCGCTATATATATATATATAACGAGGCGTGCTCCAGGGAATCCCTATTTCGTAGCAACTCATTTGCATTCCATATTAAGACACTCATTTATAATTAAATAAGTTAGTGGGAAGAGAGAGAGGATTAATAGCATCCCAAACAATACAACACCCTTTAGCCTCTTTGATTTCCACTATACATCTTGATTTCTTTCTCCTTCCATCGATTATCTCTCTCCCTTTAACTTATTTTACTATAAATGAGTGGCATATGTTCAAGTGCAAAATGGGTGCTATGAAATAGGGGTGCCCTGGAGAATGAATGTGTGTGTGTGTATATACACACACACACATACATACATACATAGACACCCAAAAAATGAAGCACCCCTTTGGTCTTTCTGTTTTCCATCTTTCGTTTATATTAATTAAAGTTAGTGGGAGCTGAGTGAGCGAGTGGAAGGTGAGAAGGGGGAAAATGTATGGTGAAAAAATGGTAAGCTATTTTGGGGTGTTTCACTGTTTGAGGTGTCATTGAACCTGCCTCTCTCTATTATATATATATATATGTGTGTGTGTGTGCGAGCATTCAATAGCACCCAAAACAGTGCAACACCCCAAAATGCCCTCCGATTTCCACCACATATCAAATTTCTCTCTCCCTCCATCCATTCTCTCACCTCCCACTAACTGAAACTAATATAAATGCTTGGTTTCTGTAGGGGTGCTTACTATTTGGGATGTCATTGAACGCTTCTCATATGTTATATATATATATATATATATATATATATATGCACACATACATACATACATACAACATGACCCAAGTGGAGCGTACGTATATATATATATATATATATATATATATATATATATATATATGAGGCAGGTTCAAGAGCACCCCAAACAGTGCAGCACCCCAAAAGCCCCTCAATCACAACCAAGTATTTCACATCCTCTCTCCTTCCACTCATTCTCTCACTTCCCACTCACATTCTTTAATATAAATGAGTGGCTATGGTTCGGGTGCAAATGGAGGGCTGAAATTCAGGGGGCTCTCTGATCCTATCCCTATATATATACGCACACATACATATATATATCTAAACCTTATTTCAGCACTCACCGCTTCACTTTTAGGTGCTTTCTTTTACTCTAGACTCCAGAGCGAAAAAAAGAGGTAAACATTTATGAATTTTCGATTTGAATCATTGATTTGAACATGAATCGAACTCAATTCCAGTTATGGAATCGAACTTGATTCCAGTTATGGAATCGAGTTCGATTCTTGTTAAGGAATCGAGTTCGATTACAGTGGAATCGAAAAGGAGGCTTTTTTGTCTTTTTTTACTGCTATGTGCACTGTGTTTGCAGTATGTTGCTGTGTGCAGCTATTTTAATTATTTTCTCCTTTCTATGGATATCTAGATTAATTTAAAATGAGAAAACGGGATATTGCATGGAAGTGGGTCAAAGATATACCGAATTCTACCAATTCAAAAATATTTTCTTTGTGGATTTTGTGATCATAGATGGATCAGATGGATTGCTCGTTTTAAACAACATTTAGCATGCACTCATGTTGGGATTATTCCGTGTCCAAAAGTCCCACGAAATGTAAAAAATGAATGCATCGAGACTCTAAAGAAATTAAACACGTTAAACAATAGAAACATGATATGTTTCGTGAGATTGAGATTGGTAGGAGTGAAAGCGTTGGGGATGATGATACTAATTTTGAATTTGAAAGTGGAAGTGGTAATATTCCTAAGTCTAGAGGTGCAATGGATAAGTTTGTCAATTTAGAGGCAATGCAAAGTACATTGAATAATCACTATAAGAAAGATAAAAGAAAGGAAGCTTGGATTATGGTTTTACGCTAGTGCAATTCCATTCAAGGCGACAAACACTCCGTATTATCAAGTGGCAATGGATCATGTTGCAAAATATGGTTTTGGGTTTAAGCCACCTTCTAGTCATGAGTTAAGGACTTGGATCCTTAAAGAAAGCATTGGAGATGTTGATTGATTGGAGCTTACAAAAAAGATTGGGAGAATTATGGATGTACAATTATGTCCGATGGTTGGACGGATGGAAAGAGTAGGGTTATTATTAATTTTCTAATTAATAGCCTGAAAGGTACATGGTTTTTGAAATCCACTGATGCATCGGATACGATAAAGAATGCGGATTTGTTGATCGGATGCTTCAACAATGTTATAGATGAAATTCGAGAGGATAATGTGATTCAAATTGTTACCGATAATGCTTCTAACTATAAAAGAGCCGGTAATCTTCTAATGGAGGAAAGAGAAATTATGGTGGACTCCATGTGTGGCTCATTGCATTGATTTGATGCTTGAAGATATTGGTAAATTGACGGTGTTTAGCCAAACCATTCAAAAGGCAAAATTTATGGTGAAATTCATATATGGTCATTCTTGGGTTTTTGCTTTGATGAGGACGTTGGTAATGATAAAGAGCTCACTCGTCCCGCGGTCACTAGATTTGCCACTTCTTTTCTTACTCTTCAAAGTTTATACATGCAAAAAGAAGTATTTGTTTCTTTATTTTCTTCTAAAGAATGGGTTGAAGGTCCATTTGCTAAAAAAGTTGATGGTATGCAAAGTAGAAAATATGTGTTATTTGATGGGTTTTTTGGGCAGCATATTGCTTATTGTGTGAAAAGTGTTCTCCCTCTTATTTGTGTTTTGCGAGAGGTTGATGAAGAGGATAGACTCGCCATGGGATATATATATATATATATACGAGTTGATGGATGCGGCAAAGGAAAAAACTGCAAAAAATGTTGGGAACAATGGGAGAAAATACAACCTATTTGGAGTCGTATAGATAGGCGGTGGGAATCACAATTACATCAACCGTTACATGCAGCGGGCTACTATTTGAATCCACAATTTCGTTATGAAGATTCTTTTTCTAGTGTGCATGAAGTATGAAAAGGTTTGTATACTTGTATGGATTGTCAATTGGATGTGTATGATCGTCAAAATAGTTTATTTGGACATCCTATGGCAATTGAGAGTAGAAAAATAATAAATTCGGTTTAGTAATTCACTTGTTAATAATGCATTTTATAATAAAATATGAAGCACTAAATATATGGTTTTTCATGTTTTATTGATTGATTAGTGTATTGGTTCGAACTCTTTGGGATTGATACATCCGAATTGATGAATTTTGCAATTCGAGTACTAGGTCTAACTTGTAGCGATCCGGATGTGAGTGAAATTGGAGTACATTTCAATGGGTATGTCACTATAAAAACGTTCTAGTAAATCATTGTAATTTTATTTTCATATTGAATCAAATTTATCTTGTTTACTTTAGGTGCATGCAAAGAAAAGAAATAGATTTGAGCATAAAAGATTGCATTCTTTGGGGTATGTAAAATATAACACCGCTTTTAGGCAAAGAGAAATCATGAGAAGAAGAAAGATGGATCCAATTGTGGTGGAAGAAATTGAATCCGATGATGAGTGGATTGCGGAATCAGAAAATCCGGTTCTTCCCTCCGATCCAAGTTGGGCAAGAAGAAGAAGATCACTTTCTTGATGTGGATGCCACAAGGAATATGCCCATTCCGATCCGATATATGAAGATGCTTTACACATTAGAGAACCAACAATTCAAAACCGTGAACCTACACCTTCTAGAGATCCTACTCCTCCCCACCACCACCAAGAGAATCTAATCCTTCACCTTCTCCTATTATTGTATACACAAAAAAACGCAATAACAGTAGTGGTACAAGTAAGTTTTAAAAAAATTTGGAACAAGCAAATTATTAATTTTAAAATATAGATTAACTTATATTGCTAACGTTATAGGCAATGATCCAAAAGGAAAGAGCGTGAGAATTGAGAATGATGATGTTGATGATTATGATCCTTTATTCGAACCACGGACGCGAGATCTTTTTGATGCTAGTGATGATGATAGCTTGGATGACAATATGCTTATGGATGAGGAGGAAGATATCATTTGATCTTTTGCATTTTATATTAAATGTGCAAAAGTGATTGTATTTTGTTTGAATTGCTTCGAATGCTTTATGGTTTTTACTTAGTATTTGTCGCTTAATATTATTCTATATTAAAAATTAAGTATATGCATTGCGCTTTTTTCTTACCTGAAAGGCTTACGTCTCGCCTCACAGACCCGAAAACGCCTCGTGTACGCCTTTTACGTTTTAAAACATTGGTGTTAGCATATATGGTTGTCGTACAGTCATCTTGGATCATTTAAATACTAATTAAATGCTTATGCCATACCATTTTTTTATGGATAAACCGCTTACAAACCTAGCAACTTGTTATCCATTATCAATCAATGGTAAGTTTATTTTTCTATAGAAAGTTTTGTTTGTCAGAAGCTTCTTGTTTTGTTGTCATGGTCTTTGAACTTCCATGTAGCTCTTTTGAAATTTTCATTTTAATACATTATTTTTGTGTGTAGGATCCACCTGAAAATGCAGTTGTGACAATATGTGGGCATGTATTTTGCTATCAGTGCGTATCAGAACGTTTAACAGGAGATGAAAATATATGCTTGGTTCCTGGTTGTAAAGAGAAGCTCAGTACTGAATTGGTTTTCTCGCGATCAACTCTTCAAAAGTGTACTTCTAATCAAGATGATGCAAATCGTGCTTCAAGCAAATCATTACCAAATAACAAAGATTGTTCCTTATTTCAAAGCAGCTATGTTTCTTCAAAAATAAAAGCAGCACTTGAAATTTTAAACCACCTTTCTACTCCAGATTCCGTTAAGGGCTCAAGTGAGTGGAGTGAATCAAATAGCACAGTTCCAGTAAAGGCAATTGTATTCTCACAATGGAATGGCATGCTTAACTTATTTGAAAAAGCACTGAATCAGTCTCATATTCAATATAGAAGGCTTGATGGATCAATGCCTCTAGCTCAAAGGGATAAAGCTGTAATGGAATTTAATTCCAATCCAAAGGTATTATCACTTATTTTTTTGAATGATTTTGGTAAAATATGCTTGCAACCTTCTATTTGAAGATCTGGAGAAACAAACTAATCCCCTAAATACTTAGGAATGCCAGTTTACTCCTAAACTCAGATGTTAACAAGGTTTTGACCTTCAGTCTTCTTAAAATATTCATTTCAGAACAAGTACCATAATTTTGTAGAATACTAGAGAACCAAACAAGTGTTCCTAAAACCAATTGGTAATAGGAACAACAGTCTCATAGTATACATACATGAAAATGACACAAATTGCTTAATGTGAGATAAGACTAACACCACCCCTGCATGTGTGACACCACTGGCCAAGACGTGTCCAAGCCACACGAGCCGAAACCAAGCTTTGATACCATGTAGACTACTAGAGAACCAAACAAGTGTTCCTAAAACCAATTGGTAATAGGAACAACGGTCTTATAGTGTATATATACAAGAAACTTGACACAAATTGATGCAATATGGGATATGACTAACAAATTTAACAGAAATAATCATCCGGGAAATTTATAATGACACTAAAAAAAGTTGCCTTAGAAATAATGCTGCTACTGTTAGGAGATCTCAATGTGTTGACTATACATATCGACTTACTATCAGGTGACTGTTATGCTGATGGCCTTAAAAGCAGGAAACTTGGGGTTAAATATGGTTGCAGCAAGCCATGTTATTCTTCTTGATCTTTGGTGGAATCCATCTACTGAAGATCAAGCAATTGATCGAGCACATCGTATTGGACAAACTCGTCCTGTTAGTGTTACCCGAATAACTATCAAAGATACCGTGGAGGATCGCATCTTGGCTCTTCAGGTACCCGTTTTTAGTCACATTTTTTATTCTGCAGATGCAGTCAAAAAAAAAATTTGATGTTAATATATTTTAGCAACTATTAGAAGGTTATTGTACAACATGTGGCATATATCATGCTTTTTAAAGGAGAATATGTGATGTAACTAATTTTTTAGCATCCTATAAACGTAATTTGTACATGTGATGTCATGGGATTTTGTCGAACTCTCTTCTTTATAACATTTTTGCTGCGTTTACCTGTTTCTTTTTTTCTTCCCAATATATTAAATATATTACATATTACGATATCTAAAATTGGGCAATGTAATATGTTTCTACATTCAGGAGGAGAAGAGAAGATTAGTTGCATCAGCACTAGGAGAAGATAAATTCAGCGCCCGTGCTAGAAGAAGGCTGACGATGAAAGATCTGAAATACCTGTTTAGGTTTTAAGCACGGTTTCATCATATTATGTTGGTTCTGGCCAGACTGGAAGCAAAATTTTGATGTTAACATGTTCGTTTCTTAATCTTAGCTAGTATATAGGGTATATTACTAGCATTGTGCTAACCTGTTTTTGCAAATGTGGTAGATGTATTTGTATGAACTGCTTGTTTTAACATTATGTGCACTGTTAATATGGACTGCTATATTCCAGAGTCCAGACCACCATGCGTTTCATTGATGATATAAGAAGCTGAAGATCTATTATTTTTTCTCCCCTTTCTTTTATGATTTAAAAAAAAAAGTTACTTTCTCTGCTATTTCTTAGTGGTTATGTTCTTTTTTACTTTCCTGGGGTTTCTTCTCATACTAATTTGGCTTCGGCGGTAGGTATTGGAGTTATTTGATCTTCAAAAGGGGTTGGAGTTTTAGATCATTGGGAAATCCCTTTTCTTATACCCATGTATTCTTCCTTAATTCGAAGTTGCGATAAATTGGGTTCATCGTGTTGTATCGGTGGGGAAGGTAAAAAGAGCTGTTTATGTGTTAGTATCTACCGTTTCACTAGCTGTAGCGTCCACTGGTTATCGAGGAATGCCGAACACCATCCACGGTTTCAGATAGTACTTATGGTTTTACCTTTTTTTTACCATTATGCTTGCATGATTCGTACTCATTTCTTGATCATATGTGGTTTCCCTGAAATATTTGTCATTTGACCAAGGAGCATCATGTTGGCTTTCAAGTAGTTGTCCAGACTCCAGTATTGACTTTTTGTGGATGTGGTTTGGTTAGTGGAAAATACAGAAAATGACAAATTTAACAAAAGTTATGGTGAAAAGTATGGAAATTATAGAATTTAGTGTGAAGGACAAATGTAGTGTAAACAAAAAAAGATAGTAGGCCCCTTGAATTCCACTTTTAATGTAAATGTGTCATTTTTTCTAATTTTGAAACTTTCCGTACTTTTCATCAAATTTTTTGCAAAGTTTGTCATTTAAAAGAAAATCCTCGGTTTTGTTATCCCTGTTTGTCTCTATTTACTTGTGGTGGGGTGATATATGAAATATGGAAATATAAGTGGATTTTTGAATGAAAACTCAGGGATCATTAATTGAAGGCGAAATTCTCCAAGTATCATCTTTGGTCAAAAGAGGTGCATTTCTTGGGGCATGTGGTCTCAAAGGATGGGTTAGCAGTTGATCCCGCCAAAGTAGTGACAATGCAAGATTGGAAGACCCTCAAGAACGTGACTAAGTTGAGGAGTTTTTTTGGCATAGCGGGTTATTATAAAAAGTTCCTTAAGGACTTCACGTGGATCTTGACACCATTGACCCGACTAACTAAGAAGAATTTGGCTTTCTCTTGGAATATGGATTGCAAGAATGTTTTTCAGAGATGGAAGAATGCTCTCACCAGTGCATCAGTTTTGACATTACTCGATAGATCCAAGATGTTCACAGTTTATACTGATGCTTATGGGACTGGCCTAGGCGCAGTGTTGATGCAAGAGGGCAAAGTAGTGTGCTATGGTAGTAGGCAGCAGATAAGGGTTTATGAGAGGAATTACCCTACTTACGATTTGAAGTTAGTTGTTGTAGTGATTGCACTTAATTCTTGGAGACACTATCAACTCGGCGAGAGATTCGATCTCTTTATAGACCATAAGTCACTTAGGTATTTATTCTCTCAAAGGGATCTCAATTTGAGACAACAATGGTGGATGGACTCCTTAGTGTTAAGGATTGCGGAATGGATCGTTAAGGCAAAACAAACACTAGAGGGGGAGGGCTAAATAATGTTTGTGAGAATCTAAAAAAAATCTAAAACTTATGTGAATAACATAATGAATCAAACACTACAAACACAATCACAAACACAAATTCAAACACAGATGCAAAATAAACAGAAATGAAAATGCAGAAAAGGAAAGAACACACCGGATTTTATACTGATTCAGATTGCTCCTACGTCCAGTCCCGCACAACGATGGATTGCACAGAGTTTTATTACTATATCAATAGTCAAGTACAACCTCCTTGATTTCACGGCTACAAGGGATACCACCGATTCCTACTTCCTTGATTTCACGGCTACAAGGAATATCATTGATTCCTACTTTACTCAACCCAAGCAATTACAAACAGCCCTGTAACTCTTCAATAACACTTGATTCAGAGAGAGATGAGAAGAGAGTGTAGAGAGAAGAAGTTTGATCAAAACAGAATTGAATTTGACAGAGTATAAGTGTAGAAATCATAAAAATGATTAAGAATAATTATATAATGAAATAGAATGAAAGTGGAGAAGAAGAGACGATTAAGAATTCGAATTCAAGCCCTTTTTATTGTGTGTGAAAGGTTGCAACTTTTCTGAAACGTTTCAAATGGTGAAAAGACACTTCCTTTCAAATTTAAATTTCTGACAGTTATATGTCGATATAGTGTTTTATGTATGTCAACATACTCTAGTGTAAATTTGAATTTTAAACATTTTTCAAGTGTTTTGATATAAATATAATTCTGGATGTTCTTGAATAAAAATATAGTGTTGTAAATTAATATTTTAAAGTAGAAAGGCATATGAAAACATAAATTTAAACTATGTAAACATATTTATAAATTTATAATGTTTTAAACTATATATAAATATAAAATATAGAATTATAAATATATAAAACTTAAGTTTGAAAAACAAAGATAAAAAAGAAAATAGAAAAGATAAAAAATAAAATAGAGAGAATTGAGGATAGAAAATAGAATTTGAAAATCAGAGTTTGAAAATCAGAATTTGAATATCAAAATTTGAATATTGAACCTGGAGTGCTATTTAGAGTCTTACAAAATCTTGACTCTATAACTAAAATAAGGTTGAACTCTTGAAATCTTGAATACTCGTGAGTCTTGAAATTTGTCTGAATTCTGAATCTCTATCATCTTTAAACTGTACAGTCTTCAGTAGTATTTCCTGTATATAATTCCTACATATGTGTGTGTGTGTGTGTGTGTGTGTATATTCTATACAAAAAAATGTTAGTATATATTTTATAATAAATGATAATTGAAATAAGGTTGTTGTCATCAAAACTCCATTCTCCAACAATCTCCCCCTTTTTTATGATGACAACCTTAGTTTATAAAATATCATACCTGTATATACTTGTTGATGATGATCCTTGTAATACCCCCCCTGTCTGTAAGAATCCTATAAACTATGTCTATATTTTATAACTTCTCCCCTGTTGGCATTATCAAAAATAAATTCTAAAGGTTCTCCCCCTGAATTGTATAACTTTCTGAATAGAAATTAAGTAACTAACCCATACTCCCCCTTAATCTATCAACTAATTCTAAGTAGAATACTCCTCTTAATATATTCAAACTTATAATAATAATACCTAGAAATATGATGATTATATACAAACCAATCCAAGTATTATCATTACATATGTTTGTTTGATATATACGTATACAAAACAAACCAAATCAAATCACACCATATGTCTTAATATATACGAGTTTCAAATAATAGAATCCAAATCAAATCACACCACACCATGTCTTAGAATATTTAAACAAATCAGTCAAATCATACCGAATAATTAAACGTTTCTTGGAACTTCAACCCATTTATCTTGTTCAGTAATTGGGTTCTTCTTGATGTCCTTCCACTCTTCTTCAGTGTTATATGATTTTTGATTGTTTTCATTTCTGAAATAAGAAGAAATATCCCAACGAATCACATTAAAATGTTCTTCTTGATATTCAGCCATCCTTATTTGAATTAACTCTAGTTTGCGCTGGTTACATAGTACTATGGAGAGAGTTTTCTTGAATTAATTCAAGGAATTATCAAGATTTTGACTTATGTTATGGATAGCATTTGCCATTGATTTAATTAGAAATGAATAAGGAAGAAGGAGTAATAGAATAATGAATTTTTCTGGAAGAAATAGACTTAAATAGAGTCTGGAATTCGTTGGATTTTGAATGGACATGAGTAGCTATTTTAATTTTAGAATTTGAAATAATTTGAAAATCTGTCGGTTATATGTCGATATAACCTTTTTCCTATGTCGACGCACCATAGTGAAATTTTTGGAAATTTTGAATTCTTTTGAACTCTTATATTATAATTAGTTTTATAATTTTTCCAGAAACATAAAGATGATTTTATCATAAATAAAACTCCATTCATTACTTAATAGAAAGCGGATACATCCAACTAATCAAGACATACTTTAAATATGAGATTTGAAAGCAAATACAAGGAAATATAGTTGAGTACATAAAGATAGATTAAACTAGTGGCCTAGTTTTCAGATGATGATGAAGAAGATGATTTTCTAAGCTTTCTTCCTATCTCGACCATGAATTTGGATATTTTGGAAAATCTCTTGTTAAGCTTCTTTTGATTGTTGACAATTTTCACTTGATTTTGAATAATCGTCTCTTTGTAAATGCGCTTAGAAGTTGGATACTCAATACTTTCCATAGAAGCCTCTTCTTCTTCTTCGACTTCCATTGGCTTTTGTTCTTGTTGTATTCGAGCTTGTTTGGCTTCGAATGTCTCATATGGTTTGAAAGTGAGAGGAATTTGCATGAGATGAATGTTTGATGCGTCAAACACTTTTCTAGGCACAAATTCTTCTCCATGAAGATCAACATTAAGGTATTTGAAAATGCGAGTGAAATAAACACCATAGTAGAGAGTGTTTTCTCTTGTAGATAAATCTATGGGCTTTATTTCATTTAGGATCATTTCGGCCCAATTGATGATATATCCACCCATAATAGCAAAGAGAACCTTTTGGACTTTGAGAGTTGGATTGTTGAAATTTTCGGAATGGGGAGTGATGGTATGTTGGAGGAGAAGGTTGACAATTCTTGTTTTTGGGCGTAAGAAGCGATTTTTGAATTCCATTGGAGCGCCATCTTCGAAAATATCGTGATAGGTTTCCAAATTGGTTTCTTCGATAGAAAATTTTGAAAAATCCGAGCCCACGCTTCTACAATTTAGAATAGTGCCTAAGAGTTCGGCATCGAGAACAATTTGAGTACCATTGACACTACTCCAAATTTGATTTTTGTTGCCTTCATAAAATCCGCGATTGAGATTTGCATAGAACATCTTAACAAGTTTGGGATAACATATTTCATCACGAGAGTCAATTAGACTCAACACTTCATTGTGTTCAAAAAGAGAGACGAGATCATAAGAGGGAAAGTCGCTAAAGACGGCAAAAGCACCCGTGTTAACTTTAACATTTGCTAAATAGTTACCATAGGTTTTGATGGCCTCTTTGTCATTATGAAGATATCCTTTGATGGTTTTGGTTATCTTCAATTTTTGAGATGAACTTGAGGAAGCCATTGAATTGATAATTTAAAAGAGAATAGATATAAAGAATATTGTTTTGAGTTGTGAATGAAAGGTAGAAAGGATAGATGTATATATAGAAATTGAATGAATATGAATTAAATAGGCACAACTTTTTAGAATGAAATGACATCTTTTCAGACCTTGGGAGTTGGTGAAAAGATTGGAGGGAAGTTTGAAAGTTTAAACTTTTGAAATCCAAAATCTTGAATTTCAAAACTGGTCAGATATGTCGACATACACTTTTCTTTATGTCGACATACTTGTCTAATTTCAAAGGAAATTGGATTTTTGTGTTTTGAAATTTATATTATCGATTTATATTTCATGTTTAACGATTTCTTGAAATAATTCTAATCCTAATAAACACAAAAACCATTTATTTTATTAATTTATTGGTTATTTAATATTATATTACTATTTTGAATTTCAAAATTCAAAATTCAAATTTGAATTTTAAATTTCAAAAATTTGTTTATAAGGTTTTAACTTCAAATCAAAGCAAACAAACAAAGCAACCATTCAACCAAATAAAATTAAAAATTAATTAATGCATACCTGGTTTTTAGATCCTTTTCTTCATAATTTTCTGAACTCTGAATTACCGTAAAGCATATATTCGTATTTCTGGTTTCTGGTTCTTCATCACTTGATGACGAATCTGAGTCATCTAATGTTGTTGCGTATGCTTTCTTTCTTTTCCTTGATGAATTGCTGTTGTCCGTTTGTTGAGTCGATTTGTCTGGATATGAACAAATTTTCTTTATATGGCCTGGTTTGTTGCAGTTAAAACATCGACCATCATTAATTTTTGAATTTCCTTGATTATAACTCTTCCTTCTATATTTTAGAAATTTTCTAAAATGATTGTCATAAGCGTTGTTTCTTCATCATCTCTACTACTCGAGTCAGAATCATTTGTTGTTGCTCTAAGTGCAATAGATTTCTTTTCAGTTGATCTGTTTTTTCTTTTCTTTTCTGTAATTGGACTTCATAAGACATCAAATTTGCGATTAACTCTTCAATCTTCATTTCATTGACATCATTGGCTTCTTCAATAGCCAAAGTTTTTTGATCTCATTCTGGAGTTAATGAATTCAATATTTTTTTGACTTGATCTGCTTCAGAATAAGTTTTTCCAAGTGATGTTAATGAATGCACTATCTCTGGAAATCTGCAATACATATCTGAAATAGACTCATTCTCGTTCATTTTGAATAATTCGAACTGATTAACTAGCATCGCTATTTTAGTTTGTTTAACTTTACTAGTTTCTTCATGAGTAACTAGTAAATTTCTCCAGATTTCATAAGCATTTTTACATACTAATACTCTATTAAACTCATTCCTATCTAATGAACAAAATAACATATTCATGGCTTTAGAATTGCTTTGTGCAGCAACATTTTGTTCATTTGTCCATTGTGCAAATGCAGTTGTGGGTTCAACATACTCATTTTGTGCACTATTCCATGTGTCTAAACCTACTGACTGTAAATAAATTTTCATTCTACATGCCCAATATGAATAATTACTAACATTAAACAATGGTGGTCTAATAGTGGATTGACCCTCTATAAAAGAACAATTATTGCTGCCAGTGTTGGTTGCCATTATTACTATTTTCAAAAATCAGATTATGAACTTTTTGAAAGACCTTGCTCTGATACGAGTTGTTAGGGATTGCAGAATGGATCATTAAGGCAAAACAAACACTAGAGGGGGGGGGAGGGTGAATAGTGTTTGTGAGAATCTAAACAAAATCTAAATCTTATGTGAATAACAGAATGAATCAAACACCACAAACACAATCACAGACACAGATTCAAACACAAATGCAAAATAAACAGAAATAAAAATTCAGAAAAGGAAAGAACACACCGGATTTATACTGGTTCGGATTGCTCCTACGTCCAGTCCCGCACAACGCTGGATTGCACAGAGTTTTATTACTATATCAATAGTCAAGTACAACCTCCTTGATTTCACGGCTACAAGGGATACCACCGATTCCTACTTCCTTGATTTCACGACTACAAGGAATACCACCGATTCCTACTTACTTGATTTCACGGCTACAAGGAATACCATCGATTCCTACTTTACTCAACCTAAGCAGTTTCAAACAACCCTATAACTCTTCAATAGCACTTGATTCAGAGAGAGATGAGAAGAGAGTGTAGAGAGAAGAAGTTTGATCAAAACGGAATTGAATTTGGCAGAGTATAAGTGTAGAAATCATAAAAACGATTAAGAATAATTATATAATGAAAGAGAATGAAAGTGGAGAAGAAGAGATGATTAGAAATTCAAATTCAAGCCCTTTTTATAATGTATGAAAGGTTGCAACGTTTCTGAAATGTTTCAAATGGTGAAAAGACACTTCCTTTCAAATTTAAATTTCTGACAGTTATATGTCGACATAGTGTTTTATGTACGACATACTCTAGTGTCAATTTGAATTTTAAACATTTTTCAAGTGTTTTGATACAAATATAATTCTATAAATTCTTGAATAAAAATATAGTGTTATAAATTAATATTATAAAGTAGAAAAGCATATGAAAACATAAATTTAAACTATATAAACATATTTTTAAAATTATAATGTTTTAAACTATATATAAATTTAAAATATAAAATTATAAATGTATAAAAATTAAGTTTGAAAAACAAAGAAAAAAATAGAGAAAAGATAAAAAATAAAATAGAGAGAATTGAGGATAGAAAATAGAATTTGAAATCAGAGTTTGAAAATCAGAATTTGAATATTGAACCTGGAGTGCTATTTAGAGTCTTACAAAATCTAGACTCTATAACTAAAATAAGGTTGAACTCTTGAAATCTTGAATACTCATGAGTCTTGAAATTTGTTTGAATTCTGAATCTCTATCATCTTTAAACTGTACAATCTTCAGTAATATTTCCTGTATATAATTCTTGCGTATGTGTGTGTATATATATATATATTCTATACAAAAGTGTTAGTATATATTTTATAATCAATGATAATTGAAATAAGGTTGTTGTCATCTAAACTCCATTCTCCAACACTTAGCACCATATGATTTCGATATTTCTTATACCCTAGGCAAGGCGAATGTAGTGGTTGATGCTTTGAGTAGGCAAAGGGTGACATTGATTCCTTTATTTGTAGAGTGGCGGAGTTTGGAGTATATAGTTGCATTCGACTTTCAACCATCTACGTATTACACTTCTGGAATGTTGGCATCATTGGAAGTACGATCTACTTTGCTAGAGCAGATTGGGACAAGGCAGAGAGAGGATCCCGAGCTTTCGTACATCTTGGATATAAAGGAGAGCTTTTTAGACACCTTCTCAGATATATTATGGATTGTAGAGGCTGGCTTCGATGGGATGGTAGATTGTGTATACCTCGCATGGATGATTTGATAAGTGCAGTATTAGCCGAGGCTCATCACTCTCGGATGACGATCCATTCGGGTGGTGATAAGATGTATCGCGATATGAGGCGAGTCTTTTATTGCACCAATATAATGAAGAGCATGGATGAGTATGTGGCTAGGTGTGTGACTTATCAAAGAGTCAAGGTAGAGCGAAAGAATCCCAGTGGACTGCTTCATCCTTTAGATGTACCATTGTGGAAATAGAAGAGAGTTTCTACGGATTTTGTGGATGGGTTGCCTAGGTAGAGATAGGAAAACACTAACATTTGGGTCATCGTGGACCGACTGACTAAGAGCACTCATTTCATCACAGTTAAGAGTAAGAGGAGGGCTGCGTGGTTGGGTTCTTTGTATATTCGTGAGATAGTTAGACTCCATGTAATCGCCTCAAGTATTGTGAGCGATAGAGATTCGGTTTTCATCAGTGTGTTTTGGAAGAGTTTGCAAGAGGCTTTGGGGACACAACTCAGATTGAGCACTTCTTATCACCCTCAAATGGATGGACAGACTGAGAGGATGAATAGGATTTTGGAGGACCTATTGAGGATGTGTATTTTGGACTTCGGTGGGACATGTGAGGATCATTTACCCCTGGTAGAGTTCACTTATAATAATAGTTTTCAGACTAGCATTGGCATGACATCCTTCGAGGGATTGTATGGATGACCTTACAGATCCCCTGCATGTTGGTGCGATTCGACAGACAGACTGCTTCTTGGACCAGATATGATTATAGAGACCTCTGATAGGGTTGATTTGATTAGGAGGAGGATGTAGGCGACATAGATAGACAAAAGTCATATGCAGATAAAAGAAGGATTGACCTAGATTTTGCTATAGGAAATTTGGTTTTCGTCAAGGTTTTGCCATTGAGGACCATAGTGGGATTTGGCTACATGAGCAAGTTAGCACCGAGGTTCGTTGGACCATTCCCGATCACAGAGAGGGTAGGGTAAATGGCGTATAGGGTTCGATTACCAGAGAGGCTATCAGGTTTTCATGACGTATTCCATATTTCAAACATACGAAAGTGCCTACACGATTCAGCGGTGGTAGTAGAGCTTAGTGCATTTAAGAACGTAGATATCGAGCTGAAGGCATATACTCGAGGAGAACCCATGTGGATCGTAAATTATGAGACCAAGAGGATAAGAAACAAGGAGGTGAAATTGGTAAAGGTACAATAAGGAGACAACTCCAACAAAGCCACTTAGGAACCATAGGAGAAGATGCACATTTCTTATCCTTATCTTTTTGGTGGTACATTCCGATCTTTTTCCATCTTTAATTCTTGAATAGGTTCTACCTTTCCACTCCTTTGAATTTGATCTTAGGAGAAACCTATGGATGGTAGGATATGGATGAAACATGTTAATAGAACATGTTTTGTTTGATGGTTGTCAATGGAAGTAAGTGTTTGCATGTGGATGCAGTGGATGAATATACACAAACTAGACACAATGGTCGGCTAATAGGACACTTGCATATGCATATGGATGTGTGCATTTTATTATTTTATGGATGATATAAATGGATTTTATCCTATGGATGTTGCATATGAATAATGGTTGAAGCAAACATGTTAAACTATCTGTTATCATTAGGGTTCTTGAATACATTTGGATGCATTGCACAAACACAGTTGCATAAAAAGGAGGTCAATTAAATCAGTAAACTGCCTAATCTTTTGCATTAGTTAGGGTCATATACACTACACTATTGTGTAAGTACATAAAATTGCATTAGCTAAATTAAATACAATGGTTATCAGTGGATCATGGATGAATATATGTATGTAGATATTGTTATGAAAACAATTACATTATTCTTCTACCTTGGAGATTTCTGGGACGAAATCCTTTAAGGATGGGAGAATGTAACAACCCAAATTTTAATATGAAGTGGTTAATTAATAAATTAAAATATAAGTTGCAAAATTGTGGGGAATTTGGTTACGGGGATTGCGCTATTATGTCCGTTACGATTTTTTAGTTCAGATAGATATTTGGTTCTCGTAAAACAAACTTAAAACGAAGAAGTTATGACAAACAGAAGTTTGAAATTCAAATTTGAAATTTAATATAAACAAAACACACACGCACATACGTACATACATATACATATACATATATATATATATAATTGATAACTTTTAATAAGGTTCTAACTGTGATGACCCGGCCCCTGACCAGCTTGACCCAGGACATACATGGGTCGACCCATTTGTCGACCCACCTAGGTGATGGGTCGACCCAAAAAACCAAGCCAGGAACGATTTTATGCTTGGCACAAAAAGAAGAACGAGCAAATTTTTATTTTTGGTTCTTAGGGATATGTGTACGACTGAGGATTGCTAATATGACCAATCTGGATTGTTTAAAGGACAGAGTGGTTCATAGTGAAAACCTAATATCTGATGGTTAAGGGTCTTCTCTCCAACTATAAATAAGCCTCCATTCCCTTCCCTATTATGTTCTCTTTTCCCTATGTTATGCAAATATTCTTTCTGAAAATAACAGAGTTTTGAAATAAAACACTTTTATACAATTTATACATATAATTCTGGATGGCTGCTTATACACATATTTTAGAGAATTATTTGCATATATTCAAAGTTTACCAGGGTCATTTAGGAGGCGATTGTTGGTGAGATTACTGTGATTATTTATATTTCTGATAAATTAAAGTAAAATTTGTACAATAGTAGTCGTAGATGTTTGAAATCTAAATTATTTGTAGTTTATTTCCAGATCTGAATTATTTACAGTTTATTTTTAGATTCAATTTGTTTACAGTTTATTTACAGACTTAGTTTGTTCGTATTTATTTTCTGTAATCTTTTTGTCTATTTATGCAATTCCGTTACTTAATATTTAAATTTCTATAAATTGTTATGTCCATATTTCTTTTCTCTTTTCTATTTTCTAGTTTTGCAGCTTATTTTGGTTATGCCCAAATATGCCTAAAAGGAATATGAATACGATTGAATTAGGCATATATCTGTATGCCTAATAGCCTAAGATAGGTTATTCTTTTTCTTTTATTCTACGCTTAGATTGGGGTAAATATAACTGCTTGGAATAATTAAATTGGGGCTAAGTTGGACAAATTGAAAACTGTAACTAAAAAGGGATAATTAGATTAAATCTAACTTGGACTGTATAAATGCATATGAAACAAATTATGATAGATGTTGGATTGTAAACAGTATTTGCATAAATATGAAAATTAGAAAACCAAAATAACCATGTATGGTTTATTCGCAAATTATAATATAATATGGGATGATTAAAATGATAGTTAGGCTTTATTGCGAACATATTGACTTAAAAGAGTTAAGTTACGAGCATAAGGCTTTAATATGAACACACTGACTTAATTCGGTTAAGTTACAAGCCTAAGGCTTTAATATGGACATATTGACTTAAGTTACGAGCAAGTAGGCTTTAATATGAAAATATTGACTTAAGCTACGAGCAAGTAGGCTTTAATACGAACATATTGATTTATTAGGGAGTAAATTACGAGCCTAAAATTCTATGGTTTAGTGACGGTCAAATCAAGCGGGGATTTGGACCGAATATTATTTATTGGTTGAGACCCATTCCATGTAGCATATCCTTACAATTATTTTCGGTCTAAAGTAGAAGGCAAGGGCATCATGTTGTGTTGTGGATGTCAGTTGGTCCAAATAGAGGTGGGTATAGGCAGGTCATTATGCATGCATTGGTTCAACGAGGAAAAAAAAGACACTATGACACATATGGATAAGGTTATTTCTTTTGTTGATGGGCTAGGGCTTGATAAACCCAAACCCATAGTAGGCATAGATTATTCACGCTCTGGTTAGAAGCCGATCGATGGTTAGTATTAGGAAATTTCTTCCTAATTATTTACATTAGTCCAAATTTGTAGAAGTGCAAAATAATCTTCATTACCGAGTCCTATGAATGAGTACAATTAATCTTTTATGTCATTTCTGCTATCTACATTCCTATTTGTTCACTTTTAGGTATACATGGATAATTACTCTCTAATGACACTAGAACTACTATTTTATCTATTTTCCTTTACTTATCAATCGTGCTTGTAATCACAACAGCTAGCTAGAATTTATGTCTAACGCATTTTCCTTTCTTTCTTTCCTTTTTCTTCCCCCGTGCTCTCAGGGAGGAAGCACATATTTTTGATTTCTTAGCCGATTCTATCTTGGAAGACGCTTAGTAATGATGCATTGCTTTTTTTCATTTCCATGGTTTAGTTGTTTCTTTGGCTATTTGGGGAATATTAATAATTATGTACTCTGATGTTATTTTTCTTCTGACTGAGATTTGAGACATGATATTCCGAGACAATTTATTTTTGCTGAAATAAATGGATAAATCAATCTAATGTTAATTTCCTTCTTTTCCCGCTACTAATTTATTTGTTTATGTCTTGTGAATATTAGTCTTTGTGATATTTTATGTCTTTATACCTACAACGCTATATGTTCCTTAACATGATTTTATATTAGGATAACGTTAAAAGGTATGGGTTGTCACATGTGTAGGGTCTTAGGTTAGGAAAGCATAGACAACCAATTTTTTTAAATGAGAAGTAATCAGGTTTGATTTTGAAAGTTTTTCTAAAGGGCTTTGATTTTGCAGCACTCTGGTTTGCAGCCTGTTGATGAGAAATACACCTGTGTCAAATGCTTCTGGCCAGAATTCCAATGGAAGAGAGGCTTGGGCTAGCAGAGTTAAGCTAGCCTCTACAATGTGCCTGTGCTTTCTCTTCACCGGGCAATCTGTTCTGAAGTGTGGGGACATGTAGCTCTGTGAGTGATGCTCGTTGTGTTAAAGTAATCTTTAAGTGGTTTGAATTTTGATTCCCCATAAATATGAAGTATTTTGATTCTGTGATTAGTTTGTCTTTCTTCTTGTGCTATAAACTGAGTTACAGCATTGGCTGTTTCTGCTTTAGACTTAAGAAAGTATACCCATGTATTGAATATGAGTCAACAAAAGAAATATAATAATTGTAACCATAATCAGAGTTTATTGGGGCTAGACCCCACAAGTCAGTAGCTACCATTTCCAGTGGTTTGTTATACTTAGTTTGTTTTATAGGAAATGGTAGTTTGAGACATTTACCAAGTTGGCAAAAAGTGCAAGTATAAGTATAGGAAAAATCATTAAAATGAACATTGTTATTCCTTAAAATTTCTCTTATAGTAAATATTAGGATGGCCCAATCTACAATGCCACAAACCAAGTTTACCCATATCAGTTTTACTTCCAAACTTAGAGCAGTTGGACCAGTGTCTTCTGTCAAAAAGTTTATTGTTCTTCACAAAATTGAACATATATAGCCCATTTTGCGCACTACCACATAACAATTGTTTTTATTTAGCACGCCTCTGACAAGATAATGGTTAGGGAAAAAAGTTCAAAGTAAACTTTGTTGTCTTTAGAAAACTGTAATACACTGAGTAAGCTTTTCTTTATGGATTTAAGCAAGTTATTTAAAAATAATTTTATTTTACTTTTAAGAATGGAAGTGCCTGTGTGTGATACTTGCAGTTGTGCCATTATCCTTAAATATATGTTGCGTACCTTTGTATTCTTTGTTTCCTATATTAGAGTTGTTCAGATTGTTGATGATGTGGTTTATGGCTCCAGAGTCTGGAAACCAGTCCTCACTCTGGAGGTCATCAACTTTGGTATACCTGTCAGTGTCACATTGGCTTTTTGTGATGTTAGTTTGACTTATGTTTTCTGAACTTGGTTGAGAAAGATTTGCAATTGGGCAGTTAGACCCTTAATTGTTAGTGCCTTGCTAGTTTAGTGAAAGGATTTGATCAAATTGGAAGTAGCATTTTCTAGTAGTGTGACTAAATTTCTCGCAGATTTGGCACTTGACCCTGTTTAAGTTATTGAATCTTCCTCTACCTTTAAAGTTTGATGTATTTCTTTGGTTTTTTTTGTTCACTCTTGTTTGTATGATGCCTTTCTTGATTCTTGTTTTTGTTTGTAGAAGCATAATTAATGTTGTATTCATTGCGCTTTTCTTCCTTGGTATAAGTTCTACCCTCATGAGCAATCAAGGCTGAGTGAAGCTGCTGTAATGGTAGGGTGATTGGTTGAGAGGAAAGCATGGTCACAATTGATTCATTTTCATCATCGAGGCCACTTAGAATGGTAAAAACTTGATCTGCATCTGATATCTTGTGCCCTGCCACATCAAGTAAGCCACACAACTTTTTATTTGTATTAGATATTCCATCATTGTCATGGAGTCCTTGCTTATGTTGTTAAGTTAATGCTTGTAGTGCATAATTCGTGCACCAAATTGAGTGTTGAAGATTTGTTCCATTGTTTCTCAAATTTCTTAGGTGCTTTTGCAGCCTATTCATTGAGGCGGAATTGTGGGGCTGATAAAAGAGAATAGACATGAACATAATAGGCTATCTTGCCTCTTGTACTGAGTGAATTCTTTGTTGATAACAAAGTTTCCATTACTGCCAGTAATTGCTTTTGCTGGAATCGACAATGTACCATTTGTAACGAACTGGAATTTCGACCTAGAAAATCGACATAACCCATGTCAACTATTCGAGAATCGGAAATACCGGAACATTAATAGAAAGAAGTTAGAGGGTGAGAATAGATAAGATAGAAAATTAGAATAGAAGAAGAAGAAGAACATAACAACAGAACATACTAATTACGAATCTCACAGCGGAACGAACAAAATATATTATATAACAAAACTTTGGAATAAAACCCGTATCTGTATACAATACTATTATCAGAGTACAACACTTACAACACAACGGAAATAAACAATAGCTATATAATCCTGAAGCCTCCTGCTCCAGCTCTCCAAGTATATCTGTAAAATCCCGACTACTTGACTGCACGTACAAAATTGGGTACCTAAGAGTCTAGGAAAAAAACAAAATAAACTCTGGGTCAGTCATGTGACTGGTATGAGTAAACTCCAACCATTTGTTTAACTTTAAAATCCTTTTAAAAGATAGAATAATCATAAGACCAATCCATACACAATCACAGATGGTTTTTTACCTTATGATAACCCAAAACATTATTTTAAAAATCCATACTCTTCTGATATTATAATAATGTTTAAATCAAATAAATAGCAATCTAGTGGAACGCTTTCATCTCACATTCTACATATATAACATATAATCAAAAAAACCATAGGCGCTTATTGGGTAATGGATTCCAATAGGCAAGGTATGGGGCCACCTTCCGACAGTGTATCTCTAGAGAGGAATACACCGGATTCAACAAGAACATCTTGTAACCCAGGCTAAGTGTACCGAATGTATTATCACCAACGATTGAGATCTGCAACCGTTTCCCGAAAGGGACAACATCGAAATAGGTTAAAGAAGTAAATGAAATTTCTCTAGATCAGGTGACAATACACCCTAATTGGGAGCTACCCACTTAGCCATGCGACCTACCCGATTTTATACCATTTCTCAACTGTGAGGCTAGAGGCCATAACATACTGATCACACCTTTATTCACTTTGAATGTCACATCGTCATACCCGCCAAATCACAAATTGGCTTCTCCAAAAATACCACGGGTATACAACTAAGAGAAATGAATTTCTTCGCCACCAAACGTAAATATGTTTGAAGAGATCAACTTACCCGATATATTAAATATACTCTGTCATATATTCTTCCATATAGGTTGTCCTGGGACTGGATAAACCGAAGGCAATATTCTGTAAACCCGTCTTAGAAAATTTCTACCTAGGATTTGCTAGAACAGCCCTTGCATACTCCGTCTTCAATTTTCTCCATCATATTTGATTCGCGACGGCAATGCCTATACAGAGTGGGTTTCAGATTATAAATCTGATCCCAGTCTCTCTGTATTAACGATGGAAAAATGGTCAACACTTTGATAGTCGGTTATTTAACTATCAAAGAAAAACATCCATGCACGCAACGATCCTATTTCCAAATGGAAATTTTATCGATCAATCATCACTCAATATTTTTCCCTATAAATTAATTTATCATTAATTTATTCATTTCCCCATTTTCAATTTCCATATATTCGTAAATCCTTATTTTCTAAATTTAGGAAATAAACGTTATCAACATTGGAAAACATTTCTGTTCCCTATTCACACATCACTATCCTCCCACATCTATCAGTCTCTAACTATAAATTAGTAAGAGAACAACTTCCTAAGTATAAACCCTGAAGGCCGAAACCAACATCAGATCGATACCCAGAAATCCGTTCAACTCAACTAATTTCTAGTCAGTTTCTAATTTTAGTAATTCCATTTAAATTTTTGTGTCTAAACCCAATTTACTTTATAAATATTTTATTTGCAAAATATTTACTTAAATCCATTATTTACACCGAACGTAAATAATATTTCTTTTATAAAATCAGTTAAGTTTGATTTCGTATTTAAAAATAATATTCCATTTCCAAATTCTATTTACACTTCTATTTATAGAATTATTTGATACAAAATCTTATTTTATTTCCTACCCTTATAATCTCATTGATAATTTCCTTTATAAATTCTCCATTCAAATTCAATTGAAATATCGATGTTAAAACCGATTTCTACTGCTCTATATAAATTTGGGCTTATATTTTAATTTATCCAGTGATAAATATTTTTCTTAATTTATAAAAGATTATTTATAAATTAATTTTCTCGATTTATCTGTTAAAACAGATTTCAATTTAATATCTACTATAAAACCATCATCTGATAGTTCTTTTATATCTCGCCAATTTCCTTTTATTTTTATAAAATTCTATTCATTTTCCCAATATTTCCTTTTATAAAATTCTATTCATTTTCCCAATATTTCCTTTTTACAAAATCCGTTGATTTTATATAAACATTTTTATTCCAATATACCCTTTGAAAATTCCCTTTTTATATTCTAGTATTTCTTATGGTATTTAAAATACCAAATAAAAAGACCAGTGTCACCATAATCAATCATAGATTATATATCACATCATATATCACAATATATGAAAATAAACAGTATTATAAATATTGAGGATTCTTGTTGGATCCCTCCAACCTGTTTCCTTGTATCTACAGATGTTAAACAACATAAATAACATCAATTTTATTTCAATATGAAATAGTTTGATAAACAGAATCAGTATTTAATTTACTATTTATATATATAACTATATCTATATTTTCAACTAATTAATTTGTAAATAAATCCAAACGACCATCACACAACAATCAATCATTATTTATTAATACTAAATTACATTTATAAAATTATAAACTGAACAGAGTTAGTGAGTTTTACTCACTTTGGTCGGTTATCGTTAAATAACGATAAGCGATCATCAATTTGATTCAGGCATTTTATTTTACCATAAATTGAGACGAGCTCCAATTCACTCTAAGCTAGATTCATTTTGTAGCCGTCGTTGATACGATCCCAAGGGATCTGACCGCCCGAAATTCTGATACAGTACGAGTGAAATATTGAAATTACAAATTTATAGAACTTTTTAAATAGATTTAAATTTAGGACTTGAGTTATTGGGCTTTACCCAATCCACCATCGGCCCAAAACAAAACCAGATCCGTATAACCCTTCTTCCCTGATGAACTCGCGAACCTGACTCCTCCGTCTTCTTGATTTCAAACCGCACCTCTTCCTCCCGTTCTTCAAAATATATCGAACCCAATATACTAAATCAATCCACGTCTAAATCTCTTCCTCTCCATACATCTGTTAGCCAACTCGTACCCTTCTCCCACCCTCATGTTTTCAGTAACCCGATCATTCTGCCATTGCTGTGTAATTTCAGCACTCCACGTCTTTCGTTACTCCACTAAAAATCCAATATAAACCACCATAATTCATCTTGTTTGATCGCCTTTCAAACCATCCCTAAAAGCTTCAACTCGCCTGCTTCCTCTTCCTCGCGGCTGCACCGATCACCGCACGCAGATATGATGGACGTTAGGCAGTAAGCTCTGATACTATGATAGAAATGTTGTAATTTGTATTATTGATTGTATACTTTTGATGGTTCATAAAGATGGATTGAGTACATGTATATATAGGCTGTAATACTGCGACGATGATACAGCTGTACATAAGGAGGCAAATTGCAAATGTACCATCGTAACCATAATTTATATAAAGTGGATTAAATAGAGGCAGCGTTTAGTTTAACTCGTATTTCTCGACCCAAAAATGTTAACTCTTGCAGCAATCAAGCAAGGTCCGGAGAGACTTTACAGAAATTACTGGAAAGGTATAATGCAGCGGTGGCGTCAATGGAGCGACCAGATCCATCCATGGTTCTTATAGTTGTTGTTTCTGGAGTTTTGGATAAGATTGATTTCTATATCTTACTACAATGAGATCCACCAAGAGACCTCGTCGAATTCCATTTTGAGCCAGAGATATTTCTACGGGAAAAGGATGCAAGAGCCGATAAAAAGGTTCTTGAGCTTAACATGGCCGAGGATGGAGGACCATCCAACTGTGGCAAAGGAAAGGATTTAGGCAAAGGGAGATGTTCTTCTAGGAATGATTAGAATATACCTTTGGAGGGAACCTGAATTCCCTTCATACGCGAAACTTACCCATTCTCTAAAGGAGATTTATTTGGAAGTTCACCCGGCTGCTCCCTTTAGGAAGCCTCCCAGATAGTAGTCAACTCAGAAGGAGAAGTAATCTGGAAAGCACTGCTTGTTTCATGACTTGGAGGTTATAATACAAACGAATGCAGGCATCTTAGGGATATGATTAAGGAACTTATCAGACGTGGAGAGCTGACATGGTATACTAGAATCGGGTTCTGGTGCGAAGGCAGGTACAACTCCTACGTCTAATCGGGATAGGAGCTAGGCAGGACCTAGCTCGCACGGAATCATCATCAAATAACTTGGATATTTCTGGACTTTTCACTTTTGGACTTTTGGCTTTTAGACTTTAGGTGTTTGGGCTTCAGCCTCTTGGATGTTGTATCTCCGGTTCTTTAGCTTTGGATGGTTAAGTCAGCCTACCCACATATGGGATTATGACTTAATTCCTAAGCATGCTCTGTAACTGACCTTAAATCATCTGCCTCGTAGTTAATAAATATCTTTGGTTTTCTTTCTTTTGGGACTTTAAATGGCTAAAACTTCCTATCCATGTATGGAAATCGATGAGATTCCTAGGCATGCTCTTTACGGACCAAAAACCATTCAATCTCCTAAACTCATTTCTGGTTATTTGACAATGGATTGCTAAGTCTGCCTACCTATGTACGAGAACCGGTGATATCCCTAAGCATGCTCTTTGAAAATGATAAACAATCCCCTCTAAACTTAACACGCTTAACAAACTTGAAATTAAAATGGCTAAATCTGCCTACCCATGTACGGGAACCGGCGAGATCCATAGGCATGCACTTTGCAAACGATGAAGCGTTAGGTTTTCTTTTAACTTTATTAAAAACTTAGAACTTTTCCAAAACTTTAATAAAATTACTTCGCTTGTATGGACTATGCTTGCTAGCATGAAATAGAAAAGCGGAATTTAAAATTCTAAGGACTTGGTGAGTAAGGACTTTGCTGATCAAGTATAAAACTCTTAATCAAGAGCCTCTATTATGGACTATCTTGGGAAGGGATGAGTTATCTTATCTGGACATGGCAAGATCGTTTGGTCATGGCTCGGGTAGGGACTTTACTCGATTGGTTTTGGGTTATTCTGTCAGGACTTGGCAGGGTAACTCGCTTGGTTTTTCAGTTAGATTTGGGTTGTCCTGTCAGGACTTTCCAGAGCAATCCATCTAGTTATTTGTAGGTATGGAATATACTGGCTTTGGATATTCTGAATTTCAGACTTCTTCGATTTTCTGGATATTGATTACTCTGGTTTTATGGCTTTCGAACATTCTAGATTTGGTTTTCTCTCTTAATACGATCCGTAGTGACCGTGGGATTATATTAGCCTTTATATTTCTTTAGATTTATGGACTTCTAGTTTTCTATTAATATGATTCAGCGCAATCTTCGTTTTCTTGTTTTCGGTTAGTGGAATTCTATTTGGACCTCTCTCGCACTACGACTTCTAGATTTTTGGATTATACAAAACACCTCTTCCAATAAAAAGACATATTTTGAGGGATGAGTGTTGACCTACCTTTTTCCAACGTAGTCACCCTTTGAATTTATAGCTATCTGAGTGCTCAGGGCTTGAGTATAAACTCGGGAAAGTTTGGAGCGATTTGGACGAAGTCGCAAAATTCTCGAAAAACATGGAAACTTGGTTAGGTATTTGGAAAGAAGGAACAAAATTTCCTTCTCCCCGAATTGGTTAAGTGTAATTAAAGAAGAAATAAACTTTCCTTCTCCCCGAATTGGCTAAGTGTTCGAAAAGAAGGTATAAATTTTCTTTCTCCTCGAATTATCTAAGTAATCGAGAAGGAGTAAAATTTCCTTCTCCTCGGATTGGCTAAGTGTTCCAGGAGAAGGAATAAACTTTTCTTCTTCCCGAATTAGCTAAGTATTTTGGGAGAAGGAATATCTTTCCTTCTCCTCGAATTGGCAAAGTATTCGAGGATCGGTATTATCATTTCTTCCCCCCGAGTTAGCAAAATCCTCTAAGTATCCCGGGATCGGTATTCACTATTCGTATCCAAAGATCGGTATTTATCATTCGTATCCTCGGATACGAATTGGGATGTGGCACTAAATTTTCTCTAAGGCATGTGGGATTGCTATTTTAAGATCGGTATTCCGAAATCAGTGTTCAGGGATCGATATTTTATACCTGCTGCCTTTCCCTCCAATTCTCACCTATAAATACCCCTGTTTGGAGCTGATTTGAGAATCTTTTTTGGCTGCACTTGGCATTTTTGGCTTGGGAATATTTTAATGGCTTCCTTCATGGTTTCTTGAATTTTGGAGAATTTTTTGGACTTGTGAACTTATTCTTGGTGATCATGGATACTTGGCTTGCTACTTGAACTCTCTTAAACATAGAAGCTTCATCTTAAACTCTTTTGGACATTAAAGATACTCTTGGACATTTGGACCTAGCAAAGGACTTGTAGGCTCTAGGGAAGGACTTTTTCGTTGCTAATACATAACTCTGTAAACAAAAAGGATTGGACTTGGATTGTACTTGTAGCTATACGTAACAAATATGAAAGGTTACCTCATAGTGGACATAGGCACACTTGCCGAACCACTATAAATCTCGGTGTTCATTTACTTATGCATCTCTATGATTGGATTTATTACATAACTCATACAACTTAGGTGTTGGAGTTAGAGGGCCAACTTAGGACAAAAAAGGTTAGCACTAGTGTTCACCCCCTTTTCAAAATTTGATTTCTATGATTTTAATGGAGTTTAGGCAAATCTTATTGGTCGCGTTGCTCGAGGAATTTTTATCAGATGAGCAATTGCTAAAGAGGCAGTACAATGCAATGCAAAAAAATATTGTAGGAAGAAACAAAAATATTGCTCTTGGGTAATTAATTAATTTACCTTCTTAATGCTTATTTTATCAACGAAGTATCAGAAAATATTGCAGTACTTTATTAGTTACATTGATATCCTTTCAGATGCTTTGCATCAGTGGCCAAAAATTGTTTAAAAAACTTACCTTCATCGACTGCATTAATTGGCTTACAAAAAGTTTTTCTTCAAAGATTGTCCCAAATAACTTCCCAACAAGGTATGCTCTTTCATTCTTATTACTACTTTTATTTCTCTATCTCTTTTTGGAACTTGTTAATCCGAAACTTCTCATACTTTTGATATCTTATTTTATTTTTATTTTTTACTATTGTGCAGTTAATGCCCCTCTATATCTCGTAGTGGATTACCACCTCTACGCTTTTCCCAAATAGCCTCTCCACTTTAAACCCCGCTATATTCCGCTATTCCCGATATATCCAGTTATTTCTGGTATATTATGTTATTCCCTCTTTATCTTTGATGAAAGAAACGAATTGAAAAATGACATCTATGCATTATAAAAATAATGAAGTTAGTTCTTTTTTAACTGATTTTTTTATATTTTCAAACACAAAAATACTTTATATTCTATAAAATTTAATTAAGGTAAATAGTAATTTGTGTTTATTTATAGATAATTGCATATGTTTTTCTTTAAAATTAAGAATGTATTGATTATAGTTAAACTAAGTGCTAATTTTTCATTTAATTATCATTTTTACATTCGTAAAAACATTAAGAGCGAGTTACATGTATTATTTTAGAGTCATCCACTATATCCTGCTATTTCCTCGCTTTATCCCCGCTATGACTTTTAGAACTCCACCCCATTAGATCCGCTAAGCACTTTAACGACACAGTTTTATTATTACATATGAATTCAGAATCTTTTGCTGATATTGCAAAGAAATATGTTTTTAATTAATTTTTGATTTTTGCAAAATAGCCGAAACTCCAAAGTAGAAACCCCACCAAAGTCAACGAAGAAAATGAAAATGATAGGTTTACTATTGTTGTAAGAAAACAACTTGGGATAAAACATGGTTGTCCATTACGAAGGAAAATAATAAACAAAAACATGGAAATGGAAAAAGAATTGAAGCTTGAAAATTGTCAATGGTTCAGTGGATCTTGAATTTACTGAATCATTCATCGTTGTGTGTTAAATCCCTCACTTCAGATTTAATTAACGAGTTAGAAATCATTCTCGGTAAAATTTTCTCCTCTTGCAAATCGTTTCGGTATGAGGAGTTACAGCCGGCTACCAACTAATTTTCAGAAGGTCTTTTTGCACAAATTTTAATTTTGGCATGTTCGTTTAAATCTTATTTTATTACTGTAATAGCTTTTGTGATAGTTTGAATATATTATTTGATTGGAGAAGGCGGAAATAGTCGATTTTACAAAGGATGTCTTGCGAACGGAGATAAAATTGCTATTAAGCTATCAGAGTTATCAAATGAAACATTGAATTTTTTTCTTTTGGAAGCTGATATAATTAATAAAGGCTAATTATATTTAAACCATGGGAAATGCTGAGTTCACCTTGAAATAATAATGACCAAAATGCCCTTGCTTTGTTATATATTTTTAAAATTTTAGGGCACCTCATAGGGACTCTACGAAGAAGCATCAATTTTTTTTTAAAATATTACACGGATGAACTCAGCAAAATGCTGGGTTCATCCCTTTTTTTGGTTTTGCTAGGTGTACTCGGCAAAACCATGGGTTTAAATAGAATTATCCATTACTAATGCAACATAAACATATTGTTCCTTTATTGGGAGTTTGTGTTGGATGCAATAAATTTCTTTCAATTACGGTTATTTTGTCAATAGAAGTTTAGAAGAAAATCTACGTGGTATAAGTTCTATTTTTTTTCTCATCATTACAAATATTTGAAATTTTTAAGGCTAAATATATTTGTCTATTTTGGAAAAATTATTGGAAACAAATTCAAAAACTTCACCAGCTGGGATAGAAGATTTAAAACAGCAGTTGGTATGGCCGAAGCATTAATTATTTGCATACAGTTTCACCCTAATCAGTTGTGCACAAAGATGTTAAATCTTCATATATTCTTCTTAATGACAAATTTGAACAACAGGTAAAAAGACATTCAAATCAATTACCAGTTTTGTTTTACCAAATTTCCTCATACGTATTAAATGAGGAATTTTACATGTGTGTATAAGTTGTTTGATTTTGGGCTGGTTGTATGGGCATCGAAGAATTCACCGTCTCAGACTCAAAGTGAAATTGTAAGGACTTTTAGGTATGTCATGTTGTTGATTTTATTTCTATATTAGCATGCATTTGGCTTCTACGTAATTGATAATATATTTAACTTTTTGATAGATATCTTGCGCCTGGATACAGAGATGAAGCTAGGAAACCCACGAGAGGAGGGCTTTTTTGTGTGGATAATAGCGAAGATGCGATGTTGGTGTTTGAATGAGTCTACGTAAATAAAACATGAAAAATATTCATTATGTACCAACATGCATGTGAACTTTAGAATGACTATATTAGTAGATATAACTCATTCAATAATAATTGTACGATAGATTATTATAAAAATCATAGGGGGCCATGACCCCTACTTACTTGTGGCTCCATCCTTACCTGAATATTTCATGTTGAGGAGCGTTCAATAGTACTAAAAAAATGAAGCACCTCTTTAACCTCTCTATTTCCACTATTCATTCATAGTAAAATAAGTTAGTGGAGGGGGAGAGAGAGTTAGTGGGAGGAGAGTGAAACTGGGATATGTGGTGGAAATTGGGAAGGCTAAATGGGTGTTGTTGATCCTGTTCCTTTCATGTATGGTAAAGTTAGCTGCAAGCTCAACGTCTATGCATATGGTTTTGTTTGGTTGAATTATTGACGGGTAGAAAACCAATTCCAATGACAATCCTAAAGGCTAAAAGAGCTTAATTATGTGGATAAGATATATCTTTCAATTGTAATGATGTTTCTTGGTATTGCAAGTCTGAGTAGCTTTAATTTTGTGTATGTTGTTAAAGCTAGACCCATATCAAGACTAGAAAGAGGAGATCTGTGAGAACTTATGGATCTGAATATTAATGGCACTTTCAAAGAGAAGCAAGGAAGAAGAATGATGGAGGTTTCATCTTTGTGCATGCATTACACATACATCGCTACTCAGACCACAAATGAGTCAGGTGCTTAGCCTTTTAAAAGGGGAAAAGGAGGTTCAAACATGGCTAAACTCAAACTCAAGCATGGAATGCCAATATGAAGAAGCATATCCTAGTTCAAGCATCGTATTGCATTTGGAATTAGCATTGCTTGATGTTGAAGACGGCGATGTTTTTGGAATTAGCTACGAACAAAACCAACTAAGCTCTTTAGATGATTACGTGATAGAAAGTTGGAGCAGATCTCCCATTTTTAATGAGCTGCATTTAAAGCATCTCCAATGTATAGAACATGTATTATCTAATTTAATATATGTGTCCACATTGTTAAATCAGTATAAGTAGACAACACTTTAAAAAGAAGAAAGAACACTCCAGCGCAAATGCTATTTAAACAAAAATTTGATATATGTTGCCAGTCAAACTATATCAAATAATATAATTATTTTAATTAATCATATCTAATTAATTGTGATTGGTTTCACATTATTAAATAAAAAATCTACAACTAGACATTGTATTTGACAATGTCTTCTATTTTGTTTGCCACATCGTATCAACAATCTATTACACATTAACATTGAAGATAAAATTCCACTTCAAATTGTTAAATGTTTATATGTAATATATTTAACATGACAACCACCATAGCATTGAAGATGCTCTTACAGTGTGCAAATGAATCGTGAATGTACGTATAATGCACACAATTCATGTGTTATATATTATTTTTTCTTTTCCTTTTCCTCTTGAATTGAATATTGAACTGAGTTGATGATGCCACCTAGCCAACGGAGTTTATATTGTGAAAAAAGAAAAAAAAAGTGAAGATATATGATGTTTTAATCTGTGTGTTAGCATAAAAGGTGAGAAAATTATATATTCGGAAGGCTTTGGACTGAAATTTGGTTTATACGAAGTAAAAAAGGGTAGTTGTTTGATTCAATAGTAGAGGCTTCCATTATTGCATGCTTTAGAGCATCTCCAATAGAATTTCAAAATTACAAATATGTAATTTAAACACCTATTTTCATCTCCAATAGAGTTTGTATTTCGTAATCGTTCAAAATTCAACATATTTGGTTATAAAAACGTAAGTGGAAGAGGCAACGTTTGAACAGTGCCTCAAACCTGGCGCTTGTTCAATAGGCTCCCAAAAGTATTTTTTGGGGTGCATGTTGAACAGGCGCCTAAAAGGTTTTTTTTGAGACAGCTATAAAATAGGCTCCTGAAGCTCAGGTGCCTCTTCAATAGGCACCCAAAAATAAAAAATGTTGGGTAAAATTTGAGATTACATTTTGTAATCGGTGAAAATGTTATTTTGGATTGTAAAATTATTGGAGATGCTCTTATTAAATGTTTGGTTAGCTTGTTTTTAACTATTATCTTCTTGTCAAATCGACCGTTAGAAATGTTTGCTTAACATCACTTTTCAAAATCAATTTTTCTGAATTTCAAATAATAATTTCTTTCTCGGAGTTACTTTTCCCAATATTTTCAATGGTTTAAATTTTGATATCTAAAATTTCTTCAAAATATCAATTTCATTTTAAATCCACTTCAGATCTATGGTTAATATCTCATTTCTACTGCAATATAATTTGATAGATCTAACTAGATTAATTTAAAAATGAAATAATTTTTTAAATCAATCATGTTATTATCGATTAATTTAAAAATACAACAATTTTTTTTATATAACCAAATAGTCGGTTTTCCCGGCTGTTATACTAGTGTATTAGTTGTTTTATCAATTTTTTGGGTACTCTTCTATCAAATTTCCAATTAGTTGCTTCATCCACTACTATTTCTCATGCAAGTACTTTTATATGTTCTTTATAAAAACTATGGTATTTCATTAATTTTTGAATGGTTAGTCATTTGCTAAGATATCGAGCTGGTCTTGGTCATGCTCAGCCCAAATTATAACAGTGGAAATATATATATATATATATATATATATATATATATATTTAATGGGGAAAATTGTTAACTCGAAAAATTGGTTCCCTCAAGTTAACACCCAAGTCCAAATAGTCCAGTCATAGAAGTGCAGAAAAAGTAAATAACACCAAGAGCTATAGTGGTTCCGTGTGACGACCGCCCTATACCTCCTACACTGAACTAAAAAAAGGTGCGCTGTATGACGTGTCAGGCCGATATGGGACGATCATCAAGGAAGAATAACTTGAAATGAAACCTATCGTATAACACACAACACATGAATACTATTTAATAATAAAATATACAACAGGGTAATAATGAAGCATAACTGAACAACAATCAAACCTTATAAAACCATATAATCTCAAGTATATTACATCTCAGCACATGAATCTCTCAATACAACATGCCTCACTACATTCCTTAGAGTATCAATAACCATCAACATACAACGGAAATAGAAATAAATATCTATATTGTAGGTAGTAATAGTATGCCAGCCTCCTGCTCGTCACCGCACAACATCATCGGCACCAAACCTGCTGCTTGTTACTTAGTCTTCTCATCAACAATATTGATGAACAACCCAAGGTAATAAGAGGGAAACATAAAAATTTGAGTCAGACAACAGTCTTAGTAAATAATAAAATAACTAACAACGGTTACACAGGATAATATGAGCATAGACAGTTCAACCATCTGATATGTCCGACAACCACAAAGTTAACACGTGAAAATCATCCATTACATGCTGTTAGAATAGGAAAGGACAACACCGATCTCGCTTCTCTTTGACAACCTATGGTGATAGCCTAATCAAAGAAAATAAAGAAGAAAACGCATAATCAACCATAGCATCCAATATCCTAGCTATCACCGACTACAGCCTTGAACCCGTCGATAATCGAACTTGCTTTCAACAATCAAAAGGGCCAATGCAAAACCCCTGTTCTAGCCAAACTACCATACGCCATCGTGGCTACGTATGTCTTCCTTAGTCGACTAAGACAACTAGGCCCATCATGATTGCCCAGGGCATGCGATCTATCTATTCTAATCCTGAGGGCGTCCCTATGATAGCCCTGCTTTGAGTCCTCTAGAACACTCCAATTATCGATGATTCCTTGGCACTTCATAATCTTATCGAGCTTTTCTTCTCGGCGATCACATCTTTAGTTCGAGAGACTTCTCAATCCAATTCCATGATCATCATCGATCAACTTCCACTTGAGTCAATCTACCATCTTACTGGATCGTGCATCATCTAACGACCATTATCATTTCATTCCCGCTCTGACCACTCCAACTTGAGCTCACGATCGAAGTACCATTCGCAACTCAGTTGCCCATCAATCATATAAAGTCCATATATCACCAAACTTCACTAGCAACCCCCGAAAGTCATCGCAATCCAATCCCCAAAATCTCGACTCTCCTCTTGGTTTTCCTATGGATCAGTGCCGGTCTATATACTTAGCGAAAATTAGCTAAGTGATTGGCTCCATCCCGTCTATTTCTCGATAGCATCCTACCGGTCTATTTTCCAAACATTTCAACATTCCTATGGAAACCTCTGTCGGTCCATCCAAGTATCGAATAATCAATCCTGAACCCATCCCAAAACAACTCTGAATGACTTGAAAATTTGTAGGAAGCCTCGATTTATCACCACAATGCATCCCCAAATGTTTCGTCGCCATCCATCATGCTGCGATGGATCAGTACCGACCCATACGGACCGGTATCAGTCCACACAATTAGATTATTCTCACATGAAATTTTTCGTGCCTTCATCCCTTGTCTTTCAGAGCGCCTCAACCAAGTTTCGTCTAAATTCGATTGTTTGAAACTCCGATTTGTTCTATTCTTCAATCCTAAGATCAACAACAACCAATTTATAACAAACAATTCAAATAATGCAATTAATTCAATCAAAACAAACATCAATTCATATAATACTCATCATACAAACATGGACATCACAATTACGGCATAAACATATCATAAACATGAGATCTAACATGATTTGGATCTAACATATGAATAAACATGATTAATCTAAAAATTGTCCAGTTACCATGACTAAATTAGATGTTCCTAAGACATCTAAATCTAAGTTAAACATATATAATTAGATTTAAGGTGAATTTGGCATGCAACATATGAATTTGATCCTAATTTACCCATACTCGGTAGTTTCAGTGTGAGAGATATCTGTCACTCACCTAATCCCAAATTCAATGTAAATCCGTTGAGATTAGATCTAAAAAATGCTGATAATATTCGAATTTGATGCAATTTAATGTGATCTAGTATTTCTTGATGATGATTTATCTTCTAGAGGCAATTTACGATGAATATGAATGAAAAGAATTATAAAGACCCGTAACTTCCCCGTAAAGGAAAGTGTCGGATAGTTCGAGAACAAGCCACAACAGAACGCATACAAAAGAACATTTCACTGTATATCACAACAATGCATCAGATTACAAGAATATACAGAGTACGAATAAATATTACACAGAAATATCAGAGATTTAAATTACATTTAAATACATAGCAGCGGAAAATAATACAATACACAACTAGAAGTAGATATACGGATACAAAGCTTTCCGGATATCGTTCCAGCTGTAAACCAGGATCCTGTGAATATAAATCTGCAAAACCAAAACTACTAGCTGCCCGTGTCAAAATAAGGGCACCCAGAGTTTAGGTTAAAAACAATAAACTCCAGGTCAGTCATGGGACTGGTGTGAGAACTAAAACAGTTATTATTCTTTATTTTAAAAGTTAGGTAAATCAAGGGACCACGCCGTATAACACGGAACGGGTTTCCTCCCAAGAATACCAGTGCATAAAACAAACAGCGCAATGCTAAATAAAGAAAAATGAAGCTGTTATAAGAACCAGGTCCCATCACACAATGCAACGCAGCCGAGGATAGGGTTTTCCCTTAGAACAGCCAAAGAATGCTCGATACGTTTAAAACAAATCGTTTGATACTATTATAAGTGCATAGTGTATAAAACAACTTCAAATCATAAGTATCAATCATAGGCGGCATGGGTACCATATATCATGTCGCCATATATAGGTTTACAAATAAAACCGCAAAGTCACGTATTTGGAAATTGGATTTCCGTCTATGAACCGAGGCAAAAGATAGTCCTCAACCGATTCGAGACAATCTAGCCCATGTCTCAGGATCAGAACGCATCAACCCTTTAGATCGTCAGGGCCGGTCCACCGATGTGGATTATTATGCCTGAACAATACGTCTCTCCGCCCTTTGGGGCGTAAATGAGCCAACTAAATGACTCCATCGGTTCGAGAACGACCGATCAATCCGAGGCGCCTCGCAACAGCAACAACCACATAAGTCAAACTCGTCAGGGCGTGTAAAACCACTGACGCCACTTTTAGCTAGAAAGAAACGCAAGTCCTCCCTGAGGTCCGTCTCCCGTTTTTGGTCCATACCGGGTGTGAAACTCGTGAGGTAAACGTTACACAAAGCTACGCCACAAAGGCCGTGCTTTGATCATCAACCACAAGACTTTGCTTTTCAACAGAAGCCTCGATCAATTGCCACTTAGGCATGCCACACAGGCAATTCACTCCATGCGTTTGATATCCATCAATATATAACCCCTGAGCTCGTACGTCTCAGAGAAGGGCGTTAAGCAAGAGAATAAATTCTCCGCCGCCAAACAGATATATATTTAATAGAAATCAATCACACAGACTAAAATCCAATGTCAGACACACAGTCCATTTACAAGTCCGTTCTGGGGCTGAACGAAACCGGAGGCACCTAGTACCCCGCATATCCATTGATCTCCAAGTACGTCTGGACGATCACCAACTGTTTCCATCTTCTTGGGTGTACAGCCCAATCAAGATCATCAGTAATTATCCAAACGACATGAAGACTTCCGGTCTTCGACCACCGTCTTCATCTTCGACTTATCGTCGTATCAGTTATTCAGAATGGGATAAACCCGGTCTTTCCGAATAACTCGCGTATATTTTAAATAAGTGTTACACAAACACAACATACGCCTCATTCCAATTCATCAGTCACTAACCGTAAATTAATCAAGAGAATAATTCCCCAAATATTAACCCGAAGGCCGAAACCAACATCAGATCAATATCCAGAAAACCATTCTGCTTAGCTAACCGACAGTTAGTTTCTAAATTTCACATTCATAGGGAAAGGTTCCCATTAATTTTATCCAAGATAAATTCCTTGAATTTATTCTCTAATCTTCTTTTGAATTTCGATTCAACTAGTCGGGATTAACGAAACTTACCGAAGTAATCATTTGTTTTAATTTCCCAATCCCAACCTATTAATCCCATGAAGTAAAACTGGTAATACTTCATATCTAACACCACAGTGTTATCGGTAAATTCAATTACCATTTCACGTTCAAATCTAATTAAAGATTTAACTATCGCCTGGAGCAAAACTGGTGATACTCCATTCTCGATTATTTCAATCTAATTAAAGATTCATTAAAACTCCACTTAGTTTTAATCGTTAACTGGGTTAAAGAATCAGTGTCATTTAAAACACGGTTCACGATAAACCCAAAATCACATTCCATTAATTTTCGGGTTAAAGAACAAGTGTTATTTAAAACACTGTTCACGATAAACCCAAAAATCAATATCAATTCAATTCCAATTAAATATTATTTAATTGGTACACTTCATTAAATCTAAATAAAAAGATTTAATCTTTTCTCAACTGGGTTCAAGAACAGTGTTAGTGAAGACACCATTCACGACAAACCCAAATCACATTCGATATTCAATACAAGGCTCTGAATAGAAAATATATCGGCCTATATTCAATATCAAATTCTACGATTTACAAATGTCGTATTGGAAATAACGATATCAATATATATCTTTCAAATTTCCATAACAACACCTATATAATCACGAATTCCAACATCGAAATATTCCGATGACAATTTCGATTCAAATCCACTCCAATGCAATCATTGGATATTTTGGTTATTTTCAAAACCCTTTTTAAATTCAATTTATTTATTTAAAAATAAATAGAATTATATTTCTAGTTCAAAACTAGTTCATTTCGATAAAAATCTATTTTTATCTTTTCAAATATGGAGTTTTTCATCCCAAATCTTCACAAATCATTTCTTATGATTTTACACAAATTATTACTATTTTTAATAATTTTATCAAGGCCCGTACAGTCGATTTCCATCAATGGCCATCGAACTGCACTTACAGCGACCTTTTTCAAATTTGATTTGGACATAATTCCAAATCCAACCGTTAGATTTCAAATTTCTAATATTCGTTAGAAAGCTCTTTTCGATACGAACCCAACGGTTCCGGTTTTAGGAGAATCCGACGGTCGGATCTCCCGTAATGTCCGTTTGAAATAAATGGTCGAAATTCACAAACTGCCGCGGCGCGGCGCGTTCTATTCAGGCCATTATATTATATATATAATATATATAATATATATTTCGTCGATTTCTATTTAAAACGAATTATATGAATAGTTTTAAATTCGTTTCAAAAGCAATTTCAACTTCCCTTTTCAATTCAAATCAAAATTGAATTCTTCTTTATAAATTCGTTTTAAAATTCATTTCTATTCAATTCAAATTTCAATTCAATTTGAATTCATTTCAATTCACTTTCAATTCAATTCGAATTCGTTTTCAATTCAATTCATTTCGAAATCGTTTTCAATTCAATTCATTTCGAAATCGTTTTCAATTCAATTCATTTCGAAATCGTTTTCCATTCAATTCATTTCGAAATCGTTTTCTATCCAATTCATTTCGAAATCGTTTTCCATTCAATTCATTTCGAAATCGTTTTCTATTCAATTCATTTCGAAATCGTTTTCTATTCAATTCATTTCGAAATCAATAAAATCGATATAAATATCGTTCACGTCAAAATGGCGTCAATCTAATCAACGCGGCTTCATAAATTTCTATTTTCAAATATTCTGTTTCAAATATTTCTTTTTCAAAGTAGTTGTTATTATCAAAATATTTCGTTCAAAACATGACCACTCTCAATGGATGAGTACTGTCAACACATGAACTTTTATTTTATAATATTCTTTATTTTTAAAATTGAAATGAGGCCCAATCAATTGCCATATAAAATTAATTATATGGATTTTCATACAACACATGTATATAATAGCATTGAAAATAATCAACCATCAACCAAAGTGCACTACACTGTATAAGCATCAAATATAGATATTCAACGCTTATAACAGCCTGTCAATCAATCGATCGACATATTTAATCAATCAGGATGAGTGAACTTCAAATTTCATCCCAATACCCGTGTGGGGTTTCAAACAATCAAACACAGATTTTATTTGTGCAGTTGGACGATGTGTAAAAGTTATCGTCCCAATCAATGTCATTCAAATAGGTGTACATAAACAAACCATCCGGTTTGTAAATGAATATTTTATTCTATTCACTTCACGTTAAAAATTATATTTTTAACGATAAAACATTTTATTTTATCATATGAATTTCTATTCAGTTCATTTCTCTAAATAAAATGATATTTTTATTTTTCTAACATATTTTAGAAAATTTCGGCGGTATAACGGCACGATACTAGAAACGGGACGAGGCCTAGCCTTATCCCCGGTCTAGTGAAGGCCCACGCCATTCACACATCAATCAAATCAATTTCAATTCACCCAACAATTCAATTCAACCCAAATCATCTAACTAATTTTTGCAATCAAACAAACAAGTCCATGGTCTGTGGACGATTGTGTCGGGTGCTACTAAGCACCGTCTGCATCCTAGTATATATATATAACTAGAAAATGAAATTGAAGAGTGAGAAATTCTCACTAATAGCTATCCTAGCTCCACGGCACTTCATTGATAGAAATCTTCATCGCTATCGCATCTTCGTCTTCTTCGTTGCTCGTATACACTGTATATATAAAAATCACATTTTTATTTTCTCTATTATATAAAAATCATATTTTTATCGCTAACTTCATATTGTGAAAATAGAATTTTCATCGCTATTTCATATTTGTAAAAATAGAATGTTCACTTCGTTATACTTTATATAAAAATTGAATCTTTACTATGTTATTCAATATATAAAAATCGAGTTTTTACTACTATGTTATATAGATAAAAATTATATTTTTATCACGCTATTTTCCATATAAAGATTTCGCCTTTATAAAAATATAGACTTCGCCTTTTCAAATTTAAAGATTTCATCTTTATAAAAATCTCATTTTTATTTTTCTACACATATAAAGATGATATTTTTAATATTCCTATCATGTAAAAATTATATTTTTAATTCTCTACCTAACCAAAAATCATATTTTTACATCTTCTACTTAATAAAGATTATATTTTTAATACTTTAAAAATATAAAGATCATATTTTTAATTCTTTAAAAATATAAAAATCATATTTTTATTTTCTAAACAGTACTAATTTTATATTATACTATGTTTTTATATTTTCAAAACTATGCCTATTTTTATTTGAAAAACAATAATATTTTATTTAAAAAAAACAATTCTATTCTACTTTGAAAACAATTTCATTTTTACCTTTTACCAATTTAATTTAACACACTTCTAATTTTATTTTATTTTCAAAAACACATTTAAAAACAATGTTAATTTTCTTTTATTTAAAAACCCTGTATATGTTAAATAAAAGAATCAGTAAAATTAAATAAAGAAATAAACCTTTCTTCTCTTTATCGTTAACACTTCTACAGGCGCTACATCGAACCCATACTCCATTTCTAGGGTTCCAAATCGTCGCTGCCTCGAACCCCTAATCCCCGATCTGACTTCACCACGTGAAATACCAACCTCGACTCCCCCGACGCCTGAAGTGGGCCCCAACTCGAACGTGCCTTGAGGGCGGAAAATGGGCTCAAACGGTGGCGGTTTCTGAGAGGATGGCGAACGATTCACTCAACTAAAAATTATCAAGCCCATACGGATTTGAAGAGGGTTCGATTCTCTTCAATTTTGCCTTAAGAATCACTTGTTTATATTGAGAGGATTGGGCGAATTTTGGATTCGAAATCTGGAGCGATTTCCTCCATCGAACCTGATGAAAAGCGGCGGCTCCAATAGTGAAAGGGAATTTAGGGTTTTAACGTTATTTATATTTATTTTATAATATTATTTAACTATATTATTTCATGAAATCCAAGTTTAACGCTACGAACTTCAAATCAAACCCAACGACTGTCGCCCCTAGCGTTTTACCCCCATTCCGAACACAATGGGATATGTATCGCAAGCTGATTTGACCGTTTCGATTTGTTTCCGTTGAATTTACATTTAAATCGCTATATTGAATTTTAAACGTACATTTCAAATTACCGGGGTCACATACTAACTAGAAAAATTCCCGAAAAATATTTTCTAGCTTCGTATTGACGATACGGTCCTAACAAAACTAATTTCGTCGAATTCTGAGACCGTTAGAAAAATGGCCAATTTCCAGTCGATTAAAATCAACTGAAACTGGTCAAACGCGTTTTCCTTTACCACGCTCACATATTGAATCGAAAAATTATGAAATTTGAAACCTAGCAATAATTTGACACTGCGGATCCAACAAAAGTGGTTTCGTCGAAAACCGAGGTCGTTTGCAAAATGGCTATTTTTAAGGGCCTGAATTCTATAGCGACTATTCAGAATTTTCAACTGGACATAACTTTTGATTCCCGCTATGAAATCTTGATTTGTCGGATTCATTGGAAAGATATTCACAATTAGATCCTAATGTTTTTGGTTTCACTAAAATCCGGATTGTTTTGCACCCGGTACATTCAATTGAAGTTTGAAATCGAATTATCGAACTACCGCGCCATTTTCAATTCCTTTTATAATTATATATAATTATTTATATTCTAACGACGACGCGTATAATATATACGCTCGAATTATATTCAAAATAAATTTCTCATCGATATTATTTAAAAAAATCTATTTTAAATATTCAAAATTCGCTAAAATTGCCAAAATAAAAATTTTAAACTGGCCCAGATTTTCGGGTCGTTACAATCTCCCCCACTTAAAACTTTTCGTCCCCGAAAAGGAACAAAGTCGAAAGTGGTTTGATCATTCAACTCTACATTCGATCTGGCTTCCCTCCTCTAACTTTTCAGTTTCTGAGAATTTTCAAAATTTCAAAAATTTGGCCAACACCCTAAATTTTTGAATTTTTTTGCCATAACCTCCCCTGCAGCGGGAGCATCGGGGAATTTCAAATAGCTTCCCCGGTCCTTCAGATCTCAAAAAGAAAAAGAAAAAGCCAAGCGGCTAGCCAATAGGCTCATAAAATCATCATCACCCAAACAAAACAGTAAATTATGTGGTAAACATGTACCTATTTGTCGGGCAAACAAATTTTGTTCTCTGCTCTAGCCTCCTTGCTATGACCTGTTCAATGTAAGTATACGTATATGCAAGCAAATGCGACCAATTTTCAATACAGTTCAATATTTGGTTCAATTAGGCATAATGGTTCAAAATTATCAAACAAATAAACACACAACACAATCATCAATCAATTAGTGATTATCATTTGAAATTCATAACTTTGATATATAGTCAAAAATCACATTTTTGATGCCAAATCACAACAATAAGCCCTATCTAATTTTGGTTCTCACACCAGTCAATAGGAAATATATAGGAATCTCACCTTCGAAACACGAAAATAAATTCTAATGATGACGCGTCAATCATTAGAATCATGTCCGAGCGACTAGAGTGTGATTCTATATCTATCGAATATATTTGAGGCTTCAATACACGTGGATCAGACGTATACTAAAATCTCTATATATTTGATTGTCCAAATCAATGTAAATAAATAATCAAATACGTATAATTGATTTAAATTTTCAAAACATAATTTGTTTTCATTTTCAAAAATATACTCTTCACACTCGTTCTAGGATACTACTGATCCCATCTCTAACGAGTCATTCCATTGGGTATTACTAATCCAATATCTGATGAATCCTTTCGTACGGTTCTAATGTGTCTTGTTCTCTGAGCTTTGTAAACCAAAGCTCTGATACCACGTGTAAAGACCCGTAACTTCCCCGTAAAGGAAAGTGTCGGATAGTTCGAGAACAAGCCACAACAGAACGCATACAAAAGAACATTTCACTGTATATCACAACAATGCATCAGATTACAAGAATATACAGAGTTCGAATAAATATTACACAGAAATATCAGAGATTTAAATTACATTTAAATACATAGCAGCGGAAAATAATACAATACACAACTAGAAGTAGATATACGGATACAAAGCTTTCCGGATATCGTTCCAGCTGTAAACCAGGATCCTGTGAATATAAATCTGCAAAACCAAAACTACTAGCTGCCCGTGTCAAAATAAGGGCACCCAGAGTTTAGGTTAAAAACAATAAACTCCAGGTCAGTCATGGGACTGGTGTGAGAACTAAAACAGTTATTATTCTTTATTTTAAAAGTTAGGTAAATCAAGGGACCATGCCGTATAACACGGAACGGGTTTCCTCCCAAGAATACCAGTGCATAAAACAAACAGCGCAATGCTAAATAAAGAAAAATGAAGCTGTTATAAGACCCAGGTCCCATCACACAATGCAACGCAGCCGAGGATAGGGTTTTCCCTTAGAACAGCCAAAGAATGCTCGATACGTTTAAAACAAATCGTTTGATACTATTATAAGTGCATAGTGTATAAAACAACTTCAAATCATAAGTATCAATCATAGGCGGCATGGGTACCATATATCATGTCGCCATATATAGGTTTACAAATAAAACCGCAAAGTCACGTATTTGGAAATTGGATTTCCGTCTATGAACCGAGGCAAAAGATAGTCCTCAACCGATTCGAGACAATCTAGCCCATGTCTCAGGATCAGAACGCATCAACCCTTTAGATCGTCAGGGCCGGTCCACCGATGTGGATTATTATGCCTGAACAATACGTCTCTCCGCCCTTTGCGGCGTAAATGAGCCAACTAAATGACTCCATCGGTTCGAGAACGACCGATCAATCCGAGGCGCCTCGCAACAGCAACAACCACATAAGTCAAACTCGTCAGGGCGTGTAAAACCACTGACGCCACTTTTAGCTAGAAAGAAACGCAAGTCCTCCCTGAGGTCCGTCTCCCGTTTTTGGTCCATACCGGGTGTGAAACTCGTGAGGTAAACGTTACACAAAGCTACGCCACAAAGGCCGTGCTTTGATCATCAACCACAAGACTTTGCTTTTCAACAGAAGCCTCGATCAATTGCCACTTAGGCATGCCACACAGGCAATTCACTCCATGCGTTTGATATCCATCAATATATAACCCCTGAGCTCGTACGTCTCAGAGAAGGGCGTTAAGCAAGAGAATAAATTCTCCACCGCCAAACAGATATATATTTAATAGAAATCAATCACACAGACTAAAATCCAATGTCAGACACACAGTCCATTTACAAGTCCGTTCTGGGGCTGAACGAAACCGGAGGCACCTAGTACCCCGCATATCCATTGATCTCCAAGTACGTCTGGACGATCACCAACTGTTTCCATCTTCTTGGGTGTACAGCCCAATCAAGATCATCAGTAATTATCCAAACGACATGAAGACTTCCGGTCTTCGACCACCGTCTTCATCTTCGACTTATCGTCGTATCAGTTATTCAGAATGGGATAAACCCGGTCTTTCCGAATAACTCACGTATATTTTAAATAAGTGTTACACAAACACAACATACGCCTCATTCCAATTCATCAGTCACTAACCGTAAATTAATCAAGAGAATAATTCCCCAAATATTAAGCCCGAAGGCCGAAACCAACATCAGATCAATATCCAGAAAACCATTCTGCTTAGCTAACCGACAGTTAGTTTCTAAATTTCACATTCATAGGGAAAGGTTCCCATTAATTTTATCCAAGATAAATTCCTTGAATTTATTCTCTAATCTTCTTTTGAATTTCGATTCAACTAGTCGGGATTAACGAAACTTACCGAAGTAATCATTTGTTTTAATTTCCCAATCCCAACCTATTAATCCCATGAAGTAAAACTGGTAATACTTCATATCTAACACCACAGTGTTATCGGTAAATTCAATTACCATTCCACGTTCAAATCTAATTAAAGATTTAACTATCGCCTGGAGCAAAACTGGTGATACTCCATTCTCGATTATTTCAATCTAATTAATGATTCATTAAAACTCCACTTAGTTTTAATCGTTAACTGGGTTAAAGAATCAGTGTCATTTAAAACACGGTTCACGATAAACCCAAAATCGCATTCCATTAATTTTCGGGTTAAAGAACAAGTGTTATTTAAAACACTGTTCACGATAAACCCAAAAATCAATATCAATTCAATTCCAATTAAATATTATTTAATTGGTACACTTCATTAAATCTAAATAAAAAGATTTAATCTTTTCTCAACTGGGTTCAAGAACAGTGTTAGTGAAGACACCATTCACGACAAACCCAAATCACATTCGATATTCAATACAAGGCTCTGAATAGAAAATATATCGGCCTATATTCAATATCAAATTCTACGATTTACAAATGTCGTATTGGAAATAACGATATCAATATATATCTTTCAAATTTCCATAACAACACCTATATAATCACGAATTCCAACATCGAAATATTCCGAAGACAATTTCGATTCAAATCCACTCCAATGCAATCATTGGATATTTTGGTTATTTTCAAAACCCTTTTTAAATTCAATTTATTTATTTAAAAATAAATAGAATTATATTTCTAGTTCAAAACTAGTTCATTTCGATAAAAATCTATTTTTATCTTTTCAAATATGGAGTTTTTCATCCCAAATCTTCACAAATCATTTCTTATGATTTTACACAAATTATTACTATTTTTAATAATTTTATCAAGGCCCGTACAGTCGATTTCCATCAATGGCCATCGAACTGCACTTACAGCGACCTTTTTCAAATTTGATTTGGACATAATTCCAAATCCAACCGTTAGATTTCAAATTTCTAATATTCGTTAGAAAGCTCTTTTCGATACGAACCCAACGGTTCCGGTTTTAGGAGAATCCGACGGTCGGATCTCCCGTAATGTCCGTTTGAAATAAATGGTCGAAATTCACGAACTGCCGCGGCGCGGCGCGTTCTATTCAGGCCATTATATTATATATATAATATATATAATATATATTTCGTCGATTTCTATTTAAAACGAATTATATGAATAGTTTTAAATTCGTTTCAAAAGCAATTTCAACTTCCCTTTTCAATTCAAATCAAAATTGAATTCTTCTTTATAAATTCGTTTTAAAATTCATTTCTATTCAATTCAAATTTCAATTCAATTTGAATTCATTTCAATTCACTTTCAATTCAATTCGAATTCGTTTTCAATTCAATTCATTTCGAAATCGTTTTCAATTCAATTCATTTCGAAATCGTTTTCAATTCAATTCATTTCGAAATCGTTTTCCATTCAATTCATTTCGAAATCGTTTTCTATCCAATTCATTTCGAAATCGTTTTCCATTCAATTCATTTCGAAATCGTTTTCTATTCAATTCATTTCGAAATCGTTTTCTATTCAATTCATTTCGAAATCAATAAAATCGATATAAATATCGTTCACGTCAAAATGGCGTCAATCTAATCAACACGGCTTCATAAATTTCTATTTTCAAATATTCTGTTTCAAATATTTCTTTTTCAAAGTAGTTGTTATTATCAAAATATTTCGTTCAAAACATGACCACTCTCAATGGATGAGTACTGTCAACACATGAACTTTTATTTTATAATATTCTTTATTTTTCAAATTGAAATGAGGCCCAATCAATTACCATATAAAATTAATTATATGGATTTTCATACAACACATGTATATAATAGCATTGAAAATAATCAACCATCAACCAAAGTGCACTACACTGTATAAGCATCAAATATAGATATTCAACGCTTATAACAGCCTGTCAATCAATCGATCGACATATTTAATCAATCAGGATGAGTGAACTTCAAATTTCATCCCAATACCCGTGTGGGGTTTCAAACAATCAAACACAGATTTTATTTGTGCAGTTGGACGATGTGTAAAAGTTATCGTCCCAATCAATGTCATTCAAATAGGTGTACATAAACAAACCATCCGGTTTGTAAATGAATATTTTATTCTATTCACTTCACGTTAAAAATTATATTTTTAACGATAAAACATTTTATTTTATCATATGAATTTCTATTCAGTTCATTTCTCTAAATAAAATGATATTTTTATTTTTCTAACATATTTTAGAAAATTTCGGCGGCATAACGGCACGATACTAGAAACGGGACGAGGCCTAGCCTTATCCCCGGTCTAGTGAAGGCCCACGCCATTCACACATCAATCAAATCAATTTCAATTCACCCAACAATTCAATTCAACCCAAATCATCTAACTAATTTTTGCAATCAAACAAACAAGTCCATGGTCTGTGGACGATTGTGTCGGGTGCTACTAAGCACCGTCTGCATCCTAGTATATATATATAACTAGAAAATGAAATTGAAGAGTGAGAAATTCTCACTAATAGCTATCCTAGCTCCACGGCACTTCATTGATAGAAATCTTCATCGCTATCGCATCTTCGTCTTCTTCGTTGCCCGTATACACTGTATATATAAAAATCACATTTTTATTTTCTCTATTATATAAAAATCATATTTTTATCGCTAACTTCATATTGTGAAAATAGAATTTTCATCGCTATTTCATATTTGTAAAAATAGAATGTTCACTTCGTTATACTTTATATAAAAATTGAATCTTTACTATGTTATTCAATATATAAAAATCGAGTTTTTACTACTATGTTATATAGATAAAAATTATATTTTTATCACGCTATTTTCCATATAAAGATTTCGCCTTTATAAAAATATAGACTTCGCCTTTTCAAATTTAAAGATTTCATCTTTATAAAAATCTCATTTTTATTTTTCTACACATATAAAGATGATATTTTTAATATTCCTATCATGTAAAAATTATATTTTTAATTCTCTACCTAACCAAAAATCATATTTTTACATCTTCTACTTAATAAAGATTATATTTTTAATACTTTAAAAATATAAAGATCATATTTTTAATTCTTTAAAAATATAAAAATCATATTTTTATTTTCTAAACAGTACTAATTTTATATTATACTATGTTTTTATATTTTCAAAACTATGCCTATTTTTATTTGAAAAACAATAATATTTTATTTAAAAAAAACAATTCTATTCTACTTTGAAAACAATTTCATTTTTACCTTTTACCAATTTAATTTAACACACTTCTAATTTTATTTTATTTTCAAAAACACATTTAAAAACAATGTTAATTTTCTTTTATTTAAAAACCCTGTATATGTTAAATAAAAGAATCAGTAAAATTAAATAAAGAAATAAACCTTTCTTCTCTTTATCGTTAACACTTCTACAGGCGCTACATCGAACCCATACTCCATTTCTAGGGTTCCAAATCGTCGCTGCCTCGAACCCCTAATCCCCGATCTGACTTCACCACGTGAAATACCAACCTCGACTCCCCCGACGCCTGAAGTGGGCCCCAACTCGAACGTGCCTTGAGGGCGGAAAATGGGCTCAAACGGTGGCGGTTTCTGAGAGGATGGCGAACGATTCACTCAACTAAAAATTATCAAGCCCATACGGATTTGAAGAGGGTTCGATTCTCTTCAATTTTGCCTTAAGAATCACTTGTTTATATTGAGAGGATTGGGCGAATTTTGGATTCGAAATCTGGAGCGATTTCCTCCGTCGAACCTGATGAAAAGCGGCGGCTCCAATAGTGAAAGGGAATTTAGGGTTTTAACGTTATTTATATTTATTTTATAATATTATTTAACTATATTATTTCATGAAATCCAAGTTTAACGCTACGAACTTCAAATCAAACCCAACGACTGTCGCCCCTAGCGTTTTACCCCCATTCCGAACACAATGGGATACGTATCGCAAGCTGATTTGACCGTTTCGATTTGTTTCCGTTGAATTTACATTTAAATCGCTATATTGAATTTTAAACGTACATTTCAAATTACCGGGGTCACATACTAACTAGAAAAATTCCCGAAAAATATTTTCTAGCTTCGTATTGACGATACGGTCCTAACAAAACTAATTTCGTCGAATTCTGAGACCGTTAGAAAAATGGCCAATTTCCAGTCGATTAAAATCAACTGAAACTGGTCAAACGCGTTTTCCTTTACCACGCTCACATATTGAATCGAAAAATTATGAAATTTGAAACCTAGCAATAATTTGACACTGCGGATCCAACAAAAGTGGTTTCGTCGAAAACCGAGGTCGTTTGCAAAATGGCTATTTTTAAGGGCCTGAATTCTATAGCGACTATTCAGAATTTTCAACTGGACATAACTTTTGATTCCCGCTATGAAATCTTGATTTGTCGGATTCGTTGGAAAGATATTCACAATTAGATCCTAATGTTTTTGGTTTCACTAAAATCCGGATTGTTTTGCACCCGGTACATTCAATTGAAGTTTGAAATCGAATTATCGAACTACCGCGCCATTTTCAATTCCTTTTATAATTATATATAATTATTTATATTCTAACGACGACGCGTATAATATATACGCTCGAATTATATTCAAAATAAATTTCTCGTCGATATTATTTAAAATAATCTATTTTAAATATTCAAAATTCGCTAAAATTGCCAAAATAAAATTTTTA